>OX941092.1:1432500-2032500 GCA_954870635.1 Arctium minus | reverse complement strand
TGGCAGTGGCCAAGCAGACCAAAGCATAAGCAATGGTGCTGCTGAACTCACTCCATCCAGTAGTCTTTTTAGAAATGCAATGCATAAGGGTATGAACAAGAAAACGCCATTGGGTATAAAATTTAGCTTTTGAGAATTTGAAACCACCCAATTGGCCTCCATACCCCATTCTTGAAAGATTTGAGAACAAGTCCTCATTAGGAATAGAAGTAATACCTGTAGCATCGTCTAAACGTAGACAGATGTGAATCACCTCTTCAGAAACTGACAAGGGTTTGTCACAGACCTTTGTATTGATTATCTGCACACCATTTTCTGTAACTACAGTGGCATTCGCCCAAAATTGTCTTTGATAATCTATGTATATTGTTGGCGACACTGTAAGAGCATGGGCAATGTGGCTGGACTTGAGAAAATCCACAATCTGGTGAAATCCATCAGTCTGCTTTGGCTTTTGTAGCATCGCGATTTCGTTGTACTCATCAATGAATGCATGGATGCCATTGAGCTTTGAGAGTTCTTGCCTGAAACTTACTATGAGCTTGAGAGAAAAAGGGTTAGAGAGAAGATGAACAGTATTCAAAGAGTCGTTATGAGCTTTTAGGCGGGCAAAGGGTATTTATACGATTCGGAACATAATCAGTATTAACTAACTAGCAGTATTAACTGAGAGCAGTATTAACCACTAGCAGTATTAACTAATAGCAGTATTAACTGAGAGCAGTATTAACCACTAGCAGTATTAACTAACTAGCAGTATTAACTGAGAGCAGTTTTAACCACTAGCAGTATTAACTGAGAGCAGTATTAACCACTAGCAGTATTAACTAACTAGCAGTATTAACTTTGCACTGGCAGTATTAAAACTGCACTGGCAGCATTAACTATACTTACACTTTTTGAAGCTTGAGTTACTCTGAGCAAGGTAATAACTTCCTGAGAAAAAAAATTAGTAGCACCAAAGAATAAACCAATACCAGGTATGTAAACACTTTTTTAAAAACATGAGCTCATTCAGAGTTGATCATGCCCACATTTGTGACCAAGAAAGTGAATCTACCCACATCAAAAGCTTTAGTGAATAGATCAGCAAACTGGTTGTCAGTATGAACTTTAGCAACTTGAATAACCTTCTTTTCATTACAATCTCTAATAAAGTGATACCTGATCTCAATGTGCTTTGTTTTGGAGTGCTTGACTGGATTGTTAACAATGCTTATAGCACTGCTATTGTCAATGAAGATTGGAGTGTGAAGAAAGGTTACCCTATAGTCCAGCATTTGATTCTGCATCCATAGAACCTGAGAGCAGCAACTTGCAGCAGCAATATACTCAGCTTCTGTTGTTGATAAGGACACTGTGGTTTGTTTCTTACACTGCCAAGATACTAGTCTTGCACCCAAAAGTTGACATCCACCTGAAGTAGACTTTCTATCCATATTAGCACCACCCAAGTCACTGTCTGAGTATGCAATCAAGTCAAAGTTGGATTCATAAGGATACCAAAGACCTAATCTAGGTTGCACTCTTAAGTATCTGAAAATCCTTTTAACAGCTTGAAGATGTGATTGCTTTGGCTTGACTTGGAATCTGGCACACAAACACACTGGAAACATGATGTATGGTCTTGAGGCTGTGAGATACATGAGAGATCCAATCATTGATCTATATAGATGGACATCAACATCCTCCCCCTCAAGATCAGCAGTGATCTGTTTATGAGTCTCCATAGGTATGCTTGCTGGCTTTGAGTATGTTAAACCATACTTATCCAGGATGTCTTTCACATATTTTGATTGACTTATGAAGATCCCATCTTTCTTCTGTTTCACTTGAAGCCCAAGAAAGAAGGTAAGTTCACCCATTGAACTCATTTTAAAACTCTTGTGCATCAACTTTTCAAAGTCTCTACACATCTGATCTTTTGTGGATCCAAAGATGATATCATCCACATAGATCTGAACAAGTAGGATGTCCTTCTTACTTCTTTTAATGAAGAGGTTCTTGTCAATTATTCCCCTTTCAAACCCATTCTCCAAGAGATAGGTAGACAGTGTATCATACCATGCTCTTGGGGATTGATGAAGACCATAAAGTGCTTTCTTCCGTTTGTATACTCTGTTTGGATATGATGGATTTTCAAATCCAGGGGACTGACAGACATATACTTCTTCATCAATTGTACCATCAAGAAAGGTACTCTTCACATCCATTTGGTGTACCTTGAACTTCATGTATGAGGCATAGGCTAGAAATAGCCTAATTGCCTCTACCCTTGCCACTGGAGCAAACAATTCTTCATAGTCTATGCCTTCTTCTTGAGTGTACCCTTGTGCCACAAGCCTTGCTTTGTTCCTGATCACAACTCCTCTCTCATCCTTTTTATTTCTGAAAATCCACTTGGTGCCAATAGCTCTATGACCTTTTGGAAGGTCCACCAAGTCCCAAACTTATTGCAATTTGAACTGCAGTAACTCTTCTTGCATAGCTTCTATCCAACTGGAATCTTTCATTGCATCATAAACCTTCTTAGGCTCAATCTGAGATAGAAAGCAAGAGAGTATTGTGTGTTGCTGATCCTGCAGCTCTTGAAGTCTGCTTTGATTCCTTATAATAGGAGAAGAGATGTCTCCTATGACCAGCTCTGGAGGATGGTTCTTTTGAGTTCTAGTCTGATGACTAGGTTCTTCATTAATTCCCACATCTAGATTAGAATCATTTAAGTCAGCTAAGGGGATCACATCAGCTGCTTCTGGCTCTTCATGCACTTGATTCTCCTCATCTCTTCCTTCTTCTTCACTATGAATTGGTTCATTCATAGTTTCCTTTTCACATAACTCAACAGGCTCTATTGTAGGTATGGGAAAGATCACAGACTGAGGAATAATGTCTTGTACTTGTACTTGTTCATCCCCTGATCCTCCACTTCCTGAACCTGCCTGATAATCACTACTGAAACCCAAAGAGTTAGTTAGTGAATCAATGTCAAAAAACCACTGAGGACCAGACCCAATAGGATTTGGTGTGTTCTCATTGCACTTGACATTGTCACTTTCCTCAATTATTCTAGAAGAAGAATTAAAAACTCTGTAAACCTTACTCTGAGATGAGTAACCAACAAGAAAACCATCATCTGCCTTGCTATCAAACTTTCCTAAGTGAGTTTTGGTATTGAGAATGGTACAAGGACACCCAAAAGGTTTGAAAAATCCAATAAATGGTTTTCTTTTATTTAAAATCTCATATGGTGTCTTGTTCTTAGGCTTAACTACTAGTACTCTGTTTTGGACATAGCAAGCAGTATTAACTGCTTCAGCCCAGAAAGTAATTGGTAATTTTGAATCAGCTAACAGAGATCTAGCAGCTTCAATCAGTGTCCTATTCCTTCTCTCAGCAACACCATTTTGTTGTGGAGTCCTAGGAGCACTTATTGCCTCTCAATTCCTTTTTCCTCACAAAAGGTGTTTAGGTCATGATTTTTAAATTCAGTACCATTGTCTGACCTAATGACTTTTACCTTTTGATTTGTTTGGTTTTCAATTCTTAGGATAAAGGATTTGATCAGTCCACTTGTCTCATCCTTAGTCCTTAGAAAATATACCCAAGTAAATCTAGAGTAATCATCAACAATAACTAGGCAGTATGATTTCTTACCTATACTCATAAGATTTGTAGGACCAAACAGATCCATATGCAACAACTGAAGAGAACTAGAGATTGTGTTCAACTCTTTGGACTTATGAGAAGTTTTGTGTTGTTTGCCTTTGAGACAGGCAACACAATGATCATCACATGAAAAGACTTTGGAAGGTAAACCTCTTACAAGGTTGTTTTTAATAAGTTTATTCATTGTTTTAAAGTTCATGTGACACATCCTTCTGTGCCAAAGTGATGATTCATCCAAAGAAGCTTTTGAAACAAGACAGTTTAGGGATGAATCAGTTGAAACACTTTCCATATCTAAGCAATATACATTATCCTTTCTTGGAGTTCTTAGTAGTATCATCTTTTCATCAACTACCTTGAATCCAGGAGCAAGGATAATGCATTCAGAATCAGTAAATAATATACTATGTTGTTTGTCACAAACCTGTGATACACTTAACAGGTTGTACCTTAACTGCTCAACATAGAATAAATCTTCAAAGGTCATTTTAC
This sequence comes from Arctium minus, assembly GCA_954870635.1. Classification (NCBI taxonomy): domain Eukaryota; kingdom Viridiplantae; phylum Streptophyta; class Magnoliopsida; order Asterales; family Asteraceae; genus Arctium; species Arctium minus. Next base: position 2,028,342 of record OX941092.1, on the reverse strand, counting down.
CTTTGGTTACATCCCCCTTACCACTGATCTTACCTCCATCTGGAGTATTACCAAAGGCAACATGCCCACCATCAATTTTCTTGAAATTCTTGAGGCATGACATGTTCCCTGTCATGTGCCTAGAGCAACCACTATCAACATGCCAGATGCTCTTCCCCTTGAGCTCCTGGTTGACCTGCACATAAGATTAAACAGTTAGTATTGCTTGGGAACCCAAGCCAAAGTGGTCTTGGGTCTCCCTTTCTCATCAAAGTACTTACATTCCTTTTTGATGAGATTTTTAAACACAGAGCACTCTTTATTGGAGTACTTTGTCAATATGATTGATCTAGCAGCACAAACACTAGGAGCAGTACTAACTTTAGAAGTACTAACAGAGTTAGCAGCACTAACAGGTTTAGCAGTACTAACCTTGTTAGAAGCACTAACAGAGTTAGCAGTATTAACATTTGAAGAAGTACTAACCATGTTAGTTTTAGCAGTACTAGAACTCTTGGCAGCACTAACATTGGTAGCAGTAGTATTGCTTCTAGTAGCACTGTCATTGTCAGCAGTACTATTTGGGGTAGCAGTACTAACCGTTTTAGTGCATTTAGGAACCCACATATTGACACTTTCTTTAACAGTCTTTTTCTTCATGTGGATTTTAGATTTAACAGATTTCTTAGCCACATGGTTCCTTTCCTTCTTCCTATAACCCAAAGGGTTTTGCATAGATCTTTGAAAATTCATCCTTTGGTTTATAGGATTGAAATAACAGTATTTGGCAAGATGATTCAATTTGCCACAGATAAAACAAGGTTTTGGTCTATTGATTTTACTCAGATCAACCCCTTGTTTTTGTGCCCACTGATTATTCTAGTTTCTTTGATTTCCCCTCTTTTTATCATGTTTTAGGGGCTCAGATTTCTTGCATGCACACTGTTTGCAAGGAACAGGATTCACAACTGTGGTCTGTTTGTAATGGACCTTACTAGACTTTCCCTCTGTCTTCTCTATGTCCTTTGATTTGACCCAAATCTTTCCACACCCCTCATTGGTAATGATGTGATTCTCTAGGGGAATCTCATTACTCACATTGTTCTCCTTACTCTTACCAACCTCTTTCTCAGTCTTATCCTCAACAACTACCTCATCTAAGGGATCTATCTCAGTGGCTCCCTCATGCAAGTCCTTCCTATCTTTGGTTTCTAGCAAATCTGAAGTAGGAGGAATGTAGTTGTTGTTGTATGGTGGTGGTGTGGTATTGTACCCAATTCCTCTTCTCAATTTGTCATGAATCTGAGTTTGTAGTAAAGACTCCATTGCTTTAGAAGCATTGGAAAACTTTTCCACATCAAGCTTAACCTTGGTTAGCTCCTTTCTCAACTTTTCACTCTCCTCTTTAGATTTGGTCAGTTGGAGTTCTAGATCCTTTTTCTCCCACTTCCTGTAATTGGTATCATATGAGTGTTGGAGTTCATTGGCTTGAAAACCTTGAATCTGTTCCTCAAACCTCTCAACAATTCTCACATAGTCTTTTATATCTTTTGCTAACCTCTTAAGGTCATCACTCATGTTCTGATTGTGATCTCTGTACCTTTTAACAGTGTCTATGCAAGTTTTAGAACAGAGAGTAGAACTTACCTCAGTTGGGAGATCAGATACTTCTGCCATAAGAGCTTGATTTTGGATAGCCTCTTCTGCTTGATCACTCTAGTCAAACCCCATTCCTTGTTGAGAAACAAGGGATTGAGCAGAGTTTCTGTTGTGATTATGGTTTCCAGACTATGCTTGTTGGTGGTTGTTATTGTGAGACACTCTACTTCTGCATTCCCTGGCAAAGTGTCCCTTCAGATGACATTTATAGCATTCCACCTTTGATTTATCAAAGCCTGCTCCATCTTCTCTTCTTTGGGAGAATTTGTTCCTCCCAGTCCTCTTTATGAACTTCTTCACCCTCATGGAAAGCATGGCCATCTGCCATTTAATATCCATCTCTTCAAGATCATCAGGATGGAGTTGTTCTAAGTCATCATTAATTAAAGAGGAATTTCCATGGCTGGAAAGAAAGGCTTCAAACACAGATTCAGTGCCTTTTTCTTGATTTGCTCCATTAGCAGCATTAACTGATTTAGGGTTAGTAGTAGAATCAATTGATGCTGATAGAAGTGCAACATTATGAATATATCCAGAAGGTTTCTTCTTTGCCTCCACCTCAGCTTCAAATACTCTAAGGTCATTGTACAGATCATCAAGTTCTTTTTCTTCCAATTGTTCATTCTGTCTGAATGAAACAGTGTACATGGTCCATTCATCTCCAAGGGACCTCAAGAACTTTTTGTTTACATCATCTTGATCAATATGTACTCCCATAGTAGCTAGTTCACCAATCAGCTTGTTAAACCTGTCAAAAGTTTGAGTCATGGACTCATTGCTTCAATATTCCCTTCTGATTTCTCTTGGTACTTTTGGTACCAGAGAATCTCTTTTCTAGAGCATTCCAGAGCATCTGTGCATCAGTGCAATTGCTGAATTGGTGTTGATATTCATTGGGAATATCCAAGAGCAGTGTGCTCAAGGTTTTCATCTCTGTCTGTCTTGTCTTCCTTTCTGCATCTGTCTTTGGTGGGGGCTTTTTTCCATCTGCACCAATCTTTCCTGCATCAGATGGGCCATTCTCAATGATGTCCCACATGGAGTAATCGGTGAGGAGAATGTATTGCTTGATTCTAATCTTCCACATGTCAAATTCATTGGATCTGAGCATTGGAACCTTTGAGACAAGAGTACTGTTTGATTCAACTGTGTTTTCCATGATGAATAAGATTTCTGAGAATACTTGCTCTGATACCACTTGTCAGGATCTGAATTCTTAACAAGAATAAACACTCAGAAACAATATTAAAGGAGTTTGCGGAATAACACTTTAATATTCAAAGATCAATGAAACAGTGAATCATAATAACAACTTGTAAACTTTTTTGAATGGTTATAAAGCTACAAGATTTCACACACAATCTCAATATTGATGAACAGGCTCACCAATACGAATTCTACTTCTCTAGAACTAGGATTATAAACCTTGAGGTTGATTCTCTCTAAGAAAACGAAAAACTCAGAATTAATTCTCTATTCTAAAGATACAAACTATTCTATACATATACTGAAGATAAAAGATAACTACAAATAATAAAAGATCTTCAGTATAATCTTCCATATTTATCTCCGAGCCTTCCATAATCTTCAATCAATACAGCTATCATCCTTGCCATATGAAGTCTTCATCTCATAAGCAGTATTAAGTCTTCAACAGCATTAATACTTTGAGCAGTATTAAATTCAGCAGTACTAACTACTAGCAGTACTAACTATGCTCAGCAGTAGTAACTTCTTCTAGCAGTATTAATCTTGGTTAGCAGCATTAACCTGTATCAGCAGTAGTAACTTCAGAAGTAGTAACCAGGTTGTGCTAGCAGCATTAATCATACTTGTATAATTCTTTCAGTTCCCAACATCGAGTGTTGTTGTCACTCAGGTATAGTCGGGTAATTTTAGACTGTGTTGCATTAGATCCATAGGCACATGAGTCAGTCTTGTTTGATGGTCATTTGGGTGGTACGGGGTTGGACTCCAGGACACATGTTTTATGACCTTGTCCGTTCAAGGAGTACACTAATAGGATTGAGTCCGGGTGGTGCTATCATGACGTGGAGTAGCCATTGGATGGGCGTTTTGGACCTCCGCCGGGTGGGGCAATGCCTTGGTTGTATTCCCGTTAGGCCGGGCCTTAGAGCGGTATTTTCGTTAATATATCGCTAAGGTCAGTTGACTCTTTGGTGTAGCTTGGAGGGAGTCGTAGGGACACTTGGGCTTGTGTGTCGTGAAGTGTTATACGATTAACGTTGTATGAGTGGCATACTTTTGTGTTCCTCCACTCTCAACGGATACGGGAAGCCCCCGTCGTCGGCCCGTCGTATTTGGATATTTAATTGTCCGCGTTTTAATATTTCGAGTTCATTCTATTTTATGGTCGTGTGGGTATTATTTCGAGTTGCGGGTTTTCCATGACGCACCATATCTTTATGAATTGTCCTCCGTTATTTAAGGGTCGATTATTATTCCCCACCCCCGTTTTGGGTGTTTTGGGATATGACGTATTGTTTACATCTTAGTACATTTGAGTATCGAACTATGACCCCGTTTTGGGTGAGTTGCGAGATGCATCGTTTTATAAGAAATGCATGTTTGGGAAGCATTGTCTTTAAAAGTGTATATTATGGGGAAATGTGTCGTTTTCATTTTGAAGTATAATATATTTGAAGGATCTTGCTTTAAAACTGATTTCCTGTCTTCTAAAGATTTATTCATTCATGTTAAAACTCTTGAGCTCACTAGGCGTTAAGCCTAACCCTTTTATTTGTCGACATGTGCATCAGGTTCCAGTTTGGGGTTCGGATTCAAGTAGCCTCTCGAAGGGTTGAGCCCTAGCATTACACAAGAGTAAGTAGTTGGTGAAGTCTTCCGCAGGTTGGAATTAGTAACTGTTTGTTGGTTTTAGTAGCACCCGACCTTGTCATAGATTGTATGTATAGAGTGAATGTGTCTATTGAGGTTAATTCTTAAATTATGTTTGTCGACGAACCAATTATTGATGTATTTAGAAATTTTTTAATAAGTTGCTATTTCCAGATTTGAGGGTGTTACAAGTTGGTATCAGAGCTTAAGTTTGAGAGATTTAGGTATTGATTTTTGGATGCCTAGACTCAAACTAGTGTACTGGTAGGTGATTGAAAGTGAAGTTGTACATTAGCCGCCTTGAGATAAGATATCTTGGAGTTGATCGGGTCGCTAGAAACGGGAACTTGTCAAGGGTCGCAAAGATGATCATGTATGGTACGTTCATAATGGCATCTGGCCAGTGTTATGGTGAACCTACATATCACATGTGTATACTTGAACTACCTTAGTATGATGACCGTTGGGGTAGTGAGAAAGTTTCTAAGCGAGTAATCTAAGGAAATGTTGATGTCTATAGCGATGTGACGTTGAAGTGATAGTTAAATGCGTTGAATGCATTAAGTTGATCATCTTGAGTAAGAATTATTGGTTGGATTAGAACTATAAGTTCGTTAGACCAATTTTATTTCGAGGAGAAATTGTAAGTTAACCCAATTAGTGGGTTCGTGACTCTAAGATGTTGATGTATCCGGATGACAATAGTATGTCGGGAAAATGGAGGAGTGTAGTCCTGAGATGCTGAGTGCCGACCAAATTCATGCACGAAATTTATTTCTAAAATAAGCTTGCATCAATTGTTTCTCATGTATTCGAAGCATAAAGTGTGTTATACTTTGAAGTTTTGGTAAAACAGTTTAGCACTCATCAGATTTTAAACCGTGAGCTTAAGCATGCATGGAATTGTTTGTTGCAAGTTATTGCAATTTATATGGAAAAATCTCTCCGTACCTGTTTTGTGTTTAACACTATTTTTGGACATCTTAAGATCCGTGTTTTAATTCCACATGTGGTATTGGGCAAGCGACTGTGGAATTTTTAATCTTGACATTGGATCTCCTCCACGTATGTTAAGGTTTTAAAGGAAGAGTTGTCCCGCTGTTCTTGAGTCGGGATTTTCTATGTAATCTTAGTCTGTATGAGTCGTGTTTAATTTTACGGGGTATAGTTTTGCGATATTTCTGGGTTCGTAAGTGTATTTTGAGATGTGTGAGTTTTAACTTTATGTCGTATAATTTACGAGTTTTTGAGTGTCGTGTCTCATGAGAGTTTTGTTGAAAAGGGTCACTTTATCTTACGTGGTGGTTTTAAATTTTTTTTAACCTTTTTAGACTTATAGTCGTTTTACACTTTTATGTTGGGAAACAGAGATTTTGTCACCGCTTGTTTTTGTCGTCATTGAGTTTCTGAAAGTCTAGTTGGGTTTATGGCATTTCATTTTATGATCATTCGAACCGCGTAATAAAAAGGAATTTTTTAGAACGTGTAGACTTGCATTATTGTGTGCGTTAATTTACGAGTTTTGTTTAATACTTTGTTTCATGCGAGTCTTGCATCGACACTTTTGCAACCGTAAGAGGCACCTTAAAAAAAATCTAAATGTCGCATGATTGCATCTTGAGTTTCACACGAGTATATGTGCATACTTTTGGGTTGAATCCGACTTTCACACGCGTGAGTAAAAATGTGAAATATTTATATTGTCTTAAATTAAATTTTAATCTAAGCGTGTTTCGCTTGTTGACCTTGCTGTTACAAATTTTCCGCAATACATGAAATGAATTTTCGAATTGTATATCGTTGTAGTTACCATCTTGGTCAAATGTGTCTTATCGAGGCGACCTAAAGTTTTAAACTCGATCTGAGAATTATTTGCATTCTTATCATTTCATCGAACTTTGGGGAATAAACTGTTGTATATGGAGTTGTTAATAATTTTATGTCGCAACAACTTTTGGGTTGGGAATTGTACAAACTTTCATTGCACATGTTATAGTGCGGAAAGTTATCTTTCCTATGCATAGTATAAATGGATGCATTACTAGGACCATGGTAGTCCGTTTGAAAATTTTGTTGCGCATCTCTTATTACTGTTTTTATTAACGTAATTACTGATCAAAAGAGTTTTTGGAAATGGTTTTATATGCGTTGTGTTGGTAACCAGTTTTGAAACCTATCGGATGGGCGATAGTGTGTTGTCACTGAACGGTTAATCCTTATAAAACTTGTGTATTTGAAAGTTTTATAAAAGTTTAAATTGGCATATTATTTGAAAAAACCTTGAACTCATTAGGCCTATAGGTTTAACCCCTGTCGTGGAAAGGAGTTGCAATTAAGGGGCTAAGGGAGTCCTTAGGATTTGAGGCGTCGAATGATCTGGCTTGCGGTCAGTCTTGGATTTTTGGACTTGGGTTTTTGAATCTGCGCGCGTTTGTATTAATGAAAATAGTAGACTTAAGTCTTTCCGGGTATTTAAGGGGCGATTTTATGCTCCGGGGATCATGCGAGTTAAAGTGTTAGGTAACTATTGTCAATCGGATTGGGTTTCGTTTTGGTGGTTTGCTCGTCGGTGTGACACCATGGCTTATGTTGTTGATGTACCGTCTTAACGGGTTCCGCGATAAAAGGAAAATTTGGTGATCTGTCTGCTAGAGTTGTAATATTTGAAATTTTAGCTCTCTGATTTGGTGTCAACCTTAGTGCGACAACCCATCTGGAATGGGATTTTGGGCGAGATGTCCACATCTTCGAGGTCACCGTTTAGTCCTAGGCGTCGACTTGTTTTCTTGAGGTCAATGGATCTTGGAATGGATGGATGTAACCCGGTTGGATTATGGAAAATAGTAACCTTTCGGTAATGGATTTTGAAAGGAGTTTGAGTATTGAGGATTGAGTATCGAGGTACCCAAGCATTCCTCTGGTGATAAGGATGTTGCTTTAGGAATGTTATGAGATTGGTGTTGAATCGGAGTTGAGTGACAGCCGAATCTGTGTCAATCGGTTGCATGAAAGACATTTTGGTGCGCCTTGGAAGAATGTCTTTATAAATATTAGGAATGGATCAGTGAAATCAAAGGATTTGGAAGTGTGGTTATGATCTTTGATGTTGGGTCCAGGATCGTTTAGATCCGAAGGAAAGTTTGGTCGGCAAGAATTTGGGGTCACTAACTACCTGGAGGTAGTAATTGTCACCCAAGGTTGGGAGACGACCATAACCTTGTGAGTAAAAGGTTATTTTGGAGAGTTAAGTGTACGCTCGTTATGGGTATATTGTGCCCAAGAGGGGCAACAATGTTAGTGTCGGCGTAAGGGACGTGTTGGTGGTGCTAGCAACGGGTTAAGGTCAATCTTCCCGCGGGCGAGATTTCATGGGAACCTAGATTTCTAGGACGAAATCATTCTAAGGTTGGTAGGATTGTAACACCCGTAATTTTCGATAAGTAAATTTCACCGGGACAATTCTGTGACTTATAACCAGTGGGGTTTTGTCGGGAATTGCATTGTTTAAAGTCCCTCGGAGTATCGGGAGTTTTGGCGTTGAAAAGTCGGAAGTTTGATGCTCGGTACGTCCTGGGCGATTGTGCCCGCAACTGTGACAGGGTGTCACTATCGCGGGGTACTGTCGCGAGGAACGTACCGCGGGCATCCCCCTTCGGGCGACTATGCCAAGGGCATAGTCGCGTGGCACTATCGCCGACGGGTGCAGACCTGCTTAAAATCGCGAACTTCAACCCTCTTTCATTCCAACCTTCCCCATTTCACCCTCTTCTCTCTAGAAACCGAACCCAAACCCTAAAATCGGTTTCTATGTATCCATGGCACCAAACCTATCATGTTCCAAGTGTTCTCCCCCACCCAACAAAGATTAGAAGCTCCACCTTCATCTTCCTCATCAAGTTCAACGGTTGGGAGCTCGGGTTGAAGAATTGGATTGGGTGTTCTCGGAAGTCTCATCGTCTTCAAGGGTAAGTTTTCTTGTATTAAGGTTATAAATGCTCCCTTGATGGTTTCTTAGTGTTTGGTTTCTCAAATCTCGGATTTGGTAGTTTTGGAGAAACTAGGGTTTTGTTATTATTTAGGGTTTCTTGGTATATTGTTAGGGGAATGTTTCTACATGGTCGGATATGGTTATTTATGGTTTGGATTGTATGGATCTAGGTTTTGGAAGTTTCCGACTTGAGAATTCGAGCGACCTTCAAAAGAGCTCGTTGGGTGAAACCTAGATTTAGCCTAAATCTAGCAAGGTGAGTTCAAGTTGATTTGTGAAAACGGTGTACATGCCAAAATGTTTATTTTAAAGTGTTTTACATGAAATGGTTAACTGCTGATAAGTTTTGGGTATTTCGAAGTAAAATATGATTTACTTGATTATTCGTCAAAGTATGAGTATTTTGATAAGTTTTCATATTTGGTAAACTTGGGTTGTGTTAACCTCTTAAAATGCTTATATTGGGTTTAAACATTTTAGCAACTAAATAGCATGATCTACGTATTCTTGGTGACTTTGTACAAGTAAGATCTATTTCATGATTCATGCATATTTGATGATTTTGTACAAATGGAGTCTATTTCATGTTATATGCATTTTTGGTGTATTTGCATTCATAAACCCTTTGGAAAATCATTAGTCCCATCTCGTGTGGAGTTTTGGGTTAATATCGCCTTTGAGATATGTGTCCTCATAAACGTTGTTTAAAGACATTTCATTATTTGGGGAACCGGTAATTGTTGGTCAAATGGATTTTGAGCATCCTAGCTCGGTATTGGCTTAAAAAGGGGTTTGAGGATATTTGTCTGGGCCTAATGGCTCGATGTAGAGTCCCATTTCATGGTTTACGTCTTAATGCATTTTATTGCATAATTATAATTACAGCCTCGAGTGTTGTTGTCACTCAGGTATAGTCGGGTAATTTTAGACTGTGTTGCATTGGATCCATAGGCATATTAGTCAGTGTTGTTTGATGGTCATTTGGGTGGTACGGGGTTGGACTCCGGGACACATGTTTTATGACCTTGTCCGTTCAAGGAGTACACTAAGAGGATTGAGTCTGGGTGGTGCTATCATGGCATGGAGTAGCCATTGGATGGGCATTTTGGACCTTCGCCGGGTGGGGCAATGCCTTGGTTGTATTCCCCTTAGGCCGGGACTTAGAGCGGTATTTTCGTTAATATATCGCTAAGGTCAGTTGACTCTTTGGTGTAGCTTGGAGGGAGTCGTAGGGACACTTGGGCTTGTGTGTCGTGAAGTGTCATACGATTAACGTTGTGTGAGTGGCATACTTTTGTGTTCCTCCACTCTCAACGGAAACGGGAAGCCCCCGTCGTCGGCCCGTCGTATTTGGATATTTAATTGTCCACGTTTTAATATTTCCAGTTCATTCTATTTTATGGTCGTGTGGGTATTATTTCGTGTTGCGGGTTTTCCATGACGCACCATATCTTTATGAATTGTCCTCCGTTATTTAAGGGTCGATTATTATGCCCCATCCCCCGTTTTGGGTGTTTTGGGATATGACGTATTGTTTATATCTTAGTACATTTGAGTATCGAACTATGACCCCGTTTTGGGTGAGTTGCTAGATGTATCGTTTTATAAGAAATGCATGTTTGGGAAGCATTGTCGTTAAAAGTGTATATTATGGGGAAATGTGTCATTTTCATTTTGAAGTATAATATATTTGAAGGATCTTGCTTTAAAACTGATTTTCTGTCTTCTAAAGACTTATTCATTCATGTTAAAACTCTTGAGCTCACTAGGCGTTAAGCCTAACCTTTTTATTTGTCGGCATGTGCATCAGGTTCCAGTTTGGGGTTCAGATTCTAGTAGCCTCTCGAAGGGTTGAGCCCTAGCCTTACACAAGAGTAAGTAGTTGGTGAAGTCTTCCGCAGGTTGGAATTAGTAACTGTTTGTTGGTTTTAGTAGCACCCGACCTTGTCATAGATTGTATGTATAGATTGAATGTGTCTATTGAGGTTAGTTCTTAAATTATGTTTGTCGATGAACCAATTATTGATGTATTTAGAAAATTTTTAATAAGTTGCTATTTCCAGATTTGAGCGTGTTACAATTCTGCTTTAAAGATATGTGATTCGGAATATTTATAGTTTTCAATGCTTGGAAATCCTAAAAAGTCTGAATTATGGATTGTAATGAAAATATGGGCTAAGCACTTAGATGTAAAACTGAGTGATTGAGATGAAAAAATTATATATATAAAATACAGAAATCTCTAAGTTTCAAAGCTTGTATCTGTGACCTTTCTGGTTTGGGAAAGTAAGTTTCATGTGATGCTTGTCATCTGGTCCCCTAAGGTCAATTGATCTGGGAGTGATCGAACCCAAATCCTTTTATAGAATCAGATCGAAAGTCATGTTCTACTGGTATGAATGGGTTTAGGATTTGTCGATGTAGCATTTCTGATCTAGGAGAGTAAGTTCCAAGGGTGCTTGACACCTAGTCCCCTAAGGAGTGATCGAACCCAAATCCTGCAATAAGGTCAGATAGAAAGTTACGTTTATGGCATGTTCTTTACTTACCAAACTTTTTGATTAAAAAGATGCCAAAGTGCACAAGCTTAAAAGATGCCAAAGAGCACACTCTTGTGAAGATGACAATGTGCACACTGCTAAAAGATGCCAATGAGCACACATCTCATGATACTTGGTGATATGTTTGAGTTATGATAAACCTATAAATTTGTGAAAATCTTAATTTTTGATGGCTTAGTGTGAGTACATGTGAAAATATTAATTTTAGAATTGCATGTTCTTGAAGCTAATCTAAGTTCGCATGCTAGCACACTTAATAGATTGATGAAAGTTTTTGAAACTGAACATGTCTTAACTTGATATGCAATGAAACTTGTATTTGTATCCAACAACATACATTTGATTTCAACTGATTGATAAATATGTGATATTTTACTAAGTAGAATTTAATTTGTTTAGTGTTTAAAACTTTATATATTTAGTTGTTTCAAAATACATATTCAATATATTTTTCTCTCTAATTTGATGTTTCAATTCTTGTGTCTCATATATCTGTTTTAATGGGTTTGTGCATTTTTCAAGGGGGAGTGAATAAGGAGAATTTTCTGAAAAGATCATATCTGTTTTCGAGGGGGAGTATATGATTTTCTACATGAATGCTAACTTGAATTGTCATATTTAGTGCATTTGTGTAGAGGGAGTCAATGAGCTTAACAGGTGAAATTTTCCAGATTCCAAGTCATATTTGCTCCAACAGTTGGTAGAGCAAACAACTTTTAGATTTGCGCCAACAGCTTTTAGCGCAAAACAAGGTTTGCGTTTCCTTCAGCTAGCGCAAAACTCACTTTGCGCTTCCTTCTGCTAGCGCAAAACTAAGTTTGTGTTGGGAACTGAAGATTTGTCTAAGTGATTACTATTGCCAGTCTTTCAAGATTACTACTGCTAGTAGAATTAATACTTCTTAAAGAGTTAGTGCTGCTATTTGAATAGTTAGTACTGCTAGTAGTTAGTACTGCTGAAGATTAATACTGCTCAAAGGGTTAATGCTGCTGGTGATGATTAATTCTTCTGAAGATTATTAGTGTTGTTTTTAAAGATAAAGATGCCTTGGAGATAAAGACAAACTGAAGATAATTATGGGATTGATATTGAAGATCAAGTTTGTTTTAATAATTATCTTGTAATCTATTATGTAAATATAGTTTAGATGTTATAGCTTATATAGTACATTATGTGAGAATCATAGATACGAATACTGAGTTTTTGTTTTAGAGAGAATTAACCTCAAGGTTTACAATCCTAATTCTAGAGAAGTAGAATTCGTCTTGGTGAGCTTGTTCATCAAGATTGAGGTTTTGTTTGAAAGCTTGTAACTTTAATCATTCAATAAAGTTTACAAGTTGTGATTCATTCTTTACTGTTACATTGATATTTTGAATATTAAAGTGTTATTTCGCAACTTCTTTAATATTGTTTCTGAGTTTTATTATTCTTGTTAAGAATCAGATCCTGACAAGTGGTATCAGAGCCTAGTATTCTCATAAACCTTCATTCATCATGGATAACACAGTTGAATCAACCAGTACTCTTGTTTCAAAGGTTCCCATGCTCAAACCCAATGAGTTTGACATATGGAAAATTAGGATCAAGCAGTACATCCTCCTTACAGACTTTTCTATGTGGGACATTGTTGAGACTGGTCCCTGTGCTGAAGGTAAAATTGGACAAGATGGAAGAAGACCACCACCAAAAACTGATGTTGAGAAGAAAGTGAGACAATTGGAGATGAAAACCTTAAGCACTCTGCTTTTGGCATCCCTAATGAATATCAACATCAGTTTCACCACTGCACAGATGCTCAGATTCTATGGAATGCTTTAAAGAAAAGATTTGCTGGCACCAAGAGCACTAAGAGGAATCAAAGGGATATTCTCAAGCAGCAATATGAGAATTTTACATCTTCAAAGAATGAGTTTATGACTCAAACTTTTGATAGATTCAATAAATTAATTGGTGAGTTGGCTACTGTTGGAGTTCAGATGGAACAAGATGATGTCAACCGAATGTTCCTTAGATCTCTTGGAGATGAATGGACCATGTATACTGTCTCATTCAGACAGAATGACATGTTGGAAGAAAAGGAACTGGATGATCTGTATAATGATCTGAGAGTGTTTGAATCTGAGGTGGAAGCAAAGAAGAAGCCTACTGGATATGTTCATAATGCTGCACTTCTATCAGAATCAACTGATTCTACAGCTAATCCTGAATCAGTTAATGCTGCCAGTGGAGTAAATCAAGAAAAAGGCAATGAATCTGTTTTTGAAGCCTTTCTTTCCAGTCATGGTAACTCTTCTTTAATCAATGATGACTTGAAACAGCTTCATCCTGATGATCTGGAAGAAATGGATATTAAATGGCAGATGGCCATGCTTTCTATGAGGGTGGAGAAGTTCATCAAAAGGACTGGGAGGAACAACTTCTCCCAAAGAAGAGAAGATGGAGCAGACTTTGATAAGTCAAAGGTGGAGTGCTACAAGTGTCACATGAAGGGACACTTTTCCAGGGAATGCAGAAGTGGAATGTCTCAAAACAACCACCAACAAGCTCAGACTGGAAGCTTCAACCAGAACAGAAACTCTGCTCAAGTTCTTGTTTCTCAACAAGGAATGGGCTTTGACTGGAGTGATCAAGCAGAAGAGGCCATTCAAAATCAAGCTCTCATGGCAGAGGTATCTGATCTCCCAACTGAGGTACTTTCTAATCTCTGTACTCAAACTTGCATAAACACTGTTAAAAGGTACAGGGATCACAATCAGAGTATGAGTGATGACCTTAAGAGGTTAGAAAAGGATAGAAAAGACTATGTGAAAATTGTTGAAAGGTTTGAGGAACAAATTAAAGGTTTCCAAGCCAATGAACTTCAACACACATATGATACAAATTACTGGAAGTGGGAGAAAAATGATTTAGAAATCCAACTGACAAAGTCTAGAGAGGAGAATGAAAAGTTGAGAGGAGAGCTAGCCAAGGTTAAGCTGGATGTGGAAAAGTTTTCATATGCTTCTAAAGCCATGGATTCAATTCTAAAGGTCCAAATCCATGATAAGCTTAAACCAGGAATTGGGTACAATACCACACCACCACCATACAACAACAACTACATCCCTCCTAAATCAGACTTGCTAGACACCAAGGATAAGAAGGACTTGCATGAGGGAGCCACTAAGATAGATCCTTTAGATGAAGTAGTTGTTGAGGACAAGACTGAGAATGAAGCTGGTAAGAGTAAGGATAACACTGTGAGTGGTGAGATTACCTTAGAAAATAACATTCTTACCAATGAGGGTGGTGGAAGGGATTAGGTCAAATCTAATGGTGTTGAGAAGACTGAGGGAAAGTCTAAAAAGGTCCATTACAAGCAGACTACAGTTGTGAATCATGTTCCTTGCAAACAGTGTGCAGGTAATAAATCTGAGCCCCTAAAACATGATAAAGGAGGGGAAATCAAAGAAATTGGAATAATCAGTGGGCTCAGAAACAAGGAGTTGATCTGAGTAGAATCATCAGACCAAAACCTTGTTTCATATGTGGCAAATTGAATCATCTTGCCAAGCACTATTATTTTAATCCAATTAACCAAAGGATAAATTTTCAAAGATCTATGCAAAAACCCTTTGGTTATAGGAAGAATGAAAGGAACCATGTGGCTAAGAAACATGTTAAATCTAAAAGCCACATGAAGAAAAAGACTGTAAAAGAGAGTGTCAAGATGTGGATTCCCAAAAGCACTAAAACTGTTAGTACTGCTACCACAAATAGTGCTGCTGACAAAGATAGTGCTGCCAGAAGCAATACTACTGCTATCAATGTTAGTGCTGTTGAGAGTATTAGTACTTCTAAAACTAACATTGTTAGTACTTCTTCAAATGTTAATACTGCAAACTCTTTTAGTGCTTCTAACAAGGTTAGTACTGCTAAACCTGTTAGTGCTGTTAACTCTGTTAGTACTTCTAAAATTAGTACTGCTTCTAGTGTTTGTGCTTCTACACCAATCATCTTGACAAAGTACTCCAGTCAAGAGGATTCTAAATTTAAAAATCTCATCAAAAAGGAGTGTAAGTACTTTGATGAGAAAGGGAGGCCCAAGACCACTTTGGCTTGGGTTCCCAGTCAATACTAATTGATTTATCTTATGTGCAGGGCAACCAGCAGCTAAAGGGAAAGAGCATTTGGCATGTTGATAGTGGTTGCTCTAGGCATATGACCGAAAACATGGCTTGCCTCAAGAATTTCAAGAAAATTGATGGAGGGCATGTTGCCTTTGGTAATACTCCAGATGGAGGTAAGATTAGTGGTAAGGGTGATGTAACAAAAGGTAAGATGACCTTTGAAGATGTTTTCTATGTTGAGCAGTTAAGATACAACCTGTTAAGTGTATCACAGGTTTGTGACAAAAAGCATAGTATATTATTCACTGATTCAGAATGCATTATCCTTGCTCCTGGATTCAAGGTAGTTGATGAAAAAATGATACTACTAAGAACTCCCAGAAAGGATAATGTCTATTGTTTGGATATGGAAAATGTTTCAAATGATTCATCCCTAAATTGTCTCGTTTCAAAAGCCTCTTTGGATGAATCATCACTTTGGCACAGAAGGATGTGTCACATGAACTTTAAAACCATGAATAAACTTGTTAAAAACAACCTTGTAAGAGGTCTGCCTTCAAAAGTCTTTTCATGTGATGATCATTGTGTTGCTTGTCTCAAAGGCAAACAACACAAAACTTCTCATAAGTCCAAAGAGTTGAACACAATTTCTTCTTCTCTTCAGTTGTTGCATATGGATCTGTTTGGTCCTACAAATGTTATGAGTATAGGTAAGAAATCATACTGCTTAGTTATTGTTGATGATTACTCTAGATTTACTTGGGTGTATTTTCTAAGGACTAAGGATGAGACAAGTGGACTGATCAAATCCTTTATTCTAAGAATTGAAAACCAAACAAATTAAAAGGTAAAAGTCATTAGGTCAGATAATGGTACTGAATTTAAAAATCTTGACCTAAACACCTTTTGTGAGGAAAAAGGAATTGAGAGGCAATACAATGCTCCTAGGACTCCACAACAAAATGATGTTGCTGAGAGAAGGAATAGGACACTGATTGAGGCTGATAGATCTCTGTTAGCTGATTCAAAACTTCCAATTACTTTCTGGGCTGAAGCAGTTAATACTGCTTGCTATGTCCAAAACAGAGTTCTAATAGTCAAGCCTAAGAACAAGACACCATATGAGCTTTTAAATAAAAGAAAACCATTTATTGGATTTTTCAAACCTTTTCGGTGTCCTTGTACCATTCTCAATACCAAAACTCACTTAGGAAAGTTTGATAGCAAAGAAGATGATAGTTTCCTTGTTGGTTACTCATCTCAGAGTAAGGCCTACAGAGTGTTTAATTCTTCTTCTAGAATAATTGAGGAAATTGACAATGTCAAATGCAATGAGAACACACCAAATCCTATTGGTTCAGGTCCTCAGTGGCTATTTGACATTGATTCACTAACTAACTCTTTGGGTTTCAGTAGTGATGATCATGCAGGATCAGGGGATGAACAAGTACAAGAGATTATTCCTCAGTCTGTGATCTTTCCAATACCTACAATGGACCCTGTTGAAATCTGTGAAAATGAGACTGTTACTGAACCAAGTCAGAGTGAAGAAGAAAGAAGAGATGAGGAGAATTTAGAGCATGAAGAGTCAGAAGTAGCTGATGAGATCCCCTCAGTTGACTTAAATGAGTCAAATTTAGATGTGGGAATTAATGAAGAATCTAGTAATCAGACAAGAACTCAGAAGAATCATCCTCCTGAGCTGGTAATAGGAGACATCACTAATCCTATGATGACTAGGAATCAAAGCAGACTTCAAGATCTGCAGGATCAGCAGCATACAATACTCTCTTGCTTTCTATCTCAGATTGAGCCTAAGAAGGCTTATGAGGCAATGAAAGATTCAAGCTGGATAGAAGCCATGCAAGAAGAATTGCTACAGTTTACATTGCAAGATGTTTGGGACTTGGTGGACCTTCCAAAAGGTCATAGAGCAATTGGCACCAAGTGGATTTTCAGAAATAAAAAGGATGAGAGGGGAATAGTAATCAGGAACAAAGCAAGGCTAGTGGCACAAGGGTACACTCAGGAAGAAGGCATAGACTATGAGGAAGTTTTTGCTCCAGTTGCAAGGGTAGAGGCAATTAGGCTATTTCTAGCCTATGCTTCATTTATGCAGTTCAAGGTATATCAGATGGATGTGAAGAGTGCCTTTCTATATGGAACAATTGATGAGGAAGTATATGTCTGTCAGCCCTCTGGATTTGAGAATCCATCATATCCTGACAGAGTATACAAACTTAAGAAAGCACTCTATGGTCTACATCAAGCCCCAAGAGCATGGTATGATACTCTGTCTACCTATCTCTTGGAAAATGGGTTTGAAAGGGGAATCATTGACAAGACCCTTTTCATCAAAAGAAGAAAGAAGGACATCCTACTTGTTCAGATATATGTGGATGACATCATCTTTGGATCCACAAAAGATCAGATGTGTAGAGACTTTGAAGAGTTGATGCACAAGAGCTTCAAAATGAGTTCAATGGGTGAACTTACTTTCTTCCTTGGGCTTCAAGTGAAACAACAGAAAGATGGGATTTTCATAAGTCAATCAAAGTATGTGAAATACATCCTAGATAAGTATGGTTTATCACACTCAAAACCAGCAAGAACACCAATGGAAACACACAAACAGATCACTACTGATCTTGAGGGGGAGGATGTTGATGTCCATCTTTATACATCAATGATTGGATCTCTCATGTATCTCACAGCCTCAAGACCATATATCATGTTTCCAGTGTATGTATGTGCCAGATTCCAAGTCAAGCCAAAGCAGTCACATCTTCAAGTTGTTAAGAGGATTTTCAGATACTTAAGAGGGCAACCTAGATTAGGTCTTTGGTATCCTTATGAATCTACTTTTGATTTGATTGCATGTTCAGACAGTGACTTGGGTGGTGCTAATATGGATAGAAAGTCTACTTCAGGAGGATGTCAGCTTTTGGGTGCAAGACTAGTATCTTGGCAGTGTAAGAAGCAAACCACAGTGTCCTTATCCACAACAGAAGCTGAGTACATTGCTGCTGCAAGTTGCTGCTCTCAGGTTCTATGGATTCAGAATCAAATGTTGGACTATGGGGTAACCTTCCTTCACACTCCAATCTTCATTGACAATAGCAGTGCTATTAGCATTGTTAACAATCCATTCAAGCACTCCAAAACAAAGCACATTGAAATCAGGTATCACTTTATTAGAGACTGCAATGAAAAGAAGCTTATTCAAGTTGCTAAAGTTCACACTGACAACCAGTTTACTGATCTATTCACTAAAGCTTTTGATGTGGGTAGATTCACTTTCTTGGTCACAAGTGCTTGTATACCTATTATTTGCTTATTTGTTTGGTGCTACTAATCATCTTTCTCAGGAAGCTTATTGCCCTGCTCAGACTAACACAAGCTTCAAACATTGTAAGTATAGTTAATGCTGCCAGTACAGTTTTAATGCTGCCAGTGTAAAGTTACTACTGCAGGTTCATTATTACTACTGCTATTCTGAGTTACTACTTCATAGTTGGTTAATACTGCTATCTAGTTAATACTGCTAGTTAGTTAATACTGCTAGTCAGTTAATACTGCTATCTAGTTAATACTGCTAGTTAGTTAATACTGCTTTCAGTTAATACTGCTAGCTAGTTAATACTGCTAGTTAGTTAATACTGCTTTTAGTTAATACTGCTAGTTAGTTAATACTGCTTTCAGTTAATACTGCTAGTTGGTTAATACTGCTTCTTTACCGAATCATATAAATACCCTCTTTGCCCGCCTAAAAGCTCACAACGACTCTTTGCATACTGTTCATCTTCTCTCTAACTCTTTTCTCTCAAGCAACAAGTGTGTTTCAGACAAGAATCCTCAAGACCAATGGCATCCATGGCGTTTATTGATGAACACAATGAGATCGCAATGCTTTAAAAGCCGAAGCAGGCTGATGGATTCCATCAAATAGTCGATTTTCTCAAGACCAGTCATATAGCGTATGCTCTTACTGTGTCACCACCAATCTTCATTGAGCACCAGAAGCAATTTTGGGCCAATGCCACCACTGTTACTGAAAACGGTGTGCAGTTTATCAAGACAAGGGTGTGTGACAAACTCTTGATAGTCACTGAAGAGGTCATTCGCATTAGTCTACGTCTAGACGATGCCTCAGGTATTACCTCTATCCCTAATGAGGAGTTGTTTTCCCATCTCACAAGAATGGGGTATGAAGGCCAACAGGGTGTTTTCAAATTTTACAAAGCTAATTTTTCTCCCCAATGGCGCTTCTTTGTTCATACCCTTATGCACTGTATTTCTAGAAAAACTACTGGATGGAGTCAGTTCAGCAGTACCATTGCTTATGCTTTGGTCTGCCTGTCCACTGCCAGAAAGTATAATTTCTCCAAAATGATTTTCAATGACCTTGTGTCAAACTTAGGAAATAAAAAGAGTTTCTATATGTACCCAAGATTTTTCCAGGCAGTTATAACCTCTGAATTGACGGATATACCTCATTTTAATGAGGTATATGTACCTAAAATCCCTAAGGGTAAGGTCTTTTCAAATATGAAAAGATCTTCCAAGGACTCGGAAGGAGTTGACACCCCATTGTTCTCTACAATGATGGTGGTGTCCCACAATAAAGAAGGTATGGCATCAGGGTCAAGGCCCTCACTAGACCATCCCACAGAGAGCCAAACCCAATCTTCAACCACTATATCACTTCCTCAGTCTCTTGTTCTTAAGCCAACACCAGTTTTAACCAAAACTTATGCTAAGAGAAAGGTACACAAGGCTCCTTCCCTTGTTGTACCTCCTACAAACCCAGAACCTCAAAGCCCTCTAATGGAGCATTCTCCATTAGAGAATATCAATAGGGAAACCACTGGGGTGTCTCCCAACCCCAAGGAGGTGCTCACTGAGGAGATGTATGAGCATGTGGGTGAGAAGGCTGCCACTACTCCTACTAGCACAGAGGAGGACAGTGGTAACATCACTAAGACCTTCCCCATGGAAACTTTGGGTGAGCAATCATCCAAAGGTCCCAGGTGCCAAGAAACCAAGGGGGTGGAGGGTGCTTCTGCTAGGCAGAAGACCTCTACTACTAAAAGTTCCAATGATCCATCAAAAGGGGTTAACACTCCTGGAGAGGGTGAGGATAGATATGACTACCATGAATTGATTTCTGCCATGTCCAAAATGGCAACTGAACTGGATTCCCAAAAGCAGGTTGTCAATGAACTCAAGAAAGTCATCATCAACCAATAAGAAGATATCAACAGCTTAAAGAAGTTGGTTCAGAAGGTGGTTCAAAAGAAGAAGAAGCAAAGGTTTGTGCTCAGAAGAAGGAACCCAGTGGATGATGCTCCCAAAAAGGGGGAGTCAGAAGCTGAGGTCAACCTGGAGAGGGAGATACATGGAGTTGAGGGGGAGTTTGATGTACAAGCAGTAGGAAAAGATTCAGTGTTTGAAGAAGCAGCAGTAACAAAGGAAACAAGCAAAGAAGCAGAAACAGTTAATGCTGCTGAAACAAATGAAGCTACAAAAATTGTTCAAGAAGTATTATCTGACCTCATTAGCAGAAATCTGGAAGAAATTGAGATAGATGAAGCTCTAATCAAAGCTAAACATGATACTCCCAAGGTCACTTCAAAGGCCAAAGGAGTTGTCATCAAAGAAAAGGATGAGGTGATCAAGAAAGCAAGTGTTGAGAAGGTAGCAAGCAAGGATAAAGGCAAAGCCAAGATATTGGAATCTGATTGTCAGGATCGAATTCTTAACAAGAATTAATACTCAGAAACTAATATCAAAGAAGTTGCGGAAAAACACTTTGATATTTAATAAAACAGTAATCAAACACAGTATATAATGATCAAACAGTAAACTTGTATTGAATGCTTAAAGCTACAAGGTTACACACTCAACCTCAATATTGATGAACAGGCTCACCAATACGAATTCTACTTCTCTAGAATTAGGATCTATGCCTTGAGGTTGATTTCTCTCTCGAAAAAAAACAATTATCAAAAGTCCTTATTATCTATTCTAAACAATCTATACATATACTAATAAAAAGATAATTACAAAGAATAAACAAATCTTCAGTATATCTTCCATGTATATCTTCTAAGTATATCTTCAGTATATCCAGCTGTATTACTTTCCATCCGGATCTCTTTAGCAGCACTAATAATGCTCAGCAGCATTAACTTCATATAGCAGCATTAACTGCAAGCAGTACTAACCACTAGCAGTACTAACTAGCTAAGCAGTACTAACTTTGTTCAAGCAGTACTAACTTTGACTAGCAGTATTAATTAACACTAGCAGTAGTAACACTCAGCAGTATTAATCTTCAACTTGTTCTGGCAGTAGTAACTACATTTGTACTAGCAGTAGTAACTACACTTAGTAAAATCTTCAGTTCCCAACAATCTCCCCCTAACTTGACTTTTAGAAGAGAAGTCAAGTTCTTCAGATATTCTTCCAGATGCTCTTGTTAATGCTCCCAAAACTTCCAAGATCACGCTGCTAAGTCTGGATTCAGTCCCAAACTCTGATTGATTATTCTCTGATTGAGATACTTGGCCATTTCTGAATTTGGTGCACAACCCAACTTCTTCTTTAGCATTGCATGAACCTTCAGTCTGGTGTGATTATATACTCTATCCACTAGGAAGTATTCTGTGTGATTTCTATCCAAAGTCACTGCATATACTCCACTAGTTTCATATAGAGTCCAACTTGTGACTTCTTTAAACACACTCTTGATTACCTGGTTCACTTCTTCAGGTTTGAACATCATGCATAGATACTCCATCACCAGTTTTGTAAGAGAAATTCCTGGAGTATTCAGATGGTCTGCATACAGCTTAATTCCTATGTCAAACATCTCTTCTATATCAGATCTAGAGCATGTTCTGACAATCTTGATCCAAGTATTGAATATTTCATACTTATCACCCTTCCTCTTTAGTCTGATGTAGTCTTTTCCATCCATTTTCAGTACATCCCAGTGAATGATCTCTGGTGGCTTAACTCCAACAGGTTCTGCAGAAATTGGTTCAGGCACTTTGTCCATCACTACCATATATAAGCTTACAACATCTTTGATTGATGACCCTTGCTGGCTTGATGACTCAGGTGCCACTTCTTCTTCAGCAACATTTTGTTCTTCTTCTATTCTAGACTTCTTATCTTTCTTTCTTTTGGCCATCATCTTGGTTCTTTTCAAAAGTCTTTTGAACCTGTACTAGAGTAGCTTCCTTCTTCTTTTCTTCCTTTTCTCTTTCCATTTCTTTTATAGGAGTTCCCTCTTCACTTTCAGGGAATGGTTGATTCATATCTATATCATGTCTCTCCTTTGCCTTCTTTTCAAACTCCACTCTATCCTTTTCATTGCTCTTCAGCTTCTCCATTTCTTTCTCATATAGATCCTTGATTTGATCAAAATTCATCTTCACAAACATTTCTTTCTTTACCCCAATTGCACTTCTCAAGAAAGTTATCATTTTGTTTCTTTCCTGAGTGGCAAGGTAAGTTTGTGAAGGTCTTCTCTTCTTTGCACTTGATCTGGCCATCATAGCCTTTCTCAAGGTTATTGCTCTTTGCTTGGCTTTCTCTGTTTCCAACCCTTTCTGGAATGCTTCATTTAACTCATTTGCTAGTGCTCTGGCCATTTCTCTGTCTTTTTCAACCTGTTCCTTTTCTGCTAGATCTAACTCTTCTTGCACTTTCTTTGCTAATGCTTCATCTGACTCAATCATCTTTTGCTTTTTAGATGGTTGATCAGATTCTATCATCTTTTCTTTCCCTTTTCTTGTTATATCTGCAGCCATGTCTTTCTTTTCTGATTTCTTGTCTCTCCCTTCATTTATGACCACTCCCTTTGCTTTGGGAGTGTCATTCTTAGCTTTGATTAGCACTTCAGCTACTTCAATTTCTGTTGGTGTTAACTCTGTTACTGCTGCTTGTGAGGTTTCAGCAGCATTAACAGTTTCTGCTTCCTTCTCCCCCTCAACTTCTACTCTTTCTTTATCAATCTCCCCTTCCCTTGATGCTTCTTCCATGTTGATCTCCCCCTTTTTGGGAGCATCAGTCTCTGGTTTCCTCCTTCTGAGCACAAATTGTTTCTTCTTCTTTTGCAAAATCAGTTTCCTTACCATTTGCTTCAACTGGATGATTTGTTCTTGTTATGACAGTACTATGAGTTTTAGCTCTTCTATGTCTTTGCCCTGTTTGAGTACATCCATGTTGATGTTGCCCATTGCCTTCATCAATTCATCATAGTTATATCTGTCCTCACCTTCTCCAGGAGTGTTACCCCCTATTTAAGGATCATTGGATCTTTTAGTAGTGGAAGTCTTCTGCCTAGCAGAAGCACTATCCACCCCTGTGGTTTCTTGGCACCAGGGACCTTCAAATGATTGCTCATTCAAAGTTGCCATGGGGGAGGTCTTATTGATGTTACCACTTTCCTCCTCTGTGTTAGCAGGAGTAGTGGCAGCCTCATCTCCCATATGCTCTACCTCCTCCTCAGAGAGCACCTCCTTTGGGTTGGGAGACACCCTTGTGGTTTCCCTTTGGATATTCTCTAGGGGAGAATTCTCCCTTAGAGGGCTTAAAGGTTGTGTGGGTGATGGTACAAGAAGGGAAGGAGCCTTCTTTACCTGCTTTCTTTGATAAGTTTGGGTAATTGGAGAGGTTGGTTTTGTAAGAATGGACTGGGGAATTGTTTTTGAGTGAGAAGGTTGGGCTTGGCTAGCAGTGGGATGGTCTAATGAGGGCCTTGACCCTGCTGCCATACCTTCAGTGTTTTGGGACACCACCATCATTGTAGAGAACAATGGTGTGTCAACTCCTTCCGAGTCCCCAGCAGATCTTCTCATATTTGAGAAAACCTTGCCTTTTGGGGGTTTAGGTACATATACCCCAACAGGTTGAGGTATATCCGTCAATTCATGGTTGATTACTTCCTGAACAAATCTGGGATACATAAAGAAACTCTTTTTGTTTCCCATATTTGATACAAGATCACTGAAAATCATCTTTGAGAAATTGTACCTTCTGGATGTAGCCAAGCATACCAAAGCATATGCAATTGGACTGCTGAACTCACTCCATCCAGTGGTCTTTTTGGAGATGCAATGCATCAGGGTATGAACAAGAAAACGCCATTGGGGTGAAAACTTTGCTTTTGAGAATTTGAAAACACCCAATGGGCCTCCATACCCCATTCTAGTAAGATTAGAAAACAGTTCATCATTAGAGATAGACATTATACCAGAGGCATCGTCTAGACGTAGACTGATGCGAATGACTTCTTCAGTAACTGTAAGTGAGTGATCACAGATTCTTGTCTTGATCATTTGCACCCCATTTTCCACAACAATGGTTGCATTAGCCCAGAACTGCCTTTGGTGCTCAATGTAGATTGTAGGTGATACAGTAAGAGCATGAGCAATGTGGCTCGACTTCAGAAAGTCGACTATCTGATGAAAACCTTCAGCTTGTTTTGGCTTTTGTAGCATCGCAATCTCGTTGTGCTCGTCGATGAATGTCATGGATGCCATTGATATTAGTGAAAACTTGCCTGAAAACTTCGAACTTGAGAGAGAAAAGGTTTTGAGCGCAAGAGAACAGTATGCAAAGAGTCGTTATGAACTTTTAGGCGGGCAAAAGGTTATTATAGTATTCGGAATATAAGCAGTATTAACCTAGAGCAGTATTAACTGAACTAGCAGTATTAACTGAACTAGCAGTATTAACTACTAGCAGTATTAACCACTAGCAGTATTAACGACTAGCAGTATTAACTGAACTAGCAGTATTAACTACTAGCAGTATTAACTACTAGCAGTATTAACTACTAGCAGTATTAACTACTAGCAGTATTAACTACTAGCAGTATTAACTACTAGCAGTATTAACTGAACTAGCAGTATTAACTACTAGCAGTATTAACTACTAGCAGTATTAACTACTAGCAGTATTAACTACTAGCAGTATTAACTAAACTAGCAGTATTAACTAGTCTTACTTCTTTTTAAACTTGTTAAATACTGAGTACTGCTATGTATATCCTGAAAAGAAGATTAGTAACACCAAGAATAACAATATACAGGTATAAACTCACTTTTTGAGAAGAAGTTTATTCAAAGTTTATCATTCCCACACTTGTTACCAAGAAAGTGAATCTACCCACATCAAAAGCTTTAGTGAATAGATCAGCAAACTGATTATCAGTGTGAACTTTGACAACTTGAATAAGTTTCTTTTCATTACAATCTCTTATAAAGTGATACCTGATTTCAATGTGCTTTGTCTTTGAGTGCTTGACTGGATTATTTACAATGCTAATAGCACTGCTGTTGTCAATAAAGATTGGAGTATGTAGAAAGGTTACCCCATAATCCAGCATTTGATTCTGAATCCATAAGACTTGAGAACAGCAACTTGCAGCTGCTATGTACTCTGCCTCTGTTGTAGATGTGGATACTGTGGTTTGTTTCTTGCACTGCCATGAGACTAGTCTAGCACCCAAAAACTGACATCCTCCAGAAGTAGATTTTCTGTCCAAGTTTGCCCCACCTAGATCACTGTCTGAGTATGCTATTAGGTCAAAAGGTGAGTTATGAGGATACCAAAGTCCCAATCTGGGTTGCCCTTTGAGATATCTGAATATCCTCTTAACAGCTTGAAAGTGAGATTGCTTTGGCCTAACTTGAAATCTTGCACATACACAGACTGGAAACATAATATCTGGCCTTGATGCTGTGAGATACATGAGAGAGCCAATCATGGATCTATAAAGATGCACATCCATATCCTCCCCCTCAAGATCTGCTGTGATCTGCTTATGTGTTTCCATAGGTGTGCTGGCAGGTTTTGATTCTGAGAAACCAAACTTGGTTAAAATATCCTGCACATACTTGGATTGACATATAAAAATGCCATCTGACTTCTGTTGAACTTGGAGTCCAAGGAAGAAAGTAAGTTCCCCCATGGAACTCATTTTGAACCTTTGATGCATTAAATCCTCAAACTCCTTGCACATATTGTTTCTTGTAGAACCAAAAATAATGTCATCAACATATATTTGGACCAGCAAGATATCCTTCTTCTTTCTTTTGATAAATAGAGTCTTGTCAATGACTCCTCTTTCAAAGTCATTTTCCAAGAGATAGGATGACAGAGTGTCATACCATGCTCTTGGGGCTTGATGTAGTCCATAAAGTGCTTTCTTTAATTTGTATACTCTGTCTGGATAGCTTGGGTTTTCAAACCCTGGTGGTTGACAGACATATACTTCTTCTTCAATTGACCCATAGAGAAAAGCACTTTTTACATCCATTTGGTAGACTTTGAAGTTCATGTAAGAAGCATAGGCTAGGAATAGTCTGATTGCTTCTATCCTAGCTACAGGTGCAAAAACTTCTTCATAATCTATGCCCTCTTCTTGAGTGTAGCCTTGAGCTACCAGCCTTGCTTTGTTTCTTATAACAATACCTCTTTCATCTCTCTTGTTTCTGAAGATCCATTTTGTGCCAATTGCTCTGTGACCTTTAGGAAGGTCTACTAGATCCCACACATCTTGTAGCTTGAACTGTAACAGTTCTTCTTGCATTGCTTCTATCCAGCTAGATTCTTTCATAGCATCATGTGCCTTTTTCGGCTCAAGCTGGGATAGAAAACATGAGAGCACTGTATGCTGTTGATCTTGCACTTTCTGAAGCCTGCTTTGATGTCTGGTCATCATGGGAGAAGAGACATCACCTATTATCAACTGTGGAGGATGATTCTTTTGAACTCTTGTGTTATGACTAGGTTCTACATTCAGTCCAGCCTCTAGATTAGAGTCATGCAATTCAACTGAAGTGTCTTCAGATGTCACTTCTGATTCTTGAGTCTCCTCATCTCTAGTGTCTTCTTCACTCTGACTTGGTTCAGTAAATGATTCCTTTTCACAGTCTTCATTTACTGTGGGTATGGGAAAAATCACAGATTTAGATATACTTTCTTGAACTTGTGTGATCTCTGATTCTCCACCATCTGTTTCTGTATATTCATTACTAAAACCAAAAGAGTTAGTTAGTGAATCAATGTCAAATAGCCATTGAGGTCCAGACCCAACAGGATTTGGTGTGTTCTCATTGCATTTGACATTGTCACTTTCTTCAATTATTCTAGAAGAAGAGTTAAAAACTCTGTAGGCCTTACTCTGAGATGAGTATCCAACAAGAAATCCATCATCTGCTTTGCTATCAAACTTACCTAAGTGAGATTTGGTATTTAGAATTGTACACGGACACCCAAAAGATTTGAAGAAACCAATAAAAGGTTTTCTTTGATTTAAAAGCTCATATGGGGTCTTGTTCTTTTGCTTGACCACTAGAACTCTGTTTTGGACATAACAAGCAGTATTAACTGCTTCAGCCCAGAATGTAATTGGCAATTTTGAATCAGCCAACAGAGATCTAGCAGCCTCTATTAGTGTCCTATTTCTCCTTTCAGCAACACCATTCTGTTGAGGAGTTCTAGGAGCACTATATTGTCTCTCAATACCTTTTCCTTCACAAAAAGAGTTTAAATCATGATTTTTAAATTCAGTTCCATTATCTGATCTAATGACTTTTACTCTTTGATTAGTTTGGTTTTCAATTCTTAGAATAAAGGATTTGATAAGATCACTTGTTTCATCCTTAGTCCTTAGAAAATATACCCAAGTAAACCTGGAGTAATCATCAACAATAACCAAGCAGTAGGATTTCTTGCCTAAACTCATAACATTTGTAGGACCAAACAGATCCATATGCAATAACTGGAGACAAGAAGAAACAGAATTTAACTCTTTGGTCTTATGAGAAGTTTTGTGTTGTTTGCCTTTGAGACAAGCAACACAATGATCATCACATGAAAAGACTTTTGAAGGTAAACCTCTTACAAGGTTATTTTTAACAAGATTATTCATAGTCTTGTAATTCATGTGACACATCCTTCTGTGCCAAAGGGAGGATTCATCTATAGAAGCTTTTGAAACAAGACAATTTAAAGATGAATCACTATCAACAATGTCCAAATCAAGACAGTAAACATTGTCCTTCCTTGGAGTTCTAAGTAGTATCATGCTTTCATCAACTACCTTGAACCCTGGAGCAAGAATCATACACTCAGTATTAGTAAATAATATACTATGTTGTTTGTCACAAACCTGTGATACACTTAACAGGTTGTACTTTAATTGATCAACATAGTAGACATCCTCAAATGTCATCTTACCTTTGGTGACATTACCTTTTCCACTTATCTTACCACCAGTAAGATTGTCTCCAAATGCAACATGTCCTCCATTAATTTGCTTGAAATCCTGAAGGCATGACATGTTGCCAGTCATGTGCCTAGAGCAACCACTATCAACATGCCATATGCTCTTTCCCTTGAGCTGTTGGTTGCCCTGCACATTTAATAAATCAATTAGTATGATTGGGGACCCAAGCCAAAGTGATCTTGGGTCTGCCTTTCTCATCAAAGTATTTACATTCCTTTTTAATGAGGTTTTTAAACTCAGAGCACTCTTTATTAGAGTACTTTGTCAATATGATTGGCTTAGCAGAATCAATACTGGAAGCAGTACTAATCTTAGAAGTACTAACAGTGTTAGCAGTACTAACAGGTTTAGCAGTACTAACCTTGTTAGCAGCATTAACATTGTTAGCAGTAGTATTGCTTCTAGCAGCACTATCATTGTCAGCAGCACTATTTGTGGTAGCAGTACTAACAGTTTTAGTGCTTTTAGGAATCCACATATTGACACTTTCTTTAACAGAATACTTTTTCTTCATGTGGCTTTTAGTTTTAACATTTTTCTTAGCCACATGGTTCTTTTCAATTTTCTTATAACCAAAGGGTTTTTGCATGGATCTTTGGAAATTCATTCTTTGGTTCATAGGATTGAAATAACAGACTTTTGCAAGATGATTCAATTTGCCACAGATAAAGCAAGGTTTTGGTCTATTGATTTTACTCAGATCAACTCCTTGTTTATGTGCCCATTGATTATTCCAGTTTCTTTGATTTCCCCTCTTTTTGTCCTGTTTTTGGGGTTCATTCTTCTTACAAATACACTGTTTGCAAGGACCTGGATTCACAACTGTGGTCTGTTTATAATGGACCTTATCAGACTTTTCCTCTGTCTTCTCTATGTTCTTGGATTTGATCCAAACCCTTCCACAATCCTCATTGGTGATAATGTTGTTTTCTATAGAAATCTCACCACTCACCTTGTTCTTTTTACTCTTGCCAACCTCTTTCTCAGTCTTATCCTCAACAATTACCTCATCTAAGGGATCTATTTCAGTGGCTCCCTCAGGCAAGTCCTTCCTATCTTTGGTGTCTAACAGGTCTGAAGTAGGAGGAATGTAATTGTTGTTATATGGTGGAGGTGTGGCATTATACCCAATTCCTCTTCTTAATTTATCATGAATCTGATTTTGCAGTAAGGAGTCCATTGCTTTAGAAGCATTGGAAAACTTTTCTACATCAAGCTTAACCTTGGTTAACTCCTCTTTCAGTTTTTCACTTTCCTCTTTAGATTTGGTCAGTTTAAGTTCTAAATCCTTTTTCTCCCACTGCCAGTAATTGGTGTCATATGAGTGTTGTAGTTCATTGGCTTGAAAACCTTTGATTTGATCTTCAAACCTCTCTACTATCCTCACATAGTCTTTTATATCCTTTTCTAGTCTCTTCAGGTCATCACTCATCTTCTGATTGTGATCCCTGTACCTTTTAACAGTGTCTATG
The DNA here is from genome assembly GCA_954870635.1 of Arctium minus. Classification (NCBI taxonomy): domain Eukaryota; kingdom Viridiplantae; phylum Streptophyta; class Magnoliopsida; order Asterales; family Asteraceae; genus Arctium; species Arctium minus. The sequence continues at coordinate 1,998,403 of OX941092.1, read as the reverse complement.
CAAGTTTTAGAGCAGAGATTAGAACTTACCTCAGTTGGGAGATCAGATACTTTAGCCATAAGAGCTTGATTCTGAATAGCTTCTTCTGCTTGATCACTCCAATCAAACCCCATTCCTTGTTGAGAAACAAGGGCTTGAGCAGAGTTTCTATTGTTATTGAAGCTTCCAGATTGAGCTTGTTGATGGTTGTTGTTGTGAGACATTCCACTTCTGCATTCTCTAGCAAAATGTCCCTTAAGATGACATTTGTAGCATTCTACCTTTGATTTATCAAACCCTGCTCCATCTTCTCTTCTTTGTGAGAAGTTGTTTCTTCCAGTCCTCTTTATAAACTTCTTAACCCTCATGGAGAGCATGGCCATCTGCCATTTAATATCCATCTCTTCCAGATCATCAGGATGAAGTTGTTCTAAGTCATCATTGATCAAAGAAGAATTTCCATGATTAGAAAGAAGAGCTTCAAATGCATAATCAGTGCCTTTATCTAGATTTGATCCATTAGTAGCATTAACTGATTCAGAGTTAGCAGTAGAATCAATTGATGCTGATAAGAGTGCAGCATTATGAACATATCCAGAAGGCTTCTTCTTTGCCTCCACCTCAGCTTCAAAAACTCTAAGATCATTGTACAGATCATCAAGTTCTTTGTCTTCCAACTGATCATTCTGTCTGAATGACACAGTGTACATGGTCCATTCATCTCCAAGGGACCTTAAGAACTTTCTGTTCACATCATCTTGATCAATCTGTACTCCCATAGTAGCTAGTTCACCAATTAGTTTATTAAACCTGTCAAAAGTTTGAGTCATGGACTCATTCTTAGTTGAGATGAAGTTTTCATACTGTTGTTTTAAGATTGCCTTTTGATTTCTCTTGGTACTTTTAGTACCTGAGAATCTCTTCTCTAGAGCATTCCAGAGCATCTGTGCATCAGTACAGTTGCAGAATTGGTGTTGATACTCATTTGGAATGGCCAAGAGCAGTGTGCTCAAGGCTTTCATCTCTGTCTGTCTTGATTTCCGGTCTGTATCAGTCTTTGGAGGAGTTCTTTTGCCATCTTCACCAATCTTTCCTCCATCAGATGGGCCATTCTCAATGATGTCCCACATAGAGTAATCTGTGAGGAGAATATATTGCTTGATTCTGATTTTCCACATGTCAAATTCATTGGATCTGAGCATTGGAACTTTTGAGACCAAAGTACTGCTTGATTCTGTAAGATTTTCCATGATGAATAACTGTTTCTGAGAGAATTTAGCTCTGATACCACTTGTCAGGATCGAATTCTTAACAAGAATTAATACTCAGAAACTAATATCAAAGAAGTTGCGGAAAAACACTTTGATATTTAATAAAACAGTAATCAAACACAGTATATAATGATCAAACAGTAAACTTGTATTGAATGCTTAAAGCTACAAGGTTACACACTCAACCTCAATATTGATGAACAGGCTCACCAATACGAATTCTACTTCTCTAGAATTTGGATCTATGCCTTGAGGTTGATTTCTCTCTCGAAAAAAAACAATTATCAAAAGTCCTTATTATCTATTCTAAACAATCTATACATATACTAATAAAAAGATAATTACAAAGAATAAACAAATCTTCAGTATATCTTCCATGTATATCTTCTAAGTATATCTTCAGTATATCCAGCTGTATTACTTTCCATCCGGATCTCTTTAGCAGCACTAATAATGCTCAGCAGCATTAACTTCATATAGCAGCATTAACTGCAAGCAGTACTAACCACTAGCAGTACTAACTAGCTAAGCAGTACTAACTTTGTTCAAGCAGTACTAACTTTGACTAGCAGTATTAATTAACACTAGCAGTAGTAACACTCAGCAGTATTAATCTTCAACTTGTTCTGGCAGTAGTAACTACATTTGTACTAGCAGTAGTAACTACACTTAGTAAAATCTTCAGTTCCCAACACTGATCAACCTCTTAAAAAGCAAAAGCTGATTGAGTCAGATGAAGCTTTGGCTAGGAAGATTCAAGCAGAACTTGAGCAAGCAGAAACAGTTCAAGTGAAGAAAGATAGAGAGATGGCAAAATCTCTAGCTGCAAAGCTTAATGAAGTATATCAACAGAGCTTGGCAACAGAGATAGCACAGAAGAAAGCTGCAACTCTAAAGAAGCCTGTGATGATCAAAATGGCTGCTAAGAAGAGGCAACCTTCAAAGACCTACCTTAGCACTCAAGAGAGAAAGAAGATGATCACTTTCCTCAAAGGTGCTGTGGGAGTCAAAAAGGAGATGTTCTCAAAGATGTCATTTGAACAGATCAAAGGGTTGTATGATGCAGAGATGACTAAACTTCAAGGGAATGACCAAGCAAGAGTTGAAGTGGAAAAGAGGATGAAAGAAAGACATTATATTCTAATAGAAAAACCCTTTCCTGATGATCAAGAAACTCCAAAGAAGGAAGCTACTCTAGGTGAAAGTTTGAAGACTTTGAAAAGAACAAAAATGATGGCAAGAAGAAAACTTGTTGAGAAACCTAGAGTGGCTGAAGAAGAAGCTGAAAAAAAGGTAGCTGAAGAAGAAGGGGCACCTAAGTCTGAAGAAAAGAATGCTCAATCTCAGGAAGAACCATCAAGTAATTATGATGTGAATATGTACATGGTGGTGATGGAAAAGGTGCCTGAGCCTATAACAGCTGAACCAGTTGGTGTCAAGTCTCCTGAGATTATTCACTGGGATACCATGGAAGTAGATGGAAAAGAGTATATCAGGCTGAAAAGGAAAGATGAAAAGTTTGAAGTGTATCCTACTTGGGCCAAGATAGTAAGAGTATGCTCCAGATCAGACTTAGAGGAAATGTTTGAAGTGGGGATGAAACTATATGCTGACAAGCTGAAAGCTCCAGGGATACCAGTTACAAAACTTGTGATGGAATATCTTTGCATGTTATTCAAGACAGAGGAAGTTCAGCATGTTATCAGAAATGTTTTCAAAACCATCAACAACTGGACTCTGTATGAAAGAAGTGGAGTATATGCACTGGCTATGGATACAAGTCACTTTGAATACTTCTTAGTGGATAGAATCTACAACCATAACAGGTTAAAACTGCATGCTATGTTGAAGAAGAAGCTTGGTTGTGCACCAGATTCTGCAATGGCAAGATATTTGATTCAGAGAATTATTAATCAAAGTTTGGGGTTGAATCCTGATATAGGTTTATGAGCAATAGAGTTTTGGGAGCATCTGAAGAACTTGATTTCTCTTCTCTAAAAGTCAAGTTAGGGGGAGATTGTTGGGAACTGAAGATTTGTCTAAGTGATTACTACTGCCAGGCTTTCAAGATTACTACTGCTAGTAGAATTAATACTGCTTAAAGAGTTAGTGCTGCTACTTGAATAGTTAGTACTGCTTAGAGAGTTAGTACTGCTAGTAGTTAGTACTGCTGAAGATTAATACTGCTCAAAGGGTTAATGCTGCTGGTGATGATTAATGCTTCTGAAGATTATTAGTGTTGTTTTTAAAGATAAAGATGCCTTGGAGATAAAGACAAACTGAAGATAATTATGGGATTGATATTGAAGATCAAGTTTATTTTAATAATTATCTTGTAATCTATTATGTAAATATAGTTTAGATGTTATAGCTTATATAGTACATTCTGTGAGAATCATAGATACGAATACTGAGTTTTTGTTTTAGAGAGAATTAACCTCAAGGTTTACAATCCTAATTCTAGAGAAGTAGAATTCGTCTTGGTGAGCCTGTTCATCAAGATTGAGGTTTTGTTTGAAAGCTTGTAACTTTAATCATTCAATAAAGTTTACAAGTTGTGATTCATTCTTTACTGTTACATTGATATTTTGAATATTAAAGTGTTATTCCGCAACTTCTTTAATATTGTTTCTGAGTTTTATTATTCTTGTTAAGAATCAGATCCTGACAGTTTGCGCCACCAACTATTAGCGCAAACCTTCTCTTTTCTTCGTTGAATCTGATTTTGCAGATCTTAAGTTGTCTCGTCTCCATCATTTGCATGACCAAGTTGATCCATATCATCAAGGTCATGAGGGGGAGAAGTTAAGGAGAAGTTAAAAAGACAAAGAGTTCAAACGTTTATCTGCTGATCAAGATTCGCTCAAGATTCTATATTCTTTCAGCTATATCAATTCTTTTGTTGTTCCAGCTTCGACCACTACAGTTCATTCAAGATCATTTAAAAGAGGTGTGTCATCTAGAGCACAAGCTGATGAACCGATTGTTCTTTCAAGATAATTACAAACAGGTCCAGTCTTGTCAAGGCAACAAAGACAAATCAATCTGAAAGATGCTGAGAAGAAAATTTTTTTTAGTCAAAGAAGCTTCTTCGCTAAGTCGCTTAAATGGTCTGTGCTGATTTAGAAGATGGATATTGAAGACCACAACGCTAATGATTACTAAGGGGGAGATTGTTAAGTCTTATTTTATAGTAATCATTGTATTTATTCTGTGTGGCCTAAACAGTGTCTAGATAGTATATCTGTGTAGTTTAGGTCCGGGGTATTTAAGTCCCTTGGGTCTTTGTTGGTTGGTAGAAACTAACGCACATTCTTATAGAATTACACTTTGCGCTTCATTGTCTCTCTCTACTTTCTCTCTCTAAAGATTTGGTAGATCTTGGACTTTCAATTGGTATATTGTTAAGTCTGATTTTATAGTAATCATTGTATTTATTCTGTGTGGCCTAAACAATGTCTAGATAGTATATCTGTGTAGTTTAGGTTCGGGGTATTTAAGTCCCTTAGGTCTTTGTTGGTTGGTAGAAACTAACGCACATTCTTATAGAATTACACTTTGCGCTTCATTGTCTCTCTCTCTACTTTCTCTCTCTAAAGATTTGGTAGATCTTGAACTTTCACATGGTTCATCTAAAATGTAAATGAGAAGGTTTTCACAAGAAATAACTTCAAAAAAACACGCTCTCGTGCAGCATATTGCCGAAACCACGCATTGGCGAAACCGAACAAACGTACGTCGTGTAGTTTATAGAAACCCACTCAAATCATGGTGGATTGCCAGAAATTGACCAATCCATGGCGTGTTACTCCTTCTAAGGTTCATTTTGACGGCTCATGATCTTAAAACGGAGCCACGTAGCAAAAATTATGGACGTTTAAGAACGACACTCATTTTTGGCCGATTCAGCAAAGGGGGTACCATTTGTGTTTTCTTGTCCACACACACCTCTTAAGATTTCCACGAAAATATACATGGTTCATCTAAAATGTAAATGAGAAGGTTTTCACAAGAAATAACTTCAAAAAAAACCCGCTCTCGTGCAACATATTGCCGAAACCACGCATTGGCCAAACCGAACAAACGTACGTCATGTAGTTTACCGAAACCCACTAAAATCATGGTGTATTGCCAGAAATAGACCAACCATGGTGTATTATTCGGTCTAAGGTTTGTTTTTGCAGGTAATGGTCTTATAACGGAGCAACGTAGCAAATGTTAGGGACGTTTACCCGCGGCACCCATTTTTGGCCGTTTCAACAAAGGGGGTACCCTTTGTGTTTTCTCGTCCGGACCGACCTCATCGGATTACCACGAAACTTTACATGGTCCATCTACAATGTAAATGAGAAGGTTTTCACAAGAAAAACTTGAAAAAACCCCGCTCTCGTGCAAGAAATTTCCGAAGCCACGCATTGGCCAAACCGAATGATCGTACTTCGTGTAGTTTATCGAAACCCACTCATATCATGGTGTATTGAGAAAAATAGACCAATCCATGGCGTGGTACTCGTTCTAAGGTTCGTTTTGATGGGTCATAGGCTTAAAATGGAGCCATGTAGCAAAAGTTATGGACGTTTAAGAGCGACACCCATTTTTGTTCGACTCAGCAAAAGGGGTACCCTTTGTGTTTTCTCTTCCGGACCGACCTCCTCGGATTTCCATGAAACTATTCATGGTTCATATTCAATGTAAATGAGAAGGTTTTCACAAGAAATAACTTGGAAAAACCCCGCTCTAGTGAAGGAAATTGCCGAAGCCACGCATTAGCCAAACCGAACGAACGAACATCGTGTAGTTTATCGAAATCCACTCAAATCATGGTGTGTTTCCAGAAATAAACGTAATCCATGGCATGGTACTTGTTCTAAGGTTTGTTTTGACGGGTCATGGGCTTAAAGAGAGCCACGTAGAAAAGGTTATGGACATTTAAGTGCGACACCCATTTTTGGCCGATTCAGTAAAGGGGGTACCCATTGTGTTTTCTCGTCCAGACACACCTCATTGGATTTCCAAGAAACTATACATGGTTCATCTAAAATGTAAATGAGAAGGTTTTCAGAAGAAATAACTTCAAAAAAACCCGCTCTCGTGCAACATATTGCCGAAACCACGCATTGGCCAAACCGAACGAACGTACGTCGTGTAGTTTATCGAAACGCACTCAAATCGTAGTGTATTGCCAGAAATTGACAATCTATGGCGTGTTATTCCTTCTAAGGTTCATTTTGACGGCTCATGATCTTAAAACAGAGCCACGTAGCAAAAGTTATGGACGTTTAAGCGCGACACTCATTTTTGGTCGATTCAGCAAAGGGGGTACCCTTTGTGTTTTCTCGTCCACACACACCTCATCGGATTTCCACAAAACTATACATGGTTCATCTAAAATGTAAATGAGAAGGTTTTCACAAGAAATAACTTCAAAAAAACCCTCTCTCGTGCATCATATTGCCGAAACCACGCATTGGCCAAACCGAACGAATGTACGTCGTGTAGTTTATCGAAACGCACTCAAATCATAGTGTATTGCCAAAAATTGAGCAATCCATGGCGTGTTACTCCTTCTAAGGTTCATATTGACAGATCATGATCTTAAAACGGGGCCACGTAGCAAAATTTAAGCGCGACACTCATTTTTGGTCGATTCAGCAAAGGGGGTACCCTTTGTGTTTTCTCGTCCACACACACCTCATCGGATTTCCAAGAAACTATGCATGGTTCATATAAAATGTAAATGAGAAGGTATTCACATGAAATAAATTCAAAAAAGTCCGCTCTCGTGCAGCTTATTGCCAAAACCACGCATTGGCCAAACCGAACGAACGTACGTCATGTAGTTTATCGAAACCCATTAAAATCATGGTGTATTGCAGAAATAGACCAACCATGGTGTAGTACTTGGTCTAAGGTTTGTTTTTACAGGTAATGGTCTTAAAACGAAGCCACACAACAATGGTTATGGACGTTTACGCACGACACACATTTTTGGTCGTTTCAGCAAAGGGGGTATCCTTTGTGTTTTCTCGTCCGGACCGACCTCATCGGATTTCTACGAAACTATACATGGTACATATACAATGTAAAGGATAAGGTTTTCACAAGAAAAACTTTAAAAAACCCCGCTCTCGTGCAGGAAATTGCCGAAGCCACGCATTGGCCAAACCGAATGATCGTACTTCGTGTAGTTTATCGAAACCCACTCAAATCATGGTGTATTGCCAAAAATAGACCAATCCATGGTGTGGTACTCGTTCAAAGGTTCGTTTTGCATGGTCATAGGCTTAAAACGGATCCATGTAGCAAAAGTTATGGACGTTTAAGAGCGGCACCCATTTTTTGTCGATTCAACAAATGGGGTACCCTTTGTGTTTTCTCTTCCCGACCGACCTCCTCGGATTTCCACGAAACTATATATGGTTCATATTCAATGTAAATGAGAAGGTTTTCACAATAAATAACTTGGAAAAACCCCGCTCTAGTGAAAGAAATTGCCAAAGCCATGCATTAGCCAAACCGAACGAACGTACGTCGTGTAATTTATTGAAATCCACTCAAATCAAGGTGTATTTCCAGATATAAACGTAATCCATGGCATGGTACTCGTTCTAAGGTTCGTTTTGACGGGTCATGGGCTTAAATAGAACCACGTAGCAAAGTTTATGGACGTTTAAGTGCGACACCCATTTTCGGCCGATTCAGCAAAGGGGGTACCCTTTGTGTTTTCTCATCCAGACACACCTCATCGGATTTCCATGAAACTATACATGGTTAATCTAAAATGTAAATTAAAAGGTTTTCACAAGAAATAACTTCAAAAAATCCCTCTCTCGTGCAGCTTATTGCCAAAACCACGCATTGGCCAAACCGAACGAACGTACGTCGTGTAGTTTATCGAAACCCACTCAAATCATGGTGTATTGCCAGAAATTGACCAATCCATGGCGTATTAATCCTTCTAAGGTTCATTTTGACGGCTCATGATCTTAAAACGGGGCCATGTAGCAAAAGTTATGGACGTTTAAGCGCGACACTCATTTTTGGTCGATTCAGCAAAGGGGGTACCCTTTGTGTTTTCTCGTCCACACACACCTCATCGGATTTCCACGAAACTATACATGGTTCATCTAAAATGTAAATGAGAAGGTTTTCACATGAAATAAATTCAAAAAAGCCCGCTCTGGTGTAGCATATTGCCAAAACCACTCATTGGCCAAACCGAACGAACGTACGTCATTTAGTTTATCGAAACCCACTCAAATCATGGTGTATTGCAGAAATAGACCAACCATGGTGTAGTACTCGGTCTAAGGTTTGTTTGTTTAGGTAATGGTCTTAAAACGGAGACACACAGCACTGGTTATAGATGTTTACGCGCGACACCCATTTTTGGTCGTTTCAGCAAATGGGGTACCCTTTGTGTTTTCTCTTCCGGACCGACCTCATCGGATTTCAACGAAACTATACATGGTCCATCTATAATGTAAATGATAAGTTTTTCACAAGAAAAACTTGAAAAAACCCCGCTCTCGTGCAGGAAATTGCCGAAGCCACGCATTGGCCAAACCGAATGATCGTACTTCGTGTAGTTTATCGAAACCCACTCAAATCATGGTGTATTTCCAAAAATAGACCAATCCATGGTGTGGTACTCGTTCTAAGGTTCGTTTTGAGTGGTCATAGGCTTAAAATGAAGCCATGTAGCAAAAGTTATGGACGTTTAAGAGCAACACTCATTTTTGGTTGATTCAGCAAATGGGGTACCCTTTGTATTTTCTCTTCCCGACCGACCTCCTCGGATTTCCACGAAACTATACATGGTTCATATTCAATGTAAATGAGAAGGTTTTCACAATAAATAACTTGGAAAAAACCCGCTCTAGTGAAGGAAATTGCCGAAGCCACGCATTAGCCAAACCGAACGAACGTACGTCGTGTAGTTTATCGAAATCCACTCAAATCAAAGTGTATTTCCAGAAATAAACGTAATCCATGGCATGGTACTCATTCTAAGGTTCGTTTTGATGGGTCATAGGCTTAAATAGAACCACGCATTGGCCAAACCGAACAAACGTACGTCGTGTAGTTTATCGAAACCCACTCAAATCATGGTGTATTGCCAGAAATTGACCAATCCATGGCGTGTTACTCCTTCTAAGGTTCATTTTGACGGCTTATGATCTTAAAACGGGTCCATGTCGCAAAAGGTATGGACGTTTAAGCGCGACACTCATTTTTGGCCGATTCAGCAAAGGTGTACCTTTTGTATTTTCTCGTCCAAACACACCTCATCGGATTTCCACGAAACTATACATGGTTCATCTAAAATGTAAATGAGAAGGTTTTCACCAGAAATAACTTCAAAAAAGCCCGCTCTCGTGCAACATATTGCGGAAACCACGCATTGGCCAAACCGAACGAACGTACGTCATGAAGTTTATCGAAACCCACTCAAATCATGGTGTATTACCTGAAATAGACCAACCATGGTGTAGTACTCGGTCAAAGGTTTGTTTTTGCAGGTAATGGTTATAAAACGGAGCCACATAGCAAAGGTTATGGACGCTTACGTGCGACATCCATTTTTGTCTTTTCAGCAAAGGGGGTACCATTTGTGTTTTCTCGTTCGGACCGACCTTATCGGATTTCCACGAAACTGTACATGGTCCATAAACAATGTAAATGAGAAGGTTTTCACTGGAAAAACTTGAAAAAAACCCGCTCTCGTGTAGGAAATTGCCGAAGCCACGTATTGGCCAAACCGAATGATCGTACTTCGTGTAGTTTATCGAAACCCACTCATATCATGGTGTATTGACAAAAGTAGACCAATCCATGGCATGGTACTCGTTCTAAGGTTCATTTTGACGGGTTATAGATTTAAAACGGAGCAATGTAGCAAAAGTTATGGACATTTAAGAGCGACACCCTTTTTTGTTCGATTCAGCAAATGGGGTACTCTTTGTGTTTTCTCTTCTGGACCGACCTCCTCGGATTTCTACAAAACTATACATGGTTCATATTCAATGTAAATGAGAAGGTTTTCACAAGAAATAACTTGGAAAAAACCCTCTCTAGTGAAGGAAATTGCCGAAGCTACGCATTAGCCAAACCAAACGAACGTAGGTCATGTAGTTTATCGAAACCCACTCAAATCATGGTCTATTTCCAGAAATAGACATAATCCAAGGCATGGTACTCCTTCTAAGGTTCGTTTTGACGTGTCATGGGCTTAAAACAGAGCCACGTAGCAAAGGTTATGGACGTTTAAGCGCGACACTCATTTTTGGCCGATTCAGCAAAGGGGGTACCCTTTGTGTTTTCTCGTCCGGAAAGACCTCGTCAGATTTCCACGAACTATACATGGTTCATCTAAAATGTAAATGAGAAGGTGTTCACAAGAAATAACTTGAAAAAAACCAGCTCAAATGAAGAAAATTTCCGAAGCCACACATTGGCCAAACCGAACGAACGTACGTCGTGTAGTTTATCGAAACCCACTCAAATCTTGGTGTATTGCCTGAAATAGACCAACCATGGTGTTAGAGAACATATTTTTTGGATTCAAGATCATTAAGATTGAAGAGAAAAGATCAAGAAGTCAAAGATGGAAAAGTTAACTCTCATGAAAAGTCAAAGTTAATTTGTTAATAAAGTCAAAGTCAACATTTGTATTTTGTATTTTACTTTCCTTGTAATTGTTGTGAGGTATAAATATCTTGTTTCCTGTGTATGTCATTTGTAGAGATTTTTTAGAAGTTAGATGTACACGAATCAGAGAGAGGGCTGATTAGAGAAGAGCTAATTGAATATGTTTCTAGTGAGAGAGTTTAGAGAGAGAAAGTTGTGAATTTGTAATCTTTGTTGTTTGATTCAATGACATATGATTTAGAATCTCATCTTGATTGTTTGTGATCATTTAGAACTTGAAATCTGGGAATCACAATTGGTATCAGAGCAGATCCAAATCGAAATCAAATCAAGAAATCAAGAAAAGTTTGTTGTTACTGTTCATCGTCACTGTTTATCGAAGTTCAAATCGAATTTCGAGTTTTAGTGCAAATTAGGTGTTGAAATCGATCAGAGTTTGTTCAAATAGTATAATGGATCATGTTTGTATGATTTGATTTGTCAATTGCACTGTAATTTTTTTGTAATTTTGGATTTTGTTGAAGTTTTTGTTCACGAGTTCTAAACACTGTAATCGAGTCGATTTGTATAGATTTGTGTTTTAGATCGAAATTAGTTGATTGTATTGTGTTCTCGATGAATATGTGAGTAAATTCTCAAAGTTTGGTGCGGAAATTCAAAGTTAAGATTGAATTTTTGGTGAATCAGATGAAGAACACGCAAGGAATCTGAAGAACGTGCAAGATCTACAAAACGCGCAAGTTCATTCGTTAGAACGCACAAGCTGAAGAATCTCAGTTTTGGTCAAAAACGCGCAAGGCATTGTTAGCGAGTTCTAGAAACTCTCTAATCGAAGTCTGCAAGTTTTGAAAGTTGGGAAATTTTTTCTAAGGACCAGAACACGCACGTAGTGGTTAGCGAGTTCTACAAACGCGCTAATCGAAGGGTGCGAGTTTGAGCAGGAACAGTGATCTGCGAGTTTGGTTGATCTGCGAGTTTTATCAAAACGCGCTAGTAGTGACTAGCGAGTTTCTCAAACGCGCACGTCTCTATCTGCGTGTTTATCAGTGAATAGTATCTTGCGAGTTTCAGCGACTTGCGAGTTTCAACAATCTGCGAGTTTCAGTGTTCTGCGAGTTTTGAGCTTCTGCGAGTTCCACAGTGATTTGCGAGTTTTCATACTTAGAATTTTTTCTGAGAAATTTTTAAAACTGTAATATGCCCTTTAATAGTGAATTTTTTTTCTCTAGGGGCGCTGCCCCTCGACCCCGAAAGGGCGTTGCCCTTGACCCCACCCGCTAACCGGGTAGCGGGACCCCCGTGCTAAGACTGCGGAGGGGGACATATTTCTTTTTGTGATCAAAATTTCTGATTTTATATTTCAAGTTTTCTGTATTCTTGTGATTTCATATTGGATTAACGATCATTTTTGTCAAGTTATTTTTGTAACAGATAATTCAAGATGGGATATTCTTCTGATGATGATGAAAAGAAGATTGAAAAGCTCATATTAGAAAACAAAAATCTTGCTTCCTCAGTTGACTACTACTCAAAGAGATCAAAGAGATACAATGATGAAAGGAAGATACTGAGAGAAGAAGTTAGTGCTTTAAAGACTATTAATGAAGATCTTCTGAAACAGACTTCTGGGCTTAATGAAGAAAAAGTCTTGTTTTTGGAAGCTGAAAACATTGAGTTAAAGAGCAAGATTTCTGAATTAGAAGATCACATTGTCAAGTTTCAGCAAACTCGGTGTTCTAATGAAAGGAAGATCTTTGAATTAGAATTGCAAATTGTTGAAGAAAGATCAGTTTTTGAGAAAGAAAAGAAAGAGTTTGCTAAGAAATTCTCCGAGTTTTCTAGAAAAAGTGCTGAAGAGAAGAAGACAATTGAGCTTAAATGCATTAAACTTTCTCAACAAGTTTATGATTTTGAGAAAGTGATCATTATTGAAAGAGAAAAGTTTGCAAAGGATAAAAAGAAAATTGAACAGAAGAATGATGGATTCTTTAAAGAGATATCTGATGGTAGAAAGAGTGCTGAGAAGGACTTTGAGGAAGAAAGGAATATATTTGAGAAAGAGATAAAGAAGCTTACTGCAAAGCTATCTGAGCTATCTGAAAGTGCATTGAAAGATCAGAAAGCGAAGTCTGAGTTTAAGAGAGAGATTGACCTACTTGTAAAAGAAAGAGACAGTTATTCGTCAAAGGTTAAAGAGCTTGAAAAGATTGTTTCAAAGGTGGTGGTGACTGAGCAAACGACTCTAGAGTCAAAAATCCACACACCTAGAAATAGTTCAGTTGGTTCTAACAAGCCAACATTAAGCTCACCTTAGCAAACTGTTTCTACAAACAGGTCAGTTAAATCTTCTGATCAGATTCGTACAACTAACATTTTCTATGATTGGAAAATAGATGGTTCAGGTACACATAGAAGGAGAAAAAAAATATGAAAAAGAGAAGCTGGTTTGGAAGATAAAACCAGTTGAAGATGAGAAGAATGATGAGAAGAAGGAAGAAAAGAAAGGAAAGAAGGAAGAGAAGACCGGTAACAAATCATTTGTATCTGCCTCAAATGCAAAGAAAAACAAAGTGCTGAAAGGTAAACCTGATCTTGCTTATTTGAGAGATCAATTGATCAGGTTATCTAAAAAGAGGTATTGTTCTTTCTGTCATACATATGATTTTGTTCATAAAGCTAGTGATCATTACTGGAATGGTTCTTACTCAGTTACTCCCAATAGAACTGCAACTAACAATTATGGACCCAAATACCAGTGGTTACCAAAGCCGAAAAATGATTTTGTGTTGTAGGCACCTACAGTCAAGGGGGAGTAAGAGAACCAAGACTTATAAGTACATCAGCTTAGAACCCGTACTTTAACGAAGTGAGGCTTCTAAGTAAATCATCTTAGGACCCGTACTTCAACGGAGTTTGACTTCTAAACACAATAGTTTAGGACTCGTACTTCAACGTTGAAAAAGAGAAGATACTCCCGGGCTGACATGAGACTGTACTACGATACTCAGATGAGGATATCAACCTTCAAGGGGGAGTACATATTTTTCTAAAATTTATGCATTGGATAGATATGAAGAACTATAATTCAAAAGAGAATTGTAGATCTCTATCATGCGCTTTTTCACTGATAAATTTTAAATGCATGATTTCAGGGGGAGTAAAAGATTATGATTTCTGATTACTTCAGATCAGAACTTGTACATTAATCGTTTTCCTGCTTTATGTCTTTTAATTTTTTTTTGTGAATAAAGTTGATTTGACTAGACTTTGAGACTTATGCAGATTGAGAGAAGCTGACACGATCATATCTTAATGACTACAGCTGACTTTATGAGAATTAAGATTGCGCGAAAAGGTAAATTTCTTATCTTAATCTCATATATGATTGAAAGAAGGACAACTTTCAATCATAGAAAACATGTTCTTAAAATGTTCAAACCACTTTCCAATTCTTAAACAGATTTCATAAATTGGAAGTGTGATTTTTAAATGTTTTCATTTTAATTTGTGCTTCAAAGTTTATAAACCGTGTGTTTCCAAAGATAAATACTTGTGTATTGTTTTTTCTATATACTTTCAAGTATTCACACACACCGATTTATTTTTTTGGTCAATTTGTTCTTACCATGTCTCATATTGAAACATATTTTCGATGGTAAGACACCCCACTTGTACTTCAATGTATTTTGAGCGATATTTCATTTCGAAACGTCATTTCAAGAATGTCTATATTTTTGTTTCGTATAGACAATATCCATTATTCTTGACCATAAGCCTTAATTGATATATAATTCATTTCTGATCATTTTCATACAATGTCAGATTTTCAAACAAGCCTTTTGCATTCATATTCATTCATTTCATATACTTGTTTGAAAATGCTTCAATGTCTAAAAATGCTCAAATTTTCATGATTATATTTTATGAGCATACATCTGATATTTGTCTATGAGCTTTAACTAATAAAGTTAAACCATTTGAGCAACATTATGCTTTCATAGGATTATATGGGTTCTTTGTGCTAGGACTTACATGAACTTCTATGAAATCTCGTTAACCAGTGATTTCTACCCAAGAAGTTGATCTATAGAGATTGAGTGTGAAGAGTCTAAAAGAAATGAGTGTGGGTGTGATGAGGTAAAATGGAAAAGAGAGTTTGGTTAGTAGTGAGCTTAATGATTAAAGAAAGAGGGTGTGCGATCAGAGTAAAAGAATATCAAACTCTACACCAAATACTTTCTGAGCCGGGCAGCCATATTACTAATGTTTCACGATTTTTGGTGAACGTTATTGAAACAGGCAACTAGCCCATGCCAACTCTTGCTTTCTACCCCACCAACCACTCATTTTCTTCTCAAAAAGAAAATGTTTCACATTTTCAAGGGGACGCAACACATATGCTATCTGGTTTTCATTTGGAAAATCTGGATATTGAAAAAGAAGGAAGTCTGCCCCGCCTTCGAACTTCAATCATGCACATTGAGTCTGTGTTTATCTACTGTTGTCTCAGTGGTTTACACAATGTTGAGCCTTATAAAAGCAATTTTTCGTGCTTAATTCTTTCTACACTTGCACGAACACACAAAGAATTCGTTTCTTTTTCATAACATTCATAGAAATTGCCTTTGTGGTATTTCGATGATTGGATGGAAGCCCTGGGGGAGTGAACATAAAAAAGCTCCTTTATATTGTGTATTTGTTACACACAGTGACTTAGTGTTACTGACAGGCATGTTAACTGATTCATTTGTTGATTCAGGTGTTACATTCTTATTTTGTCTAGATTTGAAAAGATCTGGATGAATACTTTGTTCGAATTGGCAATGAATCAGAGGCTCATTATCAAATAGCAGTGGTCAGATAGAATTTCAACGACATTTCTTGGAGAGAGTTTTGATGATATCGATGCTCAAATCATCAAAAAGGGGGAGAAGAATACAAGAAATGTTTGAGTCAGATATGTTAAAGTTGAGAGAAAATATTCAAGAATTTATTGTTAAAGGAAGATTGTTGTTCAAAGATATGTTAAAGCTTTCAAAGATTTCAGTTTGTTGAAGATAATTTGCTGAAGCAATCAGATTGGTGTCTGATAGAGGTTTGGTTACAACCTTTGGGAGAGAATGTTAATAATTGGACAATTGTTGAAAGTTTTTGAAGATACAGAGTTTATCAAAGAAAGGGAAGAATGTCAGAATTTTCATATGAATAGGGGCAGAATGTGGATTGTTTGAGAAAATCATTTTTGTATCAAAGGGGGAGTTATTTAAAATTGAGCTTAAAGAGAGAAGATCACATTGCTAAATCTTTTAGTAATGATCTTGATCCAAAGGGGGAGATTGTTAGAGCACATATTTGTTGGATTCAAGATCATTAAGATTGAAGAGGAAAGATCAAGAAGTCAAAGCTGGAAAAGTTAACTCTCATGAAAAGTCAAAGTTAATTTGTTAATAAAGTCAAAGTCAACATTTGTATTTTGTATTTTACTTTCCTTGTAATTGTTGTGAGGTATAAATACCTTGTTTCATGTGTATGTCATTTGTAGAGATTTTTCAGAAGTTAGATTTACACGAATCAGAGAGAGGGCAGATTAGAGAAGAGATAATTGAATATGTTTCTAGTGAGAGAGTTTAGAGAGAGAAAGTTTTGAATTTGTAATCTTTGTTGTTTGATTCAATGACATATGATTTAGAATCTCATCTTGATTGTTTGTGATCATTTAGAACTTGAAATCTGGGAATCACACATGGTGTAGTACTCGGTCTAAGGTTTGTTTTTGCAGGTAATGGTCTTAAAACGGAGTCACGTAGCAAAGGTTATGGACGTTTATGCGCGACACTCATTTTTGGTCGTTTCAGCAAATGGGGTACCCTTTGTGTTTTCTCGCCCGGACCGACCTCACCGGATTTCCACGAAACTGTACATGTTCCATCTAAAATGTAAATGAGAAGTTTTTCACAAGATAAACTTGAAAAAAACCCGCTCTCATGCAGGAAATTGTCGAAGCCACGCATTGGCCAAACCGAATGATCGTACTTCATGTAGTTTATCGAAAATAGCTCAAATCATAGTGTATTGACAAAAATAGACCAATCCATGGCTTGGTACTCATTCTAAGGTTCGTTTTGACGGGTCATATGCTTAAAACGGAGCCATGTAGCAAAAGTTATGGACGTTTAAGAGCGACACCCATTTTTGGTCGATTCACCAAATGGGGTACACATGAAGGTTTTCTCAAAGGGGTACCAATTTTTGGTCGATTCAGCAAAGGGGGTACCCATTTTCCACGAAACTACACATGGTTCATCTAAAATGTAAATGAGAAGGTTTTCACAAGAAATAACTTGAAAAACCCAGCTCTAGTGAAGAAAATTGCCAACGCCACATATTGGCCAAACCGAACGAACGTACGTTGTGTAGTTTATCGAAACCCACTCAAATCATGGTGTATTTCCAGAAATTGACCAATCCATGGCGTGTTACTCCTTCTAAGATTCATTTTGACTGTTCATGATCTTAAAACGGGGCGACCTAGCAAAAGTTATAGACGTTTAGGCGCGACACTCATTTTTTGCCGATTCAGCAAAGGGGGTACCCTTTGTATTTTCTCGTCCAGACACACCTCATCGGATTTCCACGAAACTATACATGGTTCATTGAAAATGTAAATGAGAAGGTTTTAATAAGAAATAACTTCAAAAAAAACCCACTCTCATGCAGCATATTGCCGAAACCACGCATTAGCCGAACCGAATGAAGGTACGTCATGTTGTTTATTGAAACCCACTCAAATCCTGGTGTATTGTCAGAAATAGACCAATCCATGGCGTGGCACTCATTCTAAGGTTCGTTTTGACGGGTCATGGGTTTAAAACGGAGCTACATAGCAAAGGTTATGGACGTTTAAGCGCGACACCCATTTTTGGTCGATTCAGCAAAGGGGTACCCTCTGGGTTTTCTCGTCCGGACCGACCTCGTCGAATTTCCATGAAACAGTATATGGTCCATATACAATGTTGTAACACCCTAAAAATAGGAATAACAAAAATCCGGAAAACGGACATGAGGTATGCTAAAATTGCCACAGCAAGAGCCTCCCAAAAATGGGGAATATATATTTAAATAACCTGTTTAATCACAATTGTAATTTAACGAACAAAGAACAACAACCAACTAATCTAATTTCTACATATAGAAAAGAGATTACAAAAAGGGTTGTCATCTATAGACCCAAACGGTCTATATCCAAAAGTATAACGCGTCCATGTGCAATTCCCCAAGCTCTCACCCCAATGCAACTAAACCTGCTTAAGACCGCCGTCGCTAGAACCTGAGATACACATCGACACCAAACAAGTGTTAGGCCAAAAAGCCTAGTGAGTTGAACAATAATAAGCATGCATGAACAGGCATATTTCTTATCAGCAGTTAACCATAGTTCAACAAATGTGGAGTCAATAGGGGAGACCCATAGCACCAATCAAGTCCCACCCAAGAGTCGATATAACTTGATGCCCTTAACAAGGAACACCCCAAAGGCCCGGCCCACCCGAAGACTATCGCTAAGAAAATTCCCCGAATGGCGGAGGTCTAGGCACATACCATCACAGTGGCGCCCAAGACTATATCCTCCTAGTGTACTGACTTGGTTCGTCCACATAACATTTATAAGGGGTCCTTTAGGTATATTTCAACCCACATAGTTCAATACCAACTACTGGTATAATATTACCACCTTATCCTCATGATGTCTAACAAAAGACCCAATGTAAATCATGCTCATCATACATATAGACATATCACCAAAATGGTGTTCCAACCAGAATCATCATCATGCCCATATATGCATACATTTAACATATCAAGGTACCTACATTATGTATCTGAGACAAATCCCAAATAATGATGCATATAACAATAATCTTAGCAAATCACCCATATATATATGCATCTTCCAACTATTATCATGAAGAACCCCCAAACATTTGAACACATAGAGATAAAGTAACAAATAAGAGATTATGATGTGTATCTAGTTTTAACAAAGGGTTAGTAAACTCACAATCTAGGTTTTGAACCCAAAACCTAGAAAATATGGAAACCCTAGAAGTTGGAGGATGAACTTGAAGATGAGAATGAGACTTGGAGAAACCCTTGAATCTTCCTTGGAAATGAAGTTAATGCTTTAATCCAAAACTCAACCACCAAAGGATAGTATTTATGAGGGCTAGGGTTTGGTAAGAGAAGAATGGAGACTGAAATGGGAGCTCCAAAAATCGCAACTAAAAGATAGGTTTTGAGAGAAATGATGTTAAAATCTGATAAGGGTTTATTTAAGGCACTGCACTCCGACAGCGATAGTACCCGCCGATAGTGCCAAGGGCACTATTGCGAGTCACAATCGCAAGCACACACACACTTACGGTACATCTTCCGCGAGTATGCCTGGCGATAGTGACAATTGTCACTATCGTGTGTCACTATCGCGAGACTCCCCCCTCTCGGTACAATCCTTGCGATTGTGCCCAGCGATAGTGACAATGTCACTATCGCGATGGCACTATCGCGCCAAACTCATACCAGCCCGAAAACTTAGCAAATTTCGAAAATGAGCACGAGGTCTAAACACATGCAATTATTATATAACTAGATAGCATCTTAGTCCCATAAATAAATATCATATGCATATATGAAAAACTCATATTTTTAGATAAACACAATTAAAGTATTAGGGAACAAATACTTACCTTATAAATTTAAGGATGTTACAATCCTCCCCACCTAAATGGGATTTCGTCCCCGAAATCTTACTCTAAGCAAACAAGTGAGGATACCGCTTCTTCATATCATCTTCGGACTCCCAAGTAATGTTAGCACCCCGATGGTGCTTCCATTGGACTTTAACTATGACTACGTCCTTATGTCGTAACTTCTTCACCTTTGACTCCAAGATCCCCTCCGGTTCCTCAACGCAACGATTCCCATTGTCCACCCAAATTTCTGTCAAGGGAATAACGCTTTCCTCCTCGGCTAGGCACTTCCAAAGGTAGCATACATGAAATGTAGGATGTATTCCATCCATTTCCGGTGGTAAATCCAATCGATAGGCTTGCAACCCAATCTTTTCCAAAATAACGAATGGTCCAAGGAAACGAGGACTAAGCTTCCCATGCTTCCCGAAACGTATGATCCCCTTCCACGGAGACACCTTCAACATGACCTGGTCACCCACTTGAAACTCAACCGACCTTCTCTTCTTGTCCGCATAACTCTTTTGTCGGTCTTGTGCCGCCTTTAGCCTCTCCCGAATCTCTTTCACCTTATCCGCCGTCTCTTGCACTATTTCCGGCCCAGCGAATTGCTTTTCGCCCGCTTCTAGCCAACAAACTGGGGTTCTACACTTCCGCCCATACAAGGCCTCGAACGGTGCCATTCCGATACTAGAATGGTAACTGTTGTTGTATGCAAACTCTACCAAAGGTAGGTGTGAATCCCAACTTCCCCCGAAATCTATTACACACGACCTCAACATATCTTCTAAGGTCTGGATCGTCCTCTCACTTTGACCATTCGTTTAAGGATGATACGCCGTGCTCAAATTCAGTCGAGTACCCAACTCCTTTTGCAAACTAGCCCAAAAGTTCGAAGTGAATCGGCTATCCCGATCCGATACCACAGATTTCGGAACTCCGTGCCTTGACACCACCTCTTCGATGTACAATTTAGCCAATTTATCTATTGGCAAAGTCTCCCAAATCGCAAGAAAGTGCGCGCTCTTGGTCAACCGATCCACGATCACCCAAATGGTGTCGTGACCACGCAAGGTCTTCGGTAACTTTGTCACGAAATCCATAGTAATCTTGTCCCGTTTCCACTCGGGAATGGACAACGGTTGCAAACTCCCATACAGTCTTTGATGCTCCGCCTTGACTTAGAGGCACATGACACACTTCTACACATAACTTGCCACGTTTAACTTCATCACCGGCCACCAATAATTTAACTTTAAGTCTCTATACATCTTGGTGCTACCGGGATGTATAGAATATTTCGAATTATGTGCTTCCTCGAGAAGCAAGCCACGATTTCCCCCAATCTTGGGCACCCAAATTCGCCCTTGGAAGAGTTTGAGTCCACGACTATCTTCTGTTAAGAGTTCCTTTTGCTTGGTCATAACGTCGGCCTTGAGGTTCTTTTCTTTAACTGCTTCCGCTTGGCTCATTCTTATACTTTCCAACACACTCGACACCACATCGATTCTGGTAAGGGACATTTTGACACCTTCGCCATGATTCCTTTGGCTCAATGCATCCGCCACCACATTAGCCTTACCGGGATGATAGAGTAGGTCACAATCGTAATCCTTTAAAAGCTCTAGCCATCTCCTTTGTCGCATGTTGAGCTCCTTTTGGTCGAAGATGTACTTGAGACTCTTGTGATCCGTGAAAAGAGTACACTTGGTTCCATACAAGTAGTGTCGCCACAACTTCAACGCGAAAACTACCGCCGCCAACTCCAAATCATGAGTCGGATAGTTCTTCTCATGATCCTTTAATTGTCGCGACGCGTAGGCTATCACCTTCCCCCTTTGCATTAGTACACACCCAAGTCCCATCTTGGAAGCGTCACTATACACCACAAAGTCTTCCGATCCTTCGGGTAAGGATAAGATCGGGGCTTCGCACAACTTCCTCTTGAGCGTCTGAAACGCTTGCTCTTGTGCATCGGTTCAAAGAAACTTGACGTTCTTTCTTGTAAGGGAAGTGAGCGGTGTAGCCATCTTTGAGAAATCCTGAATGAAACGTCGGTAGTAACCCGCTAAACCCAAGAAGCTTCGGATCTCCGTCGGACTTGTTGGGGGTTCCCAACTCATCATTGCTTCGATCTTTGCCGGATCCACTTTTACTCCGTCCTTTGATACCACATGCCCCAAGAATTGCACTTCTTGAAGCCAAAATTCGCACTTCGAGAACTTCACGAACAGTTTCTCCCTTCTTAGAACCTCTAATACTTCCCGTAAGTGTCTTCCATGTTCGGACTCATCTCTTGAATATATTAAAATATCGTCGATGAAGACGATCACGGATTTATCCAAAAATGGGCAACACACACGGTTCATCAAATCCATGAATACGGCCGGAGCGTTGGTTAAGCCAAACGGCATCACCAAGAACTCATAATGACCGTCTGTCGTTCGGAAAGCCGTCTTCGGAATATCTTCGTTCTTCACTCTCACTTGATGATAACCGGACTGAAGGTCAATCTTCGAGAAACATCCCTTCCCTTGGAGTTGATCAAAGAGATCGTCGATGCGAGGTAAAGGGTACTTGTTCTTCACCGTGACTTTGTTTAACTCTCGATAATCTATGCACATCCGCATGGATCCATCTTTCTTCTTCACGAACAAAACCGGTGCTCCCCAAGGTGACGAACTTGGTCGAATGAAGCCCTTCTCCAACAATTCTTGAAGTTGCGTCATCATCTCCTTCATTTATGTCGGTGCCAAACGATATGGAGCACGAGCTATCGGAGCCGCTCCCGGTGTGAGGTCAATCTGAAACTCCACTTGTCGTTCGGGCGGTAAACCGGGTAAGTCTTCCGGAAAGACGTCCGGATAATCTTGCACTACCTCCACATCTCCCACCGACTTCTTTTCTTTCTTTGCCTCCACAACGTAGGCCAAGTACGAAGGGTAGCCTTTCGCTAAAAACTTGCGAGCCTTAAGAGATGAGATAATAGGATTATTCCTCTTTCCTTTCTCTCCATAAATGGTTGCCACCCCATTTTCCAGCAATGGTACTTGGATCATTTTTTTGGAGAAAAAGATGTCCGCCTTATGCCTCACTAACCAATCCATGCCTATGACCACATCAAACCCTCCTATAGCCATAGGTAGTAAATATACTCCGAAAGAAATTTCGTTGATCTCTAGAGTGCAATCACAAAAGCGGTCACGAATGATCACTTGATCTCCATTAGCTATTTCTACTACTAACGCATCGGGAAGAACACTAATAGGAGTGGTGAATCATTTACAGAAAGCATCCGACACAAAAGAACATGTAGCACCCGAATCAAACAAGACACGAGCAGGCATGGAGTTTACTAGAAACGTACCCGAAACAACATCCGCGGTCTCCTTTGCCTCCTCGGTAGTCATCCAGAAAGCTCGACTCGGTGCCCATGATGGTTGTTTGACCCTAGCCGTCGAACCCACAGAATTTCCACCACCTCCTCTAACCAGCCTTGGACACTCTCGCTTCATATGCCCCGGCTCACCGCATTCATATTAAACCGCCCCACGGAGGGAACACTCTCGAGTCGTGTGGGTTTTCTTACCACACTTGCTACACCCCGCTGGACCGGAGGGAGTCCTTACAGCGCACGGCCCCGAGTGCTTTGACCTGCACTTGTGGCACCACCGATTTTCACGGCCTTGATCACCCGGTCTCCCGCTTACAAAGGGTCTAGATTGACGAACGGGCCCAGATGGCCCCTCCCACTTCCGTTTCTCACCAACGTACCTCTTCTCATCCCTTTCTGAATTGATGTCTTCCTCAATGAGTAAGGACTCCTCGATAACCTCTTATAGAGTCGAACACTTAGCATTCCTTACATCCATTCGCATTCCGGCTGGTAAACCCTGTTGATATGCTTTCATCTTCGACTTTTCGTCGGGGACTAGATGTCCCACCAAGTTTAGCTTCTCCAAGAAGAGCTTGGAGTAGCCAACAACCGACATATTCCCCTTCTTTAGATCTCGGAAGTCCCGCTCCAACCTGTCCAACGACCGCTCGCTGCAATATTTGTCCATGATCTTCTCTTTGAACACCGTCCAAGTTAGCTTAGCCAGAACTTCCGGGGTGAGGGCGGATCGGGTGAGGTTCCACCAAATCAGAGCCTCTCCCCGAAGTAGCTGAGAAGCAAACTTGACCCGTTGAGAAGGATCGCATTCACTGGACTCGAAGGCCATCTCTAATTCCTTGAGCCAGTATATACAAGCAATCGGGTTGTCTGAACCCGCAAACTCCTTAGGGTGACACCCCAGAAACGTCTTGTAGGTACACCCTTTAGTCTTCGATCTGATTCCCTCAGTGGATGGTTCTTCAATCGTTACCACATTCGGTCCATCTGACCCCACAATAACGTTTTCAACCATAGTCTCGGGTTTACGGTTACTGACGTCTCGATCCTCTAGAAGTTTCATGAAAAACTCTTGCTGTTGGGTCATGGACGAAGTCATGGCCAACTGTTGTTGAGCCAAAGCCGCATTCATGGCCAACATCATGCTATCCCGAAGCCGGGTCTCCATGGTAACTTCCTCCATGATGGCGTCACCTGTGTTGAGGTTCCGGCGTGGAATGTGCTCAGGCCCTCCTGCCAAGATTCTGGGTATAGGTATGTCATCGGAGGTTGCCCCCATCGGGGGTCGTACTGTTGCAGATTCCACTTCTAGTTGCCCTTCTGGCATGTCCGGTAATCTACTTCGAGTGTTTACCATTAAAATAATCTGTCATGCACGTACGAGAAATAGATTGAGAAAACACTAAGCGAGTTGAACTCATTGTACGTACTACTACTTTCATCAATTATCATAATAATAGTAAACCAAGTATGCTCACGTAACAATGCTTTCATAATAGCGGTAGCTAAGTGAAATTATGAACGAACCATACACAAGTATTCTGGTCACCATCATCACAACTTTCAATTACAGTAGTTCTGTAATCCTAACGCTCTCCCCACCTAGGATTCCTACCCCAAGTGGACAGTGAAGTCATAAAGTCTAAAGCTTAAGTCTAGATATGATAACAATAACTAGTTCACTTAAACTAAAGCTCTGATACCAACTTGTAACACCCTAAAAATAGGGATAACAAAAATCCGGAAAACGGACATGAGGTATGCTAAAATTGCCACAGCAAGAGCCTCCCAAAAATGGGGAATATATATTTGAATAACCTGTTTAATCACAATTGTAATTTAACGGACAAAGAACAACAACCAACTAATCTAATTTCTACATCTAGAAAAGAGATTACAAAAAGAGTTGTCATCTATAGACCCAAACAGTCTATATCCAAAAGTATAATGCGTCCATGTGCAATTCCCCAAGCTCTCACCCCAATGCAACTAAACCTGCTTAAGACCGCCGCCGCTAGAACCTTAGATACACATCGACACCAAACAAGTGTTAGGCCAAAAAGCCTAGTGAGTTGAACAATAATAAGCATGCATGAACAGGCATATTTCTTATCAGCAGTTAACCATAGTTCAACAAATGTGGAGTCAATAGGGGAGACCCATAGCACCAATCAAGTCCCACCCAAGAGTCGATATACCTTGATGCCCTTAACAAGGAACACCCCAAAGGCCCGGCCCACCCGAAGACTATCGCTAAGAAACTTCCCCGAATGGCGGAGGTCTAGGCACATACCATCACAGTGGCGCCCAAGACTATATCCTCCTAGTGTACTGACTTGGTTCGTCCACATAACATTTATAAGGGGTCCTTTAGGTATATTTCAACCCACATAATTCAATACCAACTACTAGTATAATATTACCACCTTATCCTCATGATGTCTAACAAAAGACCCAATGTAAATCATGCTCATCATACATATAGACATATCACCAAAATGGTGTTCCAACCAGAATCATCATCATGCCCATATATGCATACATTTAACATATCAAGGTACCCACATTATGTATCTATGAGACAAATCCCAAATAATGATGCATATAACAATAATCTTAGCAAATCACCCATATATATATGCATCTTCCAACTATTATCATGAAGAACCCCCAAACATTTGAACACACAGAGATAAAGTAACAAATAGGAGATTATGATGTGTATCTAGTTTTAACAAAGGGTTAGTAAACTCACAATCTAGGTTTTGAACCCAAAACCTAGAAAATATGGAAACCCTAGAAGTTGGAGGATGAACTTGAAGATGAGAATGAGACTTGGAGAAACCCTTGAATCTTCCTTGGAAATGAAGTTAATGCTTTAATCCAAAACTCAACCACCAAAGGATAGTATTTATGAGGGCTAGGGTTTGGTAAGAGAAGAATGGAGACTGAAATGGGAGCTCCAAATATCGCAACTAAAAGATAGGTTTTGAGAGAAATGAGGTTAAAATCTGATAAGGGTTCATTTAAGGCACTGCACCCCGACGGCGATAGTGCCCGGCGATAGTGCCAAGGGCACTATCGCGAGTCACAATCACAAGCACACACACACTTACGGTACATCTTCCGTGAGTATGCCCGGCGATAGTGACAATTGTCACTATCGCGTGTCACTATCGCAAGACTCCCCCCCTCTCGGTACAATCCTGGCGATTGTGCCCGGCGATAGTGACAATGTCACTATCGCGATGGCCCTATCGCGCCAAGCTCATCCCAGCCCAAAAACTTAGCAAATTTCGAAAATGAGCACGAGGACTAATCACATACAATTATTATATAATCAGATAGCATCTTAGTCCCATAAATAAATATCATATGCATATATGAAAAACTCATATTTTTAGATAAACACAATTAAAGTATTTGGACTGGTGTTTCTGATACTGAGGGTTCTGGACTAGCAGTTAAAGTAGTCGGGACTTCGTTTCCAGAAGAACTATCTGTAGAGACAGATTCAGCATTAGTAGAGTTAGAAACTAATGGTTGAGTTGTACCTGAGAGAGATGAAGTGTCAGTGACTTCTTCTTCGGACGATCCAGATATGTCTTGAGATATAGTAGGGACCTCCGAGCCTATACCACTTGTTATTGATGTTGATATGCCTTTTTCAAAATCTGCACATATATCATCAAAGGCATCAATAAACAATAAATCTAACTCAGATGAAGTAGAGTTAGAGTTAGAAGAAGTGGATCCTTGAGAAGCTGGTTCTATTCGAAATTGAATAGAAGCTTTGTCCTTAATTATGAGTTATGAACTATTGTGTCCAAAAGTCCTTGTAGAATTCTCATCAAAGGAGACATTCATGCTCTCAACAACCGTCTTAGTTCGAATAATGTAAATTCGATAAGCTTTGGATGTTAGAGAGTATCCAACCAGATATCCTTCATCCGCTTTCTTATCAAAATTTGATAATCCTTGCCGCTCTCTAAGAAGATAACACCTGCAACCAAAGGCACGAAGAAATTTGATATTAGGTGTACGATTGTTGATTAACTCATATGCTGTTTTATTAAAGCTCTTGGCCACAATGGTACGGTTCTGAGTAAAACATGTTGTAGCGACTGCCTCGGCCCAAAGGTACATGGGTAGATCTGAATATGCAAGCATAGTACGAGCTGCTTCAACAAGCGTGCGATTCTTCCGTTCAACAATCCCGTTCTGCTGTGGAGTGTAGGTTGCGGAGAAATTGTGTGAAATCCCCACAGAAGTAAGATAACTCTTCAGGGTGTCATTCTTGAACTCCGTGCCATTATAGCTGTGAATGGTTCGAACTGGCAATTGAAGACGTACTTGGATGCGCTTGATAAAAGCGATGATCAATTCTAGCGCATCTGACTTGTTGCGAAGAAACTCGAGCCATGTATACCTTGAGTAGTCATCTATCATTACCAACACGTATTTCTTTCCGTTGATAGATGCGGTTCGCATTGGGCCACAAAGGTCCATATGAAGGAGTTCCAGTGCAGATGAGGTTGATGATTCAGATTTGGACTTGAATGATCTACGCTTCATTTCGCCCAACTCACATGCGGAACAGAGTGAGTCTTTTTCGAACATCATTTCTAGTAGACCTTTGACCAGACCTTGTCTTTGTAGCTTCGCTATAGATCGGAAATTCTGATGAGACAAGCGTCGATGCCACATCCACGATTGTGCTTTTGAAGCTTTGGCTAGTAGACATACTGGACGTGTGGCAGACAGTGTGGGAAAATCTACATAGTATAGATTTCCATGGCGCTCAGCTTTGAAGACTTCGTAACCATCGGGATCCTCTAGATAGCAATGAGTGGTTGTGAAGCGGACTTGATATTTCATGTCATAGAAGTGACTGGTGCTGAATAAGTTATGATCAAGTCCTTCTACATATAACACTTTTTGAATCTTCACTACTCCATTATCTAGCATGCCATATCCTTTGACTTTTTCTTCTGCTTCAGAATTTGCAAAACGAA
Organism: Arctium minus; assembly: GCA_954870635.1. Classification (NCBI taxonomy): domain Eukaryota; kingdom Viridiplantae; phylum Streptophyta; class Magnoliopsida; order Asterales; family Asteraceae; genus Arctium; species Arctium minus. The sequence goes on along the minus strand of OX941092.1, from coordinate 1,970,346 downwards.
CTGCTCCGGAAGACTCCTCCACATAGTTATGTAGGAGGTGCTTGAATCATGTCATGTGGCGTGAACATCCGGAATCTATCACCCACAGTCGACAGGCCTGCACAAAAACAATTAGTTTTGCTTAGGTACCCATATTAGAATGGGTCCTTCGCTGTTAGCTTTAAGCAATTCAGGAATATCAGCAGGTTTAACTTTAACTCGCCATTCATATCTGGGTTTTGGAACCCATTTCCAAACTGTTTTGACATTTAATTCCTGAAAGTACTTTTTAGAAGTGGGATTGGCAACCTTAGCTCGAAACACTTTGGGTTGTGCGGAAGAATTAGAATTAGACTTCGGATTCAGTTTAGATTTTCTCTTAATCTGTTTAGACTTTGGAGGGGAGTAGTATTTGAATGAGTTATCCCAGCAGTGTTTACAATATAGATTCTTTCGAGCAAAATTCATAAACTTAGATTTATCAGAACAAACCTTACATTCATGTTCATCAAAAGAATTACTTTTCAAAATAACACTTTCTGAAGTACAACTATTTGAAGAAAAAGTTTCACTAGATAACCTATCATTCTTATTCAAACTACTATCTTTATTCTTCTTGCTCCTCCCAACTCCATTTCCTTTTATATCTGAAACAGAAACAGGAACCTTGTTAGTCTCTAACTTAGAAGGTGGTTCTTTTCTAGTGCTATTTGAAGTCTCACCCTTTTCAAAAATACTCGGTGGATATTCAGGGCAACCAGAGTAAACAACTGAAGGTTTTGTAGGAGCATCAAATTCTGGATTTGTTCTTACCTTCCATCTTGGATCATTGAACATTTGTTTATCATTTGAAGCATTTTTAAACAGAGTAATTTTCAAATCATTGATTTCTGTGCAAAGCTCTTGATTTTCTTTCAAAGATTTTTCCAGTTTAAACTTGAGATCAAAGTTTTCATCTTCAATCTCATCAAGAGACTGTTGCAACAGATCAATTTTCTTCATCAATTCAGATGTATGATCATTCACAGAATTTGACTTCTTTTGAATAGAAACGGGGTCAGAGTCTGAAGCATTCATCATTTCGGAAAATAATTCTTCAGTCATAGACTCAATAAACTCCTTTTTATCATTTTTCGAACAAGATTCATTCGTGTTTACAGTGTCTTTTTCAACCTCTTCAACAAGCAAAGGTTTAGGAGTAATGGGATTTGAGACTGATAGTATAGTAGATGGATCAACATCCGATTCATACTCATCGTATTTGCATTCAGTCTCAGATGGAACAGTGTCATTGTTGACTGATTCTTTAGAAGAAGTGGTAAACAATGATTCAAACTCAGTGAATTCAATCTTTCGAGTTGTATAGCTTTTGTTCAAATCATTGTATTTAAAACCAACTGATTTAAAAACATTTTGAGAATCAGTGTCACAAGACTTGTTTTCTCCCATTTCTTCTTGACCTTTGGTCTCAGTAAAAGGTTTAGAAGCACTAGCTTCAACAAAAGTAGCACGAATGTTTGGAATGGGTCTGATTGCGGAGCCAAATTTATCAAAGTTATATAAATGCTCCGGTGCCTTTTTCAAAACATCATTAGTTGGCACACCCAAACCTGGTTTCAGTTTATAAAACCTTTCATCCTGGAGTTTATTGGTCAACAGATTTAGCGTCTGCTCAGTCTGACCTCGTTTCATGTTAATATCCTCCAATTGCTTAATCTTTGTATAAGCTTCATTTCTTTCTTGAAAACAGACTTCAAATTTAATTTTTAACTCACCTTTTTCAGCATTGAGATTCACTAGATCCTTTTCTAAAACAAATATTTTACTTTTCAAAGTTTTCTTTTCAGCTTTTAAACCATCTTTTTCTTTTTCTTTTTCTTTTTCTTCCACAACTTTCAGCAAAGCATTTTCATCACGAAAACTCAATACTGATTGATGTGCGGAGCTAAGCTTTCCTTTCAATAAAGCAAATTCATCTTTCATGCTTTGGGCCATAAGAGATTCAATAAGCTCAGAATTATCACTTACCTTAGAGTTTGCATCTTCCGAATGTGCCTCGGAATCTTCATCGTCACCATCCAGCTTGGCCATGTAGGAAACTTGGGTGAAGTGTGCCTGCTCCTCGTCATCAGAACTTTGGAACAGCCAATTTTCTTCTTCAACCATAAGCACCTTTCCTTCTTCGTCTTTCTTGGCGATTAGTGACTTTCGTGCATAGTAGTCTGAGTTCTTGACCTTCTTGAATCTGCAATCTCTGGCGAAGTGCCCAAATTTGCCGCAATTGTAGCATCTTCCTGGTTCATCAGCTCTGTCTTCTTTCTTTCCCTCTCTCTTATCTTATCTTCTTTCTTCCTTCCTGTCTTCTCATCTTTCCTCTCTCCTTCCATGCCTTGGCTGGTACCTCATCTCAGACTTCTCTTTCTTGTGCCCTTCGTACTTTGGCTTTGAGTAGAACTTTTTCTTGCCAAAGGTCTTCTTGAATCTTCTAGTAATAAGAGCCAAGTCCTCGGAGAACTTCTGAATATCTGGATCAGAATCAATCTCCAGTTCTTCATCACTTGAAGCAGAGTCAGAATCAGTAACTTCGGTAACTAGAGCTTTAGACACCTTTTTCTTTGACCTGACAGAGGATACAGAACCTTTGCCGGCTATGAGAGCCACATAATCCTTCAGTTTATTTGACTCATTATTGATGGTTCTCACTTCGTCCTCGTGCTGAGAAAGAGTAGAGAAGATATCAGTGACGTTCTATTGAGCCATGTTCTTTGACATCTGAAGGTTGATGGCAAAGTTCTTCCATTCAGGATTTAAGTTCTTGATGAACTTATAATTTATCTCCGAAGAAGACTTAGAGATGTTGTTCCTCCGCAAGTCATTGAGAATGATGTTATATCTGTTGTAAGTCTCTAACAGCGTCTCTCCTTCTTTTGCGTGAAATCCCTCGTATGCATTTGTGCATAGATTCTGCTTAGCTTGGATGGAGGCTTCACTTCCTTCAAACTGTCTTGACAGTTCATTCCAGATTTCTTTTGCTGAGTTCCGACTGTCTACACAGTTGTAGATGTCATTTGGGATTGCCATGGTCAGATAGATAAGAGCCTCTTCATCGGTCTTGTACTGTTCTTTCTGCTTTTCAGTAAATAACTGATAAGGTTTAGGAACATATCTGTCAGGGATTTCTGGTGAGGTCTCTGTTTCAGCTTGACCAGGTACTCTGACCATTGGATTTACCGGACCATTAATAATTGACTCCATATAATCTCTGTTCTTGTGATTTAAAAACTGGACCATTCTCTTCTTCCATTGCTGATATTCATCAGCCATAAGAACAGGCGGTTTGGACTGAGAGCCCATCGAGAGAAGCTGGTTCGACATCTTAGCTGTACCACTTGTTAGTAATTAAACTTATATGTACCAAGACAACCAACTAGATGCGATCGTTAGAATCAAGTATAGGATAATAACTACACTCAAAAAATTTCAGAAAAATAAATTCCCAAAAATAATTAAATGCAGTACTCGCACAGTAAAATTCACAAAGATTTTGATCAAGAACAAAACTTTGTCCCCCTTCGCAGACTCGCACAGTTTGCAAAAATTTGTCTAAGTTTGGAAAATGTGTTCGACCGATAATGTGCTTCGACCGGGATATTGTTTGACCGGTAACACGTTTGACCGGTATGATGCAAGACCGATGCTTCGACCGGTATTAGTTCGACCGGTATTCGGTCGATCAATATAATGTAAGGACCGGTATTGATTCGACCGGTATTAATTCGACCGGTAAACTGTGAGGACCGATATTGTGCAAGATCGGAAAGAATCGACCGGTATTGATTCGACCGATATTGATGTGAGTGAGTCGGTCGACCGATAAAGACTAAGGAAGCTCGACCGGAAGTAAGGTTTGACCGATAAAGCAATCAACCGGGATGAAGTTATGAACTCTCGACCGATATATGGATTAGACCTGTAAACTACCTTCGACCGGTATGTTCTTCACCCAGGTCGACCGGTATGTTGTTCGACCCAAAACGATGCAGATTAACCCAGAAACCACACAAAACACAGAAATTGAATCCAAAAAACAACCTTTTGTACCCAGAAACATATACCAATCACAGTGCAATGAAAATTATAGATCAATTTCAACTTTTAAGCTTCCGATTTTAAGAACACAGTGACTATATGTATGCGAACCCAGAAACCAAAAATTCAAAAATTCAGTCAATTGATGATGTTAACTACAATTAATCACTCAGATCATGTTCAATAGCATAAAAGGCATCTAATCATATCAATTTTATGCAGAAAAACATAGCAAATCAAGCATTTAATTTTCACACTGTTAACAGTCGATGAACACAGTCGATGAACAGATAAATCGATAAATCCAAAATCTTGAATTGTAGGCTCTGATACCACTTGTTATCCCAGATTAATCTAGTTGATAATTAACTCACAAACACAATATAGATCAAGAGATATAAAGATTAACAAAACATACCAATCCCTTGAATAAACGATTAAACCTTGTGTGTTCTTGATACCCTTGAATACAGAGAAAACTTGCTACCTCACTTATATGATTATAATTATGAATATGATGATTCACCTAAAACTAAACTAAACAAAACTTTAAATACCCAGGCTTTTAGGCCTAATGGGCTTATGGGCTTGAGGCCCAATAGTAACTAAACTATTAACTTATTACAATTTAAACCCCAAACTTTAACTATCAAGTAAATACAGTTTAGACCCTTTAATCTTGAATACAATTATGATCCAACAATCTTTGTCTTGCTCCTTTTTCCAAGGTTCGTTTTGACTGCTCATGAGCTTAAAATTGAGTCATGTAGCAAAAGTTATGGACGTTAAAACGGGACACCCATTTTTGGCCGATTCAACACAGGGGGTACCCTTTGAGTTTCTCGTCCGGACCGACCTTGTCGGATTTCCACGAAACTTTACACGGTCCACATATAATGTAAATGATAAGGTTTTCATGAGAAATAACTTCAAAAAAATCCCGCTCTCATGCCAGAAATTGACGGAGCCACGCATTGGCCAAGCTGAACGAACGTACGTCATGCAGTTTTTCGAAACCCAGTCAAATCATGGTGTATTTCCAGAAAGCAACCTATCTATGGATTTCTCCTCGTTCCAAGGTTCGTTTTGACTGCTATTAGATCCCATTTAGGCAAACAAAAGAAGATACTCCATATAAATGTTGAGATAAGATGAAAATTAAGAACATAATAATCAAGAACTCATCTCATATGATTTGATTCATTGATGGAGGGGGAAATGGGACGAACACCACACTAAACATTTAATTGACTCTCATGAGAGGCTCAATTAGTCAGTGTGTGTAATATGTGTGTTCTCTCCAAAAACCTAATGAACAAAAGAGCCATAGGAACCTTTATATAAGGCCCATTTACAAAGAAAATGCTTAAGCCCATATAACTAATTAAAAAGCCCAAAATAAAATTTCTTTATAAAACATTCAATTAAATTGGGGGCTAATTTAAGCTAACAATCTCCCCCTAATGTTTTATAAAGAAAGCATCATCATATAGTCTCCCCCTTGCTTTATTTAGAAGCATTCATGTGCCGTTCTTTGAGTCTTCAAAGCATCATAAGCTCCCCCTCAAATGTAGGCTCATATTCTTGAAAGACTTAGACGAATTATCCCAATTTGTCTAACTTTCATGTCTCAACTTCACCGCTGTTTTTGACCATCAAGGATTCTAATTGAGAGAAAACATAAAACATGCACATTGAACTTCAGCCTCTTAGATTTCCAACGAGCTTTGATTCATACATTTTTGATGAAAAATGAGTGAGTTGTGCAAGTTTTCCCACAGCTGCGCATAACGGTCGTCAAAACAGAAAATTTGACTCTTAAGATACTGTTGAGTAAGCATTCAGCACCGAGCCTTAAACTTGAATAACGTAGTAGGGAGTGACAAACAATGTGTCACATATGTAGTTTGAAACCATGAAAACCGACGAGATAACACCGTTCTTGAAAGCGGAAAGAGCATGAGTGAAATGCAATGCTTTCGGTCCAACACCCTAACGCAAACTTTGACACTGATTCTTGCATATCAGCTCACGGAATTTGAGAAAACTCAAAACATCAAAGTTGTACATCTGTGTTTTAGCAATCCAACGCAACTAGACTCATGTCATTTGGAGCTTCGAGTAAAAAGTTGTGCGCGTGTTTTTGTAACAGCGCAAAGCTGAAAAAAAAATCAAAGAAATTCGGGCTTGGGCTCTTGGTTCATTGCAATCTATGGACCATCGGCCTCTGATATGCATCCTCTGGTCTACCTCTGGTCCCCCCCTTCTCGTCGCTGCTCCTAAGATGTTGGGAACTGAAGAATTCATCAAGTATGGTTAATACTGCTGGTTCAAAGTTACTACTGCTAGAAGACTTAAAGGTTAATACTGCTGAGTGTTACTACTGCTAGTACTATTAATACTGCTAGTCATAGTTAGTGTTGCTTGAACAAAGTTAGTACTGCTTAGCTAGTTAGTACTGCTAGTGGTTAGTGCTTCTTAGTGGTTAATGCTGCTAGAAGGAATTTAATGCTGCTGAAGACTAATACTGCTTATATGATGAAGATTCGTATGAAAGGATATACATGGAAGCTTAGAGATATACATGGAAGATATACTGAAGATATTTTATTTATTGTAATTATCTTTGTATTCAGTATATATATTGTAGAGTTTAGAATAATGAGTTAACTTTTATTTTATTATTCATTCAATTAGAGAGAAAATCAACCTCAAGGCATAGATCCTAATTCTAGAGAAGTAGAATTCGTATTGGTGAGCCTGTTCATCAATATTGAGGATGAGTGTGTAATCTTGTAACTTCAAAGCATTCAATACAAGTTTACAGTTTATTATTCATCTTTTCTGTATTGATTTACTATTTTATTGAATATCAAAGTGTTATTCCGCAAACTTCTTTGATATTGTTTCTGAGAATTAATTCTTGTCGAGAATTCGATCCTGTCAAGTGGTATCAGAGCTTAACTCTCTCAGAAACAGTTATTCATCATGGAAAATCTTACAGAATCAAGCAGTACTTTGGTTTCTAAGGTTCCAATGCTCAAACCAAGTGAGTTTGACATGTGGAAGATCAGAATCAGACAATATATTCTTCTCACTGACTACTCAATGTGGGATGTCATTGAGAATGGTCCTTCTGAAGCTAGAAGGATAGGACCAGATGGGAAAAGACCTCCACCAAAGACAGATGGTGAGAGGAAGATCAGACAGTTAGAGATGAAGGCCTTGAGCACTCTGCTCTTGGCCATTCCCAATGAATATCAGCATCAATTTTGCAACTGCACTGATGCTCAGATTCTCTGGAATGCTCTAGAGAAAAGATTTGCTGGAACTAAGAGCATCAAAAGAAATCAAAGAGATGTTCTAAAGCAGCAGTATGAGAACTTCACTTCCACAAAGAATGAGTCTATGACTCAAACTTTTGATAGGTTCAATAAACTCATAGGTGAACTGGCTACTGTAGGGGTGAAGATGGAACAAGATGATATCAACAGAAAGTTCCTCAGATCTCTTGGGGATGAATGGACTATGTACACTGTCTCATATAGACAGAGTGACAATCTGGAAGAGAAAGAACTTGATGATCTATACAATGATCTAAGAGTTTTTGAAACTGAGGTAGAAACCAAGAAGAAGCCCTCTGGTTATATTCACAATGCTGCACTTCTTTCAGCATCCACTGATACTACTGCCAACCCTGAAGAAGTTAGTACTGCCAGTGGAGTAAGTTCAGAAAAAGGCACTGAAACTATCTTTGAAGCCTTTTTGTCCAGTCATAGCAGCAATTCTCTGATTAATGATGATCTTGATCAAATTCACCCTGATGATCTGGAGGAGATGGATATTAAATGGCAGATGGCCATGTTATCCATGAGGGTGAAAAAGTTCATTAAAAGAACTGGAAGAAATAACTTTTCTCAAAGAAGAGAAGATGGAGCTGGTTTTGACAAAACCAAGGTGGAATGTTATAAGTGTCACAAGAAAGGACACTTTGCTAGAGAATGCAGGAGTGCTGTTCCAAACAATAACCACCAACAAGCTCAGAATGGAGGATACAATCAGAACAAGAATCCTGCTCAAGCCCTTGTTTCTCAACAAGGAATGGGATTTGACTGGAGTGATCAAGCTGAGGAAGCCATTCAGAACCAAGCTCTTATGGCAGAAGTGTCTGATCTCCCTACTGAGGTAAGTTCTAATCTTTGCACTAAATCTTGCATTGACACTGTTACAAGATACAGGGATCACAATCAAAGTATGTGTGATGACCTCAAAAGATTAGAAAAAGACAGAAAAGATTATGTGTTAATAGTAGAGAGATTTGAAGAGAAAATCAAAGGCTTTCAAGCTAATGAACTTCAACACTCTTATGATACAAACTATTGGAAGTGGGAAAAGAATGAGTTAGAAACCCAACTGTCTAAGTCATTAGAAGAGAATGATAGGCTGAAAGAGGAACTGTCAAAAGTTAAGCTTGACATAGAAAAGTTTTCTTATGCTTCAAAAGCAATGGATTCTCTTCTAAAGGCTCAGATTCATGATAATATGAAGCCTGGTATTGGATACAACAATACACCCCCTCCTTACAATAACAACTATATCTATCCTACATCAAACCTGTTAGAAACTAAGGAGAAAAAGGACTTGTCTGAAGAAGCTTTTAAGATAGATCCTTTGGATGAGGTAGTAGTTAAGGATTTGACTGAGAAAGAAGCCAGTGAGAACAAGGATAATACTGTGAGTAAAAAGATACCATTAGAAAACAATATTATCACCAATGAGGGATGTGGGAAAATCTGGGTCAAATCCAAGGAGATAGAGAAGACTAAAGGAAAGGATAACAAGGTCCATTACAAACAAACCACAGTTGTGAATCCTGAATCTTGTAAACAGTGTGATTGCAATAAAGCCAAGAGCCTAAATTCTGGTCTAAAAAGAGGAAATCAAAGAAACTGGAATAATCAATGGGCTCAGAAACAAGGAGTTGATCTGAATAAAATCAATAGACCAAAACCTTGTTTTATATGTGGCAAGTTGAATCATTTGGCTAAGTATTGTTACTTTAACCCTATTAACCAACAGATGAACTTTCAAAGATTTGTGCAAAAACCTGTTGGTTATAGGAAGGCTGGACAGAAACATGTGATAAAGAAATCTGTTGAAAGTAAAGGCACTTTAAAGAAAAAGATTTTAAAAGAAAGTGTCAAAATGTGGGTACCTAGAAGTACTAACAGTGTTAGTACTGCTAACAATATTAGTACTGCTAACACAATTACTATTGCTAACAGTGTTAGTACTACTGAAAATATTAATGCTGCTAATACTGTTAATACCTCTTCAAAGGTTAATACTGCCAACACAGTTACTGCTGCTAACACAGTTACTACTGCTAACAAGGTTAGTACTGCTAAGCATGCAAGTGCTGCCAAGGCAGTTAGTACTTCTAAAACCAGTACTGTTTCTAGCAAAAATATTTCCAAGCCTATTATTGTAACAAAGTACTCCAAGAATGAGTTAAAGTTCAAAAATCTTGTCAAGAAAGAATGCAAGTATTTTGATGAGAAAGGGGTACCCAAGACCACTTTGGCTTGGGTTCCTAATTCATACTAATTGATTTATCTAATGTGCAGGGCAACCAACCGCTCAAGGGAAAGAGCATTTGGCATGTTGATAGTGGTTGCTCTAGGCACATGACAGGCAACATGTCATGCCTTTAGGATTTCAAGCATATCAATGGAGGACATGTTGCATTTGGAGATAATCTTACTGGTGGTAAGATAAGTGGAAAAGGTAATGTCACCAAAGGTAAGATGACATTTGAGGATGTCTACTATGTTGATCAATTAAAGTACAACCTGTTAAGTGTATCACAGGTTTGTGACAAACAACATAGTATATTATTTACTAATAATGAGTGTATGATCCTTGCTCCAGGGTTCAAGGTAGTTGATGAAAGCATGATACTACTTAGAACTCCAAGAAAGGACAATGTTTACTGTCTTGATATGGACAATGTTGATAGTGATTCATCTCTAAATTGTCTTGTTTCAAAAGCTTCTGTAGATGAAACCTCTCTATGGCACAGAAGGATGTGTCACATGAATTTCAAGACTATGAACAATCTTGTTAAAAATAACCTTGTAAGAGGTTTACCTTCAAAAGTCTTTTCATGTGATGATCATTGTGTTGCTTGTCTTAAAGGCAAACAACACAAAACTTCTCATAAGACCAAAGAGTTAAATTTTGTTTCTTCTTGTCTCCAGTTACTGCATATGGATCTGTTTGGTCCTACAAATGTTATGAGTATAGGCAAGAAATCTTACTGCTTGGTTATTGTTGATGATTACTCCAGATTTACTTGGGTATATTTTCTAAGGACTAAGGATGAAACAAGTGGTCTTATCAAATCCTTTATTCTAAGAATTGAAAACCAAACTAATCAAAGAGTAAAAGTCATTAGATCAGATAATGGAACTGAGTTTAAAAATCATGATCTAAACACCTTTTGTGAAGAAAAAGGTATTGAGAGGCAATATAGTGCTCCTAGGACTCCTCAACAGAATGGTGTTGCTGAAAGGAGAAATAGAACACTAATAGAGGCTGTTATATCTCTGTTGGCTGATTCAAAATTGCCAATTACCTTCTGGGCTGAAGCAGTTAATACTGCTTGTTATGTCCAAAACAGAGTTCTAGTGGTCAAGCAAAAGAACAAGACCCCATATGAGCTTTTAAATCAAAGAAAACCCTTCATTGGTTTCTTCAAACCTTTTGGGTGTCCTTGTACAATTCTCAATACCAAATCTCACTTAGGAAAGTTTGATAGCAAAGCAGATGATGGATTTCTTGTTGGATATTAATCTCAGAGTAAGGCTTACAGAGTTTTTAACTCTTCTTCTAGAATAATTGAAGAAAGTGACAATGTCAAATGCAATGAGAACACACCAAATCCTGTTGGGTCTGGACCTCAGTGGCTATTTGACATTGATTCACTAACTAACTCTTTTGGTTTTAGTAATGAGTATACAGGAACAGGAAGTGGAGGATCAGGGATCACACAAGTTCAAGAAAGTATATCTAAATCTGTGATTTTTCCCATACCCACAGTAAATTATGTTGAAGACTGTGAAAAGGAATCATTTACTGGACCAAGTCAGAGTGAAGAAGAAACTAGAGATGAGGAGACTCAAGAAAATAATGAAGTGGCATCTGAAAACACTTCAGTTGAGTTGCATGAATCTAATCTTGAGGTTGGACTGAATGAACAACCTAGTCATAACACCAGAGTTCAAAAGAATCATCCTCCACAGCTGGTAATAGGAGATATCTCTTCTCCTATGATGACTAGACATCAAAGCAGGCTTCAGGAAATGCAAGATCAACAGCACACAGTGCTTTCTTGTTTTCTATCACAGCTTGAGCCTAAAAAGGCACATGATGCTATGAAAGAATCTAGCTGGATAGAAGCAATGCAAGAGGAACTGTTACAGTTCAAGCTACAAGATGTATGGGATCTAGTAGACCTTCCTAAAGGTCACAGAGCAATTGGCACAAAGTGTATTTTCAGAAACAAGAGAGATGAAAGAGGTATTGTCATAAGGAACAAAGCAAGGCTGGTGGCTCAAGGATATACTCAAGAGGAGGGTATAGATTATGAAGAAGTTTTTGCACCTGTGGCTAAGATAGAAGCAATCAGACTATTTCTAGCCTATGCTTCTTATATGAATTTCAAAGTCTATCAAATGGATGTAAAAAGTGCTTTTCTCTATGGCTCAATTGAAGAAGAAGTATATGTCTGTCAACCACCAGGGTTTGAAAACCTAAGCTATCCAGACAGGGTATACAAATTAAAGAAAGCACTTTATGGACTACATCAAGCTCCAAGAGCATGGTATGACACTCTGTCATCCTATCTCTTGGAAAATGACTTTGAAAGAGGAGTCATTGATAAGACTCTATTTATCAAAAGAAAGAAGAAGGATATCTTGCTGGTCCAAATCTATGTTGATGACATTATCTTTGGATCTACAAGAAACAACATGTGCAAGGAGTTTGAGGATTTAATGCATCAAAGGTTCAAAATGAGTTCCATGGGGGAACTTACTTTCTTCCTTGGACTTCAAGTTCAACAGAAGTCAGATGGCATTTTCATATGTCAATCCAAGTATGTGCAGGATATTCTAACCAAGTTTGGTTTCTCAGAATCAAAACCTGCCAGCACACCTATGGAAACACACAAGCAGATCACAGCAGATCTTGAGGGGGAGGATATGGATGTGCATCATTATAGATCCATGATTGGCTCTCTCATGTATCTCACAGCATCAAGGACAGATATAATGTTTCCAGTCTGTGTATGTGCTAGATTCCAAGTTAGGCCAAAGCAATCTCACTTTCAAGCTGTTAAGAGGATATTCAGATATCTCAAAGGGCAACCCAGATTGGGACTTTGGTATCCTCATAACTCACCTTTTGACCTAATAGCATACTCAGACAGTGATCTAGGTGGGGCAAACTTGGACAGAAAATCTACTTCTGGAGGATGTCAGTTTTTGGGTGCTAGACTAGTCTCATGGCAGTGCAAGAAACAAACCACAGTATCCACATCTACAACAGAGGCAGAGTACATAGCAGCTGCAAGTTGCTGTTCTCAAGTCTTATGGATTCAGAATCAAATGTTGGATTATGGGGTAACCTTTCTACACACTCCAATTTTTATTGACAACAGCAGTGCTATTAGCATTGTGAATAATCCAGTCAAGCACTCAAAGACAAAGCACATTGAGATCAGGTATCACTTTATAAGAGATTGTAATGAAAAGAAACTTATTCAAGTTGTCAAAGTTCACACTGATAATCAGTTTGCTGATCTATTCACTAAAGCTTTTGATGTGGGTAGATTCACTTTCTTGGTAACAAGTGTGGGAATGATCAACTCTGAATAATCCCCTTCTCAAAAAGTGGTTTTATATCTGTATATTATTCTTGGAGTTACTAATCTTCTGTTTCAGGATATGCATAGCAGTACTCAGTGTTTAGCAAGTTTAAAAGGAGTAAGTTAGTTAATACTGCTTTTAGTGGTTAATACCGCTTTTAGTGGTTAATACTGCTTTTAGTGGTTAATACTGCTTTTAGTGGTTAATACTGCTTCTAGTAGTTAATACTGCTTTCAGTTAATACTGCTAGTAGTTAATACTGCTTTCAGTTAATACTGCTAGTGGTTAATACTGCTTTCAGTGGTTAATACTGCTAGTCGTTAATACTGCTTTCAGTTAATACTGCTAGTTAGTTAATACTGCTAATAGTTAATACTGCTCTAGGTTAATACTGCTTATGTTCCGAATACTATAAATACTCTTTGCCCGCCTAAAAGTTCATAACGACTCTTTGCATACTGTTCTCTTGAGCTAAAAACCTTTTCTCTCTCAAGTTCGAAGTTTTCAGGCAAGCTTTTCACTAAGATCAATGGCATCCATGACTTTCATCGACGAGCACAACGAGATTGCGATGCTACAAAAGCCAAAGCAAGCTGCAGGATTTCATCAGATTGTGGATTTCCTCAAGTCAAGCCACATTGCTCATGCTCTTATTGTATCCCCTACAATCTATATTGAGCATCAAAGGCAGTTCTGGGCTAATGCAACCATTGTTGTTGAGAATGGTGTGCAGATGATCAAGACAATAATCTGTGATCAATCACTAACAGTTACTGAAGAGGTTATTCGCATCAGTCTACGTCTAGACGATGCCTCTGGTATAACCTCCATTCCGAACGATGAACTGTTTTCCAATCTTACAAGCATGGGGTATGGAGGCCCATTGGGAGTTTTCAAATTCTCTAAAGCAAAATTTTCACCCCAATGGCGTTTCTTTGTCCATACTCTTATGCATTGTATCTCCAAAAAGACTACTGGATGGAGTGAGTTCAGCAGCACTATTGCTTATGCTTTGGTGTGCTTGGCCACTGCCAGAAAGTATAATTTTTCTAAAATGATTTTCAGTGATCTTGTCTCAAACATGGGAAACAAAAAGAGCTTCTTTATGTATCCCAGGTTTGTTCAAGAAGTTATTACTCATGAATTGACGGATATACCTCAACCTGTTGGGGTATATGTACCTAAACCCCCCAAAGGCAAGGTTTTCTCAAATATGAGAAGATCTGCTGGGGACTCTGAAGGAGTTGACACCCCATTGTTCTCTACAATGATGGTGGTGTCCCAAACCAATGAAGGTATGGCAGCAGGGTCAAGGCCCCCATTAGACCAACCCACTGCTAGCCAAGCCCAACCTTCCCTCTCAAAATCAATTCCCCAGTCCCTTCTTGAAAAACCAACCTCTCCAATCACCCAAACTTACAAGAGGAAACAGGTAAAGAAGGCTCCTTCCCTTCTTGTACCATTACCCACTAAGCCTATAAGCCCTCTAAGGGAGAATTCTCCCCTAGAGAATATCCAAAGGGAAACCACACGGGTGTCTCCCAACCCAAAGGAGGTGCTCTCTGAGGAAGAGGTAGAGCATATGGGTGATGAGGCTGCCACTACTCCTGCTAGTACAGAGGAGGAAAGTGGTAACATCAATAAGACCTCCCCCATGGCAACTTTGAATGAGCAATCATTTGAAGGTCCCTGGTGCCAAGAAACCACAGGGGTGGATAGTGCTTCTGCAAGGCAGAAGACTTCCACTAATAAAAGATCCAATGATCCTTCAAAGGAGGGTAACACTTCTGGAGACGGTGAGGACAGATATACGTACTATGAATTGATGGAAACAATGGGGAACATCAATCAAGATGTTCTCAAACAAGGCAAAGAAATTGAAGAAATGAAGCTAGTCATTCTGTCACAACAAGAGCAGATTGCTAAGCTGAAGAGGATGGTGGTTAGTCTGGTACAAAGGAAGAAGAGAAGGCAATTCCGACTAAGGAGAAGGAAGTCTGAAAATGATGCTCCCAAAAAGGGGGAGATCAACATGGAAAAAGTCACAAGAAAGGGGGAGATTGATAGAGAAAAACTTGATGTTGAGGGGGAGCAGGAAGCAGAAACACAAACAGATTCAGTGCCAAAAGAATCAAAAGAAGCAGCAGAAACAGTTACTACTGCTGACATTAATAAAGCAGCAGAAACTGTGAAAGAAGTTTTAACAGATCTTGAGATTGCAGAAACCTTACTAAAAGCCAAGAATGATACTCCCAAGGTCACTTCAAAGATCAAAGGTGTAATCATAAAAGAACAAGGTGAAGTGATCAAGAAAGATAAAAGTAAAAAGGCAATGAGCAAAGACAAAGGAAAAGCAAAGATGGTAGAATCTGATCAACCAATCAAAAAGCAAAGGTTGGTTGAATCAGATGAAGCCCTAGCTAAAAAGATGCAGGAGGATATTGAAAAAGAAGAAAGAGTTCAGATGGAAAAAGACAGGGAAATGGCAAAAGCTCTAGCTGCTGAACTGAATGAAGCTTATCAACAGAGTATGGCAACTGAAATTGCACAGAAGAAAGCTGCAAGTATGAAGAAATCAGTAGTGAAAACAGCTGCAAAGAAGAGAAAACCCTCAAAGACATTCCTAGGTACCCAAGAGAGAAACAAGATGATTATATTTCTTAAAGGTGCTGTAGGAGTCAAAAAGGAGATGTTCTCCAAAATGTCTTTTGAGAAGATCAAAGATCTCTATGATTCAGAGATGTTAAAGCTTCAAGGAAATGAAACTGCTAGGGTGGAGATGTAGAAGAGGATAAAAGAAAGTAATGACTTTGATTGTCAAAAGCCATTTCCAGATGAGCAAGAAACACCTCCTAAGAAAGAGTCCACTCTGGGAGAAAGTCTAAGAACTTTAAAGAGAACAAAAATGATGGCAAGGAAAAAGCCAATCAAGAAGCCTAAAGTATCTGAAGAAGAGGCTAAGAAGGTTGCTGAAGAAGAAGGGGCACCTGAGTCATCTAAACAGAAAGAGCCATCAAACACAAATGATGTAAATTTGTATATGGTAGTGATGGACAAAGTGCCTGAACCAATTTCAGCAGAACCTGTAGGAGTTAAGCCTCCTGAGGTCATTCACTGGGATACATTGACAGTGGATGGAAAGGAATACATAAGGTTAAAAAGGAAGGATGAAAAGTATGAGGTGTTCACTACTTGGGCAAAGATAATAAGAACATGCTCTAGATCAGATCTTGAAGAGATGTTTGAGATAGGAATGAAGTTGTATGCAGATATTCTAAAGGCTCCAGGAATTTCAATTACAAAACTGGTAATGGAGTATCTGTGTATGATGTTCAAACCTGAAGAAGTAAAGCATATGATCAAGGATGTATTCAAGACGGTCAACAGTTGGACTCTATATGAAATTAGTGGAGTATATACAGTGACTTTGGATTTAAATCACACTGAATACTTCCTAGTGGATAGAGTGTATAATCATAGCAGATTGAAGCTTCATGCCATGCTGAAGAAAAAGTTAAGATGTGTTCCAGATTCAGAAATGGCTAAATACTTGATTCAAAGAACCATCAATCAGAGTTTGGGATTGGATGCAAACACTGGGATTTAGGCCATGATAGAGTTTTGGGAGCATCTTGAAGATTAATTCTGAAGAACTTGACTTCTTTTCCTAAAAGTCAAGTTAGGGGGAGATTGTTGGGAACTGAAGAATTCATCAAGTATGGTTAATACTGCTGGTTCAAAGTTACTACTGCTAGAAGACTTAAAGGTTAATACTGCTGAGTGTTACTACTGCTAGTACTATTAATACTGCTAGTCATAGTTAGTGCTGCTTGAACAAAGTTAGTACTGCTTAGCTAGTTAGTACTGCTAGTGGTTAGTGTTGCTTAGTGGTTAATGCTGCTAGAAGGAATTTAATGCTGCTGAAGATTAATACTGCTTATATGATGAAGATTCGTATGAAAGGATATACATGGAAGCTTAGAGATATACATGGAAGATATACTGAAGATATTTTATTTATTGTAATTATCTTTGTATTCAGTATATATATATTGTAGAGTTTAGAATAATGAGTTAACTTTTATTTTATTATTCATTCAATTAGAGAGAAAATCAACCTCAAGGCATAGATCCTAATTCTTGAGAAGTAGAATTCGTATTGGTGAGCCTGTTCATCAATATTGAGGTTGAGTGTGTAATCTTGTAACTTCAAAGCATTCAATACAAGTTTACAGTTTATTATTCATCTTTTTTGTATTGATTTACTATTTTATTGAATATCAAAGTGTTATTGCGCAAACTTCTTTGATATTGTTTCTGAGAATTAATTCTTGTAGAGAATTCGATCCTGTCATAAGAGATTTTGGTCACAGAGGCTCTGTGGACAACTTAAGAGCCTTTGTGCCTCTTAAGAACATCTCTGAAAATCAACTTCTGCACCCTCTGGACAACCTACAGAGGCCCTGGACGTCCTCTGATGTGAGATTTCTGCCTTTGAACTTTTGTACGTGCCTCTGAGCTTGAATAAGACCACCTCTACGATTAACTCTGCACATCTTTACTTCTGCAGCCATACAGAGGCTCTGATATTTTTCTGGACAACTTTTACAGAGGTTCTGCGTAGCTTCTGCAGATACCTCTGTGGACAACCTCTGTATAGCCATAAAGAAGCTCTGTGCATCAACTTCTGTGCATAACTTCTGACTTGTTGCTTCTGAATAACGTGAATATCTCTCGATTAGCATATGAGGATTTCTGGTTCTGTTTATGCACTTTTCTCTGTGAAACATCAGACAGCTGCTCCTGCAAAGCATCAAACAGCAAGCAGAAACTTTTTGTTTTGAACTTGATCAACAACAAATTCTGCTACAGTTTTAGAATTATGCACGTTCGAGAATTTGTTAACAATCTGCAGATTATGCTGTAACAACAACTCTAATTAAACTTATGTGCAGACGTATGAATAGCTTATGGACAGTTATCAACTAACACAGAGGCTTTGGACAGCCTTACAGAGGCATTGTGCATTAGCCTCTTAGCCTTTGATGTGCATATTCTGCAGTTAACCTCTGTGTATTTCTGTGGAGAGCTCTTAACCTCTGAAATCAAGTCTTCTGTGCAAATCAAATTTTTTGTTTTGGCTCGAGTTTGAACACAAACAACAACATCCTATTTTTGACTGCTTCTTTACATGTACAGAACTTTGCACAACTCTGTTGGCTTCTCTGGACTGTTATGAACATTATTCTGGACTAAACATTTTTCAAGCTCTAATCTTAAAATTTGGACAGCCTTTGTACACTTTTGGATAGAACACAACAGCTCAACAATAGCTTTCTGTAGCTTAACTACAACTACATTCTGTCCAGCAACTATTACCTGAGTTCAACACAGTTTTTGACATGTAAGCAACTTTATTTTGAGAAAACTCAAAACATTAAAGTTGTAAAACTGTGTCTTAGGTTTCCAACGCATCTAGAATCATGAAATTTGGATCGAGAATGAGAGAGATATGATCAAAATGCTACAGCTGTGCAAATCTGACAGCAACTTTCTGTTTTGGTATCAACTATGGACGAAATCTGAACCTTTTGCTGCCAAATTTGAACAAAACAGCAGCAAATACTGAATATTTTTCTGTAAATTGAACATAAGCAACAACATCATCATGCATGACAACCCTTGATCACAACACAACACATCAAACACAACAGCGATTTTCTGTTTTTCAGCTCTGTAGAGCATCTCTGGACAACTTCTAATCGCAAGTCATTCTGTTACAGAATTTGAAATTTGCACATGAACCAATTGATATCCTGTATCAGATCTGGAATTTTGTTTTGATCCGTTGCTGCACAGACTCACGAGCAATCCCGATACAGCAACATTAAAATTTCTGCACTTTTTGACAGCACCTCTGCAGGTAACAAACTCTAGAGATCGAACTCTGGATAGCATACTATCAAGCTCTGGACGAATCTCTGATTGAGTTTTGCACAACTCTGAACATCTTGACAGAGGCTCTGCACAGATATGCAGAGGCTCTGTGATTAAACTCTGAGCTTTCTCTATGGATCTCCAAACAGGATGAATTTAGGCAAATCAATTACAAGTTGCATGCTCCATCAAGAAGAAATTCTTTCTTTATGTTTGGGGATGTGTGGACATAATTGCCAAACACACGAACTACTTCATAGGGTATTGTTAAGTCTGATTTTATAGTAATCATTGTATTTATAGGCTTGGTCTAATACTGTGTTTAGATTGCTTATCTGTAGTGAATTAGCCAAGGGTATTTAAGTCCCTTTGGTCTTTGTGTCTTAAGAGAACAATCGCACACTTTCAATATGAAGAACACTTTCACGTTGAAACTCTCTCTCTACTTTCTCTCTCTAAGATTTGGTAGATCTTGGACTTTCAATTAGTATCAGAGCCAATCTAATCTGAGAGAACTGAGAGATTCATGTTTTGATCTCTGAATTTGTGAATTAATCTGAAAATTTGATCGATTTTCTTGATTTTTTCAAGAAAATCTCGTTTTTGGATTTTTCATCAAATTCGGACTTGTTTGTATTCAATTTTCTTTGTGAATTGGTTTGTTGGATCTGTTTTTGATTGAAAAACTCTTTTGATTCACATCGATTTGCAAGAAATCCAATCTTTGTTGTTCAATTTTAAGAATTTTCAAGTTTCTGGAAAACTCGTTTTAACGTACTATTTAATTCTTAATTCATCGATTTTGTTTTTTTTAATCGATTTGTTTGCTTAAAAGTTGTTACAAAACTGTTTTTCGAACATATCTGTGGAAGAATGTGTCTTTAATTTCTAATCTGTAAACGAATTTGGTGATTTTTCTTGTTTTTCAGCGGTTTGCGCCAGATCCAAGTTTTGCGCCAGTTCATCCTGATTTGCGCGAGTTCATCCTGATTTCAGAGTTCATCAAGAAATTTCAGAGTTTTCGCTAACAGTTCATCACACAAAGTTCAAACTTTGCGCCTCATTCATATCATGCAAAGATCAGTTCTCGCTACTTACTTCTCACCCAAATCAAGCTAAGTGGAAATTATCATCGTCATCTCACGCAAATCATAGTTTGCATTTCCAACTGCTCGCGAAAATCTCCTGGGTCATCTGTTCATCAAGCAAACTCAAGTTTGCGCCATCAGTGCTTAGCGCAAATCATAGTTTGCGACACATACTACTCACGCGAATCTTCGTTTGCGTCATCAGCCTCTCACGCAAACTTTAAGTTTGTGCCAATAACTGTTAGCGTAATTCTCAACTTTGCGCCAACTTCTCTATTCCAGACTTAGCTTTTTCTGACGATATGGATTCTGCAAAGTTTGCTTTTCAAGCCCAGTTCTACAAAAGTGATCTCATGATGTCTTTGGGCACAGAAACTCGTCCTCCGATTCTAGTTGATGAAAACGAATTCACTCAATGGCAAGATCGGTTCCTAAACTTCATCGAGCGTCAAGTTAATGGAGATAACATGATGAAGTCTCTCACTGAAGGACCTTTCGTAAAGCCTAACAAAGAGACTCCCGTAACAACTGAAGAGGCTTCGTGTATGAAAGTTGATCGAGAATTAAAAGCTAACTTGATGCTAGCTTTACCAAACTCTGTCTACAACCGGGTTGATCATTGCAAGGATTATCCAAATCTGTTGTGGGCACAATTGGAAAAGATTATGCTTGGATCACTAGTCGCAACTTAACTCTGACATACACGTTATATGAACAATTTTGAGGAGTTTAAATCCAAAGAAACTGAGTCTCTAAAAAGTGTTTTCGACAGATTTTGCACAATACTGAATGATCTGCGCAAGATAAATGTGAAAAAGACTGAGCTTGAGACAAACCTGAAATTCCTCAATGCTCTTCAGCCAGAATGGAACAAGTCTTGTCACAGATTGAGAAACGATGTTCGGGTTTCTTCAATACAGATCCAAGAGATGTACGAGATCTTGATGACTGATGAGAGCATAGTGCTTGAGAAGAAAGCAAAACTGGAGAAGAAGAACAAGAAAACAGTGGACCCGGTTGCACTTCTAACGAGCCAACTGGCTAATCAAGCATTGTTTGATAATGCTTATGATGGGGCCACTGATGATGATGGCGAGGCTCTTCAGAAAGACATGATCCTTCTCTCTCAGCACTATCAAAAGAAGTTTCAACCTCGGTCGGGTTCTAACAATCTTCGCTTCACTTCTGGCTCTAAGAATGTCCAAGTGCCCAAGGCTAAGAAACCTGCTGCATGCTACACCTGTGGAAAGCCCGGTCACATCTCCAAGGAGTGTAGAGTGAAGAAGGTTCGGGATTCGGCATATTATAGGAAGAAAATGGAACTAGCCGAGAAGAGAGAGAATGGAACCGCTTTACTTGCTGAAGAAGAATTTTGGCTGGATCACTCCGATGATGAAGCTGACAATGTGGAAATTGCTCAAATGTGCTTAATCGGAGATGATCAGTCTGATGATGATGATGATACTGATGAAGATGAGGTAATTTCTGAGTTTTATTACACTTTCATTTCTTCTCAGATGAATATCATAATTTCTGCCTTAAATGATTTGCGCTCGAAGTTATTATCTAAAAAGAATTTAAATTCAGAAAAGTCAGATTTGATTGACAAATTAAAATTTTCTTTGAAATATGAAAAATCTATTTTGGAAAATACAAAAAACATCTTTCAAAAGAAATTAGATGATTTGGAAAAATCAAATAAGTCTTATCTTGAATCTTTGACTGAAATGACCAATTTAAAAGATAACTTTTCGACTAAAATAAATGAGTTGGAAGAAAAATTATATCGAAGAAATCAATCTGAACAAACTATTTATTTGAACAAACCGAGGAGTTATGAGTCTATAAAAGAAATATAGGGACTTGGTTTTGAAAATCCACATTGTTTAAACAATGCGATTGAAAAATCCCCTACCTTATATAAATACGATTATCTAACTCTTGCTCAATATGCTCCTCAATTTAAAATTGATTGGATGAATGAAAAGCAAGTGTTAGAAATCAAAAATGAGAAAAGGATGAATAATAAGAAAAAGGAAATTTCTTTTGTTTATACGAGCGAAAATGCTAAATCTTTTCCTGAAAAATTAAGGAAAGGCCGCAAAAGCTTAAATTATATATCTTCCATTAAGTCTTCAGTGTCAGATGATTATGTTGATATATATGCCGCTAAATCTGATAAGGAAAATATCTCTCCAATTTTTTATGATTCTAAGAGATATACTCCTCCATTAGTTTTAGAAGGCAAAATCATTGATCTTGAAGATAAAATGGAAGATCAAAATATTTTAAAAGAAATTGAATCTGATGTTATTCTTTCTTTCATGACGTCAAGTCTTGAAGAACATTTATTTTTCCAAAATCAAGATTCTGTTTCTGGCCATTCTTCTGTTTTTCAAGAAAACAAAAAGAAATTTCCAAAATCTGAAAACCTTTCTCAAAAATTTTCTGACTCCGAGGTCAGTTCAGATTTATTGGTTGATCAGTTGGGTGCCTTAGGTAAAATTGTTTCTTCTGATTCCAATCTTAAAACAAAAATTATTGATGATTCTTTTACGCTCAATGATGATTATTATAAAACAAAGCGTAAAAGAAGACGGTCAAAGAAGTCAAAGAAACAAGATCAATTCATTTCTGACAGTTCTAATTCTTCTGATTCAATGATTTCAGATAGGACTCTGAGCAATCATTCAAAGCAGATATGGAGGGTGAAGCGGACATCGGATGAATCTCAGACTGATGAGGATAGATGTGTAGACAGATTATATAAAAGTGATTCATTTGCTTCTTGTAATAAAATTTCAAAATACTCTATAAAGCAAATGATTCGAATTTCAAAACATGTCTCATGTTCTTCCTCAGATTCTAGTTCTGATGATTATGCTTTCTCTTCTGCTAATTCTTATGTTCATTTGTCTGATCATATTTCTTGTGCTTCTCGTGTCAAATATTCCAAGTATTTCTCCATAAGAACTGCAACTAACTTTCATGGACCTAAATACAAGTGGGTTCCAAAATCTCAAATTGATTCTAAGTTGCAGGCATCTCAAGTTAAGGGGGAGTAAGAGAAATGTTAGGGTGTTTTATTGGTTAAATAGAAGTTTAGGGTGAAATATGTAATTCTTTAATTGTTTTATTAGCTTGTTGAGCCTAAAGCCCATAAGCCCATTAAAGTCTGTAAGCCTAAGTATATAAAGGTTATTTTAGATTCATTATTGGTTTTAGTCTCAATTCATAATTCTCTAGTCAGTAGGTTTACTTTCTCTGATCAGATATTCTCTCTGTAAACCTAAACCCTGTGATTGAATATTAATCATATGACTAGAGGTTGTGGCTACATTATTGTTCTTCATTGATATTATTATCTGTTGATTGCACTGTACTGGGATCTACAATTGGTATCAGAGCAAAGAGACTGAAGGTTTGATCCAAAAAGGTTTGTCTAAAACCCTTTAATCGACTATTTGCTTTAATCGTATTATCTGTTTATCTGCCATAGTTTGTGTTCTGGATTAGTTGTTCTGCTAGATTTGATTAATCTGTTTTTTGAAGTTAAATCGATTTTTGTTTTCTGGAAAAAGCATTAAGTCGATCAATTTGGTTCTTGAAAAATCAAAATTTTTATCGGTCTGACTTTTCTGGTTCTGGTTGCATATCGGTCTGTTATCAATTTGATCAAATTGGTTGTTATCGCTCTGCTCAAAATCAATTTTTGGTTCGAGTTTTCTGGGTTTGTTTATCGATCTGCTAATTTGTTGATTGATCAATTGAATTTCTGGGTCGATTGGTTGAATTCGATCGACTCAGATTCATCGATTTTATCGGTGCTCTCTGTTAATCGAAGTCTATCTATTTATCTGTTTATGGATATCGACCGGACCATTGTATTGACCGGTACATTGTTTGACCGGTACTTGCCTTGACCGATACCTGCTTGACCGACAACTTGCCTCGACCGGTACATTGTTGACCGGTATATTGTCTTGACCGGTAACTTTTCTTGACCGGTACATTGACTCGAATGGATCGCCTTGGCGACCGGTACTTTGGTTGACCGGACTCGTATTTTGACCGGTACATTGCTTGACCGGTACTTCGTTTCAACCGGTACCCTTTTATTGCACCCGATACCTTGTGCGACCGGAACCCCACGACCGGTACTCTGCGGTCGACCGGGTCCTTGCTTCGACCGGACCCTTGCTTCGAACGGACCTCTGCTCGACCGGGTTCTTATCCTATTTTTTATATATATTTTGTTTTTGGATCATCTTGTTCGTCTCACGATCGTTACAGTGCAGTTAAGATTAAAGTTTAAACCGGTTCAAGTTTCATCTATTGTCAAGTTCTTCAAAAGCTTGAACTAGATAAGTCAAGATGGGATATTATGCTGAAGTTCAAAATCTCAAATTAGAGAACAAAAATCTTGAATTATCTGTTGCCTTCTACTTGAAGAGATCAGAACAATATAATGATGAAAACAACATTCTGAAAGAAGAAGTTAGTGCATTAAAGACAATTAATGAAGATCTTCTGAAAAAGACTTCTAGGCAGAATAATGAGAAAATACTAAGTTTGGAAACTGAGAACACAGAGCTGACAAGAAAAATCCTTAACTTGGAAGATCAGATTATCCAAATCCAGAAAGCATCCGTTGAAAGTTTTGAGGCAAAGATTAAGAGTCTGAAGGATGCTAATACTGAGCTTCAAAAGAAAATATCTGATTTGGAGCAAAAGCATGCTAAAGATAAATTTGAATCTGAGAAATCATTTGCGAAGAAGTTCTCAGATTTTTCAAGAAAATGTGCTGATGAGAAGAAAGCCGTTGAGCTGAATTGTATCAAACTTTCTCAGAAAGTTTCTGAGTTTGAGAAAGTAATAATCTTGGAAAGAGAAAAGTTTGTAAAGGAGAAGAAGGAGACTGAACAGAAGAATGTGGGTGTTGGATCATAAATTGTATTCAAGATTAAAGTTAAAGTTAAGGGTTTAAACTGCAATCGTGTTATAGTTAGTTAGAGGGTTTATTGTGTAATAAGTTAATAGTTTTGTTATTATTGGGCCCAATCCCATTAGGCCTTAAAAGCCTAGGTATTTAATGTTTTAATTAGTTTAGTTTTAGGGTTAACCTTTCATAATCACAATATTCATATTGAGAGGTAGCCTACATACTCTGTAACCAGTATTGCATTCAAGGTATCAAGAACACACAAGGTTTAACTGTTTATTCAAGGGATTGGTATGTTATTCTGAATCTTTATATCTCTTGATATTATTGTGTTTGTGTGTTAATTATCAACTAGATTAAACTGGGATAACAAGTGGTATCAGAGCCAAAAGAATCAAGTTTATTAGATTATATTGTTCATTGAATTCACTGTGTTCATCGACTTTGATATTGTGTGGAAATCAATTGCTTGATTTAATGAGTTTTTATGCACAAAATTGATGTGATTAGGTGTATTTTATGCTATTGAATATCATCTAAGTGTTTAATTGCATTTAAATTCATCAGTTGATTGGATCTTTCTGATTTCTCAAATTTGGGTTCGTTTATCTATCGGTCACTGTGTTCATAAAATTGATGCATGAAAGTTGAATTTAATCTCTGTTTTTGATTGCATTGTGATCGGCACATGATTTTGGGTACAAAAGTCTGATTTTTGCTTTCAATTTGAGTGTTTGATTGTGATTTCTGGGTTGAACATCATCGTTCTGGGTCGACCTGTAAGAACATACCGGTCGATCCTTTAAGAACATATCGGTCAAATATATTGTACCGGTCGACCGCACCATATCGGTCGCCCGGACAACTCACAGTCATTACCGGTCAAAAGCAATTACCGGTCGTATCACTTATACCGGTCGTCATTTTACCGGTCGCAAGGAATATTGGTCAAGACTCCTTACCTGTCGAAAAACTCAAAATCGGTCGAAATATCCCGGTCACTATTCATCCGATCACTATTCATCTGGTCGACTGATAGTTACTAGAAGCTGAGAATGAAAATCTGAAGATTCAGAACTCATCTCTTCTTGAACAAATAAATAAGTTGAAAGATGATAAAGACTTTGAGAAATACTTTGTTTGCTCAGAATGTATCTCTAACTCAAAGATTATTTTTGCAGGAATTATTGAGTCGAAAGAGAAAGAGATTTTAAATCTTCAAGCTGAAGTAAAAAATCTTAACTCAAGCTCTACATGGTCAAAGAAGGATGCAATGCAAAGAGAGCTTGATGAGCTTCAAAGAAGATCAAACATTGCTAGAAAGACATCTAAAGAGCTTAGAAAGACAAATTCTCGAATCTTTGCTGAAAGAGACTATTTGAAAGATAAAGTCTTCAGTCTTGAGGTTGAGATTGATATGCTGAAAGAAAAGGCAACCCAAGACAAAGACAATGCAATAGCTCAAGATGAAATGTTGAAGATTGAGAAAGAAAGAAAAGAATTTGCTAAGAAATTCTCTGATTTCTCTAGAAAAGCCTTTGAAGAGAAGAAATCATTAGAGCTTAGATGTGTTAAGATTTCTTAACAAGTTTCAGACTTTGAGAAGGTTATCATTATTGAAAGAGAAAAGGCTGAGAAAGAGAAGAAGACAGCTGAGCTGAAGGATATAAATAAAGACTTTTCTGAAGAAAAGAAAGTATTTGAAACTGATATAGCTAAGCTGACAGGAAAGTTATCTGAGTTGTCAACAAACATCTTGAAGGAGAAGAATGCAAAATCTGAGTTGCATAAGAAGTTTGATCTGATTACAAAGGAAAGAAACAGTTTGTCTTCAAAGATAAAGGAACTTGAAGAGATCGTATTCAAGGTGAAGCTGACTGAGCACAAGACGCCAGAGTCAATAGCTCAATCACCGAGAGATGATCAAACTGATTCAGATTACTCACTCAAAAAGGCTTCAAGTTCACATGTTTCAAATGTTTTCTATAATCCTTTCTGTGATTCAGATGATAGTCTTACTTCTAAATCTACTAATCAGATTCGTCCTTCTAACCTTTTCTATGACAAAAATGTTGATGGTTCAGGTAACTTAAAGAAGAACAAGTCTCAGAAGAAAAGGATCTGGAGAAAAGAAAATGAAGAGAAAGATAAAGGAAATTGGATCTGGAGAGTTAAAGGATCTCCAGAGGAAAAGAAGAAAGATAAATCATTTGTGCATACATCAAATGCAAAATGGAACTATGCCTCAAAAGGTAAAACTTTTGGCAAACCTGATCTGCTTTACACTATTAATCAACTAATCAGGTTAGCACAAAAGAAAATTGGTTGTTCCTACTGTGGCTCAAATGATTTTGTCAGAAAAGATTACGTTAATAACTGGTATGGTTCTTACTTCATCTCTCCTACTAGAACTGCAACTAACCCTTTGGGACCCAACTACCAGTGGGTACCAAAAGCTAAATCTGTGTTGCAGGCACCCAACGTTTAAGGGGGAGAAAGAACATTGACTTCTAGACAATACAATCTAGGACTCGGACTTCAATGTCAAAGAGTTTGACTTCTGAATTTACTTTAAGGGGGAGCTTAGATGCTTAATATTTCTACTGATATATTTTTCTGATTTAACTTGTGTGTTCCAGATTCCAGTTTCTAATCAATAACAATCAAACAAACAAGATTAAACACAATGAATTACCTGTTTGATTACTTTGAAATTCACAAGATTACACTTTCTCTCTCTAGAATTCTTTCTCTCTCTAAAACCGTATTCTCTCTCAAATCTCAATTCTTACAATAAGTACTCCCTAAATTACAAGAACAAAAACTATTTATACTACCACCTAATACAAGGAAAATACAAAATACAAAATACAAAATACATTGACTTATTACAAATAGACTTTGACTTTGAATGAGATTTGACTTTCTTCAGCTTTGACTTTCTCAACTTTGACTTTCAGTATTCTTGATCTTGTATCCAACAGATTTATGCTCTAACAATCTCCCCCTTTGGATTCAAGATCACTGTAAAAAAGATCTAGCAATTCAGTCTTCACTTTAAGCTCTGTCAAAATTATCTCCCCTTTTTCTTTAACAATCTTCTTTTCAAAACTATCTTCAAACGAGTAACAATCTCCCCAAAACTTTCACACAACACTTTCAGACTTTGGAAAGAAATTATCTTCAGATTCAGCTCACCTTGCTTTAACAAATAATCTTCAAAGAAAATTTCCTCAAAACTTCAGAAATTCTTTGATTGTCCTCAAATCTTCCCTTTGAACTTTCTGACTTGAACATTTCAGAAAATCAACTCACAAATCTTTATCAGATCTTGATATCATCTCCCACAAACTTTAAAACTTTAACATTTCTTCATATCATGTCCCCCTTTTTGATGACTTGAACATCTATATCATCAAAACTTTTCGTCCAAGAAATGTCTTTGACCATTCTGATCTGTCATACTGTGCCTCTGATTCGGTGATCCATAACCAAGTATTCATCTATATCTTTGCAAATCCAGACAAAATAAGAATAGGTAACTCCTGAATCAACAGATGAAACAGTTAAAATGCCTGTCAGTAACACAAAGTCACTGTGTGTAACGAATACACAATATAAAGGAGCTTTTGTGATGTTCACTCCCCCAGGGCTTCCATCCAATCATCGAAATACCACAAAGGCAATTTCTATGAATGTTATGACAAAGAAACGAATTCTTTGTGTTCTCGTGCAAGTGTAGAAAGAATTAAAGCACAAATGATTGCTTTTTAATAATGCTCAACATTGTGTAAACCACTGAGACAACATTAGATAAACACAAACTCTAAGTGCATGATTGAGGTGCGAAGGTGGGGCAGACTTCCTTCTTTTTCAATATCCAGATTTTCCAAATGAAAACCAAATAGATTATATGCTGCGTCCCCAGAAAAATATGAAACATTTTCTTTTTGAGAAGAAAATGAGTAGCTTGTGGGGTTTATTCAAGAGTTGGCATGGGCTAGTTACCTGTTTCAATAACGTTCACGAAGAAATGTGAAACATTAGTAATGTGGCTGCCCGGCTCAGAAAGTAGTTGGTGCAGAGTTTGATATTCTTTTACTCTGATCTCACACCCTCTTTCTTTTAATCATTAAGCGCACTACTAACCAAACTCTCTTTTCCATTTTACCTCATCACGCAACCCACACTCATTTCTTTTTGACTCCTCACACTCAATCTCTATGGATTAACTTCTTGGGTAGAAATCACTGGTTAACGTGATTCCATAGAAGTTCAGATAATTCCTAGCACAAAGAACCCATATTTCCTATAAAAGCATAATGTTGCTCAGATGATTTAACTATAACAGTTAAATCTCATATATAAATGTCAGATGAATGTATGCTCAGAATATAATCATGAAGATATGAGCATTTTAAAACATTGAAGTATTTTCAAACAAGTATACTGAATGAATGAACATGAATGCAAAAGAGTTGTTTGAAAATCTGACATTGTATGAAAATGATCAGAAATGAAATGATATATCAATCAAAGCTTAAGGTCAAGAATAATGGATATTTTCTATATGAACCAAGATATAGACATTCTTGAAATGACGTTTTGAAATGAAATGACGCTCAAAATTCTTTGAAATACAAGTGGGGTGTCTTACCATCAAAAAAATTATGTTTCAATATGAGACATGGTAAGAACTATTTGAACAAGAAATCAAACCAGTGTGTGTGAATACTTGAAAGTATATGAAAAGACAATACACAAGTATTAATCTTTGGATTACACACGGTTTGTTTATCAATGAAGCACAAAAATAAAATGAAAACATTTAAAATCACACTTCCAAATTATAAAATCTGTTTAAAATTCGAGAAGTGGTTTGAACATTTAAGAACATGTTTTCTATATCTGAAAGTTGTCCTTCTTTCAGATACATTTGAGATTAAGATAAGAAATTTACTTTTTCGCTCAATCTTAATACTCATAAAGTCAGTTGAAGTCAAAAATGATATGATCGTGTCATCCTCTCTCATCCTGCATAAGTCTCAAAGTCTAGTCAAAAATTTATTCACAAAATTTATTCGAACAATAAAAGAACATAAAACAGTAAAACGATTAAAGAACGAGTTCTGATCTTAAGCAATCAGAAATCATAGTCTTACTCCTTTTGATAATCTCCCCCTAAAATCATGCATTACAAAAATTTTGTCAGTTAAGTAAAATGCAGAAATCAGTTATGCTCCCCCTTAAAATAATGTAGATCATCTAAAATCTTCTCTTACTCCCCCTGAGATCATGAGCAAACAATTAAAGTGCAGATATCCTTCAGACATAAAGATAAAGAAAATGATGAAAAATAACAATACGTAACTTTGTTATGTAACAACCGATTATGTCTTAAGATTTAACATACCAAGCTTAGAGACAAGAAAATTAAATCTCTTTTCATCTAAGGGTTTGGTAAATAAATCTGCAAGTTGATAATCTGTTTTTACAAAATAAAGTTCAATTGTTCCTTTTTCTACATTAGCTTTTATAAAATGATACCTTACATCAATGTGTTTGGTTTTCGTATGCTGGACAGGATTAGCCGATATGGCAATTGCACTCTTCGAGTCGCAGTATATTGGAATTTTATCAAACTTGAATCCATAGTCTCGCAGTTGTGTTCGCATCCACAAGACTTGAGAACAGCAACTGGTAGCAACTACGTACTCTACTTCAGCAGTCGATGTGGAAACAAATAATTGTTTCTTTGATGCCCAGCTAACGAGCTTGTCTCCAAGAAATTGAACATGACCTGAAGTACTCTTTATGTCCAACATGCAACCTGCATGATCTGCATCTGAATATGCAGTCAGTTGAAACCCAGTATCCTTAGGATACCACAAACCAAGGTCTGCAGTCCCCTTCAGATATCTTGTCAGGATCGAATTCTCAACAAGAATTAATTCTCAGAAACAATATCAAAGAAGTTTGCGGAATAACACTTTGATATTCAATCAAACAGTAAATCAAAACAGAATATAATCAACAAACTGTAAACTTGTATTGAATGCTTTGAAGTTACAAGATTACACACTCAACCTCAATATTGATGAACAGGCTCACCAATACGAATTCTACTTCTCTAGAATTAGGATCTATATCTTGAGGTTGATTTTTCTCACTAATAGAATGAATCAAAAAGTTATCTCACTATTCTAAACTATACAATATATATACTGAAGATAAAAGCTAATTACAATTAATAAAATATCTTCAGAATATCTTCCATCATTATCTTCAAGCCTTCCATGAATATCTTGAATCTTTCCAGCTGTCATCCTTTCCATTCTGATCTTCAAGACATAAGCAGCACTAACTATGTTCAGCAACATTAATTCCTTCTAGCAGCATAAACTACCAAGCAGCACTAACCACTAGCAGTACTAACTAGCTAAGCAGTACTAACTTTGTTCAAGCAGCACTAACTTTGACTAGCAGTATTAATTCTACTAGCAGTAGTAACACTCAGCAGTATTAACCTTTAAGTCTTCTAGCAGTAGTAACTTTGAACCAGCAGCATTAACCATACTTGATGAATTCTTCAGTTCCCAACAATCTCCCCCTAACTTGACTTTTAGGAAGAGAAGTCAAGTTCTTCAAATTTTCTTCAAGATGCTCCCAAAACTCTATCATGGCCTAAATTCCAGTGTTTGCATCCAATCCCAAACTCTGATTGATGGTTCTTTGAATCAAGTATTTAGCCATTTCTGAATCTGGAACACATCTTAACTTTTTCTTCAGCATGGCATGAAGCTTCAATCTGCTATGATTATACACTCTATCCACTAGGAAGTATTCAGTGTGATTTAAATCCAAAGTCACTGTATATACTCCACTAATTTCATATAGAGTCCAACTGTTGACTGATTTGAAGACATTCTTGATCACATGCTCTACTTCTTCAGGTTTGAACATCATACACAGATACTCCATTACCAGTTTTGTAATTGAAATCTCTGGAGCTTTTAGAATATCTGCATACAACTTCATTCCTATCTCAAACATCTCTTCAAGATCTGACCTAGAGCATGTTCTGACAATTTTTGCCCATGTGTTGAACACTTCATACTTTTCATCCTCTCTTTTCAGCCTTATATATTCCTTTCCATCTACTGTCAATGTATCCCAGTGAATGACCTCAGGAGGCTTTATACCAACAGGTTCCACTGAAATTGGTTCAGGAACTTTGTCCATCACTACCATGTACATCTTTAAATCATCTAAGTTTGATGGCTCTTTTTGTTTAGATGACTCAGGTGCCCCTTCTTCTTCAGCAACCTTCTCAGCCTCTCCTTCAGATACTCTAGGCTTCTTGATTGACTTTCTCCTAGCCATCATCTTTGTTCTCTTTAAAGTCCTTAGACTTTCTCCCAGAGTGGCCTCTTTCTTAGGAGGTGTTTCTTGCTCATCTGGAAATGGCTTTTGACAATCAAAGTCATTACTTTCTTTTATCCTCTTCTCCATCTCCACCCTAGCAGTTTCATTTCCCTGAAGCTTTAACATCTCTGAATCATACAGCTCTTTGATCTTCTCAAAAGACATTTTGGAGAACATCTCCTTTTTGACTCCTACAGCACCTTTGAGAAATATAATCATCTTGTTTCTCTCTTGGGTACCTAGGAAAGTCTTTGAAGGTTGTCTCTTCTTTACAACTGTTTTCACCACTGATTTTTCATACTTGCAGCTTTCTTCTGTGCAATTTCAGTTGCCATACTCAGTTGATAAGCTTCATTCAGTTCAGCAGCTAGAGCTTTTGCCATCTCCCTGTCCTTTTCCATCTGAACTCTTTCTTCCTCTTCAATGTCATCTTGCATCTTTCTAGCTAAGGCTTCATCTGATTCAACCAACCTTTGCTTTTTGATTGGTTGATCAGATTCCACCATCTTTGCTTTTCCTTTGTCTTTATCCATTGCCTTCTTACTGTTATCTTTCTTGATCACTTCACCTTGATCTTTGATGATTACTCCTTTGGTCTTTGAAGTGACCTTGGGAGTATCATTCTTGGCTTTAAGTAAGGTTTCTGCAATCTCAAGATCTGTTAAAACTTCTTTCACAGTTTCTGCTGCTTTATTTATGTCAGCAGTAGTAACCGTTTCTGCTGCTTCTTTTGTTTCTTTTGGCACTGAATCTCTTTCTGTTTCTGCTTCCTGCTCCCCCTCAATATCAAATTTCTCTCCATCAAGCTTCCCCTCTCTTGTGGCTTCTTCCATGTTGATCTCCCCCTTTTTGGGAGCATCATTCTCAGATTTCCTTCTCCTTAGTTGGAATTGCTTTCTCTTCTTCCTTTGTACCAGACTAATCACCATCTTCTTCAGCTTAGCAATCTGCTCTTGTTGTGACAGAATGACTAGCTTCATTTCTTCAATTTCTTTGCCTTGTTTGAGAACATCTTGATTGATGTTCCCCATTGTTTCCATCAATTCATAGTACGTATATCTGTCCTCACCCTCTCCAGAAGTGTTACCCTCCTTTGAAGGATCATTGGATCTTTTAGTAGTGGAAGTCTTCTGTCTAGCAGAAGCACTATCCACTCCCGTGGTTTCTTGGCACCAGGGACCTTCGAATGATTGTTCATTCAAAGTTGCCATGGGGGAGGTCTTATTTATGTTACCACTTTCCTCCTCTGTGCTAGCAGGAGTAGTGGCAGCCTCATCACCCATATGCTCTTCCTCCTCCTCAGAGAGCACCTCCTTGGGGTTGGGAGACACCCCTTTGGTTTCCCTATGGATATTCCCTAAAGGAGAATTCTCCCTTAGAGGTCTTAAAGGCTTGGGGGATGATGGTACAAGAAGGGAAGGAGCCTTCTTTACCTGTTTCCTCTTGTAAGTTTGGGTGATAGGAGAGGTTGGTTTTTCAAGAAGGGACTGGGGAATAGATTTTGAGAGGGAAGGTTGGGATTGGCTAGCAGTAGGATGGTCTAATGGGGGCCTTGACCCTGCTGCCATACCTTCATTGGTTTGGGACACCACCATCATTGTAGAGAACAATGGGGTGTCAACTCCTTCCGAGTCCCCAGCAGATCTTCTCATATTTGAGAAAACCTTGCCTTTGGGGGGTTTAGGTACATATACCCCAACAGGTTGAGGTATATCCGTCAATTCATGAGTAATAACTTCTTGAACAAACCTGGGGTACATAAAGAAGCTCTTTTTGTTTCCCATGTTTGAGACAAGATCACTGAAAATCATTTTAGAAAAGTTATACTTTCTGGAAGTGGCCAAGCACACCAAAGCATAAGCAATAGTGCTGCTGAACTCACTCCATCCAGTAGTCTTTTTGGAGATACAGTGCATAAGAGTATGGACAAATAAACGCCATTGGGGTGAAAATTTGGCTTTAGAGAATTTGAAAACACCCAATGGGCCTCCATACCCCATTCTTGTAAGATTGGAAAACAGTTCATCGTTTGGGATAGAAGTTATACCAGAGGCATCGTCTAGACGTAGACTGATGCGAATAACCTCTTCAGTAACTTGTTGGGAACTGAAGAATTCATCAAGTATTGTTAATACTGCTGGTTCAGAGTTAATACTGCTAGAAGACATAAAGGTTAATACTGTTGAGTGTTACTACTGCTAGTGGCATTAATACTGCTAGTCAAAGTTAGTGCTGCTTGAACAAAGTTAGTACTGCTTAGCTAGTTAGTACTGCTAGTGGTTAGTACTGCTTAGTAGTTAATGCTGCTAGAAGAAAGTTAATACTGCTGAAGAATAATACTGCTTATATGATGAAGATTCGTATGAAAGGATATACATGGAAGCTTAGAGATATACATGGAAGATATACTGAAGATATTTTATTTATTGTAATTATCTTTGTAGTCAGTATATATTGTATAGTTTAGAATAATGAGTTAATTTTTTTCCAGTTTTCATTCTTTTAGAGAAAATCAACCTCAAGGCATAGATCCTAATTCTAGAGAAGTAGAATTCGTATTGGTGAGCCTGTTCATCAATATTGAGGTTGAGTGTGTAATCCTGTAACTTTAAAGCATTCAATACAAGTTTACAGTTTGTTCCTCATATCTTCTGTATTGATTTACTATTTCATTGAATATCAAAGTGTTATTCCGCAAACTTCTTTGATATTGTTTCTGAAAATTAATTCTTGTTGAGAATTCGATCCTGACAAGTGGTATCAAAGCTAAACTCTCTCAGAAACAGTTATTCATCATGGAAAATCTTACAGAATCAAGCAGTACTTTGGTCTCAAAAGTTCCAATGCTCAGATCCAATGAATTTGACATGTGGAAGATCAGAATCAAGCAATATATTCTCCTCACAGATTACTCTATGTGGGACATCATTGAGAATGGCCCATCTGATGGAGGAAAGATTGGTGAAGATGGCAAAAGAACTCCTCCAAAGACAGATGCAGACAGGAAATCAAGACAGACAGAGATGAAAGCCTTGAGCACACTGCTCTTGGCCATTCCAAATGAGTATCAACACCAATTCTGCAATTGTACTGATGCACAAATACTCTGGAATGCTCTAGAGAAGAGATTCTCAGGTAC
This sequence comes from Arctium minus, assembly GCA_954870635.1. NCBI lineage: Eukaryota > Viridiplantae > Streptophyta > Magnoliopsida > Asterales > Asteraceae > Arctium > Arctium minus. The sequence goes on along the minus strand of OX941092.1, from coordinate 1,934,817 downwards.
CAAAAGTACCAAGAGAAATCAAAAGGCAATCTTAAAGCAACAGTATGAAAACTTCATGTCAACTAAGAATAAGTCCATGACTCAAACTTTTGACAGGTTTAATAAACTAATTGGTGAACTAGCTACTATGGGAGTACAGATTGATCAAGATGATGTGAACAGAAAGTTCTTAAGGTCCCTTGGAGATGAATGGACCATGTACACTGTGTCATTCAGACAGAATGATCAGTTGGAAGAAAAAGAACTTGATGATCTGTACAATGATCTTAGAGTATTTGAAGCCGAGGTGGAGGCAAAGAAAAGGCCTTCAGGATATATTCATAATGCTGCACTCTTATCAGCATCAATTGATTCTACTGCTAACCCTGAATCAGTTAATGCTGCTAATGGAACAAATCAAGATAAAGGCACTGATTTTGTGTTTGAAGCTTTTCTTTCCAATCATGGAAGTTCCTCTTTGATTAATGATGACTTAGAACAACTTCATCCAGATGATCTGGAAGAGATGGATATTAAATGGCAGATGGCCATGCTCTCCATGAGGGTTAAGAAGTTTATAAAGAGGACTGGGAGAAACAACTTCTCCCAGAGAAGAGAAGATGGAGCAGGGTTTGATAAATCAAAGGTGGAATGATACAAATGCCATCTGAAGGGACATTTTGCTAGAGAATACAGAAGTGGAGTGTCTCACCATCACCAACAAGCTCAATCTGGAAGCTTCAATAACCACAGAAACTCTGCTCAAGCCCTTGTTTCTCAACAAGGAATGGGGTTTGATTGGAGTGATCAAGCAGAAGAAACTATTCAGAATCAAGCTCTTATGGCTAAAGTATCTGATCTCCCATCTGAGGTAAGTTCTAATCTCTGTTCTAAAACTTGCATAGACACTGTTAAAAGGTACAGGGATCACAATCAGAAGATGAGTGATGACCTTAAGAGATTAGAAAAAGATATAAAAGACTATGTGAGGATAGTAGAGAGATTTGAAGATCAAATCAAAGGTTTTCAAGCCAATGAACTCCAACACTCATATGACACCAATTACTGGAAGTGGGAGAAAAAGGATTTAGAACTTAAACTGACCAAATCTAAAGAAGAGAGTGAAAAACTGAAAGACGAACTAACCAAGGTTAAGCTTGATGTAGAAAATTTTTCCAATGCTTCTAAAGCAATGGACTCTTTAATACAAAATCAGATTCATGATAAGCTGAGAAGAGGAATTGGGTACAATGCAACACCTCCACCATATAACAACAATTACATTCCTCCTACTTCAGACCTGTTAGACACAAAAGATAGGAAGAACTTGCCAGAGGGAGCCACTGAAATAGATCCCTTAGATGAGGTAATTGTTGAGGATAAGACTGAGAAAGAGGTTGGCAAGAGTAAGGAGAACAAGGTGAGTGGTGAGATTCCTCTAGAAAATAACATTATCACCAATGATGATTGTGGAAGGGCTTGGATCAAATCCAAGGACATAGAGAAGACAGAGGGAAAGTCTGGTAAGGTTTACTACAAACAGACCACAGTTGTGAATCCAGGTCCTTGCAAACAGTGTGCTTGTAAGAAGAATGAGCCCCAAAAACAGGACAAAAAGAGGGGAAATCAAAGAAACTGGAATAACCAGTGGGCACAAAAACAAGGGGTTGATCTGAATAAGATCAATAGACCAAAACCTTGTTTTATCTGTGGCAAATTGAATCATCTTGCAAAATTCTGTTATTTCAATCCTATGAACCAAAGAATGAATTTCCAAAGATCCATGCAAAAACCCTTTGGTTATAAGAAAATTGAAAAGAAACATGTGGCTAAGGAAACTGTTAAAACTAAAAGCCACATGAAGAAGAAGTCTGTTAAAGAAAGTGTCAATATGTGGATTCCTAAAAGCACTAAAACTGTTAGTACTGCTACCACAAATAGTGTTGCTAACAATGATAGTGCTGATAGAAGCAATACTACTGCTAACAATGTTAATGCTGCTAACAAGGTTAGTACTGCTAAACCTGTTAGTGCTGCTAACTCTGTTAGTACTTCTAAGGTTAGTACTGCTTCTAGTGTTGGTTCTGCTAAACCAATATTATTGACAAAATACTCTAATAAAGAGTGTTCTGAGTTTAAAAACCTCATTAAAAAGGAATGTAAATACTTTGATGAGAAAGGGAGACCCAAGATCACTTTGGCTTGGGTCCCCAATCATACTAATTGATTTATTTAATGTGCAGGGCAACCAACAGCTCAAGGGAAAGAGCATATGGCATGTTGATAGTGGTTGCTCTAGGCACATGACTGGCAACATGTCATGCCTTCAGGATTTCAAGCAAATTAATGGAGGACATGTTGCATTTGGAGACAATCTTACTGGTGGTAAGATAAGTGGAAAAGGTAATGTCACCAAAGGTAAGATGACATTTGAGGATGTCTACTATGTTGATCAATTAAAGTACAACCTGTTAAGTGTATCACAGGTTTGTGACAAACAACATAGTATATTATTTACTAACACTGAGTGTATGATTCTTGCTCCAGGGTTCAAGGTAGTTGATGAAAGCATGATACTACTTAGAACTCCAAGAAAGGACAATGTTTACTGTCTTGATTTGGACAATGTTGATAGTGATTCATCTTTAAATTGTCTTGTTTCAAAAGCTTCTGTAGATGAATCCTCCCTTTGGCACAGAAGGATGTGTCACATGAATTTCAAGACTATGAACAATCTTGTTAAAAATAACCTTGTAAGAGGTTTACCTTCAAAAGTCTTTTCATGTGATGATCATTGTGTTGCTTGTCTTAAAGGCAAACAACACAAAACTTCTCATAAGACCAAAGAGTTAAATTCTGTTTCTTCTTGTCTCCAGTTATTGCATATGGATCTGTTTGGTCCTACAAATGTTATGAGTATAGGCAAGAAATCTTACTGCTTGGTTATTGTTGATGATTACTCCAGATTTACTTGGGTATATTTTCTAAGGACTAAGGATGAAACAAGTGGTCTTATCAAATCCTTTATTCTAAGAATTGAAAACCAAACTAATCAAAGAGTAAAAGTCATTAGATCAGATAATGGAACTGAATTTAAAAATCATGATTTAAACACTTTTTGTGAAGAAAAAGGTATTGAGAGACAATATAGTGCTCCTAGGACTCCTCAACAGAATGGTGTTGCTGAAAGGAGAAATAGGACACTAATAGAGGCTGCTAGATCTCTGTTGGCTGATTCAAAATTGCCAATTACCTTCTGGGCTGAAGCAGTTAATACTGCTTGTTATGTCCAAAACAGAGTTCTAATAGTCAAGCAAAAGAACAAAACCCCATATGAGCTTTTAAATCAAAGAAAACCTTTTATTGGTTTCTTTAAACCTTTTGGGTGTCCTTGTACAATTCTAAATACCAAATCTCACTTAGGTAAGTTTGATAGCAAAGCAGATGATGGATTTCTTGTTGGATATTCATCTCAGAGTAAGGCCTACAGAGTTTTTAACTCTTCTTCTAGAATAATTGAAGAAAGTGACAATGTCAAATGCAATGAGAACACACCAAATCCTGTTGGGTCTGGACCTCAATGGCTATTTGACATTGACTCACTAACTAACTCTTTTGGTTTCAGTAATGAGTATACAGGAACAGTAGTGGAGAATCAGAGATCACACAAGTTCAAGAAAGTATATCTAAATCTGTGATTTTTCCCATACCCACAGTAAATGAAGACTGTGAAAAGGAATCATTTACTGAACCAAGTCAGAGTGAAGAAGACACTAGAGATGAGGAGACTCAAGAATCAGAAGTGACATCTGAAGACACTTCAGTTGAATTGCATGACTCTAATCTAGAGGCTGGACTGAATGAAGAACCTAGTCATAACACAAGAGTTCAAAAGAATCATCCTCCACAGTTGATAATAGGAGATGTCTCTTCTCCCATGATGACTAGACATCAAAGCAGGCTTCAGGAAATGCAAGATCAACAGCATACAGTGCTCTCATGTTTTCTATCACAGCTTGAGCCTAAAAAGGCTCATGATGCTATGAAAGAATCCAGCTGGATAGAAGCAATGCAAGAGGAACTGCTACAGTTCAAGCTACAAGATGTGTGGGATCTAGTAGACCTTCCTAAAGGTCACAGAGCAATTGGCACAAAATGGATCTTCAGAAACAAGAGAGATGAAAGAGGTATTGTTATAAGGAACAAAGCAAGGCTGGTGGCACAAGGCTATACTCAAGAAGAGGGTATAGATTATGAAGAAGTTTTTGCACCTGTGGCTAGGATAGAAGCAATCAGACTATTTCTAGCCTATGCTTCTTACATGAACTTCAAAGTCTACCAAATGGATGTAAAAAGTGCTTTTCTCTATGGATCAATTGAAGAAGAAGTATATGTCTGTCAACCACCAGGGTTTGAAAACCCAAGCTATCCAGACAGGGTATACAAATTAAAGAAAGCACTTTATGGACTACATCAAGCCCCAAGAGCATGGTATGACACTCTGTCATCCTATCTCTTGGAAAATGACTTTGAAAGAGGAGTCATTGATAAGACTCTATTTATCAAAAGAAAGAAGAAGGATATCTTGATGGTCCAAATATATGTTGATGACATTATTTTTGGTTCTACAAGAAACAACATGTGCAAGGAGTTTGAGGATTTAATGCATCAAAGGTTCAAAATGAGTTCCATGGGGGAACTTACTTTCTTCCTTGGACTCCAAGTTCAACAGAAGTCAGATGGCATTTTCATATGTCAATCCAAGTATGTGCAGGATATTCTAACCAAGTTTGGTTTCTCAGAATCAAAACCTGCCAGCACACCTATGGAAACACACAAGCAGATCACAGCAGATCTTGAGGGAGAGGATATGGATGTGCATCATTATAGATCCATGATTGGCTCTCTCATGTATCTCACAGCATCAAGGCCAGATATAATGTTTCCAGTCTGTGTATGTGCAAGATTTCAAGTTAGGCCAAAGCAATCTCACTTTCAAGCTGTTAAGAGGATATTCAGATATCTCAAAGGGCAACCCAGATTGGGACTTTGGTATCCTCATAACTCACCTTTTGACCTAATAGCATACTCAGACAGTGATCTAGGCGGGGCAAACTTGGACAGAAAATCTACTTCTGGAGGATGTCAGTTTTTGGGTGCTAGACTAGTCTCATGGCAGTGCAAGAAACAAACCACAGTATCCACATCTACAACAGAGGCAGAGTACATAGCAGCTGCAAGTTGCTGTTCTCAAGTCTTATGGATTCAGAATCAAATGTTGGATTATGGGGTAACCTTTCTACACACTCCAATCTTTATTGACAACAGCAGTGCTATTAGCATTGTAAATAATCCAGTCAAGCACTCAAAGACAAAGCACATTGAAATCAGGTATCACTTTATAAGAGATTGTAATGAAAAGAAACTTATTCAAGTTGTCAAAGTTCACACTGATAATCAGTTTGCTGATCTATTCACTAAAGCTTTTGATGTGGGTAGATTCACTTTCTTGGTAACAAGTGTGGGAATGATAAACTCTGAATAATCTTCTTCTCAAAAAGTGGTTTAATACCTGTATATTTTTTTATTCTTGGTGTTACTAATCTTCTTTTTCAGGATATGCATAGCAGTACTCAGTATTTAGCAAGTTTAAAAGGAGTAAGTATAGTTAATACTGCTAGTGGTTAATACTGCTTTCAGTTAATACTGCTAGTGTTTAATACTGCTTTCAGTTAATACTGCTAGTGGTTCATACTGCTTTCAGTTAATACTGCTAGTGGTTAATACTGCTTTCAGTTAATACTGCTTTCCGTTAATACTGCTTGTGGTTAATACTGCTTTCAGTTAATATTGCTCGTGGTTAATACTGCTTTCAGTTAATACTGCTCGTGGTTAATACTGCTTTCAGTTAATACTGCTTGTGGTTAATACTGCTTTCAGTTAATACTGCTAGTGGTTAATACTGCTTAGTAGTTAATACTGCTAGTTAGTTAATACTGCTAGCCGTTACTACTGCTAGTAGTTAATACTGCTCTAGGTTAATACTGCTTATATTCCGAATACTATAAATACTTTTTGCCCGCCTAAAAGTTCATAACGACTCTTTGCATACTGTTCTCTTGCGCTCAAAACCTTTTCTCTCTCAAGTTCGAAGTTTTCAGGCAAGTGTTCACTAAGATCAATGGCATCCATGACGTTCATCGACGAGCACAACGAGATTGCGATGCTACAAAAGCCAAAGCAAGCTTCAGGATTTCATCAGATTGTGGATTTCCTCAAGTCAAGCCACATTGCTCATGCTCTTACTGTATCCCCTACAATCTACATTGAGCACCAAAGGCAGTTCTGGGCTAATGCAACCATTGTTGTGGAAAATGGTGTGCAAATGATCAAGACAAGAATCTGTGATCAATCACTTACAGTTACTGAAGAAGTTATTCGCATCAGTCTACGTCTAGACGATGCATCTGGTATAACTTCTATCCCAAATGATGAACTGTTTTCAAATCTTACAAGAATGGGGTATGGAGGCCCATTGGGTGTTTTCAAATTTTCTAAAGCAAAATTCTCACCCCATTGGCGTTTCTTTGTCCATACTCTTATGCATTGCATATCCAAAAAGGCTACTGGATGGAGTGAGTTCAGCAGCACTATTGCTTATGCTTTGGTGTGCTTGGCCACTGCCCGAAAGTACAATTTTTCTAAAATGATTTTCAATGATCTTGTCTCAAACATGGGAAACAAAAAGAGCTTCTTTATGTATCCCAGGTTTGTTCAAGAAGTTATTACTAATCAATTGACGGATGTACCTCAACTTGTTGGGGTATATGTACCTAAACCCCCCAAAGGCAAGGTTTTCTCAAATATGAGAAGATCTGCTGGGGACTCTGAAGGAGTTGACACCCCATTGTTCTCTACAATGATGGTGGTGTCCCGAACCAATGAAGGTATGGCAGCAGGGTCAAGGCCCCCATTAGACCAACCCACTGCTAGCCAAGCCCAACCTTCCCTCTCAAAATCAATTCCACAGTCCCTTCTTAATAAGCCCACTTCTCCAATTACCCAAACTTATACAAGGAAACAGGTAAAGAAGGCTCCTTCCCTTCTTGTACCATCACCCACTAAGCCTTTAAGCCCTCTAAGGGAGAATTCTCCCCTAGAGAATATCCAAAGGGAAACCACAAGGGTGTCTCCCAACCCAAAGGAGGTGCTCTCTGAGAAGGAGGTAGAGAATATGGGTGATGAGGCTGCCACTACTCCTGCTAGCACAGAGGAGGAAAGTGGTAACATCAATAAGACCTCCCCCATGGCAACTTTGAATGAGCAATCATTTGAAGGTCCCTGGTGCCAAGAAACCACAGGGGTGGATAGTGCTTCTGCTAGGCAGAAGACTTCCACTACTAAACGATCCAATGATCCTTCAATAGGCGGTAACACTCCTGGAGAAGGTGAGGACAGATATAACTATGATGAATTGATGGAGGCAATGGGCAACATCAACATGGATGTACTCAAACAGGGCAAAGATATAGAAAAGCTAAAACTCATAGTTCTGTCACAACAAGAACAAATCATCAAGTTGAAGCAAATGGTAAGGAAACTGATTCTGCAAAAGAAGAAGAAACAATTTGTGCTCAGAAGGAGGAAACCAGTGACTGATGCTCCCAAAAAGGGGGAGTCAGAAGCTGATGCCAAAGCTAAGGGGGAGCAAGAGGAAAAACATAATGTTGAGGGGGAGAATGAGCAAGCAGCAGAAACAGAGCCAGCAGCAGAAACCATTAATACTGCCAGTTCAAGTAAAGCAGCAGAAATGGTTAATACTGCTGAGCTGAAAGAAGCAGCAGAAAAAGTAAAAGAGGTCCTTACAGAGCTTGAGGTTGCAGAAACACTCATCAAAGCAAAACATGATACTCCCAAGGTCACCTCAAAGGCCAAAGGAGTTGTCATAAAAGAAAGAGGTGATGCAGCAAAGAACTCTAGCATTGAGAAAGAGATGGGTAAAGATAAAGGTAAGGCAAAGCTAGTTGAATCTGATAAACCAATGAAAAAGCAGAAGCTGATTGAATCAGATGAAGCTCTAGCTAGAAAGATACAGGCTGAATTTGAAGAAGCAGAAACCATGCAAGTGCTAAAGGATAGAGAGATAGCTAAAGCAATGGCTGCAGAGTTAAACAAAGCCTATCAACAAAGCTTAGCAACAGAACAAGCCAAGCAAAAAGCCACATCTTTGAGGAAGCCTGAAAAGATCAAAATGGCTATAAGGAAAAGACAACCTTCAAAGACATACCTGGGTGCTCAAGAGAGAAAGAAAATGATTACTTTCCTCAAGGGTGCAGTAGGTGTCAAGGTAGAGATGTTTTCAAAGATGTCTTTTGAGAATCTCAAGAAGATGTATGATGCTGAGATAATAAAGCTTCAAGGGGATGATCTTGCAAGGGTTGAAATGGAGAAAAGAATGAAAGAAAGCAATGATTTCTTACAAAAACCATTCCCTGATGAGCAAGAAACTCCAGAGAAGGAAACAACAATTGGTGAAAGTCTAAGGACTTTAAAAAGAACAAAGATGATTGCCAGGAGAAAGCCTACAAAGAAGCCTAGATTAGTGGAAGAAGAGGATGAAAAGGTTGCTGAAGAAGAAGAGGCACCTGAGTCATCTACAATGAAAGAACCTGCAAGTACTGAGGATGTCAAGATGTACATGGTTGTGATGGACAAAGTGCCTGAACCAATTGCAGCAGAACCTGTAGGAGTTAAACCTCCTGAAGTCATTCACTGGGATGTTTTGGACGTAGATGGCAAGAAGTATATCAGACTGAAGAGAAAAGATGAAAAGTATGAAGTCTACAGTGCTTGGGCTAAAATTGTCAGAACATGCTCAAGGTCTGATATTGAAGAAATGTTTGATATAGGGATGAAGTTGTATGCAGATCAGTTGAAAGCTCCAGGGATTTCAATTACAAAACTGGTGATAGAGTATCTGTGTATAATGTTCAAACCTGAAGAAGTAAAGCACTTGATCAAAGATGTCTTCAAATCAGTAAACAGTTGGACTCTATATGAAATTAGTGGAGTATATACAGTGACTTTGGATTTAAATCACACTGAATACTTCCTAGTGGATAGAGTGTATAATCATAGCAGATTGAAGTTACATGCCATGTTGAAGAAAAAGTTAAGGTGTGTTCCAGATTCAGAAATGGCTAAATACTTGATTCAAAGAACCATCAATCAGAGTTTGGGATTGGATGCAAACACAGGAATTTAGACCATAATGGAGTTTTGGGAGCATCTTGAAGAAGATCTGAAGAACTTGACTTCTTTCCATAAAAGTCAAGTTAGGGGGAGATTGTTGGGAACTGAAGAATTCATCAAGTATTGTTAATACTGCTGGTTCAGAGTTAATACTGCTAGAAGACATAAGGTTAATACTGTTGAGTGTTACTACTGCTAGTGGCATTAATACTGCTAGTCAAAGTTAGTGCTGCTTGAACAAAGTTAGTACTGCTTAGCTAGTTAGTACTGCTAGTGGTTAGTACTGCTTAGTAGTTAATGCTGCTAGAAGAAAGTTAATACTGCTGAAGAATAATATTGCTTATATGATGAAGATTCGTATGAAAGGATATACATGGAAGCTTAGAGATATACATGGAAGATATACTGAAGATATTTTATTTATTGTAATTATCTTTGTAGTCAGTATATATTGTATAGTTTAGAATAATGAGTTAATTTTTTTCCAGTTTTCATTCTTTTAGAGAAAATCAACCTCAAGGCATAGATCCTAATTCTAGAGAAGTAGAATTCGTATTGGTGAGCCTGTTCATCAATATTGAGGTTGAGTGTGTAATCCTGTAACTTTAAAGCATTCAATACAAGTTTACAGTTTGTTCCTCATATCTTCTGTATTGATTTACTATTTCATTGAATATCAAAGTGTTATTCCGCAAACTTCTTTGATATTGTTTCTGAAAATTAATTCTTGTTGAGAATTCGATCCTGACATAACTGTTAGTGGCTTTTCACAGATCCTTGTCTTGATCATTTGCACACCATTCTCAGCAACAATGGTGGCATTATCCCAGAACTGCCTTTGATGCTCAATATAGATTGTAGGTGATATAGTAAGAGCACGAGCAATATGGCTTGACTTGAGGAAATCCACAATCTGATGAAATCCTGCAGCTTGCTTTGGCTTTTGTAGCATCGCGATCTCATTGTGTTCATCGATGAATGCCATGGATGCCATTGATCTTAGTGAAAAGCTTGCCTGAAAACTTCGAACTTGAGAGAGAAAGGGTTTAGAGCGCAAGTGAACAGTATGCAAAGAGTCGTTATGAACTTTTAGGCGGGCAAAGAGTATTTATAGTATTCGAAACATAAGCAGTATTAACCTAGAGCAGCATTAAGTACTAGCAGTACTAACTACTAGCAGTATTAACTGAAAGCAGTATTAAATACTAGCAGTATTAACTGAAAACAGTATTAACTACTAGCAGTATTAACTGAAAGCAGTATTAACTACTAGCAGTATTAACTGAAAGCAGTATTAACTGAAAGCAGTATTAACTACTAGCAGTATTAACTAACTAGCAGTATTAACTAACTAGCAGTATTAACTAACTAGTAGTATTAACTAACTAGCAATATTAACTGAGAGCAGTATTAACTAACTAGCAGTATTAACTAACTAGCAGTATTAACTAACTAGCAGTATTAACTAACTTACTCCTTTAAACTTGCGAAACACTGAGTACTGCTATGCATATCCTGGAAAAGAAGATTAGTAACACCAAGAATAAAAATATACAGGTATAAAACCACTTTTTGAGAAGGGGCTTATTCAGAGTTGATCATTCCCACACTAGTTACCAAGAAAGTGAATCGACCCACATCAAATGCTTTAGTGAATAGATCAGCAAACTGATTATCAGTGTGAACTTTTACAACTTGAATAAGTTTCTTTTCATTACAGTCTCTTATGAAGTGATACCTGATCTCAATGTGCTTTGTCTTAGAGTGCTTGACAGGATTATTCACAATGCTGATAGCACTGCTATTATCAATAAAAATGGGAGTGTGTAGAAAGGTTACCCCATAGTCCAGCATTTGATTCTGAATCCATAAGACTTGAGAACAGCAACTTGCAGCTGCTATGTACTCTGCCTCTGTTGTAGATGTGGACACTGTGGTTTGTTTCTTGCACTACCATGAGACTAGTCTAGCACCCAAAAACTGACATCCTCCTGAAGTAGATTTTCTGTCCAAGTTTGTCCCACCTAGATCACTGTCTGAGTATGCTATTAGGTCAAAGGGTGAGTCATGAGGATACCAAAGTCCCAATCTGGGTTGCCCTTTGAGATATCTGAATATCCTCTTAACAGCTTGAAAGTGAGATTGCTTTGGCCTAACTTGGAATCTTGCACATACACAGACTGGAAACATTATATCTGGCCTTGATGCTATGAGATACATGAGAGAGCCAATCATGGATCTATAATGATGCACATCCATATCCTCCCCCTCAAGATCTGCTGTTATCTGCTTGTGTGCTTCCATAGGTGTGCTGGCAGGTTTTGAATCTGAGAAACCAAACTTGATTAGAATGTCCTGCACATACTTGGATTGACAGATGAAGATGCCATCTGACTTCTGTTGAACTTGGAGTCCAAGGAAGAAAGTAAGTTCCCCCATGGAACTCATTTTGAACCTTTGATGCATTAGATCCTCAAACTCCTTGCACATGTTGTCTCTTGTAGATCCAAAGATAATGTCATCAACATAGATTTGGACCAGCAAGATATCCTTCTTCTTTCTCTTGATAAATAGAGTCTTATCAATGACTCCTCTTTCAAAGTCATTTTCCAAGAGATAGGATGACAGAGTGTCATACCATGCTCTTGGAGCTTGATGTAGTCCATATAGTGCTTTCTTCAATTTGTATACCCTGTCTGGATAGCTTGGGTTTTCAAACCCTGGTGGTTGACAGACATATACCTCTTCTTCAATTGAGCCATAGAGAAAAGCACTTTTTACATCCATTTGATAGACTTTGAAGTTCATGTATGAAGCATAGGCTAGGAATAGTCTGATTGCTTCTATCCTAGCCACAGGTGCAAAAACTTCTTCATAATCTATACCCTCTTCTTGAGTATATCCTTGAGCCACCAGCCTTGCTTTGTTCCTTATGACAATACCTCTTTCATCTCTCTTGTTTCTGAAAATCCATTTTGTGCCAATTGCTCTGTGACCTTTAGGAAGATCTACTAGATCCCATACATCTTGTAGCTTGAACTGTAACAGTTCTTCTTGCATTGCTTCTATCCAGCTAGATTCTTTCATAGCATCATGTGCCTTTTTAGGCTCAAGCTGGGATAGAAAACAAGTAAGCACTGTATGCTGTTGATCTTGCATTTCTTGAAGCCTGCTTTGATGTCTAGTCATCATAGGAGAAGAGATATCTCCTATTACCAGCTGTGGAGGATGATTCTTTTGAACTTTGGTGTTATGCAACTCAACTGAAGTGTTTTCAGATGCCACTTCTGATTCTTTATTTTCTTGAGTCTCCTCATCTCTAGTTTCTTCTTCACTCTGACTTGGTCCAGTAAATGATTCCTTTTCACAGTCTTCAACATAATTCACTGTGGGTATGGGAAATATCACAGATTTAGATATACTTTCTTGAACTTGTGTGATCCCTGATCCTCCACTTCCTGAACCTGCATACTCATTACTGAAACCAAAAGAGTTAGTTAGTGAATCAATGTCAAATAGCTACTGAGGTCCAGACCCAACAGGATTTGGTGTGTTCTCATTGCATTTGACATTGTCACTTTCTTCAATTATTCTAGAAGATGAGTTAAAAACTCTGTAAGCCTTACTCTGAGATGAATATCCAACAAGAAATCCATCATCTGCTTTGCTATCAAACTTACCTAAGTGAGATTTGGTATTGAGAATTGTACAAGGACACCCAAAAGGTTTGAAGAAACCAATGAAAGGTTTTCTTTGATTTAAAAGCTCATATGGGGTCTTGTTCTTTTGCTTGACCACTAGAACTCTGTTTTGGACATAACAGGCAGTATTAACTGCTTCAGCCCAGAAGGTAATTGGCAATTTTGAATCAGCCAACAGAGATCTAGCAGCCTCTATTAGTGTTCTATTTCTCCTTTCAGCAACACCATTTTGTTGAGGAGTCCTAGGAGCACTATATTGTCTCTCAATGCCTTTTTCTTCACAAAAGGTGTTTAGATCAAGATTTTTAAATTCAGTTCCATTATCTGATCTAATGACTTTTACTCTTTGATTAGTTTGGTTTTCAATTCTTAGAATAAAGGATTTGATAAGTCCACTTGTTTCATCCTTAGTCCTTAGAAAATATACCCAAGTAAATTTGGAGTAATCATCAACAATAACCAAGCAGTAAGATTTCTTGCCTATACTCATAACATTTGTAGGACCAAACAGATCCATATGCAGTAATTAGAGACAAGAAGAAACAGAATTTAACTCTTTGGTCTTATGAGAAGTTTTGTGCTGTTTGCCTTTAAGACAAGCAACACAATGATCATCACATGAAAAGACTTTTGAAGGTAAACCTCTTACAAGGTTGTTTTTAACAAGTTTGTTCATAGTCTTGAAATTCATGTGACACATCCTTCTGTGCCAAAGAGAGGATTCATCTACAGAAGCTTTTGAAACAAGACAATTTAGAGATGAATCACTATCAACATTGTCCATATCTAGACAGTAAACATTGTCCTTTCTTGGAGTTCTAAGTAGTATCATGCTTTCATCAACTACCTTGAACCCTGGAGCAAGGATCATACACTCAGTGTTTGTAAATAATATACTATGTTGTTTGTCACATACCTGTGATACACTTAACAGGTTGTACTTTAATTGATCAACATAGTAGACATCCTCAAATGTCATCTTACCTTTGGTGACATTACCTTTTCCACTTATCTTACCACCAGTAAGATTATCTCCAAATGCAACATGTCCTCCATTGATATGCTTGAAATCCTGAAGGCATGACATGTTGCCTGTCATGTGCCTAGAGCAACCACTATCAACATGCCATATGCTCTTTCCCTTGAGCTGTTGGTTGCCCTGCACATAAGATAGATCAGTTAGTATGAATAAGGAACCCAAGCCAAAGTGGTCTTGGGTACCCCTTTCTCATCAAAATACTTACATTCTTTCTTGACAAGATTTTTGCACTTTAACTCCTCATTCTTGGAGTACTTTGTTACAATAATAGGCTTGGAAGTATTTTTGCTAGAATCAGTAAAGTTTTTAGAAGTACTAACTGCCTTAGCAGCACTTGCTTGCTTAGCAGTACTAACCTTGTTAGCAGTAGTAACTGTGTTAGCAGCAGTAACTGTGTTGGCAGTATTAACCTTTGAAGAGGTACTAACAGTATTAGCAGCATTAATATTTTCAGCAATACTAACACTGTTAGCAGTAGTAACTGTGTTAGCAGCACTAATATTGTTAGCAGTACTAACACTGTTAGTACTTCTAGGTACCCATAGTAAAATACTTTCTTTTAAAACCTTATTTTTTAAAGTGCCTTTACTTTCAACAGATTTCTTTATCACATGTTTCTTTCCAGCCTTCCTATAACCAACAGGTTTTTGCACAAATCTTTGAAAGATCATCTGTTGGTTAATAGGGTTAAAGTAACAATACTTAGCCAAATGATTCAACTTGCCACATATGAAACAAGGTTTTGGTCTGTTGATTTTATTCAGATCAACTCCTTGTTTCTGAGCCCATTGATTATTCCAGTTTCTTTGATTACCTCTTTTTATACCAGAATTTAGGCTCTTAGTAGTATTGCAAGCACACTGTTTACAAGATCCAGGATTCACAACTGTGGTTTGTTTGTAATGGACCTTGTTATCCTTTCCTTTTGTTTTCTCTATCTCCTTGGACTTGACCCAGATTTTCCCACATCCCTCATTGGTAATAATATTGTTTTCTAATGGTATCTTTTTACTCACAGTATTATCCCCATTCTTACTGGCTTCTTTCTCAGTCAAATCCTTAACTACTACCTCATCCAAAGGATCTATCTTAAAAGCTTCTTCAGACAAGTCCTTTTTCTCCTTGGTTTCTAACAAGTCTGAAGTAGGAGAGATATAATTGTTGTTGTAAGGAGGAGGTGTATTGTTGTATCCAATACCAGGCTTCATCTTGTCATGAATCTGAACCTTTAGAAGAGAATCCATTGCTTTTGAAGCATATGAAAACTTTTCTATGTCAAGTTTAACTTTAGACAGTTCCTGTTTCAGCCTATCACTCTCTTCTAAGGATTTAGACAGTTTGGTCTCTAATTCATTCTTTTCCCACTTCCAATAGTTTGTGTCATAAGAGTGTTGAAGTTCATTAGCTTGAAAGCCTTTGATTTGCTCTTCAAATCTCTCTACTATCAACACATAATCTCTTCTGTCCTTTTCTAATCTTTTGAGGTCATCACACATACTTTGATTGTGATCCCTGTATCTTGTGACAGTGTCAATGCAAGATTTTGTACAAAGATTAGAAATTACCTCAGAGGGAAGATCAGACACTTCTGCCATAAGAGCTTGATTCTGAATGGCTTCCTCAGCTTGATCACTCCAGTCAAATCCCATTCCTTGTTGAGAAACAAGGGCTTGAGCAGGATTCTTGTTTTGATTGTAGCCTCCATTCTGAGCTTGTTGGTGGTTATTGTTTGGAACAGCACTCCTGCATTCTCTAGCAAAGTGTCCTTTCATGTGACACTTATAACATTCCACCTTGGTCTTATCAAAACCAGCTCCATCTTCTCTTCTTTGAGAGAAGTTATTCCTTCCTGTTCTTTTAATGAACTTCTTCACCCTCATTGATAACATGGCCATCTGCCATTTAATATCCATCTCCTCCAGATCATCAGGGTGAATTTGATCCAGATCATCATTCATCAAAGAATTGATGCTATGACTGGACAAAAAGGCTTCAAAGATAGTTTCAGTGCCTTTTTCTGAACTTACTCCACTGGCAGTACTAACTACTTCAGGGTTGGCAGTAGTATCAGTGGATGCTGAAAGAAGTGCAGCATTGTGGATATAACCAGAGGGCTTCTTCTTGGTTTCTACCTCAGTTTCAAAAACTCTTAGATCATTGTATAGATCATCAAGTTCTTTCTCTTCCAGATTGTCACTCTGTCTATATGAGACAGTGTACATAGTCCATTCATCCCCAAGAGATCTGAGGAACTTTCTGTTGATATCATCTTGTTCCATCTTCACCCCTACAGTAGCCAGTTCACCTATGAGTTTGTTGAACCTATCAAAAGTTTGAGTCATAGACTCATTCTTTGAGGAAGTGAAGTTCTCATACTGCTGCTTTAGAACATCTCTTTGATTTCTTTTGATGCTCTTAGTTCCAGCAAATCTTTTCTCTAGAGCATTCTAGAGAATCTGAGCATTAGTGCAGTTGCAAAATTGATGCTGATATTCATTGGGGATGGCCAAGAGCAGAGTGCTCAAGGCCTTCATCTCTGTCTGTCTGATCTTCCTCTCACCATCTGTCTTTGGTGGAGGCCTTTTCCCATCTGGTCCTATCCTTCCAGCTTCAGAAGGACCATTCTCAATGATATCCCACATTGAGTAGTCAGTGAGAAGAATATATTGTCTGATTCTGATCTTCCACATGTCAAACTCACTTGGTTTGAGCATTGGAACCTTAGAAACCAAAGTACTGCTTGATTCTGCAAGATTTTCCATGATGAAAAACTGTTTCTGAGAGAGTTTGGCTCTGATACCACTTGTCAGGATCGAATTCTCAACAAGAATTAATTCTCAGAAACAATATCAAAGAAGTTTGCGGAATAACACTTTGATATTCAATCAAACAGTAAATCAAAACAGAATATAATCAACAAACTGTAAACTTGTATTGAATGCTTTGAAGTTACAAGATTACACACTCAACCTCAATATTGATGAACAGGCTCACCAATACGAATTCTACTTCTCTAGAATTAGGATCTATATCTTGAGGTTGATTTTTCTCACTAATAGAATGAATCAAAAAGTTATCTCACTATTCTAAACTATACAATATATATACTGAAGATAAAAGCTAATTACAATTAATAAAATATCTTCAGAATATCTTCCATCATTATCTTCAAGCCTTCCATGAATATCTTGAATCTTTCCAGCTGTCATCCTTTCCATTCTGATCTTCAAGACATAAGCAGCACTAACTATGTTCAGCAGCATTAATTCCTTCTAGCAGCATAAACTACCAAGCAGCACTAACCACTAGCAGTACTAACTAGCTAAGCAGTACTAACTTTGTTCAAGCAGCACTAACTTTGACTAGCAGTATTAATTCTACTAGCAGTAGTAACACTCAGCAGTATTAACCTTTAAGTCTTCTAGCAGTAGTAACTTTGAACCAGCAGCATTAACCATACTTGATGAATTCTTCAGTTCCCAACATATCTAAAGATCCGTTTGACAGCGGCCAAATGGGATTCTTTGGGAGCAGCTTGATATCTAGAACATAAACATGTTGAGAACATAATATCTGGTCTACTCGACGTTAGATACATTAACGATCCTATCATACCTCTGTAAATTCTAACATCTACACTTTTACCCGAAGGATCAGTGTGTATCTTAGTACCTGGTGCCATCGGGGTTCCAATTGGTTTACAATTTTCCATCTTGTACATCCTAAGAATGTCCAAAATGTACTTAGATTGATTTATAAAAATCCCCGTAGAAAACTGTTTAACTTGTAATTCGAGAAAGAAATTCATCTCTCCCATCATACTCATTTGAAAACGTGACACCATGAGGTTAGAAAAGTTTTTGCAATATTTTGGATTAGTAGAACCAAATATTATATCATCAACATAAATCTGAATAAGAATAATATCAGCTTTTTCCTTCTTTATGAATAAAGTGGTATCAACCTTACCTTTGGAGAAACCAGATTTGACCAAGAATTTGGATAAAACGTCATACCATGCTCGAGGGGATTGTTTTAAACCATAGAGGGCTTTGTCCAAGATATAAACATGATCTGGCTTCTCTGGATTGACGAACCCTTCTGGTTGAGACACATACACTTCCTCTTTAAGAATGCCATTCAGAAAGGCTGTTTTCACATCCATCTGAAAGACTGTAAAGTTTTTATGAGCTGCGTAGGCAAGAAACATTCTGATTGCCTCTATACGCGCTACTGGAGCATACGTCTCATCATAATCAATGCCTTCCTCTTGCCGGTAACCTTTGGCAACAAGTCTAGCTTTGTTTCTTATGACGATACCATCTTCATCCTTTTTATTCTTGAATACCCATTTAGTTCTATCACGGTTTTACCTTCTGGTTTTGGAACTAATCTCCAAACCTTTAGGGCTTCAAACTGATTGATCTCTTCTTGCATAGAAGATACCCAGTCCGAATCAGCAAGAGCCTCCGATACTCGCGTTGGCTCAATCTTACTGAGGAATGAGTCATGCATACATTGGTTAAGAGTCGCTGACCTAGTTTGAACAGGCTTGTTGAGATCTCCAATTACTTGGTGTAATGGATGCTCTTTGGTCCAGCGATGATCATGAGGGAGTGGATTAGATGAAATTTGAATATGATCATCATCTAGAAATCCACTTTCAGATTCTTCAGCTTGAATAACAAAAGGGGGTTTTGCAGTTGAAGACTCAAGTGCAGAAGTATCAGTTGGAACAATAGATTCTGGCTGTTGAATAGACAATATATCACAACCAACTGAAACAGTTACTTCTGGCTCAACATTTGCTTGTGCATCTTCAACTGTAGGAGTAACAATAGGAATGTGAGTTTCAGACTGAACGGGGGATGCTTGTTTAGTTATGACATCTGAAGTGATTGGATGATTGCAAGTTGTGTCTTCAAACCTGTCAGTCACAGCAGATTTAGATACATTAGAACCTAGAAACTCATCATAAAAGAATTCAAATAACAAATCTAAATCAGTTAAATGTGAAGTAGAAGTAGAAGCGTTATTCGAATTTGTCGCTGTAGAAACAGGTTCTGGACTGATCTGCCCAGAAGCTAATATTCTAGTGATAACGGGTTCTGAACTGATTTGATCAGAAGCCATATCTTCATCAAATGTGACATTAACGCTCTCAACAACTGATTTTGAGTTCTTCAGATAAACACGATATGCTGCAGATGTTGAAGAATAACCGATAAAGATGCCTTCGTCCGCCTTAGCACTAAATTTATTCAGACTCTCTCTGTCATTAAGCACAAAACATTTACACCCAAATATGTGAAAATATTTGATAGTTGATGTTCTGTTGTTGATCAACTCATATGGAGTCTTCTGAAAACGGCGGTGAATCATGGATCGATTTTGAGTATGGCATGTAGTCGACACAGCTTCTACCCACAAGAATAGAGGTAAGTCTGATTGGCTAAGCATAGTCCGAGCGGCCTCGACTAGCGTCTGATTTCGCCTTTCGACTACTCCATTTTGTTCAGGCGTACGAGCAACAGAGTACTGATGTGATATCCCGACCGATTCGAGATATTCTTCAACTATCTTGTTTTTGAACTCTGTGTCGTTGTCCGTTCGAAGAAACTTGACTTGTCGCTGCATTTTCACCTGGGTCATCTTTAAGAAAGTAATGAGAACTTCCGGCGTCTCATCTTTTGATCGAAGAAATTTGACCCACGTGTATCTTGAGTAATCGTCCACAATGACCAACACGTATTTATTTCCTCCCAAACTCTGAGTTCTCATTGGACCACACAAATCCATATGTAACAATTCTAACGGAGAACTAGTGCTTGGTTCAGGATTCGGTTTATGTGCGGCTCTCTTCATCTTACCCTTCTCACATGCAGCACATAAGTGTTCTCGTTCATATTTCAGCTCAGGAAGACCTTTGACCAATTTCCCACGAACCAGCTTGTTGATGTAACGAAAGTTTAGATGAGATAAACGTCTGTGCCAGAGCCAACTTTGTTGCGTTGAAGCTTTTGACAATAAGCATACTTGACTGTCAATCTGAACTTTTGAAAGATTGATGGTGTACAGGTTTGTCTTTCGATTTCCAGATAAGAGTTCTGTTCCATCTTCAGTGCGAACTGAGCAACTCTTAGACTTGAAGTTGACCTCTAACCCTTTATCACAGAATTGACCTATGCTGAATAAGTTGTGCCCCAAGCCTTCGACATAACTCACTTTACTTATTGTTAAGTTGTCTTGAATAATGTCACCATATCCTAAGATAGGTGAAAGCTGATCGTTTCCAAATCTGATATTTCCACTGAATTTCTCTGTATAGTTAGACAATAAAGCTTTTTGCCCAGTCATATGCTTGGAACATCCACTATCCAAGTACCACATATGTCGGGTCTGCAAGAGAAATCAGACAACAATAGATTTAGGTACCCATTTAAAAACGGGTCCTAACAGTTTAGCACAAGATTTTGGTATCCACTTGAAAATAGATCCTCTGTTCTTTTGAAAACTTTGAAACACATTTGATCTTGAAGAATATATATGATAAGATTCATACCAATCAGAAGAATTATGAGAATAAGCAAAATCATTTCTCTGATAAGAATAAGATGTAGTAGTAATAGGAGACAATTGAATCAATTGCTTCATTGAATATCTCTTGTAAGAAGTTACAAGGTTTTGATTATTAGAAGCAATTTGATCAATCACATCAGTATCACTACTCACTGATCTATTACAAGTATTATCAGAAACTGATTCCACTATCTCATCCTCCTTCCGTTTTGGTCTCCATTCGGATTGAGCTTTCAAATTTTTCTTCCTTAAATCTGAAACATAAGATATAGATTTATTAGGAAAAGCAGATTTCCGAGACTGAATATTCTTTTATGTACCAGTGTATTTCTGTTTCTCTAATCGCTGTTTCTTATGTTTCTTACCATTAGCATAGTAATCAGCAGTTACAAAAACTGATTCACCAACCTTAGTTGATGATTCAAGAGTATTTACACCACTTGGTAACACTTTGTCATTTTTAAGACAAGTAGAATGATCAGGAAGTATAGAATTGTCATCAAACATATCAAATTCTTCCATGCACCCATCATCAGAATTTAAAAAATCATTTGCAGACTCAAATAAGTAAACAAAATTATCAGATGAAGATTGAGATACCTTAGAAACTGTAAAACACTTTGTAGATTTATTTTGAAAAACAGTGTTCTTTATAACTGTAGAAAATACTTTTTGTTGTATATCAACCAAAAGTTTTTCATCAGATAAAACATTTTCAAGCTCGACTATTTTGCTTTCAAGAATAGATGTAGGAACATAAACCTTTGCAATCGCAGGTTTTGCCTTCATCTCAGAAGCGGAATAACTAACAAAATAGTCAGTTGAAAGAACTTTTGGTGTTTTTGAAAGATAACTACCATTTAACTTTTCATAGTTAAACGGTAGTTGCATTTTCTTTTTATTCTTTCTATTTTCAGTTTCTTGGTCCTCAACTTCTTCTGAAAATTTGGTAACAAATTTGGGTTTTAAATGAATATGTTTATCAGCACAAGCAAGAAAATCATAGTTATAAAGTGCCGGCTGTTTTCTGATAGCTTTCTTAAGATAATGGGGGTTTTCAAAATCAAGTCCCCATTTCTCTTTGACATCAGCCTCTTCATTAGGTGCATTGAGAAAAATGGTTTGATCTGTTTGACCTCTCGCATAAAGTTTTGCTTCCAGATCATTTAC
Organism: Arctium minus; assembly: GCA_954870635.1. Classification (NCBI taxonomy): domain Eukaryota; kingdom Viridiplantae; phylum Streptophyta; class Magnoliopsida; order Asterales; family Asteraceae; genus Arctium; species Arctium minus. The sequence goes on along the minus strand of OX941092.1, from coordinate 1,913,097 downwards.
CTTCTTATTCAAATTCTTATTTTCAACCTGCAATTTATAAACAGTTAGTGCAGATTCATTTTTCTCAAACTCATATTTAGACACTTTACCTTCAAACTCAGAAATCCTCTTTTCAAAACAATCTACTTTAGATTTAGAATCAAAATCAGACTTGCGTAAAGAATCAATCAGATCTTTGTTTGAAATAACAGACGTATTAAGCTCAAAGATCTTCTTATTCTTTTTAGCAACTTTTTCTTTTTCATTTTTCAGATTATTTTGTAAATTTTGTAGCTCAACCACCATGGTTTCCATTTTGGTAATAAAATCTTTTTCAGATAAGTTTAATACCTCATTAACTGCCTCATCATCTGACTCGTCATCCTGTACTTCTTTGCCCATGAGACAGATATGAGTTGTTTCTTCTTTCACTTCTTCTTCTACTTCTGAGTAATCCAGCCAAAACTCATCTTCAGCCATTATAGCGACACCCGCTTCTTGCTGTCTTGCCAAAAGCAACTTGTTCTGATAGTACTGAGAGTTGCGAACTTTCGGCTTTCGACAATCTTTTGCAAAATGACCCATCTTGCTGCAATTGTAGCATTTGATGAAATCTGTTGCTGGCTTCTCGACAACTGTGTAGTCATTCATGAACTTCTTCTTCTCATCCGGTTTCTTCTCCACATATCTATCCTCTTCATACCTCTTTCCTTCCACTTTCTGTCGATGCTCGTGATTCTTTGAACTAGATGAAGAATACCTTTGAGAATTTGATCCCGGCTTCTTGTAAAATTTCTTCTGGAATGCACGGGTCAACAATATCATGGCTTGTTTCAGACTTTCGCCATCATCACTATCTGTAACTGAATCTGACTCTAAACTGGTAAGAACTATCTTCTTTTTCTTCTCTTTCTTTTCTTTCTTCTTCTCTCCAGCTACTAATGCAATAGGATCAGGAACTTGTGCTGCCTTCTTCTTCTCAGCTCTTTTCTCTTCAACCTCTTCCTCATTCTTCCTCAAGGTCTCAAATACCTCATGTAGTGGTATTTCATTCAAATCCTTCATCTGTTTCATCCTTCTTGTATGCTTTTTCTATTCCGGACGTAGGATACTCAGAAATTTGACATTGTTTTCCAACTGCTTCTTTTTGACTTTATTCTTTGTCAGCTCATTCAGAAGCAATACAAACCTCTCATATGTATCTTCCAGACTCTCATTCTCCTTAGCTTTGAATTCCTCATAACTATTGATGTAGTTTGCCACTTTCATTTGATTTCCAACCTTGGATCCCATCATTATCTTTTGCAACTGATCCCACATCTTCTTAGCATTGGCTTTATAGCTATCAATCTTGATGTAGATCTCGTTTGGAATGCTTTGAAGAAGTAATGATCTCGCTTGTTTATCTGCTTTGTATCGGCTTTTCTGATCTTCAGAATATTGAGAAATATCCACTGTCACTGTTTTCATCTTTTGCTCTCTTTCCTCAGTCCCATCATCATTATCAGAAGAATCAACATCAGGTACTTGAACTGTTATTGGAGCCATTGGACCTTCAGTGATAGACAGAAGAATATTCTCTCCATTTGAATGTCGATCTATGAAATCCAAGAATCTGTCCTTCCATTGTTCATACTCGCCTTTGAATAGAACTGGAGGCTTAACATCAGTACCAATCGAAAGTGCATCTTTGGAAGTCATCTTGTATAACCTGTTTGAAAATTATATCAATAAGAAACTAGAACTGATCGTTAGTCCAAATGAAACAATCAAGAAAATACAGAAAACTTGAAATATAAAATCAGAAATTTTAATCACAAAAAGAACTATGTCCCCCTAGGCAGACTTAGCACAGGGGTCCTGCTACCCGGTTAGCGGGTGGGATCAAGGGGCAACGCCCTTGCGGGGTTGAGGGGCAACGCCCCTGGAGAAAAAAATTTCACTATTAAAGGGCATATTATAGTTTTGAAAAATTTGTCTAAGTCCTCCACACTTTGCGCTTCAAGTGCGAAACGCAAATCTTGACTTTGCGTGTCATACGGGGAACGCAAACCTATACTTTGCGGTTCATATGGGAAACGCAAACCACCACTTTGCGGTTCAAGAAGGAAACGCAAACCACCACATCTCTGAACTCAACTTTGCGTTTCTAGAAATCCTTTGCTTTTGTCAACTTTGCGTTTCACATTGCAAACGCAAGACACACTTTGCGTGTCAAGTTACACCCGCAAGATAAGCTTTGTGTGTATAGTTACACCCGCAAGATAAGCTTTGCGTGTCTAGTTACACCCGCAAGATAAGCTTTGCGTGTCTAGTTACAAATGCAAACCACGATTTTGTCTTCTGAACTCAAATCCTTCTACTTCGCGTTTGTCATTAAGCCCGCAAAACTTAGCTTCTCGATTCTCGAAGAAACGCAAATCTCACTTTGCGTGTCTTGTTGAATACACCCGCAGACTTTGAATGACCCGCAAACCTCTGAAGAACTTGTACATATCTTGATGAATGACCTGCAAACCTCTATGAATCAAACGCAAACCTGAAGAACACCCGCAAACCTCTAAAATTGAACTAAATCGCACCAACAACTCATTTAAGCCTAGAAATCTAACTAGAAACTTCAACAATTTGATCTTCTATACAACTCGAACACAAAACTATCACTAATTTTCGATCAAATACACAAAAATTACAAATTTGAATCAGATACAGTGTCAAGAACTCGTGAACACAAAAACCACAAAAATTTGAAAATTCGAATTGATTACAGTGCAATTGACAAATCTTTCTATACAAACTCGATCGAATTCACTTTCCTAACAACACTTAATCGATTACAACTCCAAAAACTCACTAAAACTCAAAAATCAAATCTGGACTTGAAGAACACAGATACGAACATTCTGACTTTTCTTGAAATTTCGATTTGGATCTGCTCTGATACCAATTGTGTGTTCCAAATTCCAGTTTCTAATCAATAACAATCAAACAAACAAGATTAAACACAATGAATTACCTGTTTGATTACTTTGAAATTCACAAGATTACACTTTCTCTCTCTAGAATTCTTTCTCTCTCTAAAATCGTATTCTCTCTCAAATCTCAATTCTTACAATAAGTACTCCCTGAATTACAAGAACAAAAACTATTTATACTGCCACCTAATACAAGGAAAATACAAAATACAAAATACATTGACTTATTACAAATAGACTTTGACTTTGAATGAGATTTGACTTTCTTTAACTTTGACTTTCTCAACTTTGACTTTCAGTATTCTTGATCTTGTATCCAACAGATTTATGCTCTAACATAACTGACTTTTTACAGATATCAAGGGGGAGGATATCTGAGTTTTGTCAAGGATACTTCATTGAACATATTCATTTCAGAGGGAGTTAAGGATTCTGATTTACAGGTATATATTTCTAATCCTTAGACTCTATCACTTGTTGAAAGATAAACAACTTTCACTTGTGTAAAATAGTTTCTAAAATTTCAATCCACTTCCTATTCTTCAAAGATTTTCAAGAATTGTGAAGTGTGATTTTAAATGATTTTTGAGCTTAAATGCCAACCTCTTTTAGTTTGAGCGGGAGAATTGCATCGTCAAACACAACTATTTTGACTTCTCTGAAATTTTTTTATTCTTCATGTAACTCTGTGCTTATTTGTGCTTTCATAGCCTGTTGAACAACAAGTTCTTTTTAGGAAAATACATGGGATTCAGTGTGAGAACTTAACAGAACTTCCATGGATTCACGATAACCAGTGTTTCCTACCCATGAAGTATTACCTGGGTGATTGAGGGGAGAGGGGTTAAAAGTTTAAGTTTTGGTGTGTGAAGAGGTAAAATGAAAAAGAGAGATTGGTTAGAAGTGAGCATTAAAAGAAAGAGGGTGAGTGAACAGAGTAAAAGAATATTAAACTCTGCACCAAACTTCTTTCTGAGTCGGGCAACCACATAATCTGATTGGTTCACATTCTTTGGTGACAATCATTGAAAAAGTCAACTAGCTCATGCCATCTCTTGCATTAACCCCACCAGCTACTCATTCTTTTCTCAAAAAGAGAATGTTTCACATTTTCTAGGGACGCAACACATACACTATTGGTTCTTCATTTGGAAGATACTGATATTGAATAAGAAGGAAAGTTGCCCCACCTTCGAACCCTTTCTCATGCACATTCAGTCTTTGTATAATTTGTTGTTGTCTCAACAAGTTTACATACTTTGAGCCTATATTGAAAAGCAATCATATATGCTTAATTCTTTCATACACATGCACTAGCACACATAAATTTGTTTTCTGTCAGAACGTTCATAGATAATCATGTGTTATTCGATGATTGAATGGAAGATCTGGGGAGCCAACATCAAAACCAGCTCCTTATAAAGTAATTTTGTGTTACCCAGTGACTTTGGGTCATTGACAGGCATTTTAACTGAGTCATTTGTTGATTCAGAGTTACACCTATTAAACTGTTTGAATTTGAAAAGATTCGAATGGTTACTACTTTCTATTTTAATATGAAAAGATTGAAATAATCACTTTCTCCATTTGGAGAGACTGCTCTTATTTCACACAGGGCTCGTTACATGAAGACAATGCTAAATTGATGACCATATTCAAAGGGGGAGATTGTTCTGATATGTTTCGATGATGATGATTCTCACCACTCATCAAAAAAGGGGAGAATATAATCTAAAGACTGCTGAATAATTTCAAAGATATCAAAGTGTCTGAACTTATTTAAAAATGATTTGAAGATGAAGATGAAGACTATTAAAAGATACAAGTTTTGAAGTTGTCAATGTTATATCAGATACAGTTTTCAAATGTCATATCTGAAGATATCTGAAGTTTTCAAGAGAAAAGTGAAGAGAAGTGAAGACCCGAAGACAATTGCAAATTTTTTTAATATTGAATCCAAAGGGGGAGATTGTTGGATCATAAATTGTATTCAAGATTAAAATTAAAGTTAAGGGTTTAAACTACAATTCTGTTAAAGTTAGTTAGAGGGTTTATTGTGTAATAAGTTAATAGTTTTGTTATTATTGCGCCCAAGCCCATTAGGCCTTAAAAGCCTAGGTATTTAATGTTTTAATTAGTTTAGTTTTAGGGTTAACCTTTCATAATCACAATATTTATATTGAGAGGTAGCCTACGTACTCTGTAACTAGTATTGCATTCAAGGTATCAAGAACACACAAGGTTTAACTGTTTATTCAAGGGATTGGTATGTTATTCTGAATCTTTATATCTCTTGATATTATTGTGTTTGTGTGTTAATTATCAACTAGATTAAACTGGGATAACAGTAGGATTCTTCAAGGAAATATCCGGCCAGAGAAACGATGCTGAGAAGGGATTTGAAGAAGAAAGAAGCATATTTGAGGCTGAGATCAAAAAGCTTACCGAGAAGCTATCTGAACTATCTGAAAGTGTGCTGAAAGAGAAGAAAACGAAGTCTGGATGCGAGACAAAGATTGACCTTCTTGTCAAAGAGAGAGACAGATTTCCTTCAAAGATTAAAGAGCTTGAAAAGACAACATCAAGTTCAACTAAGAAAACTGTTTCTTTCAAGCGGTCAGTTACATCTTTTGATCAGATCCGTAGTACTAACCTTTTCTATGATAGAAATATAGATGGTTCAGGTACACATCGACGAAGAAGGAGATACAAGGAAGAGAAACTGGTCTGGAAGAAGACACCAGTTGAAGATAAGAAGAAAGATGGGAAGAAAGATGAGCTGAAAGGTAAGAAATCATGTGTACATACACACAAAGCCAAAAGGAACAATGCGCGTAAAGGTAAAACTGATCATATTTACTCGAGAGATCAATCAATCAGGTTATCAGGTAAGAAATACTATTGTTCTTACTTCCGTACACATGATCCTATTCACAAGACTAGTGATCATTACTGGTATGGTTCTTATTCCATTACTCCCAGTCGAACTGCAACTAACATTCATGGACCCAAATACCAGTGGGTACCAAAACCTAAAAATGATTCTGTGTTGCAGGCTCCTACTGTCAAGGAAGAGTAGAAGAACAAAGGCTTCTAAGTAAATCAACTTAGAACCTGTACTTCAATGGAGTTTGAGTTCTAGACAAAACAGTCTAGGACTTGTTCCTCAAAGAACTATAACATGTTCGTTAATGTTCAGAAAGGATATTTGTGATGACTTTTCGAGCCGCTCATGTGTTAAGGGGGAGCTCTATCGCAAGATGTTTGGTAAGGTTATCTAGTCCTCCGTTCGAGGGGGAGCAGGTAAGTTATTCTTGTTTTCTCGCTTCCTGTCCGATATTGTTAAGGGGAAGCGAAATTTTTCGCACGTGGTCCCAATTCGAGGGGTGCCGGATTAAGTTTTAGTGGTTCTTTTATATTTTTTTTATTTATTGCTTTAATTTGACCGACCCAAAACCTCTTTCTCGGCCCAACCCAATCATTCGGCCCAACCTTCGACCGACATCAAACCGCGACCCGGGGTGTTCAAAACCCCGGGATTCCTTGGTTTCCCTCATTCTTTCTATCTCTCAATTTCTCTCAACCCTATCTCTCTCTCCGGTCGCTCTCTCCTCCATCTCTATCGCTACCAATTTATCTCTGTCTCCGCTCGATCTCTCTCTCATTCGTCCTCGCCGATTCATCCTCACCAGGTACATCTCGATCTGTCTGTTCTCTCTCGTTACCTCGATTTCTCTATCGATTTAGGTTATGTTGAACTCCGATCGATGGTTTACACCCCCCTGTCGCTAATCACCCCGGTCGCCCTAAGGCCGCCGTTGGGTCTCGTTATCGACTCCGTTCGATGATTGATTCCGGTCGAAGTTCACTCGACCTCGGTCGATGTCCCTGTAGTCGCGAACCACCATCGACTTCGGTCGTTGTGGTTTCCGGTCGACCGTTGTTCCCTCCCCTTAATCGACTCAGTATCAATATCTAGAAAAGGGTGTCGAGTTTATCACCGGTCGATTTATTTCGATACCAGTCAATACTGGTACATGGTGATTTCTTTTACTCATCGGTCGATTAACCTCAGTCAATGTGTTAGGGATTCAAATCGATATAGCTATTAATCTTTATTTGGGCTTGAATTCCTGGTTTGAATGTTGAATCCTTATCAATGCTTTATCTGATTTGAATATGTGTTTATTGGTTTTGGGCATTTGTTTTGGTTTGATATCGGTCGATCGGCAGACCCCGGTCGATGAGTATATCGGTCGACTTCTTTACCGATCGGTTTCCTTACCGGTTGGTGTCGTTACCGGTCGCTTGGCATACTGGTCGGTTAGACCCGGTCAAAGATAATATCGGTCGATTTATTCGATACCGGTCCATGGGAACACAGGTCGATAGACCCCGGTGTACCGGTCGTTGGTCTCTACCGGTCGATTGCTTATACCGGTCGGTGCCCTACCGGTCGGTGCACCATACCGGTCGTTACACCATACCGGTCGCTGCACTTTACCGGTCGATGCACCCTACCGGTCCGTTTGGTGTCATTGTTTGCAAACTGTGTTGGTGGTTTCTTTTTGGATGTTAAGTCAATTATGTGCCTCATAGATATATCTGATTATGAGTTGCTTATGTGGTTAACAGGTTATATATATATTCTTGTGAGGTGTGAGTTTATGTGTTGTGAGTTGAGTTTTGTGAGTGTGCATTGAATAAGTGATGAATGTGATGAGAGTTGGAGTTCCAAAACCATTAAGGTTGTTTTCTTTGAGATGTGAGTCGTGGCTATTAACCCTAATTCACGAATTAGGGTTTCTATTCCTCAATGCCTTGGAGTTTGAATTGGTTATGGTTTAAACCATTGACCATTTAACTCCAAAGATATCTTGTTTCAATGTTCCTATGTTCTAACATGTTCATTCTTAACAGGTACAATGGCGCAAAATCTAAACCAGGCGATTGACCCCATAACCGATGCCGAACTGATTCCCGAGGATCAGTTCCTTCCACTCATGCCCAACAACTTTCATCTCGACGTCACCCAACCTGCAATCCAATATCAGGTGATGATCGAGATCCTCATTGGGCATCGTCTCTCCTATGCACTCACGGAGACTGCTGAAGTGCCACACCTTTATCTACAACAGTTATGGCGATCTCTAACTCCTCTGGAGGCTGACGATGGCTTCCAGCTGGAGGGTCGAATTGATCACACGCCCGTGCTTCTCACCCGTGATCTTTTCCTACAGTTCCATCACCTATCGACCGCCACTGCATTTCCGGGGAGAGACAATTATGATCCAATCGTACCGGATGCAACTCTCTGCTCCGACATCCAGTCCCTTGGTTATGGCTCGAATCTACGACTTCCATCCGGGTTCAACAGGAAGAATCTCACAACGATTTGGTACACGGTTTTCACATACCTGAATCGGTGCCTCTCGGCTATCACGAAAGGCATCGATCAAACGAGTATCAACATCCTCCGTCTTTTCCATGCTGTGGCATTCCACCGTCATGCCGACTACGCCGACTTCATTTGGTATGAGCTACTTCAGAAAGTACGAGCCAACGCTACAAAAAAACCAGAACTTCATACCGTTCATGAGATTTCTCCAGCTTATCATCCGCAGCTTCATGGTTCTTTATCCAGCAATTGCACTCCGATTTTCGTACCCGACCTATCCACAAAACCAGACTCACAAGATCCCGATCCGTCCTGATCCGGAAGGTATTGTCGCCCGACAGATCCCCGTCGGGTTGCTGGCCTATGCTCGTCCTACGGCGCTGAGTGTAATAGCATATAGGCACACACATAACCTACCAGCTCCTATGGTCCGTCCAGAACCAGAAGGACCTCCCTAGGGAGCAAGACCTGAGAGGCGTGAGGGTCCACGTCCACGTACGAGAGGCGATAGCGTCCGGATAGCTGGGGCTCCCGGACAGGGTGTGATGAGATAAAATATTGTGAGGGGAACTGGAGTGGGCAGGGCCGTTCGACTAAGCCAGGCCAGTACGTCTCGTCGATCACCTACACCGCCACGGACAACCTCTCCAACGGTGGAAGAGGACACCGCTACTGAAACCGCTAACGTTCAGTCCTCTTCTGCCACCGAGTCTGAGGAGGCAACAGGTACATCCGGCACTCAGTCGGAAACTGCCACCGAGTCTGAGGAGGCAGCAGACCAATCCGGCAGTTAGTCGGAAACAGCCACCCAATCATCGGAATCAAATGACGAGTCTTCTGACTCTGATGGTGACTATGATGAGCCCTCACCTGGAGAGACAAGGAGAGCGGAGGGAGTTATAGTCGAAAATGTAAATGTGAGCAGAGAGAGGAAAAGGAAGAGTAAGTTTCTTCATGAGCGTACACGAGTGATGGGGCAACCATCAATGGTTGTACCCCCCTAGCCACATCCAGCCAGGTAGCCACATCTGCTACCCAGTCTCATGTGTTGAGACAGGGTATTGATGGAGCCGCCGTGGACCTAGCGGCGCAAATGCACACCCCCTAGCTACTCCGCCATCTCTCAACAGATGGTGGTTTCAAGTTCTCACGGGGATTTAGCACAAAAGCTACCGGTCTCTCGCTTGGAGAGTTCCGGTATTGAAACAAGAGAACAACATCCCCCGTTCTCGACTTCTTTGGGTGCATAGAGTCTAGAGCCCTTTGATGTTATATCTCTTATTCCTAGGACACAGGTCCCCTTCTCGGCTACTGCTGGAGGCCTTAGTGGCCTGGCCGGAACACCTATAGTAATTCCAACTTCGGTTGGTTTACGAGGATTGGGTGGAAGTCCTACCACAGCTATCATGACGCCAGCTGTGAACGTAGGCGGTGCGACTGCTACAGTCGTCACCACAACTGGAATTCTGAGTGACCCAGGAGTGATTCACCCCGAGTTCGTCTCAATGGAATTTTTGGATGGTGCCTTAAAGACCGTCCATTCTATTATGCGTTCCGAATTGAGGTAAGAGGTAGATGCGTTGAAAAGACTGATCAAAGGCAAAGGTCCTGCTACTGAGCCTGAACCACTACCTCCTACATCACAACCCTCTATTGCTGCTGCCGACATGTCTATCGATGACCTAAAGTCCATCCTTCTTGCCAAATTACTTGCCCAATCTTCAGTGGAACCCACCCATGATGCCGATCTACTATCGCTCTTACATGCCCAAGCATCCACACCTACCCCACCACCCCAACCAACTGTATCTGTAGAAGCCTTCCAGCAACAACAAGCCATGCTTCAGTCTTTGCAGCAAACAGTGGTTGTATTGACTGAACGACTATCATCAGTGGAAGACACCTGCCGAAGCCAGGCATAAAGGCTCAAGCGCCGGCATGATGACCAGGATGATCCTAATCACCATGAGGGGGAGAAACGCCAAAGTCTATCCGAGCCAGAGACACAGATAGTGGAATCAGTACAGGTGGAAACGGATAGGGCTTCGGGTTCTGGTACTCAACCGGAAGGGCAAGGACAGGCACAGGAACAGGTTTTGGATTTGGTATTATACGACATTCTAACGGTTGAAAAGCCTGAGGAACAAGATGAAGGTTCACCGATAGATCCAGAAAACTGGGCTTTGATTGTCGATCCTTATGATGTTTTAGACCCTACAGAAGAACAGGCCAACATTGAAAGAGCAGTGGTAGTCATGCAAGCCGAAATTGATGAGATTCTTCATCCAGATTATCAGCCAGACGTTCAGATTTCTGTCGCGGTACCGCTTTTGACATATCCTGCAGATCACCCTGATCTTCCTCAACTAGATATTCCCATTAGATCTCCTCCAGCATCTCTAGTTCTGAGAACAGAAAGTACTCAGCCAGTTCCGCCGTCCAAGTGGGAAAGAGTCAGAATCAAAGTTCCATTTCTGGAAGAAATCCAGAATAAGATCTTTGCCCATTGGATTCGTAAATATGATGAAGTTGTGCTTCATGGTCTACAGTCGATGAAAAGCAAGGAAAAGCAGCGTGAGATCATATTTGTGTATAACTATTTTCGAGACAAGTACAAAAAGACAAAGCTCCAAATTACATCGGTCGATCAGATTCAATCTGATTTCTTCATGCGTGTAAAGTATTCACAATTCATGGTAACTAGAGAAGATGGTGAAAAGTATTATTTTTCTGAAGCTGATTTTCCGCGTCTTGAACCTAGAGATCTGCTGTTCCTACTTAGAGATTTAAAGACCAGAACTATCCGACCCGGGGAAGTTATAGATGCACTTGAAACCGTCAAGAGATACATGAAGTGTGCAATGAAGCTTGCCTCGGTCGAAGATTTTCAGATTGGGTTAGAAAGCAACCAACCGAAGATCAATCTACTTAAGCCTGATTTGAAGATTCCTTCTGATGCCCAGAATGTACCACTTGTCAGGATCGAAATTCAAACAAGAATTTAATTCACACACACTCAGAATCAATGCTAAAGAAGTTGCGGAAAAACACTTTAACACTAACAATCAATGAAACAGTATATGCACTTAAATCACAAGTTATATTGATTAAACTTGATGATTACACACAAAACCTCAATCTGTTGAACATGCTCAACAGACGTTCAATACTTCTCTATAGAAAGGATCTAAACTAGTCTTGAGGTTAATTCTCTCTAAAACAAAACGTATGAATATTAATCATATTCTATCAAAGACTTCTATACTATATATACAAGACTGATTACAAGATAATTATCAAAATAAAATTGATCTTCAGTCCATAATTATCTCCTTTACTTTAGCTTCAATCTATACAGCTGTCTTCATTCTCATACGGAGTCTTCATCTCATAAGCAACACTATCTTCATGAGCAGTATTAATTCTGAACTAACAGTATTAATCTCAGCAAGCAGTATTAATTTTGTCTCAGCAGCATTAACTCCTTCAAGCAGTAGTAATTGTGATCTGGCAGTACTAACTTCCTCAGGCAGTAGTAATTGTCATGTCTAGCAGTAGTAACCATCCTTAGCACATTTCAGACCCAACAATCTCCCCCTAACTTAACTTTTCAAAATGAGAAGTTAAGTTCTTCAAAAACTGGTCTTCATGATGCTTTCAAAACCTAAGTTTACACCCCTAGATTAAGATCCAAACCCAAGCTTTGATTGATTGTCAGGATCGAATTCTCAACAAGAATTAATTCTCAGAAACAATATCAAAGAAGTTTGCGGAATAACACTTTGATATTGTTTCTGAGAATTAATTCTTGTTGAGAATTCGATCCTGACAAGTGGTATCAGAGCCTGATTTCTCAGAAACAAACTATTCATCATGGAAAATCTTACAGAATCAAGCAGTACTTTGGTATCAAAAGTTCCAATGCTCAGATCCAATGAATTTGACATGTGGAAAATCAGAATCAAGCAATATATTCTCCTCACAGATTACTCTATGTGGGACATCATTGAGAATGGCCCATCTGATGCAGGAAAGATTGGTGAAGATGGCAAAAGAACCCCTCCAAAGACAGATGCAGACAGGAAGACAAGGCAGATAGAGATGAAAGCCTTGAGCACACTGCTCTTGGCCATTCCAAATGAGTATCAACACCAATTCTGCAATTGTACTGATGCACAGATGCTCTGGAATGCTCTAGAGAAGAGATTCTCAGGTACTAAAAGTACCAAGAGAAATCAAAAGGCAATCTTAAAACAACAGTATGAAAACTTCATCTCAACTAAGAATGAGTCCATGACTCAAACTTTTGACAGGTTTAATAAACTAATTGGTGAACTAGCTACTATGGGAGTACAGATTGATCAAGATGATGTGAACAGAAAGTTCTTAAGGTCCCTTGGAGATGAATGGACCATGTACACTGTGTCATTCAGACAGAATGATCAGTTGGAAGACAAAGAACTTGATGATCTGTACAATGATCTTAGAGTATTTGAAGCTGAGGTGGAGGCAAAGAAGAAGCCTTCTGGATATGTTCATAATGTTGCACTCCTATCAGCATCAATTGATTCTACTGCTAACTCTGAATCAGTTAATGCTACTAATGGATCAAATCTAGATAAAGGCACTGATTATGTATTTGAAGCTCTTCTTTCTAATCATGGAAATTCTTCTTTGATCAATGATGACTTAGAACAACTTCATCCTGATGATCTGGAAGAGATGGATATTAAATGGCAGATGGCCATGCTCTCCATGAGGGTTAAGAAGTTTATAAAGAGGACTGGAAGAAACAACTTCTCACAAAGAAGAGAAGATGGAGCAGGGTTTGATAAATCAAAGGTAGAATGCTACAAATGCCATCTGAAGGGACATTTTGCTAGAGAATGCAAAAGTGGAATGTCTCACAACAACAACCATCAACAAGCTCAATCTGGAAGCTTCAATAACAACAGAAACTCTGCTCAAGCCCTTGTTTCTCAACAAGGAATGGGGTTTGATTGGAGTGATCAAGCAGAAGAAGCTATTCAGAATCAAGCTCTTATGGCTAAAGTATCTGATCTCCCATCTGAGGTAAGTTCTAATCTCTGCTCTAAAACTTGCATAGACACTGTTAAAAGGTACAGGGATCACAATCAGAAGATGAGTGATGACCTTAAGAGACTAGAAAAGGATATAAAAGACTATGTGAGGATAGTAGAGAGATTTGAAGATCAAATCAAAGGTTTTCAAGCCAATGAACTACAACACTCATATGACACCAATTACTGGCAGTGGGAGAAAAATGATTTAGAACTTAAACTGACCAAATCTAAAGAGGAGAGTGAAAAACTGAAAGAGGAGTTAACCAAGGTTAAGCTTGATGTAGAAAAGTTTTCCAATGCTTCTAAAGCAATGGACTCCTTACTGCAAAATCAGATTCATGATAAATTAAGAAGAGGAATTGGGTATAATGCCACACCTCCACCATATAACAACAATTACATTCCTCCTACTTCAGACCTGTTAGACACCAAAGATAGGAAGGACTTGCCTGAGGGAGCCACTGAAATAGATCCCTTAGATGAGGAAATTGTTGAGGATAAGACTGAGAAAGAGATTGGCAAGAGTAAGGAGAACAAGGTGAGTGGTGAGATTTCTATAGAAAACAACATTATCACCAATGAGGATTGTGGAAGGGCTTGGATCAAATCCAAGAACATAGAGAAGACAGAGGAAAAGTCTGGTAAGGTCCATTATAAACAGACCACGGTTGTGAATCCAGGTCCTTGCAAACAGTGTACTTGTAAGAAGAATGAGCCCCAAAAACAGGACAAAAAGAGGGGAAATCAAAGAAACTGGAATAATCAATGGGCACATAAACAAGGGGTTGATCTGAGTAAAATCAATAGACCAAAACCTTGTTTTATCTGTGGCAAATTGAATCATCTTGCAAAATTCTGTTATTTCAATCCTATGAACCAAAGAATGAATTTCCAAAGATCCATGCAAAAACCCTTTGGTTATAAGAAAATTGAAAAGAACCATGTGGCTAAGAAAACTGTTAAAACTAAAAGCCACATGAAGAAAAAGTATTCTGTTAAAGAAAGTGTCAATATGTGGATTCCTAAAAGCACTAAAACTGTTAGTACTGCTACCACAAATAGTGCTGCTGACAATGATAGTGCTGCTAGAAGTAATACTACTGCTAACAATGTTAATGCTGCTAACAAGGTTAGTACTGCTAAACCTGTTAGTACTGCTAACTCTGTTAGTACTTCTAAGGTTAGTACTGCTTCTAGTGTTGATTCTGCTAAGCCAATCATATTGACAAAGTACTCTAATAAAGAGTACTCTGAGTTTAGAAACCTCATTAAAAAGGAATGTAAATACTTTGATGAGAAAGGAAGACCCAAGATCACTTTGGCTTGGGTCCCCAATCATACTAACTGATCTATTTAATGTGCAGGGCAACCAACAGCTCAAGGGAAAGAGCATATGGCATGTTGATAGTGGTTGCTCTAGGCACATGACTGGCAACATGTCATGTCTTCAGGATTTCAAGCACATGAATGGAGGACATGTTGCATTTGAAGACAATCTTACTGGTGGTAAGATAAGTGGAAAAGGTAATGTCACCAAAGTTAAGATGACATTTGAGGATGTCTACTATGTTGATCAATTAAAGTACAACCTGTTAAGTGTATCACAGGTTTGTGACAAACAACATAGTATATTATTTACTAATGCTGAGTGTATGATTCTTGCTCCAGGGTTCAAGGTAGTTGATGAAAGCATGATACTACTTAGAACTCCAAGGAAGGACAATGTTTACTGTCTTGATTTGGACAATGTTGATAGTGATTCATCTTTAAATTGTCTTGTTTCAAAAGCTTCTATAGATGAATCCTCCCTTTGGCACAGAAGGATGTGTCACATGAATTTCAAGACTATGAACAATCTTGTTAAAAATAACCTTGTAAGAGGTTACCTTCAAAAGTCTTCTCATGTGATGATCATTGTGTTGCTTGTCTTAAAGGCAAACAACACAAAACTTCTCATAAGACCAAAGAGTTAAATTCTGTTTCTTCTTGTCTCCAGTTATTGCATATGGATCTGTTTGGTCCTACAAATGTTATGAGTATAGGCAAGAAATCTTACTGCTTGGTTATTGTTGATGATTACTCCAGATTTACTTGGGTATATTTTCTAAGGACTAAGGATGAAACAAGTGGTCTTATCAAATCCTTTATTCTAAGAATTGAAAACCAAACTAATCAAAGAGTAAAAGTCATTAGATCAGATAATGGAACTGAGTTTAAAAATCATGATCTAAACACCTTTTGTGAAGGAAAAGGTATTGAGAGACAATATAGTGCTCCTAGGACTCCTCAACAGAATGGTGTTGCTGAAAGGAGAAATAGGACACTAATAGAGGCTGCTAGATCTCTGTTGGCTGATTCAAAATTGCCAATTACATTCTGGGCTGAAGCAGTTAATACTGCTTGTTATGTCCAAAACAGAGTTCTAGTGGTCAAGCAAAAGAACAAGACCCCATATGAGCTTTTAAATCAAAGAAAACCTTTTATTGGTTTCTTCAAATCTTTTGGGTGTCCTTGTACAATTCTAAATACCAAATCTCACTTAGGTAAGTTTGATAGCAAAGCAGATGATGGATTTCTTGTTGGATATTCATCTCAGAGTAAGGCCTACAGAGTTTTTAACTCTTCTTCTAGAATAATTGAAGAAAGTGACAATGTCAAATGCAATGAGAACACACCAAATCCTGTTGGGTCTGGACCTCAGTGGCTATTTGACATTGATTCACTAACTAACTCTTTTGGTTTCAGTAATGAGTATACAGGAACAGGTGGTGGAGAATCAGAGATCACACAAGTTCAAGAAAGTATATCTACATCTGTGATTTTTCCCATACCCACAGTAAATGAAGACTGTGAAAAGGAATCATTTACTGAACCAAGTCAGAATGAAGAAGACACTAGAGATGAGGAGACTCAAGAATCAGAAGTGACATCTGAAGACACTTCAGTTGAATTGCATGACTCTAATCTAGAGGCTGGACTGAATGTAGAACCTAGTCATAACACAAGAGTTCAAAAGAATCATCCTCCACAGTTGATAATAGGTGATGTCTCTTCTCCCATGATGACTAGACATCAAAGCAGGCTTCAGGAAATGCAAGATCAACAACATACAGTGCTCTCATGTTTTCTATCCCAGCTTGAGCCTAAAAAGGCACATGATGCTATGAAAGAATCTAGCTGGATAGAAGCAATGCAAGAAGAATTGTTACAGTTCAAGCTACAAGATGTGTGGGATCTAGTAGACCTTCCTAAAGGTCACAGAGCAATTGGCACAAAATGGATCTTCAGAAACAAGAGAGATGAAAGAGGTATTGTTATAAGAAACAAAGCAAGGCTGGTAGCTCAAGGCTACACTCAAGAAGAGGGCATAGATTATGAAGAAGTTTTTGCACCTGTAGCTAGGATAGAAGCAATCAGACTATTCCTAGCCTATGCTTCTTACATGAACTTCAAAGTCTACCAAATGGATGTAAAAAGTGCTTTTCTCTATGGGTCAATTGAAGAAGAAGTATATGTCTGTCAACCACCAGGGTTTGAAAACCCAAGCTATCCAGACAGAGTATACAAATTAAAGAAAGCACTTTATGGACTACATCAAGCCCCAAGAGCATGGTATGACACCCTGTCATCCTATCTCTTGGAAAATGACTTTGAAAGAGGAGTCATTGATAAGACTCTATTTATCAAAAGAAAGAAGAAGGATATCTTGCTGGTCCAAATATATGTTGATGACATTATTTTTGGTTCTACAAGAAACAACATGTGCAAGGAGTTTGAGGATTTAATGCATCAAAGGTTCAAAATGAGTTCCATGGGGGAACTTACTTTCTTCCTTGGACTCCAAGTTCAACAGAAGTCAGATGGCATTTTTATATGTCAATCCAAGTATGTGCAGGATATTCTAACCAAGTTTGGTTTCTCAGAATCAAAACCTGCCAGCACACCTATGGAAACACACAAGCAGATCACAGCAGATCTTGAGGGGGAGGATATGGATGTGCATCTTTATAGATCCATGATTGGCTCTCTCATGTATCTCACAGCATCAAGGCCAGATATTATGTTTCCAGTCTGTGTATGTGCAAGATTTCAAGTTAGGCCAAAGCAATCTCACTTTCAAGCTGTTAAGAGGATATTCAGATATCTCAAAGGGCAACCCAGATTGGGACTTTGGTATCCTCATAACTCACCTTTTGACCTAATAGCATACTCAGACAGTGATCTAGGTGGGGCAAACTTGGACAGAAAATCTACTTCTGGAGGATGTCAGTTTTTGGGTGCTAGACTAGTCTCATGGCAGTGCAAGAAACAAACCACAGTATCCACGTCTACAACAGAGGCCGAGTACATAGCAGCTGCAAGTTGCTGTTCTCAAGTCTTATGGATTCAGAATCAAATGCTGGATTATGGGGTAACCTTTCTACACACTCCAATCTTTATTGACAACAGCAGTGCTATTAGCATTGTAAATAATCCAGTCAAGCACTCAAAGACAAAGCACATTGAAATCAGGTATCACTTTATAATAGATTGTAATGAAAAGAAACTTATTCAAGTTGTCAAAGTTCACACTGATAATCAGTTTGCTGATCTATTCACTAAAGCTTTTGATGTGGGTAGATTCACTTTCTTGGTAACAAGTGTGGGAATGATAAACTCTGAATAATCTTCTTCTCAAAAAGTGGTTTTATACCTGTATATTTTTATTCTTGGTGTTACTAATCTTCTTTTTCAGGATATGCATAGCAGTACTCAGTATTTAGCAAGTTTAAAAGGAGTAAGTATAGTTAATACTGCTTGTGGTTAATACTGCTTTCAGTTAATACTGCTTTCAGTTAATACTGCTTTCAGTTAATACTGCTTGTGGTTAATACTGCTTTCAGTTAATACTGCTTTCAGTTAATACTGCTCGTGGTTAATACTGCTTTCAGTTAATACTGCTAGTGGTTAATACTGCTTTCAGTTAATACTGCTAGTGGCTAATACTGCTTAGTAGTTAATGCTGCTAGTTAGTTAATATTGCTAGCCGTTACTACTGCTAGTAGTTAATACTGCTCTAGGTTAATACTGCTTATATTCCGAATACTATAAATACTTTTTGCCCGCCTAAAAGTTCATAACGACTCTTTGCATACTGTTCTCTTGCGCTCAAAACCTTTTCTCTCTCAAGTTCGAAGTTTTCAGGCAAGTTTTCACTAAGATCAATGGCATCCATGACGTTCATCGACGAGCACAACGAGATTGCGATGCTACAAAAGCCAAAGCAAGCTTCAGGATTTCATCAGATTGTGGATTTCCTCAAGTCAAGCCACATTGCTCATGCTCTTACTGTATCCCCTACAATCTACATTGAGCACCAAAGGCAGTTCTGGGTTAATGCAACCATTGTTGTGGAAAATGGTGTGCAAATGATCAAGACAAGAATCTGTGATCACTCACTTACAGTTACTGAAGAAGTTATTCGCATCAGTCTACGTCTAGACGATGCATCTGGTATAACTTCTATCCCAAATGATGAACTGTTTTCAAATCTTACAAGAATGGGGTATGGAGGCCCATTGGGTGTTTTCAAATTTTCTAAAGCTAAATTCTCACCCCAATGGCGTTTCTTTGTCCATACTCTTATGCATTGCATATCCAAAAAGACTACTGGATGGAGTGAGTTCAGCAGCACTATTGCTTATGCTTTGGTGTGCTTGGCCACTGCCCGAAAGTACAATTTTTCTAAAATGATTTTCAATGATCTTGTCTCAAACATGGGAAACAAAAAGAGCTTCTTTATGTATCCCAGGTTTGTTCAAGAAGTTATTACTAATCAATTGACGGATATACCTCAACCTGTTGGGGTATATGTACCTAAACCCCCCAAAGGCAAGGTTTTCTCAAATATGAGAAGATCTGCTGGGGACTCTGAAGGAGTTGACACCCCATTGTTCTCTACAATGATGGTGGTGTCCCAAACCAATGAAGGTATGGCAGCAGGGTCAAGGCCCCCATTAGACAAACCCACTGCTAGCCAAGCCCAACCTGCCCACTCTATATCTATCCCACAGTCCCTACTAAATAAGCCCACTTCTCCAATTACCCAAACTTATCAAAGAAAACAGGTAAAGAAGGCTCCTTCCCTTCTTGTACCATCACCCACACAGCCTTTAAGCCCTCTAAGGGAGAATTCTCCCCTAGAGAATATCCAAAGGGAAACCACAAGGGTGTCTTCCAACCCAAAGGAGGTGCTCTCTGAGGAGGAGGTAGAGCATATGGGTGATGAGGCTGCCACTACTCCTGCTAGCACAGAGGAGGAAAGTGGTAACATCAATAAGACCTCCCCCATGGCAACTTTGAATGAGCAATCATTTGAAGGTCCCTGGTGCCAAGAAACCACAGGGGTGGATAGTGCTTCTGCTAGGCAGAAGACTTCCACTACTAAAAGATCCAATGATCCTTCAATAGGGGGTAACACTCCTGGAGAAGGTGAGGACAGATATAACTATGATGAATTGATGGAGGCAATGGGCAACATCAACATGGATGTACTCAAACATGGCAAAGATATAGAAGAGCTAAAGCTGGTAATCCTATCACAACAAGTTCAGATCGCCAAATTAAAGAAGATGGTGACAAAGCTTGTACAGAAGCAGAGAAGAAAACAGTTTGTTTTAAAGAAGAGGTCAACTAATAAAGATGCTTCCAACAAGGGGGAGAAAGAGGCAGAAAAAGAATCAGAATTTACTGAAGCAGCAGAAACTGTTAATACTGCTGAAGCAACAGTAACAGAAGCAGCAGTAACAGGGCTTTCTGTTGAAGAAATGGAGATTGTAGAAACACTAGTCAAAGCAAAGAATGACACTCCTGAGGCTACTCAAAAGGCCAAGGGAGTAGTCATCAATGAAGGAAAAGTTCAACAAAAGGCAACAGAAAAGGCAAAGGAGACAAAAGGAAAAGGAAAGGAGAAAATGGTTGAAGCTGAACTGCCTGCCAAGAAAAAGAGTCAGATTGAGTTGGATGAAGAAATGGCAAAGCTACTTCAGGCTGAAATGGAAAAAGAAGAACAACTTCAATCAGAGAAGGATAGAGAGCTTGCAAAGATCATGGCTAGAAAGTTGAATGCAGAATATCAGAAAAGCATCAAAGAAGCAGCTCAAGCCAAGAAAAGCTCTGTGAAAGTTGTTAAGCAAAGAATGCCATTCAAAAAGCAAAAGAGACAACCCTCCAAAACATTTTTGGCCAATCAGGAAAGAAGAAAGATGATAAATTTCCCGAAAGGTGCAATTGGTGTTAAGGGGGAGATATTCACCAACATGGCATACACTCAAGTTAAGGAGTTGTATCAGAAAGAGATGCTTAAGCTTCAAGGTGATTCAGTCCAAAGGGAAGAGGCTGAGAGAAGAATGAAGGAAAGGCATGACCTGAATATTCAAAAGCCATTCCCTGAGGACACCACACCTTCAAAAGATAAAACTGAAGAGATGAAGGAAGAACATGAAGGTGTTGGTATAGAAGCTACATCTGGGAAGAGGATGAAGTCAATTGCCTCCAAAAAGCAGAACAAAAGGCCAAGAGTTGAAGAAACAGCAGAAACAGCAGAACCTTCAGTTACTTCTACAACTGAATCTGTAAAAAACCCAGAACAATCCAATAAGCAATATAATCTTGATTTTTATATGACTACAACAGCTGATGAACCAGTTTCAGTTGATCCCATCTCTATGAAAGCTCCAGAAGTTATCTTTTGGGATATTTTGGAAGATCAAAGGAAGAAATACTTCAGGCTTAAGAGAATGGGAGATCTATATGAAGTGTACTCTACTTGGGGTAGACTCATAAGAAGTTGTTCAAGATCAGATTTAGAAGAGATGTTTAAAGTTGGGTTGGAGATATATGAAAAGGAAATGAAAGGAGAAGGAATGAGCTTAATCAGATTAGCTATGGAGTACTTATGTATGATGTTTGATCCTAGCAAAGTTCAACATGTGATCAGAGATTTGCATCTAAAGAATAAATTCCAAAGAATAGAAAACTGGATGATATTTGAAAGGTGTGGAGTCTATGTCATCACTGTGGACAGAGCTTATCATGAGTACTACTTAGTTGATAAAATCTATGATCACAGCAAGGCCAAATTACAAGCAATGTTGAATGCAAAGCTTACATGTTCAAAAGATTCAGAAATGGCAAAGATTGTGGTTAGCAGAATAATTAATCAAAGTTTGGGTTTGGATCCTAATCTTGGAGTATGAATTGAGGTGTTGAAAGCATCTTAAAGAAGATTTGAAGAACTTGACTTTTCTTCCTAAAAGTCAAGTTAGGGGGAGATTGTTGGGAACTGAAGAATTCATTAAGTGTGGTTAATGTTGCTGGTTCAATATTAATGCTGCTAGAAGACATAAAGGTTAGTACTGCTGAGTGTTACTACTGCTAGTGTTAATTAATACTGCTAGTCAAAGTTAGTACTGCTTGAACAAAGTTAGTACTGCTAGTGGTAAGTACTGCTTAGTAGTTAATGCTGCTAGAAGGAAGTTAATGCTGCTGAAGATTAATACTGCTTATATGATAAAGATTCGTATGAAAGGATATACATGGAAGCTTGGAGATATACATAGAAGATATACTGAAGATATTTTATTCATTGTAATTATCTTTGTATTCAGTATATATATATATAGTATTGTTTAGAATAGAAAAGATAATAACAATTTTTTTTAATTTTCATTCTTTTAGAGAAAATCAACCTCAAGGCATAGATCCTAATTCTAGAGAAGTAGAATTAGTATTGGTGAGCCTGTTCATCAATATTGAGGTTGAGTGAGTAATCTTGTAACTGCAAAGCATCAAATAAAAGCTTACAGTTTGTTATTCATATTTACTGTGTTGATTTACTGTTTCATTGAATATCAAAGTGTTATTCCGCAAACTTCTTTGATATTGTTTCTGAGAATTAATTCTTGTTGAGAATTCGATCCTGACATTGATGATCCTGCTAACCACAATCCTTGCCATTTCTGAGCCTTGAGGATAGATTAGTTTGTCTTTCAGCATCCCATGTAGCTTGGCTAGGCTATGGTCATATATCTTATCCACCAGGTAATATTCATGAAAACTTTTGTCAATGGTTAAGATATATACCCCATACCTTTCTATAAGTATCCAGTTGTCCACAAGCTTGAAGACATCTTTGATGACATGCTTGACAAGATCTGGACTCAACATCATGCATAAATACTCCATTGCTAGTTTCTTGATGTTCATCCTTGGAGTCTTCAACACTTCCCCATACAGATTCATTCCCACTTTAAACATTTCTTCCAAGTCTGACCTTGAACAACATCTGACTATCTTCCCCCAAGTAGAATAGACTTCAAAGTGATCACCCATTCTTTTGATTCTGAAATATTCTTTGCCTTGATCTTCAAGAATATCCCAGTGGATGATTTCAGGGGCTTGGAATGAAATGGATCTGCCTTCACTGGATCATTATCTGTTACAGTCATGTAAAGTTCAAAATGCACATCAGATTGACTTGGTTGTTCTGCACTTTGACTTAATTGCTCAGCTTGA
Source organism: Arctium minus (assembly GCA_954870635.1). Lineage (NCBI taxonomy): Eukaryota > Viridiplantae > Streptophyta > Magnoliopsida > Asterales > Asteraceae > Arctium > Arctium minus. Next base: position 1,890,106 of record OX941092.1, on the reverse strand, counting down.
CCTGTAACAGATGGTTCTGTTTCTTTCTCAGCTTCTGCAACCCTTGGCTTCTTAGACAGTTTCTTGGAAGCTATTGTCTTCAACCTTTTAACAGATTTGACTTCTTTAGTAGTAGCTTCCTCTTTCTTTTCTTCAGCCTTAGGGGTGGTCTCCTCACTCTCAGGGAAGGGTTGTTGAATATTGAGATCATGTCTCTCTTTCATTTGTCTTTCAAATTCTATCCTTTGAGTGAAGTCCCCTTGAAGCTTTGCCATTTTCTTCTTGTATAGATCTTCAACTCTTGAGTAGGACATATCAGCAAACATTTCTTCCTTAACCCCCACTGAGCCTTTCAGAAATTTGATCATCTTTCTCCTTTCTTGATTGGCCAGGTAAGTTTTAGAAGGTTGTCTTTTCTGCTTCTTTTTTGGCAGTCTTTGTATGGAAGCTTTCACAGTGCTTTTCTTGGCCTCAGCTGCAGCCCTTAAGCTTTCTTGATATTCCTCATTCAGCCTAGTGGACAGATCTAGAGCAATCTGCCTATCTTTGGCCTTCTGAGTTTCTTCTTCTTGTTGTAGCTCAGCCTGCAGCTTCTTAGCCAGTTCCTCATCTAGTTCAATCTGTTTTAGCTTCTTTGGTGGCTTTGCAGATTCATCCACCTTTGCCTTTCCTTTCCTCTTCACTTCAGCCTCACTGATTTCTTTCCTTTTTAGCTCAGGGCCTCCCTCTTTGATTTCCAGTCCCTTGGCCTTTTAAGAGGCTTTGGGAGTGTCTGTTTTGGCCTTTAGAAGGGTTTCTGCTATCTCTATTTCTTCAACAGAAAGCCCTGTTACTGCTGCTTCCTCTGTTACTGCTGCTAAGCCAATTGATGCTGCTTTCTTGAACGTTTTTACTTCTGGCTCTGTTTCTACTGCTGTACTGGTTTCTGCTTCTTTTCCCTTCTCCCCCTCAAAAGTAGAGTCCATTCCAACAGGACTTTGTTTCTCAGATTCAGCTCTATTCTCCCCCTCTTTGGAAGCATCATGAGGGATGCTCCTCTTCTTCAGTATGAATTTGGTTCTCTTCTTCTTTTGCACATGCTTGAGGACCATTTTCTTGAGGTTGCAAATCTGGACTTGTTGGGATAAGATCACTTGTTGCAGCTTCTCAATAAGTTTTCCCTTAGATAGGACATCCTTATTGATATTGGCAATAGTTTCCATCAATTCATCGTATGTATATCTATCCTCACCACCTTTAGGTGTGTTTACCACCCTTGGAGGATCACTGGAACTTTTAGTAGGGGTCCTCTGCCTAGCAGAGGCACCTTCTACCCCTATGGTTTCTTGGCACTGAGGACCTTTGGATGATTGCTCACCCAAAGTTGCCGTGGGGAAGGTCTTAGAGATGTTCACACTGTCCTGTCCTGCACTTTGTGCAGAAACAGTAGTGTGAGCCTTTCTGCCCACATGCTTAACCTTCTCCTTAGTAAGCACCTTCTTGGGGTTGGGAGACACCCCTTTGGTTTCCCTTTGGATATTCTCTAATGAAGAATGCTCCATTAGAGGGCTTGTAGGCTTAGAGGGTGTTGGTACATGAAGGGAAGGATCCTTCTGCACCTTCTTTTTAGTGTATAATTTGGTGATGGGAGGGGTTGGTCTGTTCAGAAGGGACAGAGGAATTGTTTTTATGGTGGAAGGTGTGGGTTGGTCATCAGTGGGTTGGTCCAATGAGGCTTAGGACCCTGATGCCTCACCTGTAGAGTGGGACACAACCATCATTGTTGAGAACAATGGTGTGTCAATACCTGAGAAGCCCTTACAGGTCCTCCTCATATTAGAAAACACCTTCCCTTTTAGGACCTTAGGTACATATACCTCATTAAAATGAGGTAATTCCGTCAATTCCTTATTCAATATAGCTTGTACAAACCTGGGATACATATAAAAGGATTTTGACTTGGTATCCAGGTTTGACAGAAAATCATTTAAGATCATTTGCGAAAAATTGAACTTTCTGGAGGTTGCTAAGCAGACCAAAGCATAAGCAATGGTACTGCTGAACTCACTCCAGCCAGTTGTTTTCTTTGAAATGCAATGCTGGAGAGTATGAACAAAGAATCCCCACTGAGGTGAGAATTTGTTCTTAAAGAACTTATAAATCTCAGTGGGATCTTCATATCCCATTCTTCTTATATTTTCAAAAAGATCTTCCTTGGGTAGAGATGTTATACCTGAGGCATCATCTAACAGTAGATGAATCCGAATGGTCTCCTCTGAGATGGTCAAGGGCTTATCACAAACCCTTGACTTGATAACCTGAGTACCCTCTTCATTATGGATAGTGACATTTGCCCAAACTGTCTTTGATGCTCCACATAGATTGTGGGATTAACCGTTAAAGCATGGGCGATATGAGTGGATTTTAGGAAGTCCACAATCTGATGAAATCCTTCGGCTTGGTTGGGCTTATTCAGCATTGCCAACTCATTGTGTTCATCGACAAATACAAGACCTGCCATTTGAGAGAGATTTGACTGCGAACTAGGGTTAAGAGCTTGAAAATCAAGAACGTTAGCGAGAACGAGAGAGAAAGAAGATAAATAAGTGCAAGAAATTCAAAGAGACGTTTTGATTTTTGGCGGACTAAGGGGGTATTTATACAACCAGTGAAACAGTTAAGAGCAATACTAATTCACATTAGCAGTAGTAACTGACCCCCGCAGTAGTAACTCTTTGAAGCGGTAGTAATACTTACTAGCAGTAGTAATTCAGACTAGCAGTAGTAATACATACTAGCAGTATTAACACAGACTAGCAGCATTAACACAGACTGGCAGTAGGAAAACTAACCAGCAGTAGTAACCGAGACTAGCAGTGGTAATACAGACTAGCAGTAGTAATACATACTAGCAGTATTAACTATACTTCACTTTTGTTTGGCCTTTCTTCCTGAAACACTTAAGCACACAAGGGTTAATAGCACCAATTTAATGAAAGTAAATAAGGAGGAATCTATATAGGTACATACAGAGAATGAGAATATACTTATTCATTGTTTATCATGCCCACACTTGTGACCAAGAATGTGAATCTACCCACATCAAAAGCTTTTGTGAATAGATCAGCAAACTGGTTACTTGTGTGTACTTTTTGAACCTGAATTAGCTTCTTCTCATTACAATCTCTGATAAAGTGGTACCTTATTTCTATATGCTTTGTTTTTGAATGCTTGACAGGATTATTAACAATGCTAATAGCACTGCTGTTGTCTATGAAAATAGGAGTGTGAAGAAATGTCATACCATAGTCCATCATTTGATTCTGAATCCATAGTCCATCATTTGATTATGAATCCATAGCACTTGTGAGCAGCAGCTTGCAGCATCTATGTATTCTGCTTCTGTTGTTGAAGTGGACACTATGGTTTGCTTCTAACACTACCATGATACTATTCTTGCACCCAAAAACTGACATCCTCCAGTTGTAGACTTTCTGTCCAAGTTAGCTCCACCCAAATCACTATCTGAATATGCCAGTAGGTCAAATGGTGAGTCATAAGGATACAAGAGCCCTAATCTGGGTTGACCTTTGAGATATCTGAATATCCTCTTGACTGCTTGAAAATGTGATTGCTTTGGCCTAACTTGAAATCTTACACACACACAAACAGGGAACATGATATCTGGTCTAGAATCTGTGATATACATGAGAGAGCCAATCATGGATCTGTAATAATGAACATCCACATCCTCCCCCTCAAGATATGCAGTTATTTGTTTGTGTGTCTCCATGGGTGTGCTTGCAGGCTTTGAGTCTGAGAATCCAAACTTATTAAGAATGTCCTGCACATATTTGGATTGACTTATAAATATCCCATCTTTCTTCTGCTTAACTTGTAGCCCTAGGAAGAAGGTAAGTTCACCCATAGAACTCATCTTGAATCTCTTATGCATTAGTTCTTCAAAATCTCTGCACAATTGATCTTTTGTGGATCCAAAGATGATGTTATCCACACAGATTTGCACTAACAGGATGTCCTTCTTCTTCCTTTGATTGAACAGAGTCTTGTCAATGATTCCTCTCTCAAAACCATTTTCCAAGAGATAGGTAGATAATGTGTCATACCAAGCTCTTGGTGCTTGATGTAGTCCATACAGTGCTTTCTTCAATTTGTATACTCTGTTAGGGTACTTGGGATTTTCAAACCCTGGGGGCTGACAGACATATACTTCTTCTTCAATTTTGCCATATAGAAAAGCACTTTTCACATCCATTTGGTAGACTTTGAACTTCATGAAAGGTCTTGTCCTTTCCTTTACAACTAGTAGCTAGTAGCTCAACAACCAAATCTAGCTAGCAAGCAAGGTCATTAATACGCTAAAAAAAGGCAATTTAAGGCCCAATATTTCCCCCTGTTTTTCCTAAAGAGAAATATCCTTATAGAAAGTTTTAGGGCTTGAGTCAAGCATTGGTCTAAATACAACCGCCCCTTTGATGAAAGGTAAGCGCTTTGGCTGGCTACCTATAATATAAAGATCCATTCGTTAGCAGCGACCTTACCACGCTTACCACCAGCCATTTCACTCGAATCTGTAGTAAGCAGTATCCTTCGCAACTAGAGGAGAAATCCTCTTCTTTTCTTTAATTCCTTCCAAGAAAATAGATTCTGCGATGATGCGCGTAATCGATCTCTTATTAGGTTATTAAAAACTCATTTCTAGTGGTAATGAATATACACCGGCGCTGCTTGCGCGGTCTTGGGAAATGGTTGCGGGCACCTTTCCAACCCGAAAGCTTCTTGCTGAATTTCTCTGTAAGATGAGAACTTCGCGCCATTGAACATGCCCAGGTCTACCAGAAAAGGGGCTTTCAAGTGAATTCCAAAATAAGGTAATATAGAGAAAGGTCAACATAGGAGATAAAGTCTTGAAAAAGATTCTTTCCGGACGTGAGCCTCACCCAAGAGGGAAACTCCATTTTGTGCTCGATCTCAGAAGATGTTTTCATATTTTTTTGTACATAATTCTTGATATAATTTCTTAATGGTCGCCTATTACACGGCTCACTAACTCTGCCTGGAGTGGTGGTACCTATTATTCGTCGGCGGGCTTTCGAGCTGTAGCTTTACAACCATAGGGCTTAGATAGGCCCTTAATTCTTATTATATTAGTAAGATAGGTTGCTTGAGCGCATTTTTGTGGGAATCGTCTTAGCAACTGGCTATAGACATGACTAAAAGCCGCCGGGAGAGGAGAGACAATCTTTCATGAGAGAGGGACGAGCGAGTGAGAGATTGGGAAAAAAAGAGGTAGGCCTGTCTTCCAGATTTGAATACCATACAGGTTTACCACAAGGCATAGGATATTCTTTCATTACAAAAGGATAGAGTGAGTTCACATCATAGTAGTAGAGATTCTCTCATAAGAGGAAGGATATCGAATGATCAATTCACCATTGAGAGCATTAAGCCCAAAAGGACGAATATTGTGGTGTTCTAACAGCAGTCAAACGGGGGCGTGAATGCGGGATGCCAGCGGAAAAGAAAAGGATAGAAGCTGGAGACTGGCCTATATTCCTACTAAATCCAGTTTTTGTCCCTTGATTTTGTAATCAGATCTATCTGTCCGGCAGTGCAAGCTCGGATGGTGTTAGCGCTGGCAGAAAGTCCTGGATTAGTTTGTACCGGTGTAGGTCCCGGTGGGGCTGTGCCCCTTCTCCCTCTTCTTCCGCTTTACAACCGGAATAAGGCACGGTCACTATATCTTTTCTTTTTCTTTATCTCTCCTCTATGGAAAGAAAGAGGGGATGATACGTGGCGTGGTATACCTGATCGTTTAGTCAACGAGACGTACGTAAGTCGACATAGCTCCATGTCCCAGATAGAACTTTTTCAATTCATGATCTGCTCTACGAAGGGAAAAGTGAAAGTCTCATTTAATGCCTAAAAAAGATCTGTCTTATCTCAAGCATGTGAAAAGTTTGCTATTGATATAGATTAAAGACCGAACCTTTCTGCGAAAGCGTTACCAATAAACCTGGGAAGCTACGCCGTCTTACTCAACCACATAAAAACGACAGTGATGGATGCAATTTATCAAGTATTGAGACGAAGAGCTCCGGCTAGATCCAGTCTTCGAAGTGAAGCTTCCTTTACTTTAAGGTTCCATGTCCTTGACAGCTTTCTTTATATTAGATGCCAGCCTTCCAGGAACTCCCGATGGAGACAGGCATCGAATACCCGCTTTTGCATTCTAGAACAATCATTTGATCTGTTTCATTCTTTGACTGCTCTGCTCCCCCACGCCCTATTCAATAGGGGCTTAGCGAGTGTTTGAAGCCACTTGCAGGCAAGCCCCTTGAGCAGGCTCCTCAATGGCTTGGATAGCCCCTGAAGTAATATCCTAATAAATCGGAAAAGGGGTCAAAGGAAGGGACACATCTTGATAGGGCAACAACCGGGGGTAGCAGGAGCGACTTTTAATTTATTATGAGCCCAAACGATGGATTCAATAAGTTCTTGCCACATTTCATTCATTATGAACTCAAAAGTGAAGGTCTTAAAAACTTCATAGAATTCATGATCGGCCATTCCATTTGTGCTTTCAGCAAGTAGGCGGCGTTTTCTTCTTTCTCTCCTCATTCGTGCATCTAGGAGAACGAAACGGCTACGCTCGTTCACCCCTTCGGCTTCTTCCATTCAAATAAAAAAGGTAACGAGTGATAGAGATACCTTACGAGGGTTTAAGGAAAGAAGTTAGTTCAGGATGTTAAACTTTTTTCAATCGGGCTGTGGACCCATAGACATTGAGATTGATGAGACTCGGGAACGAGGTCGTCCCCTGTTCGTTGTTTTTCCTGAGATAAAGATGGTCTCGAAGCACACTCTGGTTCGCGCCAATCCCTTCACTCCAGTAATCCATACCCGGACGTCCGCGATGGCGTAAGCACGTCGCTAAAAAAAATAGAAAAAAAGGGGGAAAGATGACTCTATGGCTGAGGGGAGGAGAGAAAGAACGCATGCATGGATATTCTGTCTGTCGGAGGTTCGAGAATCTATGAAAGGACATCTAAAGCTAAGGTTACGAAGTAAAGGAAGTCCGAGAGAAGTGGTGATCTCATCTTGCTTGCTGGGAGAGAGGAAGCGCAATTTATCAAGTATTGAATAAGGTCTTTGCTGGCATATTCTTAGAGTGTTCTCACAGGTAGATAGACGTCCAATCCTGCAGCAGCTAGTTGCTCGACCTTAGTCTTGGGCTGATCTCACACTTCAATCAAGCCCTTCGTACTTCGATCCAGGCTCGAGTGTTTGGATGCACGTCTTTTGTTCATATTCCTGCGCAGTTAAGAGAGGGGTCAGGTTTGTTTGGCATCTATGCCCCCGAGTGTCATACTTTGCGTGATGTCATCTAGATGAAAATCTTATCAATTGGAAAACTATGAATCTTTCATCTCTTCTCCTCCCGCGATAAGGACGTGTCTAAGGATGCTACTTCGGGCGGATCTTTATATTATAGGTAGCCAGCCAAAGCGCTTACCTTTCATCAAGGGGGCCAAGCCCCAATGGGAAAGTATATTGAGGGCGGAAGTATAAACCTCTTCATCACCGTCAATGACAGCGCACCAAGGGAACAACGGACAATCACGGAAAAGGCAAGCACGAATGCTGCTGCCTACGAGACCCATCCAGGGGAATCTCCGGGCATAGGCCCTCTTTCCTAATTCATCTACTGGTCTTATCTTACAAGCACCAGAATGAGAGAAGGACTTCCTGGCTTGACTTTCTCACATAAAAACTTCATTAGGAAGGGTTCCGTGTAGTAAGGTTTATTATTGGAACAGCTAAGAGGTACTTTCTACTGGTTTTCTCACAGCATCACTGGTTTTATTAATTCACCAAGTACTTTAGCTGCTAGGCGATACGCAGTTCCTAATTATCCAGTATCTCCAGGAAGCTTGCCTGTCAGTCATAATTATGGTCTTATGCTTTTTACTTTTCTTTTTTTAACGTCTTGCGAAGGATACTTTCACTATACTTGCTCTTCTTGCCTGCTCCTCCGTCTTTGGAGAACATAGTACTAGGACTTACTAGATGACTACTTCGCTATCGGTCACCCAGGAGTATTTAGCCTTGCAAGGTGTCGCAACTGATTCGGTAAGCTACGTGTCCGGTCCACGGGAACACTAACTTAACCTTCAAGGTCTGATAGTGCTACAGTTAACACCAAGCCATCCATTGCAGCAGAGCCCTTTCATGAGCGGGGGGGGGGGGGGGGGGCTAAGCACAGTTCTGTTCTGCTCATCCAAGAATATAATTGATCGGTAATTCGACCGACTTCTTCTTCAATTTTGCCATATAGAAAAGCACTTTTCACATCCATTTGGTAGACTTTGAACTTCATGAAAGAAGCATAGGCTAAAAACAGCCTAATTGCCTCAATCCTAGCCACTGGTGCAAAAACCTCTTCATAATCAATTCCTTCTTCTTGAGTGTACCCCTGTGCTACCAACCTAGCCTTGTTCTTGATCACTATCCCTCTTTCATCCTTCTTGTTTCTGAAAATCCATTTTGTCCCTATAGCTCTGTGTCCTTTAGGCAGTTCTACCAAATCCCATACATTTTGCAGTACAAACTGAAGCAGCTCCTCTTGCATTGCTTCTATCCAGCTTGGATCTTTCATTGCATCATGCGCCTTTTTGGGCTCAACCTGAGATAGAAAGCAAGATAGTAAGCCTGATTGTATGTCTTTTAATCCTCCTAACTTACTCTGATTCCTTGTGATGATTGGAGAATTGATGTCACCAATCACCAACTGAGGAGGATGATCTTTATGCACTTTTGTTTGATGCATAGCCTCTTCAATAATCTCTGCATCTAGATTAGAGTCATTTTTTCAGGAGAGTTGCCACCAAACACTGAGGAGTTCTCATCATCAGTATCATCTTCTGCCAAAGCAGGCATCTCAGGTTCTAGATATTCTGAAGTCAAAAGTTGATCCTCCTTTTCACCTCTCTCCTCTTCATTCTGAGCAGTTTCAGTATCCTTTGAATCTGAAGCATCTTTCTTCTCTTGAACACAGAGTTCAATAGGATTTGTTGTAGAGATTGGGAACAGCACAAACTCTTGTCTTTTTTCATGAATTGATTATGTCCCTGTTCCTGCATTATTCTCATAACTGAAACCCAAAGAATTAGATAGTGAATCAATGTCAAAAAGCCAATCAGGGCCTGTACCAAGTTTATTTGGTGTGCTCTCATTGCATTTGACATTGTCATTTTCCTCAATTATTCTAGAAGAGATATTAAATACTCTGTAAGCCTTACTTTGGGATGAGTAACCAACCAGAAATCCATCATCTGCTTTGCTATCAAACTTGCCTAAGTGAGTTTTGGTATTAAGAATTGTGCAAGGACACCCAAATGGTTTGAAAAATCCAATAAAAGGTTTCTTCTTGTTAAGTAGTTCATATGGTGTCTTGCCTTGAGATTTAACTATTAGAACCCTGTTTTGAACGTAACAACCAGTATTAACTGCTTCTGCCCAAAATGTAACTGGCAGTTTTGAATCTGCCAACAGGGATCTTGCAGCTTCAATCAGTGTCCTATTTCTCCTCTCAGCAACTCCATTCTGTTGAGGGGTCCTAGGAGCACTGTATTGTTTCTCAATGCCTTTTTCCTCACAAAAGTTGTTTAGGTCATTATTCTTAAATTCAGTTCCATTATCAGACCTAATGACTTTAACTCTCAGATTTGTTTGATTTTCAATTCTAAGAATAAAGGATTTGATCAGTCCATTTGTCTCATCCTTAGTCCTCAGAAAATAGACCCAAGTGAATCTGGAGAAATCATCAACAATAACCAAGCAGTAGGATTTCTTACCAATACTCATCACATTTGTAGGGCCAAACAGATCCATATGCAGTAAAGTAAGAGGTGAAGAGATTGTATTTATCTCTTTGGACTTATGAGAAGTTTTGTACTATTTGCCTTTAAGACATGCAACACAATGATCATCACATGAAAATACTTTTTGTGGTAAACCTTTTACAAGGTTGTTTTTCACAAGTTTATTCATTGTTTTAAAGTTCATGTGACACATCATTCTGTGCCAAAGAGATGATTCATCAACAGAAGCTTTTGAAAATAGACAATTAAATGATGAATCATTAGATACATTCTCTAAATCCAAGAAATAAACATTGTCCTTTCTTGGTGTTCTCAGTAGTATCATACTTTCATCAACTACCTTGAACCCTTTAGCAAGAATAATACATTGAGTATCAGTAAACAATATACTATGTTTCTTGTCACAAACCTGTGATAAACTTAACAGGTTGTATCTCAATTGCTCAACATAGTAGACATCCTCAAAGGTCATCTTACCCTTTGACACATTACCTTTTCCACTAATCTTTCCTCCAGATGGATTATCACCAAACGCAACATATCCTCCATCAATTCTTTTGAAGTTTTGTAGGCAGGACTTGTTGCCTGTCATGTGCCTAGAGCAGCCACTATCAACATGCCAAATGCTCTTCCCTTTTAGCTATTGGTTGCCCTGCACATAAAGTAGAACAGTTAGTTTTTAATAGGAACCTAAGCCAAAGTGGTCTTGGGTTTCACATTCTCATCAACATATTCATAATCAGTTTTGATGAGCTTTTCAGACTGGGGAATCTTATGGCTTGAGTATTTTGTCAGGATAGTAGGTCTTGCAGTACTAACACTAGAAGCAGTACTAACTGAATTAGCAGTACTAACTAGGTTAGCAGTACTAACTCTGTTAGCAGCACTATTTCTGTTAGCAGTACTATTTAAGGTAGCAATACTAACAGGTTTAGTGCTTTTTGGGACCCAAACCTGGACAAATTTGTTTGCTTTCTTCTTCATTAAGTTACTCCTTGACTTGTTTGGAGTATTTTTCTTTGATTTTGCAAACTTGTTTTGAATATTAGCTTTTAAAGGTGCTCTTTTTACATTTTCAGCCATATGATTCCTTCTTTGATTCCTATCACCAACAGGATTTTGTATATGACTTTGAAAATTTATCCTTTGGTTCATAGGATTGAAATAACAGTATTTGGCAATATGATTAAGCTTTCCACAAATAAAACAAGGTTTTGGTCTATTGATTTTACTCAGATCAACCCCTTGTTTTTGTGCCCACTGATTATTCCAGTTTCTTTGATTACCCCTTGTTTTATCATGTTTTTGGGGCTGATGCTGTTTACAAGTACAGGGATTCACAACTGTGGTCTGCATATAGTGGACTCCCTGTACCTTTCCCTTTTCTCTCTTTGAGCTATCCACCTTTTCACTCTTGATGAATGGTTTACCCCCCCCCCCTTTCATTTGTAAGGATATGATTTTCTACAGGAATCTCTTCTGCATTCTTACTCTCAGAATTATCTTCCTCATTCTCTTCTTCAACCACCACACTATCTATAGGATCTACTTATGTTTCTCCTATAGGTAAGTCCTCCTTATTTTGGTTCTCTAAGAGATCTGAAGAGGGAGGGATGTAGTTATTGTTGTAAGGTAGAGGTGTTGCATTGTATCCTATACCACTCTTGATCTTAACATGAACTTGAGCTTTAAGCAAAGAGTCCATTGCTTTGGAAGCATAAGAGAACTTCTCAATGTCAAGCTTAGCTTTCTCATACTCACTCTTTATCTTCTCACACTCCTCTTTAGACTTTTCTATTTGAATCTCTAATTGATCTTTCTCCCACTTCCAGTAATTTGTGTCATAGTAATGCTGAAGTTCATTGGCCTTGTAAGCCTTCATTTGATCTTCAAACTTCTCAACAATCACTTTATACTCTCTTATATCTCTTTCTAACCTTTTAAGGTCGTCACACATGCTTTGGTTATGATCCCTGTACTTTTGTACAGTCTGATGACACTCTTTAGTGCACAGTTTAGTTTTTACCTCTTTGGAATATCTGTGCTTGAAGATTCTGAGACTTCTGCCATCAAGGCTTGATTCTGAACAACTTCTTCTGCTTGATCACTCCAATCAAATCCCATTCCTTCCTGAGAAACAAGAGCTTGAGTGGAGTTTCTATTGTTTTGGAAGCTTGAGGAATGTGCTTGCTGGTGGTTGCTGCCATATTGTTGAGGAATTCCTCCTCTGCATTCTTTTGCAAAGTGACCCATCTTGTGACACTTGTAGCACTCCACCTTTGACTTGTCAAACCCAGCACCATCTTCTTTCCTCTGAGAAAAGTTGTTCCTTCCAGTCCTCTTTACGAATCTCTTGAACCTCATAGTTAGCATGGCCATCTGCCACTTTATATCCATCTCCTCAAGGTCATCTGCATTAATTTGTTCAAGATCATCATTAATTAAACCAGAATTAGCATAACTAGCAAGAAAAGCTTCTAATACAGAGTCATTAGATACATCCTGCTTAGATACATAAGCAGTACTAACTGATTCTGTATTAGCAGCAGAATCAGTAGAAGAAGATGATAAAAGAGCAGCATTATGAGTGCATCCAGATGGTCTTTTCTTGGCTTCCACTTCAGCCTCAAACACCCTTAAGTCATTATAAAGATCGTCTAGTTCTTTGTCCTCCAGCTTGTCATTCTGTCTGAAGGAGACAGTATACATGGTCCATTCATCTCCAAGGGACCTTAAGAACTTTCTGTTTACATCATCTTGATCAATCTGCACTCCAACAATAGCTAGTTCACCAATCATCTTCTTAAACCTGTCAAAAGTTTGAGTCATGGACTCATTCTTAGTTGACATGAAGTTTTCATACAGTTGCTTCAGTATTGCCTTCTGATTTCTCTTGGTACTTTTGGTACCAGAGAATCTCTTCTCTAGAGCATTCCAAAGCATCTGGGCATCAGTGCAGTTGCAGAATTGGTGTTGATACTCATTAGGAATAGCCAAGAGCAGTGTGCTTAGGGCTTTCATCTCTGTCTGCCTTATCTTCCTCTCTCCATCCGTCTTTGGTGGGATTCTTTTTCCATCTGCTCCAATCTTTCCTTCATTAGATGGGCCATTCTCAATGATGTCCCACATAGAGTAATCTGTGAGAAGAATGTATTGCCTGATCCTAATCTTCCACATGTCAAACTCATTAGATCTGAGCATTGGAACCTTTGAGACCAGAACGCTATCACTTGAACCGTCCATGATGATTGTTGTTTTTCTGAGTTTAACAAGACTCTGATACCACTTGTTAGGATCGAAATTCAGACAAGAATTTAATTCACACACACTCAGAATCAATGCTAAATAAGTTGCGGAAAAACACTTTAACACTAACAATCAATGAAACAGTATATGCACTTAAATCACAAGTTATATTGATTAAACTTGATGATTACACACAAAACCTCAATCTGTTGAACAGGCTCAACAGACGTTCTATACTTCTCTATAGAAATGATCTAAACTAGTCTTGAGGTTAATTCTCTCTAAAACAAAACGTATGAATATTAATCATATTCTATCAAAGACTTCTATACTATATATACAAGATTGATTACAAGATAATTATCAAAATAAAATTGATCTTCAGTCCATAATTATCTCCTTTACTTTAGCTTCAATCTATACAGCTGTCTTCATTCTCATACGGAGTCTTCATCTCATAAGCAGCACTATCTTCATGAGCAGTATTAATTCTGAACTAACAGTATTAATCTCAGCAAGCAGTATTAATTTTGTCTCAGCAGCATTAACTCCTTCAAGCAGTAGTAATTGTGACCTGGCAGTACTAACTTCCTCAGGCAGTAATAATTGTCATGTCTAGCAGTAGTAACCATCCTTAGCACATTTCAGACCCAACAGGAGGGAATAAGGAGAATACTCTGAAAAGATCATATCTGTTTTTGAGGGGGAGTATCTGATTTTCTATACGAATGCTAACTTGTATTGTCAAAATTAGTGCATTTGTGTAGGGGAGTCAAAGAGCTTATCAGGTAAAAAATTTCTAAGTATGCTTTGCGCCACCTTCATCTAGCACCAAATGATCCTTGCGCCACATTAAGTTCGCGCAAAATGATCTTTGCGCAACCTTCTTATAGCGCAAAACAAGCTTTGTGCCACCAACATGTCGCGCAAATCTTCCCTCTTTCTCCGTTTCTTTGATTTTGCAGATCTGAAGTTGTCTTGTCTCCAACATTTGCATGACCAAGTTGATCTAGATCATCAAGGTCATGAGGGGGAGGAGTGAAGGAGAAGTTAAAGAGACAAAGAGCTCAAATGTTTATCTGCTGATCAAGATTCGCTCAAGATTCTATTCTTTCAGCTACTACTAGTTCTTTTGTTGTTCCTGCTCCGATCACCACAGTTAATTCAAGGTCTTTTAAAATAGGTGTGTCATCTAGAGCACAAGCTGATGAATCATCTATTCGTTCAAGTTTATTTCAAACTGGTCCAGTCTTATCAAGACAGCAAAGACAACACAATCTGAAAGATACTGAGAAGAATTTTTTTTTTTTAAAAAGTCAGAAAGCTTCGCAAAGTCGCTTAGATGGTTTGTGCTGTTTTAGAAGATGGATTTTGAAGACCAAAACACCAATGATTACTAAGGGGGAGATTGTTAAGTATGATTTTATAGTAATCATTGTATTTATAGGCTTGGTCTAATACTGTGTTTAGATTTCTTATCTGTAGTGTATTAGCCAAGGGTATTTAAGTCCCTTTGGTCTTTGTGTCTTAAGAGAACAATCGCACACTTTCAATATGAAGAACACTTTCACGTTGAAACTCTCTCTCTCTACTTTCTCTCTCTAAGATTTGGTAGATCTTGGACTTTCAGGTATGGCAGCATCTTCTGACGTGGAGTTGTTTAGTCTTTGGCCACCTATATTACTTGTCCTTTGTTCATTATAACAATCATATCCGCAGCGAATATTGCCCGAATGTTATGGGTACAAAGAGTGTACGTTTTCTGATCCATAAGAGGACTAAGGATAGCATTTGATAAATCTGGAAACACTCTTATTGTACAGCCATAATTTCAAACATTAATTCTTGAAACAAAATCGGATAACTCTTGATACACAGGACTGCTGAATTAACTTTGGATTGAATTCCAGAAACACTTTTAAATTGTTGTTGCACAAAACCAACATGGACAGCAGCATCGACAGTAACATGGATTATCCAGACAGAATTCATCTTGAACTCTGGATCAATACGTTTTTGTTGCACTTCGAATACACATTGTGAATAAATCCGCAAGCTGTCAGCATTCTAAACTGATCGTACACAAACTCTGTGGTTTTATCAAACATTCTACACATATATGAAGTTACTGTTCCAAAATTATGATTTCATTACCTAAAATCTGGATGCACAGATTCATCTTGAAAGACTTTCAAGGTCAGATGAACAACAACATATATTTCCAAATATTGTCTATGGACTTGTGAACCTTCAAACTCTGCCCACAATCATTCGAATATGCTAATCTGCTCTAGACATGAGAATATTTTATTTGACCAATTATATCTATCCATTGCTTTTACTGCTCTTTTATAGCCTGTGCAACATTAGCAGCTTGATCACAATTTCATTTCAATTTTGGCTTTGAGAAACACAAATTGAGACCATATTCAATAACAAATGAGGACTGATTTGAGCATTGGCTAATCCGAAACAGATCCAAATCTTATAAACCAAAATCTGAGCAAAAAGAGAGTCCAATCTCGGATTTAATTAAAGTCAGATCAAGGATCAACAGCCTTGAATCCAAGATGCCATAAAATTGCTATGGACTAAAGCACACACAAGGATGGGATCATAGATCAACCATCTACTTAGTGATATAAAATATTAGACCAATAAATGAGAAAGGATCAAGAACACACACATGTAATAAAACTGGTCAAATTTAACCAAAATGAAATTAAATCTTCATATAGGCATTTCATCAAACATGTGGTGTGCAGAAACAGATTTTGTGTAGAATCAAACAAATAGTCTATCAAAGATCATCCAAATCTCATCTATATCAAATAATGGATTTTCAATAAGCACAAAAACAGTGAAAAAATCACAGAATGATATTTGTGTCAAGGCTCATGTGATTTAACCAATCAAAGCACCAAAACGACAAAATAATCATTCAATCTTCAATTGTTGCCATAGATGACCGAAATGAAGAAGAGTTTCTTCATTTGGCTCTGATACCAATTGTTAGATCCTATTTAGGCAAACAAAAACTCCATATAAATGTAGAGATAAGATGAAAATTAAGAACATAATAATCAAGAACTCATCTCATATGCTTTGATTCATTGATGGAGGGGGAAATGGGAAGAACACCACACTAAACATTTAATTGACTCTCATGAGAGGCTCACTTAGTTAGTGTGTGTAATATGTGTGTTCTCTCCAAAAACCTAATGAACAAAAGAGCCATAGGAACCTTTATATAAGGCCCATTTACAATGAAAAGGCTCAAGCCCATACAACTAATTAAAAAGCCCAAAATAAAATTTCTTTATAAAACATTCAATTAGATTGGGGGCTAATTTAAGCTAACAACTGCTCATGGGCTTAAAGCGGAATCTTGTAGCAAAAGTTATAGATGTTTAAACGCGATACCCATTTTTGGCCGATTCGACAAAGGGGGTATCCTTTGAGTTTCTTGTCCAGACCGATCTTGTCGGATTTCCATGAAGCTTTACGTGGTCCACATACAATGTTAATGATAAGGTTTTCATGAGAAATAACTTGAAAAGAACCCGCTCTCATGCCGGAAATTGTCGGAGCCATGCATTGGAAAAGCCGAACGAATGTACGTTGTGCGGTTTATCGAAACCCACTCAAATCATGATGTATTGCCAGAAATCAACCAATCTATGGCTTGATGATTGTTCCAAGGTTAGTTTTGACAGCTCATGGGCTTAAAACTTAGTCACGTAACAAAAGTTATGGACGTTTAAACGCAACACCAATTTTTGACCGATTCAACGAAGGGGGTACCCTTTGAGTTTTTCGTCCGGACCGACCTTGTCAGATTTCCAAGAAACTTTACATGGTCCACATAAAATGTAAATGAGAAGGTTTTTCATGAGAAATAAGTTGAAAAAAAAACCGCTCATGTGCCGAATTGCCGGAGTCACGCATTAGCCAAGCCGAACATACGTTGTGTAGTTTATCGAAACCCACTCAAATCATGGTGTATTTCCAGAAAAAATCCTATATATGCATTTCTCCTCGTTCCAAGGTTCGTTTTGACTGCTCATGGGCTTAAAATGGAGTCACGTAGCAAAAGTTATGGACGTTTAAATGCGACACCCATTTTTGGCCGATTAAACAAAGGGGTACCATTTGAGTTTTCTCGTTCGGACCGACCTTGTCCAATTTACATGAAACTTTACATGGTCCACATATAATGTAAATGAGAAGGTTTTCACCATAAATGACTTGAAAAAAACCAGCCCTCGCGCCGGAAATTACTGGAGCCACACATTGGCCAAGCCGAACGAACGTACGTCGTGCAGTTTATCGAAACTCACTTAAATAATGGTGTATTTCCAGAAAGAAACCTATCTATGTCTTGATCCATGTTCCAAGGTTCATTTTGATTGCTCATTGGCTTAAAACTGAGTCACATAGCAAAAGTTATGGATGTTTAAACGCGACACCCATTTTTGGCCAATTCAACAAAGGGGGGTACCCTGTGAGTTTTCTCGTCCAGAACGACCTTGTTGGATGTCCATGAAGATTTACATGGTACACATACAATGTAAATGAGAAGTTTTTCATGAGAAATAACTTGAAAAAAACCCACTCTCGTGCCGGAAATTGACAGAGCCACGTATTGGTCAATTCGAACGAACGTACGTCGTGCAGTTTATCGAAACCCACTCAAATCAGGGTATATTTCCAGAAATAAACCTATATATCGCTTTTTCCTCTTTCCAAGGTTCGTTTTGACTGCTCATGGGCTTAAAACTAAGTCACATAGCAAAAGTTATGGATGTTTAAACGCGACACCCATATTTTGCCAATTCAACAAAAGGGGTACCCTGTGAGTTTTCTCGTCCAGAACGATCTTCTTTGATGTCCATTAAGATTTAAATGGTCCACATACAATGTACATGATAATTTTTTCACCATAAATAACTTGAAAAGAACCCGCTCTCATACCAGAAATTGTCGGAGCCACGCATTGGCGAAGTCGAACAAACGTACGTCGTGTAGTTTTTCGAAACCCACACAAATCATGGTGTATTGCCAGAAAGAAACCTATCTATGGATTACTTCTCGTTTCAAGGTTCATTTTGACTGCTCATGGGCTTAAAACGGAGTCTCGTAGCAAAAGTTATGGATGTTTAAACGTGACACCCATTTTTGGCCGATTCAAGAAAGAGGGTACCCTTTGAGTTTCTCGTTCGGACCGAGCTTGTTGGATTTCAATGAAACTTTACATGGTCCACATACAATGTAAATGAGAAGGTTTTCACCAGAAATAACTTGAAAAAAACCCGCCCTTGCGCCGGAAATTACTGAAGCCACGCATTGGCCAAGCCGAACGAACGTACTTCGTGCAGTTTATCGAAACCCACTGAAATAATGGTGTATTGGCAGAAAGCAACATATCTATGTCTTGATTCTTGTTCTAAGGTTCATTTTTACTGCTCATGGGCTTAAAACTAAGTCACATAGCAAAAGTTATGGATGTTTGAACGCGACACCAATTTTTGGCCGATTCAACAAAGGGGGTACACTTTGAGTTTTCTTGTTCAGACCGACCTTGTCAGATTTTCATGAAGATTTACATGGTACACATAAAATTTAAATGAGAAGGTTTTCACGAGAAATAACTTAAAAAAATCACGCTCTCGTGCCGAAAATTGCCAGAGCCACGCATTGGCCAAGCCAAACGAACATACATCGTGCAGTTTTTCGAAACCCACTCAAATCATGGTATATTTCCAGAAAGCAACCTATCTATAGATTGATCCACGTTCCAAGGTTCGTTTTAACTGTTCATGCGCTTAAAATGGAGTCTCGTAGCAAAAGTTATAGATGTTTAAACGTGACACCCATTTTTGGTCGGTTCAACAAAAGGGGTACCCTTTGAGTTTTCTCGTCAGGATCAAACTTGTAGGATTTCCATGAAGCTTTATATGGTACACATAGAAAGTAAATGAGAAGGTTTTCACTAGAAATAACTTGAAAGAAAATCGCTCTCGTGCCAGAAATTGCCGGACTCACGCATTGGCCAAGCCGAACAAACGTACGTTGTGCAGTTTATCGAAACACACTCAAATAATGGAGACTTGCCAAAAAGAAACCCATCTTTATATTGATCCTTGTTTAAAGTTTTTTTTTTTACTACTCATGGGCTTAATACCGAGTCATGTAGCAAAAGTTATGGACGATTAAACGCGACACCCATTTTTGGCCGATTCAACAAAGGGGTACCTTTTGAGTTTTTTCTCGTCCAGACCGACCTTTTCGGATTTTCATGAAGATTTATATGGTCCACATACAATGTAAATGAGAAGGTTTTCAAGAAATAACTTGAAAAAATCATGCTCTCGTGCCGGAAATTGTCGGAGTCACTCATTGGTCAAGTCGAACGAACGTACGTCGTGCAGTTATTCTAAACCACTCAAATCAGAGTGTATTTCCAGAAAGCAACTATCTATAGAGTGACCTTCGTTCCAAGGTTCGTTTTGACTGTTTATGGGCTAAAAACAGAGTCTCGTAGCAAACGTTATGGATGTTTAAATGTGACACCCATTTTTGGCCGATTCAAAAAAGGGGTACCCTTTGACTTTCTCGTACGGACCAAACTTGTTGGATTTCCAAGAAACTTTACATCGTCCACATACAATGTAAATCAGAAGGTTTTCATGATAAATAACTTGAAAAAATCCCGCTCTCGTGCCAAAAATTACCGGAGCCACGCATTGGCCAAGCCGAATGAATGAACGTCGTGAAGTTTTTCGAAACCCACTCAAATCATGGTGTATTTCCAAAAATTAACCTATCTATGGCTTGTTCCTCATTCCAAGGTTCGTTTTGACTTCTTATGGGCTTAAAACGGAGTCTCGTAGCAAAACTTATGGACGTTTAAACGTGACACCCATTTTTGGCCATTTCTACAAAGGGGGTACCCTTTGAGTTTTCTCGTCCGGACGGACCTTGTCCGATTTCCATGAAAATTTACATGGTCCACATACAATGTAAATGAAAAGATTTTAACCATAAATAACTTGAAAAAAATCCGCCTCGTGCCGGAAATTACCGGAGCCGCTCATTGGACATGCCGAACGAACATACGTCGTGCAGTTTTTCGAAACCCAATCTAATCATGGTGTATTACCCTAAAGAAACCTATCTATGGCTTTCTCCTCATTCCAAGGTTCATTTTGACTACTCATTGGCTTAAAACGGACTCTCGTAGCAAAAGTTATGGATGTTTAAACGTGTCACCCATTTTTGGCCGATTCAAAAAAGGGGGTACCTTTTGAGTTTCTCGTACGGACCGACCTTGTCGTATTTATATGAAACTTTACATCGTCCACATGCAATGTAAATGAGAAGGTTTTCACGATAAACAACTTGGAAAAAAACCTTGCTCTCGTGCCGGAAATTGCCGGAGCCACATATTGGCCAAACCGAACGAACGTACGTTGTGTAATTTATCGAAACCCATTCAATTCTAGGTGTATTTCAGAAACAACTGTTGGGAACTGAAGATTTGCTTAAGTATGATTACTACTGCTAGTACATCATGGTTACTACTGCTGAGTCAGATTACTACTGCTAATCAAGGTTAATACTGCTTGAAGAAGTTACTACTGCTAATCAGAGTTAGTGCTGCTGGAGATTAGTACTGCTCAGAGTGGTTAATGCTGCTACAACTTAATACTGCTTATGTGATAATTGTGGAAATCCGTGCAGATCAAAGATTGAAGATAATTATGGAAGAATATACTGAAGATCTTTTATATTTTGTAGTTATCTTTTATTTTCAGTATATGTATAGACTTAGTTAGAATAGTTTATTAGAATACAATCATTCTAAGTTTTTGTTCTAAGAGAGAATTAACCTCAAGGTCTATAATCCTAATTCTAGAGAAGTAGAATTCGTCTTGGTGAGCCTGTTCATCAAGATTGAGGTTTTGTGTGAAAGCTTGTAACTTTAATCATTCAATAAAGTTTACAAGTTATGATTTCAGTTTTACTGTTCCATTGATAGTTGAATATTAAAGTGTTTTTCCGCAACTTCTTTAATATTGTTTCTGAGTATTATTATTCTTGTTAAGAATTAGATCCTGACAAGTGGTATTAGAGCCAAGTACTCTCATAAACCTTCATTCATCATGGACAACACAGGTGAATCAAACAGTACTTTTGTCTCAAAGGTTCCCATGCTCAAACCTAATGAGTTTGACATGTGGAAAATTCGAATCAAGTAGTACATCCTCCTTACAAACTGTTCTATGTGGGACATTGTTGAGAATGGTTCCTCTGCTGAAGGTAAAATTGGACAAGATGGCAGAAGACCACCTCCAAAAACTGACGGTGAGAAGAAAGTCATACAGTTGGAGATGAAAGCCTTAAGCACCCTGCTTTTGGCCATTCCTAATGAGTATCAACATCAGTTTCAACACTGCACAGATGCTCAGATTCTATGGAATGCTTTAGAGAAGAGATTTGCTGGCACCAAGAGCACTAAGAGGAATCAAAGGGATATTCTCAAGCAGCAATATGAGAATTTTACATCTTCAAAGAATGAGTCTATGACTCAAACTTTTGACAGATTCAATAAGTTAATTGGTGAGTTGGCTACTGTTGGAGTACAGATGGAACAAGATGATGTCAATCGAAAGTTCCTCAGATCTCTTGGAGATGAATGGACCATGTACACTGTTTCATTCAGACAGAATGATGAATTAGAAGAAAAGGAACTAGATGATCTGTACAATGATCTAAGAGTGTTTGAATCTGAGGTGGAAGCAAAGAAGAAGCCTACTGGATATGTACATAATGTTGCACTCCTATCAGTATCAATTGATTCTAATGCTAACCCTGAATCAGTTAATGCTGCATGTGGAGTAAATCAAGAAAATGGCAATGAATCTATTTTTGAAGTCTTTCTTTCCAGCCATGGTAACTCTTCTTTAATCAATGATGACTTGGAGCAGCTTCATCCTGATGATCTTGAAGAGATGGATATCATATGGAAGATGGCCATGCTTTCTATGAGGGTGAAGAAATTCATCAAGAGGACTGGGAGGAACAACTTTTCCCCAAGAAGAGAAGATGGAGCAGGCTTTGATAAGTCAAAGGTGGAATGCTACAAGTGTCATATGAAGGGACACTTTGCCAGGGAATGCAGAAGTGGAGTGTCTCACAACTACCACCAACAAGCACATACTGGAAACTTCAACCAGAACAAAAACTCTGCTCAAGCTCTTGTTTCTCAACAAGGAATGGGGTTTGACTGGAGTGATCAAGCAGAAGAGGCCATTCAAAATCAATCTCTAATGGCAGAGGTATCTGATCTCCCAACAGAGGTACTTTCTAATCTCTGTTCTCAAACTTGCATAGACACTGTTAAAAGGTACAGGGATCACAACCAGAATATGAGTGATGACCTTAAGAGGTTAGAAAAGGATAGAAAAGACTATGTGAGAATTGTTGAGAGGTTTGAGGAACAAATCAAAGGTTTCTAAGCCAATGAACTTCAACACACATATGATACAAATTACTGGAAGTGGGAGAAGAATGATCTAGAACTCCAACTGATAAAGTCCAAGGAGGAGAATGAAAAGTTGAGAGGAGAACTAGACAAGGTTAAGCTAGATGTGGAAAAGTTTTCATATGCCTCTAAAGCCATGGATTCAATTCCAAAGGTCCCAGGTGCCAAGAACCCAAGGGGGTAGCAGGTGCTTCTGCTAGGCAGAAAACCTCTACTACTAAAAGATCCAAGGATCCTTCAAGGGTGGTAAACACACCCAAAGGAGGTGAGGACAGATATAACTACCAAGAATTGATGGATACAATGGGCAACATTAGTCTAGATGTCATCAAACAGGGAGCAGATATAGAGGAGATGAAATTGGTAATTCTGTCTCAACAAGTGCAGATTACCAAATTGAAGAAGCTAGTGAAGAAGTTGGTGTAGAAAAGAAAAAGAAAACAGTATGTCCTGAAGAAGAGGGGAGATGCTTTCAAAAAGGGGGAGAAACAAGATCATGGGGAGAAAATCAGTACTAGTGGTATGGAAGCTCAATTTGAGGGGGAGCAGAATAGGGAAACATAAAATAAAGAAGCAGAAACTAGTAAAGCAGCAGTAACAGAAAAAGCACAAGCAACAGTAACAGGGCTATCTATTGAAGAGATAGAAATAGCAGAAACCCTTCTAAAAGCCAAAACAGACACTCCCAAGGCTACTCAAAAGGCCAAGGGAGTGGTCATTAAAGAGGGAGTGGTCATTAAAGAAGGAGGCCTTGAGCAGAAAAGAAAAGAAAACAGTGAGGCAGAATTGAAGAGGAAAGGAAAGGCCAAGGTGGATGAATCTACAACGCAACCAAAGAAGCTAAAACAGATTGAACTAGATGAGAAATTGGCAAAGAAGCTGCAGGTTGAGCTACAACAAGAAGAAGAGACTCAACAGGACAAAGATAGGCAGATTGCTCTAGATCTGTCTACTAAGCTGAATGAGGAGTATCAAAAGAGTCTAAAAATTGCAGCTGAGGCCAAGAAACGATCAGTGATAGCAACCAAGCACATAATGCTTGTAAAGACTCAGAAAAGACAACCCTCTAAGACCTATCTGGATAATCAAGAAAGGAGAAAGATGATAAACTTCCTGAAAGGAGCTCTTGGAGTTCCTGAAGGAATGTTTACTAACATGGCCTATGGTAGGATAGAGGAGTTGTATTCAAAGGAGATGGCTAAGCTTCAAGGGGATTCCACTCAAAGGGAAGAAGCTGAAAGGAGGATGAAAGAGAGACATGATCTCAATATCCAACAACCCTTCCCTGAGGAAACCACTCCTTCAAAGGAAAAGGATGAAGAAAAGAAGGAAGAGTCTGTTGCTGTGGAAGTTAAATCTGCAAAGAGAGTGAAAACTCTAGCCTCCAAGAAACAGTCCAAAAAGCCAAGGGTTGATGAAGTAGAAAAGGAGACAGAACCATCTGTTGTAGGGCATACAGAGCAATCAAGTCAAAGTGCACAACAACCAAGTCAATCTAATGTGCATTTTGAGCTTTACATGACTGTAGCAGATGATGAACCAGTACAAGCTGATCCCATTTCCATGAAAGCACCTGAAATCATGTTTTGGGATATCCTGGAAGATCAAAGAAAGAAATACTTCAGGATTAAGAGAATGGGAGACATATATGAAGTGTATTCTACTTGGGGAAGAATCATCAGAAGTTGTTCAAGATCAGATCTAGAAGAGATGTTTAAGGTTGGAATGAGTCTATATGAAAAGGAGCTGACAGGAGAAGAAATGAGCTTAATCAGATTAGCCATGGAGTACTTGTGTATGATGTTTGATCCTAGCAAAGTTCAACATGTGATCAGAGATTTGCATCTAGAGAATAAATTCCAAAGAATAGAAAACTGGATGATATTTGAAAGGTGTGGAGTCTATGTCATCACTGTAGACAGAGCTTATCATGAGTACTACTTGGTTGATAAGATCTTGATCACAGCAAGGGTAAACTGCAAGCAATGTTGAATGCCAAGCTTACATGTTCAAAGGATTCAGAAATGGCAAAGATTGTGGTAAGCAGAATCATCAATCAAAGCTTGGGTTTGGATCCTAATCTAGGGGTGTAAACCTAGGTTTTCAAAGCATCTTGAAGACCTTATCTGAAGAACTTGACTTCTCTTTCTAAAAGTCAAGTTAGGGGGAGATTGTTGGGAACTGAAGATTTGCTTAAGTATGATTACTACTGCTAGTACATCATGGTTACTACTGCTGAGTCAGATTACTACTGCTAATCAAGGTTAATACTGCTTGAAGAAGTTACTACTGCTAATCAGAGTTAGTGCTGCTGGAGATTAGTACTGCTCAGAGTGGTTAATGCTGCTACAACTTAATACTGCTTATGTGATAATTGTGGAAATCCGTGCAGATCAAAGATTGAAGATAATTATGGAATAATATACTGAAGATCTTTTATATTTTGTAGTTATCTTTTATTTCCAGTATATGTATAGACTTAGTTAGAATAGTTTATTAGAATACAATCATTCTATGTTTTTGTTCTAAGAGAGAATTAACCTCAAGGTCTATAATCCTAATTCTAGAGAAGTAGAATTCATCTTGGTGAGCCTGTTCATCAAGATTGAGGTTTTGTGTGAAAGCTTGTAACTTTAATCATTCAATAAAATTTACAAGTTGTGATTTCAGTTTTACTGTTCCATTGATAGTTGAATATTAAAGTGTTTTTCCGCAACTTCTTTAATATTGTTTCTGAGTGTTATTATTATTGTTAAGAATTAGATCCTGACAACAACCTATCCATGGATTTCTCCTTTTTTCAAGGTTCGTTTTAACTACTCATGGTCTTAAAATGGAGTCACGTAGCAAAAGTTATGGACGTTTAAACACGACACCCATTTTTATCTGATTCAATAAAGGGGGTACCATTTGAGTTTTCTCGTCCGGACCGATTTTTTCCGATTTCCATGAAACTTTACATGGTCCACATATAATGTAAACGAGAAGGTTTTCACAAGAATTAACTTGAAAAAAACCCACTCTCGTATCGGAAATTGCTGGAGCCACGTATTGGCCAAGCCAAACGAACGTACGTCGTGTAGTTTATCGAAACCCACTCAAATAATGGTGTATTTCCAGTAATAAACATATCTATGTCTTGATCCTTGGTCCAAGTTTCGTTTTGACTGCTCATGGGCTTAAAACAGATTCACGTAGCAAAAGTTATGGATGTTTAAACGTGATACCCATTTTGGTCTATTCAACAAAGTGGTACCCTTTGAGTTTCTCGTCCGGACCGATCTTGTTAGATTTCCATGAAACTTTACATCATCCGCATACATTGTAAATGAGAAGGTTTTCACGAGAAATAACTTGGAAAAAAACCCCGCTCTCGTGCCGAAAATTGTCGGAGCCATACATTGGCCAAACTGAACAAACGTACGTTGTGCAATTTATCGAAACCCACTCAAATCAGGGTGTATTGCCAGAAAGATAACTATATATGACTTTCTTCTCGTTCCAAGGTTCGTTTTGATTGCTCTTGGTCTTAAAATAGAGTCACGTAGCAAAAGTTATGCATGTTTAAACGCGACACTCATTTTTGTTCGATTCAACAAAGGGGGTACCATTTAAGTTTTCTCGTCCGAACCGACCTTGTCGGATTTCCATGAAACTTTATATCGTCCACATACAATCTAAATGAGAATTTTTTCACCAGAAATAACTTGAAAAAACCCCGATCTGATGCCAAAAATTGCTATAGCCACGCATTGGCTAAGCCAAACGAACGTACATCGTGTAGTTTATTGAAATCCAATAAAATAATGGTGTATTGCTAGAATATATACTTATCTATGTTTTGATCCTTGGTCCAAGGTTCGTTTTGACTGCTCATTGGCTTAAAACAGAGTCACGTAGCAAAATTATGGATCTTTAAACACGACACCCATTTTTGGCCGATTCAACAAAGGAGTACCCTTTGAGTTTTCTCATCCAGACCAACTTTGTAGGATTTCCATGAATCTTTACATGGTGCAATACAAAGTAAATGAGAAGGTTTTCATGATAAAAAACATGTAAAAATCCCGCTTTTTTGCCAGAAATTGCTAGAGCCACGCATTGGGCAAGCCGAACGAACGTACGTCGTGAAGTTATTCGAAACTCACTCAAATCATGGTGTATTGCTAGAAAGTAACCTATCTATGTCTTGATCCTCATTCCAAGGTTCATTTTTAGTGCTCATGGGCTTAAAACGGACTCTCATTGCAAAAGTTGTGGATGTTTAAACGTGACACCCATTTTTGGCCAATTCAACAAAGGGGATACCCTTTGAGTTTTCTGTCCGGACCGAGCTTGTCGGATTTCCATGAAACTTTACATGGTCCACATACAAAGTAAATTAGAATGTTTCCACTAGAAATAACTTGACAAAAAAACCGCTTTTGTGCCAAAAATTGCCAGAGCCACGCATTGGCCAAGCCGAACGAACGTACGTCGTGCAATTTATCGAAACACGCTCAAATAATGGTGTGTTTCCCGAAAGCAACATATCTTTGTCTTTCTCCATGTTCCAAGGTTCGTTTTGACTGCTCATGGTCCTAAAACCGAGTCACGTAGCAAAAGTTATGGACGTTTAAACACAACACCCATGTTTGGCCTATTCAACAAAGGAGGTACGCTTTGAGTTTTCTCGTACAGATCGGCCTTGTCGGATTTCAATGAAGATTTACATGGTACACATACAATTTAAATGAGAAGGTTTTCACAAGAAATAACTTGAAAAAATCACGCTCTGGTGCCGGAAATTGCCGGAGCCACACATTGGCCAAGCCGAACGGACGGACGTCGTGCAGTTTTTCGAAACCCACTCAAATCATGGTGTATTTCCAAACATAAACATATCTATGGATTTATCCTCGTTCCAAGGTTCGTTTTGACTGCTCATGGGCTAAAACGGAGTCTCGTAGCAAAAGTTATGGATGTTTAAACGTGGCACCATTTTTGGCCGATTCAACAAAGGGAGTACGCTTTGAGTTTTCTCGTCTGAATCGACCATGTCGGATTTCCATGAAAATGTACATGGTTTACATATAAAGTAAATGAGAAGATTTTTACCATAAATAACTTGAAAAAAAAACCCGTTCTCGTGCCATAAATTTCTGGAGCCACGCATTGTCTTAGCTGAATGAACGTACGTCACACAGTTTATCGAAACACACTCAAATAATGGTGTGTTGCCAAAAAAAACCTATCTTTGTGTTATCCCAGTTTAATCTAGTTGATTAACAATCATAGAACACAATAATAATCAAGAGATAAAGATTAAGAATAACATACCAATCCCTTGAATAAACAGTTAAACCTTGTGTGTTCTTGATACCCTTGAATACAAAGAAAACAACTACCTCTCTCTAAACAATAATTATGATAATGATAATAATGAGAGAATTAACCCTAAAACCTAAATAACTAAAACTTTAAATACTTAGGCTTTTAAGGCGTAATGGGCTTGGGCCCAATAGCTAATAACTATCAATCTATTACAATTTAAACCCCAAACTTTAACTATCAAATAAATACAGTTTAGACCCTTTAATCTTGAATACAATTATTTGATCCAACAATCTCCCCCTTTGGATTCAAGATTAAAAAAAAATTGGTAATTGTCTTCAGGTCTTCACTTGTCTTCACTTTTCTTTAAAAACTTCAGATATGACGTTGATAGC
Organism: Arctium minus; assembly: GCA_954870635.1. Classification (NCBI taxonomy): domain Eukaryota; kingdom Viridiplantae; phylum Streptophyta; class Magnoliopsida; order Asterales; family Asteraceae; genus Arctium; species Arctium minus. The sequence continues at coordinate 1,861,742 of OX941092.1, read as the reverse complement.
TTCAAAACTTGATATCTTCAAAATAGTCTTCAAATCTTCAAATCTTTCCTTGAATGAAAATCTTTGTATATCTTTGAAAATCTTCAGCAATCTTCAAATATTTGAAAATCTTCAGCAGTCTTCAGATTATATTCTCCCCCTTAATATACTCTTCCTTTTTGTATCTTCTCCCCCTTTTTGATGAGTGGTGAGAATCATCATCATCAAAACTTGTCAAAACAATCTCCCCCTTTATGGAAAAATCTCCTCCTTTGTCTTTATAGACTTCAATTTAGCACTTTCTTCATGTAATGAGCCCTGTAAGAAATAAGAACAGTCTTCCGAGATGGAAAGAGTGATTATTTCAATCTTTTCAGATTAAAATATAAAGTAGTAACCATTCGAATCTTTTCAAATTCAAACAGGTAATAAGTGAAACCCTGAATCAACAAATGACTCAGTTAGAATGCATGTCAATGACACAAAGTCACTGAGTAACACAAAGTTACTATATAAGGAGCTGGTTTTGATGTTGACTCCCCAGGTCTTCCATTCAATCATCGAATAACACATGGTTACCTATGAACGTTCTGACAGAAAACAAATTTCTGTGTGCTTGTGCATGTGTATGAAAGAATTTAAGCATAGATGATTGCTTTTCAATATAGGCTCAAAGTATGTAAACTTGTTGACACAACAACAAATTATACAAAGACTCAATGTGCATGAGAAAGGGTTCGAAGGTGGGGCAACTTTCCTTCTTTTTCAATATTAGTATCTTCCAAATGAAGAACCAATAGCATATCTGTTGCGTCCCCAGAAAATGTGAAACATTCTCTTTTTGAAAAAAGAATGAGTAGCTGGTGGGGTTGAATGCAAGAGATGGCATGGGCTAGGTGCCTTTTTCAATGATGGTCACCAAAGAATGTGAACCAATCAGATAATGTGGCTGCCCGACTCAGAAAGAGTTTGATGCGGAGTTTAATATTCTTTTACTCTGATCTCTCACCCTCTTTCTTTTAATGTTCACTTCTAACCAATATCTCATTTACATTTTACCTCTTCACACACCATCACTCAATTCTTTTTACCCCTCTACCCTCAATCACTCATGGTATACTTCCTGGGTAGGAAACACTGGTTATCGTGAATCCATGGAAGTTCTGTTAAGCTCACACACTGAATCCCATGTATTGTCCTAAAAGTACGTGTTGTTCAACAGGCTATGAAAGCATAAATAAGCATAGGGTTACATGAAGAATAAAAATATGGAGAAGTCAAAACAGTTGTGTTTGACGATGCAATTCTCCCCCTCACCCTAAAAGTGGTTGGCAATAAGCTCATATCAATTTGTCATGAAGAATAATATGTTGGAGAATCAAAAACGAATGTTGTTTATATGAACAATATATAAACATATTTTCAATGAAAGCACATGAAATGACGTTTGATTCAATCAACAGTGAATACAAAGAACGTGAGTATTTCCATAGAATGATTTTAACTTTGATACATGGTAATAACAAAGTCAAATAGAATGTTCTGAACTGTTATGTGTATGAATACTTGACAAAGTATATTTACAAGATAAAACACAAGTATTTATCTTTAAGAACACACGGTCAGATAAGCATTTAAGTATCCAAAAATCTGTTAAAAACACAGATATTCTCCCCCTTAACTGAAGATTTTTTTAACATAAAGCAGAAAATAAAGCACTGAAGTGCAGGTTCTAATCAGAAGTGATTAGAAGCCATATTCCGTTGAGGTACGGGTTCTAAGCTGATTTACTTAGAAGCCATATTCCGTTGAGGTACGGGTTCTAAGCTGATTTACTTAGAAGCCATCGTTCTTTATCCCCCTTAAACCTTGAGTGCCTGCAACACTGATTTAGCTTTTGGTACCCACTGGTATTTGGGTCCTAATGGGTTAGTTGCAGTTCTAGTGGAAGAGATGAAATAAGAACCATACCAGTTATTAACATAAGCTTTTCTGACAAAATCATTTGAGCCACAGTAGGAACAACTAATTTTCTTTTGTGCTAACCTGATCAGTTGATTAATAGTGTAAACCAGATCAGATTTGCCAAAAGTTTTACCTTTAGAAGCATAGTTCCATTTAGCATTTGATGTATGCACAAATGATTTGTCTTTCTTCTCATCTGGAGTTCCTTTAACTCTCCAGATCCAATTACCTTTATCTTTCTCGTCATCTCTTCTCCAGAAGCTTTTCTTTTGAGACTTGTTCTTCTTTAAGTTACCTGAACCATCAACGTTTTTGTCATAGAAAAGGTTATAAGGACGAATCTAATTAGTAGATTTAGAAGTAAGACTATCATCTGAATCACAGAAAGGATTATAGAAAACATTTGAAACATGTGAACTTGAAGCCTTTTTGAGTGAACAATCGGAATCAGTTTGATCATCTCTCGGTGATTGAGCTATTGATTCTGGCGTCTTGTGCTCAGTCAGCTTCACCTTGAACACGATCTCTTCAAGTTCCTTTATCTTTGAAGACAAATTGTTTCTTTCCTTTTCAATCAGATCAAACTTCTTATGCAACTCAGATTTTTCATTCTTCTCCTTCATGATGTTTGTTGACAATTCAAATAGTTTTCCTGTCAGCTTGGCTATCTCGGTCTCAAATATTTTCTTTTCTTCAGAAAAGTCTGTATGTATATCCTTCAGCTCAGCATTCTTCTTCTCATTCTCAGCCTTTTCTCTCTCAAGAATGATAACTTTCTCAAAGTCTGAAACTTGTTGAGAAAGCTTAACACATCTGAGCTCTAATGATTTCTTTTCTTCAAAGGCTTTTCTGAAGAAATCAGAGAATTTATTGGCAAATTCTTTTCTCTGTTTCTCAATCTTCAACATCTCATCTTGAGCTATTGTATTGTCTCTGTCTTGGGTTGCCTTTTCTTTCAGCTTTTCAATCTCAACCTCAAGACTGAGAACTTTATCTTTAAACTTATCTTTGTCCGCACAGAGTTGAGAATTTATCTGTCTTAGTCCTTTACTAGTATCATTTGCAACACTTGTACTCCTTCTAAGCTCCTCAAACTCTCTTTGCATTGCATCCTTCTTTGACCATGTAGAGCTGGATTCAGATCTTTTCAACTTTGCTTGAAGATCCAAGATCTCTTTTTATTTAGACTCAATCATTCCTGCAAAGTCAATTATAGAATCAGAATCTTTTGAATTTTCTTTTAAAGCATTGATCTGAATAAGAAGAGATGAGTTATGAATCTTTAGATTTTCATTCTCAGCTTCAAGAGCTAACATCTCGGATTTGAGCTTTTTAATCTCCTTTTCACAATCATCAGCCCTGTATGTATATCTTGACAACTGTCTAGCAAGTCGTTTAGCATTTGCTTTTGCTTCAGAATGTGTCATCTTTTCAAAATCAAGGATGTAACCTTCAGACATCATTAGCTGATTCGACATCCTAGCTGTATGGTTAGTAATCAAACTTTTCTGTACCAAGACAATCAACTAGAAGAGATCGTTAGAATCAAGAATAAAGATAAAAACTACACTCAAAAAATTTAAATTTTTTTTTAACCGGGGGTACTGTTCACCGGTACTGTAGCGACCGGTACTATTCACCGGTACTGTTCACCGGTACTATAGCGACCGGTACTATAGCGACCGGTACTATTCACCGGTATTGTTCGACCGAATTTTTTTTTTACCGGTAAAGTGCTTCGACCGGTAAAGTGCTCGACCGGTAAGATATTGGACCGGTATAAAGTATTCGACCGGTGAGAAACTAAGACCGGTAAAGGTATGGACCGATAGTGATGTTCGACCGATAGGGTGATATGTTCTTAATGCTTTGGACCGGTATGTTCTTAAGCCAGCCCAGAACGTCGATAAACAGAAGCAATAATCAACCCAGAAATCAATACAGACTCAAAATCAGATGCAAAAATCAGTCTTTTGTATCCCAAAACAGATATCGATCAACATTCAATCAATCATAATAAGTAAAAATCCCTTTTTATCACTGAATTTTAAGAACACAGAGTCAACTCCTTTATGAACCCAGAAAACACAAAATCAATAAATTCAATCACTTGTTAATTCTTAAAGCAATTAATCAATCAGATAGTGTTCAATAACGCAAAACACACCTAATCAGATCAATATTAAACATAAACGCACATAGATTCATGAAAACAGATGAACAGTAAAAAAAAAATTCGATGAACAGTAATCGATGAATAGTAAAAAAATTGATTTTTTAATACCACTTGTTATCCCAGTTTAATCTAGTTGATTAACAATCACAGAACACAATAATAATCAAGAGATAAAAATTAAGAATAACATACCAATCCCTTGAATAAACAGTTAAACCTTGTGTATTCTTGATACCCTTGAATACAGAGAAAACAACTACCTCTCTCTAAAAAATAATTATGATAATGATAATAATGAGAGGATTAACCCTAAAACCTAAATAACTAAAACTTTAAATACTTAGGCTTTTAAGGCCTAATGGGCTTGGGCCCAATAGCTAATAACTATCAATCTATTACAATTTAAACCCCAAAGTTTAACTATCAAATAAATACAGTTTAGACCCTTTAATCTTGAATACAATTATTTGATCCAACACTTTGTCTTGATCTTTGTTCCAAGGTTTGTTTTGACTGCTCATGGGCTGAAAACAGAGTCATGTAACAAAAGTTATGGACATTTAAACCAAACACCCATTTTTGGTCGATTCAACAAAGGGGGTACCCTTTGAGTTTTCTCGTCCATACCGACTTTATCAGATTTTCATGAAAATTTACATGGTTTACATACAATGTAAATGAGAAGATTTTCATGATATATAACTTGAAAAATCCCGCTCTCGTGCCGGAAATTGTCGGAGCCACGCATTGGCCAATGCGAACGAACGTACGTCGTGCAGTTTATCGAAACCCACTCAAATCATAGTGTATTTCCAGAGATCAACGTATCTATGGCTTGCTCCTCATTCCAAGGTTCGTTTTGACTGCTCATGGGTTTAAAACGGAGTCTCGTAGCAAAAGTTATAGACGTTTAAACGTAACACCCATATTTGGTCGATTCAACAAAGGTGGTACCCTTTGAGTTTTCTCGTCCGGACCGACCTTGTCCGATCTCCATGAAACTTTACATGGTCCATATACAATGTAAACGAGAAGTTTTTCACCATAAATAACTTGAAAAAAACCCGCTCTCGTGTCGGAAATTGCTGGAGCCACGCATTGGCCAAACCAAACGAACGTACGTCGTGTAGTTTATCGAAACTCACTCAAATAATGATGTATTTCCAGAAAGAACCCTATCAATGTATTGATCCTTGGTTCAAGGTTCTTTTTGACTGCTCATAGGCTTAAAACAAAGCCACATAACAAAATTTATGGTTGTTTAAACGCGGCACCAATTTTTGGTCGATTCAACAAAGGGGTACCCTTTGAGTTTTCTTGTCTAGGCCGACCTTGTCGGATTTCCATGAAACTTTACATGGTCCACATACAATGTAAATGAGAAGGTTTTAACCAGAAATAACTTGAAAAAAATCCCACTCTCATGTCGGAAATTGTCGGAGCCACGCATTGGTCAAGCCGAACGAATGTACTAAAATCATGTGTATTTCTAGAAAACAACCTATCTTGGCTTGATCCTCTTTCCAAGGTTCGTTTATACTGGTTATGGGCTTAAAACTGAGTCATGTAGCAAAAGTTATGGTCGTTTAAGCGTGACAAGAAATTTTTGGCCGATTTAACAAAGGGGTACCCTTTGGGTTTCTCGTCCGGACCAACCTTGTTGGATTTCCAAGAAACTTTGCATTTTCCATATATAATATAAATGAGAAGGTTTTCACAAGAAATAATTTCAAAAAACCCTGCTCTCGTGCCGGAAATTGCCGGAGCCACGCTTTGATCAAACCGAACGAACGTACGTCGTGCAGTTTATCGAAACCCACTCAACTCATGGTGTATTGCTAGAAAGAGGCCTATCTATGGCTTTCTCGTAGTTTCAAATTTTTTCTGGACAAATCGTTGGTTTAAAACGTAGTGACATAGCAAAAGTTATGGATATTTAAACGCAATACCCATTTTTGGCCGATTTAACAAAGGGAGTATCCTTTGGGTTTTCTAGTTCGGACCGACCTTGTAGGATTTCCATGAAACTTTACATGGTTCACATACAATGTAAATGAGAATGTTTTCTCCAGAAATAACTTGAAAAAAACCCGCTCTCGTGTCAGAAATTGACGGAGCTACGCATTGGCTAAGCCAAACGAAAGTACGTCGTGCAGTTTATCGAAAACCACTCAAAATATGGTGTATTTCTAGAAAGAAACCTATCTATGGTTTGATCCTCATTCCAAGGTTCGTTTTGACTGCTAATGGGCTTAAAAAGGAGTCACGTAGCAAAAGTTATGGACGTTCAAACGTGACACCTATTTTTGGCCGATTCAATAAAGGGGGTACCGTTTGACTTTTCTCATCCGGACCGACCTTGTCGGATTTCTATTAAACTTACATTGTCCACATACAATGTAAATGAGAAGGTTTTCACCAGAAATAACTTGAAAAGAACCCTCCCTCATGCCGGAAATTACTGGAGCCACGCATTGACCAAGTCGAACGAACGTAAGTCGTGTAGTTTTTTGAAACCCACTCAAAACATGGTGTATTTCCAGAAAGAAACCTATCTATGGTTTTCTCCTCTTTCCAAGGTTCGTTTTGACTGCTCATGGGCTTAAAACGGAGTCTCGTAGCAAAAGTTATGGATATTTAAATGTGACACTCATTTTTGGTCGATTCAACAAAGGGGTACCCTTTGAGTTACTCGTCCGAACCGACCTTGTAGAACTTCCATGAAACTTTACATCGTCCACATACAATGTAAATGAGAAGGTTTTCATGACAAATAACTTGAAAAAACTCGCTCTTGTGCCGGAAATTGCCGGAGCCACACTTTGGCTAAACCGAACGAACTTATATTGTGCAGTTCATCTAAACCCACTAAAATCAGAGTGTATTGCTAGAAAGCAACCTATCTATGGATTTCTCCTTGTTCGAAGGTTCGTTTTGACTGCTCATGGCATTAAAACAAAGTCACGTAGCAAAAGTTATGACCGTTTAAAGGCGACACCCATTTTTGTCCGATTCCTCAAAGGGTGTACCCTTTGAGTTTTCTCGTTCTTAACGACCTTGTCTAATTTCCATGAAACTTTACATGGTCCACATACAATGTAAATGAGAAGGTCTTCACCAAAAATAACTTGTAAAAAACCCGCTCTCGTGCCGGAAATTGTTGGAGCCACGCATTGGCCAAGCCAAACGAACGTACGTCGTGTAATTTATCTAAACCTAATACATAATAGTGTATTTCCAGAAAGAAACTGATCTATGTCTTGATCCTTGGTCCAAGGTTCGTTTTCACTGCCCATGTGCTTAAAACAGAGTCACGTAGCAAAAGTTATGGATGTTTAAACGCGACGCCTATTTTTGGCCAATTCAACAAGGGGGTACCCTTTGAGTTTTCTCGTCCAGACCGACCTTTTTGGATTTCCATGAAGATTTACATGGTCCACATACAATGTAAATGGTAAGGTTTTCACGAGTAATAACTTGAAAAAAATCCGATCTGTTGCCGAAAATTGTCGGAGCCACGCATTGGCCAAGTCGAACGAACGTACGTCGTGTTGCTTTTCGAAACCCACTCAAATCATGGTGCATTTTCAGAAAGAAACATATCTATGGATTGATCCTTGTTCCAAGGTTCGTTTTGACTGCTCATGGGCTTAAAACGGAGTCTCGTAGCAAAAGTTATGGATGTTTAAACATGGCACCATTTTTGGCCGATTCAACAAAGGGGGTACCCTTTGAGTTTTCTCATCTGAACTGAACTTGTCGGATTTCCATGAAACTTTACATCGTTTACATAAAAATTAAATGAGAAGGTTTTCACTAGAAATAACTTGAAAAAAACCCGCTCTCGTCACGAAATTTTCCGGAGCCATACATTGGCTAAGCTGAACGAACGTACGTCGTGCAGTTTATCGAAACAAACTCAAATAATGGTGTGTTTCCAAAAAGAAACCTATCTTTGTCTTGCTCCTTGTTCCAAGGTTCGTTTTGACTTCTCATGGGCTTAAAACAGAGTCACGTAACAAAAGTTATAGACATTTAAACGGAACACCCATTTTTGGCCGATTCAACAAAGGGGTATCCTTTGAGTTTTCTCGTCCATACCGACCTTGTCGTATTTAAATGAAGATTTACATGGTCCACATACAATGTAAATGATAAGGTTTTTACAATAAATAATTGAAAAAATACCGCTCTCTTGCCAGGAGTTGTCGGAGCCACACATTGGCCAAGGCGAACGAACGTACGTCGTGCAGATTATCGAAACCCACTCAAATCATGGTGTATTGCCAGAAGGCAACCTATCTATGGATTGATCCTCGTTCAAAGGCTGGTTTTGACTGGTCAGGGGCTTAAAACGGAGAGTTGTAGCAAAAGTTATGGACGTTTAAATGTGACACCCATTTTTGGTTGATTCAACCAAGGTGGTACCCATTTGAGTTTTCTCGTCCGGACCGACCTTGTCCGATTTCCATGAAACTTTACATGGTTCACATACAATGTAAATGAGAAGGTTTTCACAAGAAATAACTTGAAAAAAACTCACCCTCGCATCGGAAATTGCTAGAGCCACGCATTGGCCAAGCCGAACGAACTTACGTCGTGCAGTTTATCGAAACCCACTCAAATAATGGTATACTGGAAGAAAGAAACCTATCTATGTCTTGATTCTTGTTCCAAGGTTCGTTTTGACTGCTCATGGGCTTGAAACTGAATCACATAGCAAAAGTTATGGATGTTTAAACGCGACACCCATTTTTGGCCGATTCAACAAAAACGATACACTTTGAGTTTTCTCGTCCAGACCGACCTTGTCGGATTTCCATGGTACACATACAATTTAAATGAGAATGTTTTCACGAGAAATAATTTGAAAAAATCCCACTCTCGTGCTGGAAACTGCCAGAGCCACGCATTGGCAAAGTCGAACGAACGTACGTCGCACAGTTTTTTAAAACCTACTCAAATCATGGGGTATTGCCAGAAACGGAGTCTCGTAGCAAAAGTTATGTATTTTTAACGTGACACCCATTTTTGGTTGATTCAACAAAGGGGTACCTGTTAAGTCAAAATATTGTATCCAATATTTAATAGGAAAGTCAAAGTTTTAAAGTCAACATAGTCAAATTCTAGAATAGTCAAAGTTGTTTAAGTTTACTTTGTCTTTAAGTCTTTGTATTACTTAGTGGGTATATATAGAGTTGTGCCTTGTAAGAATGTAGAAGACCTCATTGTAATATTCAGAGACATATGATTTCAAGATCTACTTTCTCTCTCTACTCTCTCTTTCTAGTTCTTGATTGTTCATCTTATTGAGAATAGCTTGATTGTTTGGGATTTTGCATTCACAATTAGTATCAGAGCTATACCAAACATTTTCAGAAATGATTTGAACAAAAAATTAGATTGAAATATGGAATTTTTGGATCAAAAAGTTGATTTTTCTTGAAAAAAATTTCAAGAACACAGATTCATCTCTGTTAAATCAAATTTTTGTGATTTGTTGTTTTTAATCTGAATTGATAGTAGATATGTGTTTAGTATTGATTTTCGATGATATTGATACGATTTCAAGAATCAATTTGCAGATTTGAAGTGATTTGAATCGATCTGTGGATTCATGAAGAACACGATGATTTTTTTTAAGAACACAACATCTGCAAGTTTCAGATTGATTCAATTTGATTGATCGATTTATATCATATTCAATTCACTCGATTTGCAGGTTTCAAATTCAACAAACTGCATCAACAACATCAACTGTTTTCATGAATTCTTGATTTGCAGGTTTCGATTTCTTGATTAGAAGTTTCATGAATTCTTGATTTGCACCACATTCAAAATCGCCACTCACAGTTTGAGTTTTGCGCTATTAAAGTTTTGTGTTTTGCATCAACCTGCCACTTAGAATTCATGGTATCAAAATTGCACCAATTTGTGATTGGATGATGAAAGTTAATGGGGCGGTGGATGTTTGAGTTTTGCACCACATAAATGATTCAACTTGCACCACCCGCACAAAACAAAATTTGTGCCAACCAAGTAAAGATTTGCGCCATGTGTTGCTGGCGCAAAATCAGCTTCATCTTCTTTTGCGCCATCCAAAGTTTTCTAGGCTGCAACTTCATGATTTACGCCACATTCATATAAACTTTGCGCCACATTCAATTTTTGTGCCACTATACCAATTCAATTGGCGGTGGTGATTTAAATAGAGAAGCAATTTGTTATTGGAGGAAAATTGCTAATGGGGCGGTGGTGTTGGTGAAAAATTCAATCGCATTTGCGTTAAGTGGTGGAATCAAAATTGTTTTAAAAATGCACCACCATCTTCAATTAAATTTGCAGTCACATTCAATTGTGATTGGGTTGAATATTAATAGTGGGTCGGTCCATTTAATAGCATTATGTGGTGATAACTTTTGATTTGCAGGTTTCACTATTCAATTTTTGCGCCAATCACATCTCACGCAAAACTTTTTCTTTGCGCCACCAACAGTTAGCGCAAAATTAATTCTTGCGCCACCATCAGTTCGCGCAAAACAAGTGTTATTCAAGTTTTCATGTGTTTTGCGCCAGCTACCTTTAGCGAAAATTTAAATTTTGTGCTACTACCGTGATGTTTGTGATCAATTTAATCTGCAAGTTCTAATTCATTTGATCTGCAGGTTTTGAAATCATTTGGTCTGCAACATGATTTGAGAATTTTCAATTCCAAGTGATCTGATTCAAGTGCTTTGAGAATTCCAGAGAGAGATAATTCTTCAGAGTTTATTTTTTTTGTGCTGATCTGATTTTGACTTTCAGTCAAAATTTCTGAATTGTTTGGGAACGATCATTCTTATCAAGTTGATTTCTCATTCAATATTTTCTGAGAGAGGAAATATTGTACTTTTAGTTAGATTGTCTGAATTTTGTAATTGAATTCATTTCAACTAACGATCATTTTGTCAAATTCTTTTTGAAACAGGATGAGTTCACCAATATTACTCAAAGGAAGATACGAGCAGTGGAAAGTTGATTTTTTCAACTTTGTAGATAAACATGAGCTGAGTTGCTATATTAGATTATCATTGACTGAAGTAGAGATGAAACCCCAAACTCCAACAGAAGATTGTACTGAGGAACAGGAGAAAAGAAAGAGTGCTGATAGTTTAGCTTGAAGTTTTTTGTTGAAAAGTATTTTTTATGATATTTCTGGTCACTAATATCTACAAGTCGACAGGAAAAGATTTATTCAAGTCGACAGGAAAGGAATTATGGGACTATCTTGAATGGACGATGTTAGGGCAAAAGGTTGTGTCTGAGCTAAAAGAAAAGATTTCTGAGTTGGAAGATAGAACTCAACAAGCAGTCTCTGATGAAATTTATAAGGAAAAGATTTCTGATCTGGAAGATTCTAATGCTGATCTTCAAAAGAGAATATCTGATTTGGAGCAAAATCTTGCTAAAGACAAATCTGATTTTGAGTGTAAAAAGAAAGAGTTTGCTAAGAAATTTTCAGAATTTTCCAGAAAGAGTGCTGATGAGAAGAAAGCAGTTGAGCTTAAGTGTATAAAACTTTCTCAACAAGTTTCTGATTTTGAGAAAGTACTCAATCTAGAAAGAGAAAAGTTTGGCAAGGAGAAAAAGGCAATTGAACAAAAGAATGTGGGATTCTTCAAAGAAATATCCAGCCAAAGAAAGGATGCTGAGAAGGGATTTGAAGAAGAAAGATTGATGGTTGAGACTAAGATCAAAAAGCTTACTGCGAAGCTATCTGAACTATCTGAATGTGCACTGAAAGAGCAGAAAGCGAAGTATGAATGCAAGACGAAGATTGACCTGATCGTCAAAGAAAGAGACAGCTTTGCTTCAAAGATTAAAGAGCTTGAAAAGACTGTATCAAGTTCAAATCAGAAAACTGTTTCTTTCAAGAGGTAAGTTAAATCTTCTGATCAGATTCGTAGTACTAACCTTTTCTATGATAGAAATATAGATGGTTCAGGTACACATCAAAGAAGAAGGAGATACAAAGCAGAGAAACTGGTCTGGAAGAAGAAACCAGTTGAAGATGAGAAGAAAGATGAGCTGAAAGGAAATAAATCATGTGTACATACACACAAAGCCAAGAAGAACAATGCACTTAAAGGTAAACCTGATCATATCTACTCGAGAGATCAATTAATCAGCTTGTCAGGTAAGAAATACTATTGTTCTTATTGCTGTACACATGATCCTATTCACAAAACGAGTGATCATTTATGGTATGGTTCTTACTCGATTATCCCCACAAGAACAACAACTAACATTCATGGGCCCAAATACCAGTGGGTACCAAAGCCGAAAACTGATTCTGTGTTGCAGGCACCTCAAGTCAAGGGGGGAGTAAGAGAACCAAGGCTTCTAAGTAAATCATCTTAGAATCCGTACTTCAACGGAGTTTGATTTCTAAACACAACAGTTTAGGACTCGTACCTCAGCGATCAAAAGACCTTACTCCTATACTTTGCATCCGATAAGATATGATTGTCTACAATTCACAAGGGAGTTGTATTGATATCTATCCTGTGCTTTTTCATTGACAATATACTTACGATATGACGGTTTACAATTCAAAAGGGAGTTGTATTGATCTTTATCTTGTGTTTTAACTGACATATTTCAGATGCATAATTTATAGGGGGAGTAAAGGTGATGGCTTCTGATCATATAACAGATCAGGATCCGTTCTTCAAAGTTCAGATAAGGATATTTTGCTAATATCCAGGGGGAGCTTCATAGAACTATATCTTTCCATCATGATTTGAGGGGGAGCCTAAAAGGTAAATATCTTCTGATCTAGATCTCTGATTGTTTGAAATAAGAACAACTTTCAAGCATGAAAAACGTTTTCTTAAATGTTCAAACCACTTTTGGTTCTCAAAAGATTTTATGAATTAAGAAGTGTGATTTTAAATGTTTTTCAGTTTTGAGCCTTAATGTTTAACTGACTGTGTGTTTCCAAAGATAAATACTTACGTATTATCTTGTCTTTATACTATAAAGTATTCATACACACCGGTTCAGTATCTTATTGGAATTGTTATTACCATGTCTCATAACGAACCAATTTTTCGATGGTAATACTCCCGTTTGCTTTCAAATATTGTTGAGCATCAATCATCTTTTCTAAATTTGTGCTTTTATTGCTAAGTTGTTTATATTTGTTCATATAAACAAAATTTCCAATTCTTTGATAATATAACCATTTTATTTGATCTGATTGATACATTGTCAGATTCTCAAAACAATTCTCTTGATTTCATTTCATTCATTCAATATCTTTGTTTTGAGAAATCATCAAAGTTCAATTGCTCAAATCTCATGAGCATACATTTTGACAGTGTTATCTTATCTGTGCTTAACTGTACAAGTTAAACTGTTGAGCAACCATTATTCTTTAAAGGACTTTCATGGGATTCGTGTGTGAGCTTAAACATAACTTCCATGGATTCACGTAAACCAGTGTTTCCTACCCAGGAAGTTATCCTTGAGTGATTAAGGGGTGAAGGGTCAAAATCAAAGAGTAGGGGAGATAACTCATCCGGTTGAGTTTTTCTCAGTGTGTGGAGCGGAAAAATGGAAAAGAGAGTTTGGTTAGAAGTGAGCTTTAATGTTAAAAAGAAAGAGGGTGTGACAACAGAGTTAAAAGAATATCAGAACTCTGCACCAACCACTTTCTGAGTCGGGCAGCCACATCTACTGATTGGTTCACATTCTTTGGTGACTATCATTGAAAAAGGCAGTGAGCCCATGCCAACTCTTGCTATTACCCCACCAACCACTCATTTCTTTCCCGAAAAAGAAATGTTTCATTTTCATTGGGGACGCAGCAGATCTGCTATCTGATCTTCGCTCGGAAGATTTAGATATTGAAAAAGAAGGAAAGTTGCCCCACCTTCGCACCTCCTTCATGCACATTGAGTCCGTGTAATATCTGTTGCTATCTCAACAGTTTACACAATTTGAGCCTGATCAAGCTAAGTAGCTTCAATCATTCATACACTTTCACGTACACACAAGGAATATGTTTTCTTGTCATAACATTCGTAGAAAATTCCTTTGTGGTTTTTCGATGATTGAATAGAAGCCCTGGGGGAGTGAACATCACCAAAGATCCTTTCAAATGTACATCCGTTGTACAAAGTGGCTCTGTGCTACTAACAGGCATTCCTAACTGTTTCATCCGTTGAATCAGGGTTACACGTTCATTATCTCTGAATTTGAAAAGATTCGGATATATACATTTTATGAATTGACGGATTATCAGATCAAAGGGCAGAGAATGTCAAATCATTATGAAGGGGAGATTGTTAGTCTTTACAAAGGGGGGAAATCAAAGATAGTGCTAAAATTGAAGACGTTTTGATGATCATGATGCTCACAAACATCAAAAAGGAGGAGAATTTTACAAAGATTCAATTTCAAAGTTATAAAGAAAGAAGATTATGTGAAAAGATTTGTGGAGAAATTTCAGAAAGTTCAAGTTTTTCAAGATTGGTGAAAAGAAATCATTCCATGACGATTCAATTTCCGAATGAAGATGATTTGAGAAAAGTTTTGAAGATGATTCGAAAAAGTTTTGAAGATGATTCGAAAAAGTTTTGAAGATGATTCAATGTTAAATCAAGATTCGTGAAAGTTTGTTTTTTCAAAGACGGTTCAGAGATCACAAGAGATGAAGATACAATTTTTCAAAGTCTCCTCAAAGTTTCAAAGTTTTCAAAGATGTTTCAAAGTTCAAAGTTTCAAATGAGTTTCAAGAATTCCGTTTCGTGTTCAAGACATGTTGACTTTCAAATCTTCAAAGTGTAAAAGACTTTTCAAGATTCTTCAAAGGCTGAAAGACTGAAGATTGTTAAAGCTTCAAAGTTCAAAGTTGTTAGAGACAAAAACTGAAGAATCAAGAGCTGAAGACTAGTGTCAAATTTTTATTAAATCTTGAATAAAAAGGGGGAGATTGTTAGGTCAAAATATTGTATCCAAGATTTAATAGGAAAGTCAATCTTGTAAAGTCAACATAGTCAAAGTCTAGAATAGTCAAAGTTGTTTAAGTTTCCTTTGTTGTTAAGTCTTTGTTAGACTTGTGGTATAAATAGGTTTAGAGTCTTGTGTTTTTGTAAGAATTGTAAGAAGCACGTTATTGTAAAATTTAGATTTGTGAGATATATTCAAGATCTACTTTCTCTCTCTACTCTATCTCTCTCTAGTTCTTGATTGTTCATCTTATTGAGAATAGCTTGATTGTTTGGGATTTTGCATTCACAGTACCCTTTGAGTTTCTCGTCCGGATCGACCTTGTCGTATTTCCAAGAAACTTTACATTTTCCATATAAAATGTAATTGAGAAGGTTTTCATGTGAAATAACTTGAAAAAAACCCGCTCTCGTGTCGGAAATTGTCGGATCCACGCATTGGCCAAACCGAACGAACGTACGTTGTGCAAGTTATTGAAACCCACTCAAATCAGGATGTATTGCCTGAAAGAAACCATTCTATAGATTTCTCCTTGTTCCAAGGTTCATTTGGACTGCTCATGGTCTTACAATGGAGTCACATATCAAAAGTTATGGACGTTTCAACGCGACAACCATTTTTGTCCGATTCAACAAATGGGGGTACCCTTTGAGTTTTCTCGTCCGGACCGACCTTGTCCGATTTCCATGAAACTTTACATGGTACACATACAATGTAAATGAGAAGATTTTCACCAGAAATAACTTGAAAAAACCCGCTCTCGTGCCGGAAATTGTTGGAGCCACGCATTGGCCAAGCCGAACGAACGTACATCGTGTAGTTTATTGAAACTCACTCAAATAATGGTGTATTTCCAAAAAAACAACCTATCTATGTATTGATCCTTGGTCCAAGGTTCATTTTTTCTGCTCATGGTCGTAAAACAGAGTCACATAGCAAAAGTTATGGATGTTTAAACGCAAGACCCATTTTTTGCCGATTCAACAAAAGTGGTACCCTGTGAGTTTTCTCATCCAGACCAAACTTGTCGAATTTCCATGAAACTTTACATGGTTCACATACAATGTACATGAGAAGGTTTTCACGATAAATAACTTGAAAAAAATCCCTCTCTTGTGTCGTAAATAGTCGGTGCCTCGCATTGGCCAAGCCGAACGAACGTACGTCGTGCAGTTTTTCGAAACCCATTAAAATCATGGTGTATCGCCATAAATCAACCTATATAGGATTTCTCCTTGATCCAAGGTTCGTTTTGACTGCTCATGTGCTTAAAAAGGAGTTTCGTAGCAAAAGTTATGGATGTTTAAACGTGACACCCATTTTTAGCCGATTCAACAAAGAGGATACCCTTTGAGTTTTCTCGTCCGGACCGACCTTGTCGGATTTCCATGAAACTTTACATGGTCCACATACAACGTAAATGAGAAGGTTTTCACTAGAAATAACTTAAAAAAACCCGCTTTCGTGCCGGAAATTGCCGGAGCCACACATTGGCCAAACGGAACGAACGTACGTCGTGCAGTTTATCCAAACACACTCAAATAATGGTGTGTTGCCAGAAAGCAACCTATCATTGTCTTTCTCCTTGTTCCAAGTTTCCTTTTGACTGCTTATGGTCTTAAAACAAAGTCATGTAGAAAAAGTTATGGACGTTTAAACGCGACACCCATTTTTTGCCGATTCAACAAAGGGGGTACCCTTTGAGTTTTCTCATCCAGATCGACCTTGTCGGATTTCTATGAAATTTTACATGGTACACATACAGTGTAAATGAGAAGGTTTTCACGAGTAATAACTTTAATAAAATCCCTCTCTCGTGCCGGAAATATCCGGAGCCACGCATTGGCCAAGTCGAACGAACGTCGTGCAGTTTACCGAAACCCTCTTAAATCATGGTGTATTGATAGAAAGCAACACATCTAAGGCTTTCTCCTCATTCCAAAGTTAGTTTTAATGCTCATAGGCATAAAACGGAGTCTCGTAGCAAAAGTTATGGACGTTTAAACGTGACTCCCATTTTAGGCCAATTCAACAAAGGGGCTACCCGTTGAGTTTTTTCGTCCAGACCGACCTTGTTGGATTTCCATGAAACTTTACCTGGTACACATACAATTTAAATGAGAAGGTTTTCACGAGAAATAACTTGAAAAAAAAATCCCGCTCTCGCGTCGGAAATTACCGGAGCCACAAATTGGCCAAGCCGAACGAACGTATGTCGTGTTGTTTTTCAAAACCCCACTCAAATCATGGTGTATTGCCAGAAAACAACCTATCTATGGATTGCTCCTTGTTCCAAGGTTCGTTTTGACTGCTAATGGGCTTAAAACGGACTCTCGTAGCAGAATTCATGGACGTTTAAACGTGACACCCATTTTTGCTCGATTCAACAATGGGGGTACCCTTTGAGTGTTCTCGTCCAGGCCAACCTTGTCGGATTTCCATGAAACTTTACATAGTCCACATACCATGTAAATGAGAGGGTTTTCACTAGAAATAACTTGAAAAAAACACGCTCTGCTGCCGAAAATTGCCGGGGTCACGCATTGGCCAAGCCAAACGAACATACGTCATGCAGCTGATTGAAACCCAATCAAATAATGGTGTATTTCCAGAAAGAAACCTATCTATGGCTTGCTCCTCATTCCAAGGTTCATTTTGACTTATTGTGGTCTTAAAACAGAGCCACGTATCAAAAGATATAGACGTTTAAGCGCGACACCCATTTTTTGTCGATTCAATAAAGGGGTACCCTTTTAGTTTTGTCATCCGGACCGACCTTGTCGGATTTCCATGAAACTTTACATGGTAAATATACAATGTAAATGTGAAGGTGTTCACCAAAAATAACTTAAAAAAACCCGCTCTATTGCAGGAAATTTCCGGAGCCACGGATTGGCCAAGCCGAACGAACGTACGTCGTGAAGTTTATCGAAACACACTCAAATAATGGTGTGTTGCCTCAAATCAACCTCTATTTGTGTTTCTATTGTTCCAATGTTATTTTTGACTACTCATGGGCTTAAAATAGAGTCACGTAGCAAAATTTATAGACGTTTAAACGCGTCACCCATTTTTGGCCGATTCAACAAAGGGGTTCCCTTTGAGTTTTCTCGTCCAGGCCGACATTGTCGGATTTCCGTGAAACTTTACATAGTCCACATAAAATGTAAATGATAGGGTTTTCACAAGAAATAACTTGAAAAAAAAACACGCTCTGCTGCCAGAAATTGTCGGAGACACGCATTGGCCAAGCCGAACGAACGTACGTCATGCAGTTGATTGAAACCCAATCAAATAATGGTGTATTTCCAGAAAGAAACCTATATATGGATTGATCCTCATTCTAAGGTACATTTTGACTAATTGTAGGCTTAAAACAGAGCCACGTAGCAAAAGATATGGACGTTTAAGTGCGACACCTATTTTTTGCCGATTCAATAAAGGGGGTACCCTTTTAGTTTCGTCGTCCGGACCGACCTTGTCGGATTTCCATGAAACTTTACATGGTCCACATACAATGTAAATGAGAAGGTTTTCACCAAAAATAACTTTAAAAAACCCGCTCTTTTGCAGGAAATTGCCGGAGCTACGCATTGGCCAAACCGAACGAACGTACGTCGTGCAGTTTATCGAAACACACTCAAATAATGGTGTGTTTCCAGAAATCAACCTATCTTTGTCTTGATCTTGTTCCGAGGTTCGTTTTGACTACTCATGGGCTTAAAACAGAGTCACGTAGTGTAACACCCTCAAATATGGAAATAGCAACTAATTTAAAATTTTCTAAATACACCAATAAATAAATCATCTACCACCACAATTTAATATTTAACCTCAATACACACATTCTTTCTATATGAACAGTCTAATAAGGACGGGTGCTACTAAAACCCAAAAGTATCGCTATCTCCAAAATGCGGAAGACTTCATCAAATGCTTACACTTGTGAACCACTAAGCACATCCCTTCATACGACTGCTAGAACCGAACCCCCTTCTGGAACCTGATGCACATGCCGACAAATAAAAAGGTTAGGCTTAATGCCTAGTGAGCTCAAGAGTTTTACATTAGAGATGTATGAAGCAATAACTTTAAGAATGTTATTTAAAATCAGGATTTCCACAATCCCATACGTTTGTTTTGAAAGCAACCAAAAATGAAATACCTTAAATCTTAAAACAATCTCCTTTCAACGTTCACCCCTTTTTGTGATTAAAATCATAAAACATACGCATCTTTAAATAAAGCCAAAACCCAAAGCGTTCGTAAAACATTACTGACACTATAATGATCAAACGTTGAAAACATAGATAACTCAAACTTTCAAGCCATCCCAATAACTCGAATGAGTTTCAATAACCGAACCTTAAAACGTAGATAAATACCCATACTCAAACGTCTCCGAAAACATGGATTATAAAACTCCATAACCAAAACCACACCTATTGGTGACGGGGAGGACCCGATTACATTGTACATGACGGAACACAAAGTAAGTCTCATGGTAATGTAGTAAATCAAAACATGTGGGTTACACATAAAACACCCACCGAGCATCAACTACTCCAAGTCTTTAGCTCGAAAACATTAAGTCAACCACTCCAGGTATTTTCTTGAGAGTCCCCAAAACCGGGCAACCCGGGCACAATGGAATTACACCATACTGTCCATGAGACGTTGCCCGATCGTATAGGCCCACACCCTACTTACCATGGAGCCCGATGCCTATTCCGTGCCAAATGGTGAACCAACTTCCCAAACGGGGACAGAGGAACACCGTGCCTATGGATCCATTGCACTAACTAAACCATTACATGACTCAAAATGAATGAACCAAAGCGTTCAAAACATGACATGCTCAACTAAGATACAGTAAATGCAAATCATAACCAAACGCTCAACATCGAGCAATTAAAACAGACAAGTGTCCTCAAAACCCAACAAAATCCAAACCGAGCCGTAAGCTCAACAAATCCAAAGACCCAACGTCGAAATTTATAAAATGAAATCAAATATAAACAACCCATATTTATATAAACTCATGCTCCAAAGCATATAATTGACTCCAACGTTGTTTAGATTGGGACAATTCATTTTCCAAGTGAGTTTACAACATTTATTCTTTTAAAACGTCCCCTAACACAAAACCATGCATTTCTCCAAAACACAAATCAAAACACATTTATACTCAAAATCTACTTCCATAAAATAAATCATAGAAATACCAAAATACATGATTTATTTATCATAATGCTCCAAAATCCCAAAGATGTGTGCTAAATGAGTTTATAAAGTTAAACACCTTTAAAAATACTCAACTCATCAGCAGTTAACAAAAACTTATCAGCAGTTAGCAAAACTTATCAGCAGTTAACAAAACTTATCAGTAGTTAACAATTTCATGTAAAACGCTTTAAAATAAACATTTTGGCATGTACACCGTTTTCACAAATCAACTTGAACTCACCTTGCTAGATTTAGGCTAAATCTAGATTTTTACCCCGCTTTGAGCTCCTTTGAAGAAACTTGAATCTTCAAAGTCGAAACTTCCACAAACCTAGATACACAAGTTCAACCATAAATATACTTATTCCACCATAAATAATTGATCCCCAAACATATTACCCTAAGATCCCATCAAAACACCAAAACCCTAATTTTAGTCTAATTCCTCCAAAACCATCAAACCCAAAATCTGAAGAATACAAATACTAGAGAGTCATCAAATGAACATGTATAACTTAGAGGGAAGATCTAGAAGATAGAAGAATAACTTACCACTTGGATTTTTGAGCAAATCCCCAAAACCTAGAAATCTCATGAGATGATGAAGAACACTTGATCTAACACTTGAGGTTGGGGTAGCAAACTTGATGACGATGGAACACCTTAAGATCCAAGGAAATGGTCTTAAAATGGATTAGGGTTAGTATTGGGTGTAGGGGAAACGGTTTGGGAGAAAATTATATGAGGGGTGTGAAGTAAAATGAGAAGAAGGTGAAGAACCGCTGCTTTAAAAGAGGTCAGGGGCCGCTCGCAATTGTGCCCCGCTATTGTGCCCTTGGCACTCTCGCCGAAGATATACCGTGGCCTCCACCATGCTCGCGACCTTGCCCCGCGATTGTGACACATGTCACAGCCGCGGGCACTGTCGCCCAAACTGTGCAGGACCCCGAATCCTTCCTTTTTTGCACCGGAAAGCTCTCGATACACCCAGGGACCTAGATAATGTTTTCCGGACACACTCCTCCCGCTCACCAATCCAAAACGTTTTGAGACCTCTGCAGGCCGAAAATTACGGGTGTTACACGTAGCAAAATTTATGGACGTTTAAACGCGACACCCATTTTTGGCCGATTCAACAAACAGGGTACATAGTACACATACAATGTCAATGAGAGGGTTTTCACTATAAATAACTTGAAAAAAACGCGCTCTGCTGCCAAAAATTGTCGAAGCCACGCGTTGGCCAAGCCGAACGAACGTACGTCATGCTGTTGATTGAAACTCACTCAAATGATGGTGTATTTCCAAAAATAAACCTATCTATGGCTTTCTCCTCCTTCAAAGGTTCGTTTTGACTTATTGTGGGCTTAAAACAGAGTCACGTAGCAAAAGATTTGGACGTTTAAGCGCGACACCCATTTTTGTCGATTCAATAAAGGGGGTACCCTTTTAGTTTTGTCGTCCGGATCGACCTTTTTGGATTTCCATGAAACTTTACATGGTCCATATACAATGTAAATAAGAAGGTGTTTTCCAGAAATAACTTAAAAAAACCCGCTCTCTTGCAGGAAATTGTCGGAGCCACGCATTGGCCAAACCGAACGAACGAACGTCATGCAGTTTATCGAAACCAACTGAAATCATGGTGTATTTCTAGAAATCAACCTATCTATGGCTTGATCCTCGTTCCAAGTTTCGTTTTGACTACTCATGGGCTTAAAACGAAGTCACGTAGCAAAAGTTATGGACGTTTAAACGCGACACCCATTTTTGGTCGATTCAACAAAGGGGGTACCCTTTGGGTTTTCTCGTCCGGAAAGACCTTGTCGGATTTCCATGAAAATTTACATTGTCCACATTTAATGTAAATGATAAGGTTTTCACCAGAAATAACTTGAAAAAGACCCACTCTCGTGCCGAAAATTGTCGGAGCCACGCATTATCCAAGCCGAACGAACGTACATCGTGTAGTTTTTCGAAACCCACTCAAATCATGGTGTATGTACATAAAATAACCTATCTATGTCTTTCTCCTCTTTCCAAGGTTCGTTTTGACTATAAATGGGCTTAGAACGGAATCCCGTAGCAAAAGTTATAGAGGTTTAAAGGCGATACCCATTTTTGGCCAATTCAACAAAGGGAGTACCCTTTGAGTTTTCTCGTCCGGAGCGACTTTGCCAGATTTCCATATAACTTTATGTTAGACCACAGTCTTATTGGATTCAATATCATCCAAACTGAAGATCGCAATCTGAAGCTAAAGCCGGAAAGTCGACTCTCGATATTAAAGTCTATGTCGTTTGTAATAAATGTCAAAGTAATTAATGTTTATTGTATTTTATGTTTTGTCTAAATATCTTATAAATAGATATTAGTTAGGTTAGTTTAGTTAGATATATAATATCTAAATGTTAGATATTATATTAGTTAAAGTTAGTTTATTATAGTTTAATATTGCAAGTGGTTGATAGGAAGTGTGTCTTAGAAGCTAGATCTAATATCTGATCTAATCTCAACAACTCTCTATAATCAGAACATATCCAAGAACACACACACTTACGATGTAATACACAGAGAGAAAACACGAGAGCTTCAAACCGAAAACCTTGTAATCATCGATTGTTATTAATCAAACAGGTTGGTAATCGGTTATGTGTTTATTGTCGATAAAACTTGATAGTATTGTGGACCGACACTTTACATGGTCCACATACAATATAAATGAGAAAGTTTTCACAAGAAATAACTTGAAAAAACCCCTCTCTCTATGGATTGATCCTCGTTTCAAGGTTTCCAAGAAATAACTTGAAAGTGACCTATCTATGGCTTAATCCTCGTTTCAAGGTTCATTTTGACTGGTCATAGAAATAACTTGTGATTTTTTGTGTCTGAGTTTACGTTCAAATATTTCACTGGGCCATCGATTTGTTCTTCAAAAAGTGATTTTTATCGAGGTCGAGTGGTAACAATCAGTTCTAGGAGTGTTTGTGGTCATTTGTAAGTATTTAGAACTGCTAATCGAAGTCCAATAAGGTTTATTGAGCAAATCAGGTCGAATTTCGTAGTACAGGGACGAACTCGCGCAAACACAGGGACGAACTCACGCAAGTTGTACTTTGCGCCATCAACGTTTCACGCAAAGTCTTACTTTGCGCCACCAACTACTCACGCAAACTTTAGTTTGCGCGACCCTCTTGTAGCGCAAACATCACTTCACGCGACCAACGTATCACGCAAACTTCACTTCGTGCGACCAATGTATCATGCAAACTTCACTTCGTGCGACCAACGTATCACGCAAACTTCACTTCGTGCGACCAACGTAGCACGAAAACTTCACTTTGCGCCAACCACTACTTGCGCAAAACCTCAAGTTCGCGCCACCCTCAGCTCGCGCAAACCATCATTTGCGCCAATCACTGTTCTATACTTAGAATATTTTTCTGAGAATTTTTCAAAACTGTAATAGGGTCAAATCACTGTTCCTAAGTCTGCCTAGGGGGACAAAATTTCTTGTGTGATCAAATTTTATCTGGACTAACGGTCAAATCCAAGTTCTTATTGCACATTATTAATCAAACAGGATGACATCCAGAGAAGCCCTTGCAATAGGAACTGACACCAAGCCACCAGTTCTCTTTAAAGGAGAATACGAACAGTGGAAAGATCGGTTTCTGAACTTTGTTGACAGACATGAGCTGGGTGATTTCATCAGGAAATCTATAGAAGGAGTTATGAAACCAGTCATGATGACTCGTTTGGTTGGAACCGTGCCGACTCAGGTTGAACTTAAGTATCATGAGCTAGAAGATGATAACTCAGAAGAGCTAAAGGCGACAAATTAGCTAAGTCATACATTCTACAAGGAATTCCAAACGAAATCTATGTAAAGATTGACAACTACAAGGCCTCCGACAAAGAAATGTGGGATCAGCTTGAGAAAATGATGTTGGGTTCAAAGGTTGGAAATCAGCTGAAAATCACCAACTGCCTGAACAATTATGAAGAATTTAGAGGCAGAGTGGGAGAATCTTTAGAAGAAACCTATGACAGGTTTGTGACTTTGCTGAATGAATTAAGCAAGAATAAGGTCCACAAATCTCAAATTGAGCTAAATGTCAAATTCCTGGGTATTCTACAACCGGAATGGAAAAGATTTGCCAGACAGATGAAGCAGATCAAGGATCTGAATGAGATTCCACTTCATGAGGTGTATGAAACCCTCAGACAAAATGAAGAACAGGGGGATGAAATTCTAAATGAAAAGAGGCAGAAAGGAAAGACAGTTGAAGACACAGTTGCTCTTGTTGTCAGGAAGAAGAAAAACAAGACAATTGTGTATGAAGCAGAAGAAGATGAAGGTTATGCAAACTCTGACATGGATGAAAATGAACAACTGAAGCAAGCAATGCTTCTGTTGACAAATGCTTTTCAGAAAAAGTTCTACAAAAAGCCAACATCAAACAGTCAGAGGTATTCTTCTGGTCCCAACAACTATGTTCATAAGGAAAGGGTGGAAGGAAGTAGATATTAAGAAACAAAGTTTGAAGGGAAGAGATTAGAGGAGAAGAAACCGGAAGAGAGAAAGTTTAAAGCTGAAGGATCCAGTCAGAACCACCTACGTGCTACAACTGTGGCAAAACAGGTCACTTTGCCAAGGATTGCTGAAGATCAAAAGTCAGAAACTCCGATTACTACAAGAACAAGATGCTTCTTGCAAAGCAACAGGAGGCGGGTAAGGCACTGATGGAAGAAGATGAATACTGGCTTGATCATTCTGACGAGGAAGAAGAGGATGAAGAAAAGGATGAAGCCGTCAACATGTGCTTGATGGGAAAGCAAGAATCAGATGCTGAAGTTGATTCAGATGATGAAGAAGAGGAGGTATGTGATTTATCGTATTCATATTTCATGAATAAAATGCATTCCATGAATTTAAAACAACAAGAGTTAGAGTCGAATCTTGAGTGAGAAAATGGTGTTATAACTGACAAAAACCAACTGATACAGAAACTTAGCAATGAAATTGCTGAGAAGAAAGTATTGGTTGAGGTTTTACATAGAGATAATGACACCAACGCAAAGGAAAAGACAATAATTCTTAAAGAGAATTCTGAACTCAAGACTAAACTGACAAAAAGTGAGATTGATATATATGAGCTTACAAAATTGCATTCTTCTTGTACCAAAGAAAAATTTTCTTTACTTGGTAAATTAAAAAGTTTGGAAGAAAAGTTATACAAAATGGGTCAAACTGAACAGACTATTCATCTGAACAAACACAAAGAGGAAATAGAGAGATGGGGAATCGGTTATAAGAATCCTCACTGTCTTCAAAAAGGAATGTCTGAAGTGCCTGCACTTTATGATCATCTTTCTATGAAATTAGCTCGACGAATCCCTGAGTTTAAAACTTTCTGGACTAAACTATCAGAAGAGGATGAAGCCAACGAAACTGAAAAACGGTTGAAATCATCTAAAGTTCACCTTCCATTTTATTATGCGAAGATGAATAATAGTTATAACGAAAATCCAATATATCAAAAGAAGAAAACTCTTTCAAGTGATTTCTTTCAAAGTTATTCTAAAAAGGAAATGGAGGCGAAGCCTATTCAAGGTAAACTATATGTCCCTCCTCTTGTTTTAGAAAGTAAAATTCCTGAACTCGAGAATTCTTTAACAGATGAAAGACTTTTGATGAATATTGAACAAAAAGTTTTTTCAACTGTGTTCAAAAATGTTACTCCCTCCGTCCCAAAATAAATGTCTACATTTCTATTTATGTTTGTCCCAAAATAAGTGTCCACTTTCAAAAAGTAGATAGCTAAATTCTCACATTTACCCTTAATTAATGCACAAATACATAAGAGTTGTGAAGAAAAAGAAACATTAAATAAGGGTAAAGATGTCATTTGATACCAAAAAGGGGTAATAATTATGCATGTCTAAAACTGTGTGCCAAGTCAATTGTGGACACTTATTTTGGGACGGAGGGAGTATTATTTCTAAAGCTTCAAACTCTGAGGATATGTTTGGTTTTACAAATAAAGGGTTTGATTTTCTAAACTGTAGCGGTGGTTTAGATGATTGTTCTAATCAATTTGACTTTAATGCAAAACTTCCTAACCATTCATCTTTTGTTAAGAAATCTTTGGGAAAGACCAGTATGCCTGTTAACAGTGCAAAATCAACGAAAGTTGATAAGTCAGTCTCTGTGAAAGCTAAAAATGCTAAAGGTAAGAATATATATCAGCATTCACAGAAACCAAACACTACTGGTAATCCGAAGAAGAAGCATTCATTTGTTGCTCAGAAGTCTAACTCACGAGTTTCACATGTTTCAGATCTGAGCAAGCATAGGCCAGAAGTTAAATCTTTGTGGCAACCGAAACAGAAGCTTGACAAGACCGTTAAATTGTTTTGTAGTGTTAATTGTAGTAAGACTTCGCCTAGTAAAGATGTCTTAATTGCTGATGTTGCTATTTTGAACTCAAAACTTGCTGTTTCTCGTAAACAATATACAATGAAGCAATTATTTCAGTTATCTTTATCTGCTAGAAAGTCTTCTATTTATGATAAACATGTTTCTACTTCTTGTCAACATTCTGAAGATTGGTTTGGCAATTATCATGTGCATTTATCTCATTCTAATTCTTCAAATGCATTTCAAAAGAAAAGAGGACCCAATTTGAAATGGGTACCAAAATCTTGTGCTAACACAGTAGGACCCAAATTCCAGTGGGTACCAAAAGCTAAATCTGTGTTGCAGGCACACAAAGTTTAAAGAGAAATCGACTTCTGATTATGTACAAATCAGGACTCGTTCTTCAATGACAAGACATTGGTTCTTGAGTAAATCAGCTCAAAACACGAACTTCAATGTCAAAATTAGGTTGTTGAACAAATCAGTTCAAGACCCGCTCCTAAATGCTCAAGAGTCTTAATTCCATCTTTGTTTTAAGACTATTTAAATCAATTGTTTCATTATTTCTTTTGTGCAGATCCGTCATATGTGGTACTTGGATAGCGGATGCTCCAAGCATATGACTGGACAAAAAGATATGTTGTCCAATTTTAAAGAGAAGTATTGCGGATGAGTCAGATTCGGCAACGACCAGTTTTCTCCAATAATGGGATATGGTGATGTACAACATGACAATGTCACGATAAAGAAGGTGAGCTATGTAGAAGGCTTACGGCATAACCTGTTCAGTATCGGGCAGTTCTGTGACAAAAGCTTAGAGGTCAATTTCAAATCCAAGACGTGTTCAGTTCGCACTGAAGAAGGCGAGGAACTCTTGGTCGGAACAAGAAAGTCAGACCTCTACACAATTAACTTGTCAAAAATCTAGACTGACAAACAGGTTTGTCTAATGATGAAAGCCTCGATGCAACAAAGTTGGTTATGGCATCGAAAGTTGTTGATCCAAACTCTCTCAGTAATTAGATAACGACCCTTTTCTATACTTAGTGAAAATTACATTTTAATATGTATTAGTGTTTCACCATCAGCGATCAGACTGAGTCTGTTCAGTTATCGCTGATAGTCTTCTTATAAACATCTAGTATGTATTAGTGTTTCGCTATCAGTGATCAAACTGATCCTGTTCAGTATCGCTGATAGTTTCTGATGTAAACAGTAACGTAACCCCTGAAGACAAGTCTTGCGTCAACAGATTTTCATAGCTGAATCGAAGACGAAGCTGCTGAACAAAGACAAGTCTACTAGTGACCTGATGCGGATATCAGTGAAGCAAAGACGAATCTACTTATACGCGAAGGAACATGAGGAAAAGCTTCAGCGATCGCTGAAATCTTGATATCTCTGAAGAAAGAGATACTCAGCGATCGAATGATCACTTGGCTTATGTCTCAAGTATCCTTTTGTCTCTCCTTGCACAACTTAGTACGATATGTCAGAACGGACATGTCTCTGCCACAATTCGTACAACACCTCTGTCATCTACACTGTTCATTGTCCGGCCGAAAGCATGTCTTCCAAAAGTCAGACTACCAAAGCCAATCAGTGAACGCCACGTGTAAAGTGTCCTGCCATGCATTTAATGCATAGGGGATAAATAGGAAGATCACCCCTTCATCTGAAGTGTGCTCAATCCTTGAACCCCATATAGAAACCCTTGTTTTCTATATCTCTTAATCCCCCATTCTCTGAATTTCTTGTGCAACCATCTTAGTGTTTCTTAAGTTTGTTTAGATTGAGTCTGTATTAATCTTATTCCGCAACAAAATTGTAAATTGTATTTGATTTATCAATAAACAATTTATTAAACTTTAAATTCTTGTGTTTGTATTCAACCCCCCCCCCCCCTTCTACAAACTTGTTAAGCACCTTAGGGACCAACAAGTGGTATCAAAGCAGTTTGTTTAATCTAATAAACAAGATCTTGCATTACTCTCTTCTTTGCTGTTTTATATGGCACTTAACACAAACACAAACTACTATGATAATGGTTCACTTTCTAAACCTTCTCAATTTAGCAGAGATAACTTTTCTTTATGGAAAAATCGAATGATGCTATTTCTAGAAGGTGTGGATCCTACTATACCTGAATATATAGAAAATGGACCCTATGAACCTGTTAGAATTATAGCTGTTGTTCCTGCTACTACCACCACTGAAGCTGTCCCTGAACGATATGTCGTTAAGGAAATAAGACAGTGGAGTGATGAAGATAAAAAGAAGGTAGGAATAGATGCAAGAGCAAAGACCATTATTTCAATGGCTCTGCCTGATGAAGTTTTCCATTCCATCATGCATCTGAAAACTTCTAAATAAATGTGGGAAACCATATGTGTTCAATATGAGGGCACCACTGAAATCCAAGAAACTCGTAAGATTAACTTGGTAAGACAGTATGAAAGTTTCATCGCTGGTAAGAACGAATCTCTCTCTGACGTTCATCAGCGGTTTAACTGCTTAATCATTGACCTAAGAACTGTTGGTAAGACCTATTCTAATTCTGAGGTCCTAAGAAAATTCTTAGAATGTCTTCCTGAAAGTTGGGACAGTTATTCAATATGTCTTAAGCCTACAAAAGACTTAAATTCTCTTTATCTCAGCACTCTATATGGAATATTGCTCAACTATTAGCAATCGAATCTCCTGAAGAAGAATCTTGTAAAAGATTCTAAAGACTCCAAAAGCACTCCTGTTGCTTTAGTCTCTTCAGAGATAATTCCATCTCAGCGATCTACTCTCACCATCACTGAGTTAGATTCTGAATCTGAGGATCTATCAGACCCTGATCTTTCAGAGTTTGATGAGTCCTTAGCACTCTTGACAAACTCTTTTAAGAGATTTGCAAGAAAGAGCAACTTCCGAAGAAGTAAGCCTCTCTCTCTTACTGAAAATCCAAAATCAACACCTGTTGATAAGGCTACTGCTACTTGCTATAACTGTGAAAAGATTGGACACTTCGCTAGTGAGTGCAGGTCGAAAAAGGTCTTCAAACCTTCTACCTCAAGAAGATCCAGTGATGACAAATACCTAAAGCTAAAGAACAAATATCAAAAGCTGAAAAGCTACAAGAGAAAAGGTAAAGGTCTCATCGCTGAAGAACATGACAGGGCTGAATCAGAAGAATCAAGTTCTGATGAAGAAGTCGCAAATCTTTGCTTCATGGCCGAGATTAAAGAAGAAGTAGAAGAACCATCTGAACCTTCTATGAGCTACATACCATCTCAGGGATCAAAGGGCATCTGGTATCTCGATAGTGGATGTTCTCGTCATATGACTGGACAAAAAGACCTGCTCACTGAATACAAGGAAGAGAAAGGTCCCTCTGTGACCTTTGGTGGAAATGGAAAAGGATATACCCGAGGGTTTGGTGTCCTCAGCAATGAGACAACTACCTTTCGAAGAGTCGCTTATGTAGATGGACTGAAGCACAACCTTCTAAGCATCAGTCAGCTATGTGACAAAGACTACGAAGTTCGCTTTCCTAAAAAAGCATGTTCAGTGGTGGATGAGAAAGGAAAACTTGCTCTCAGTGGTTATCGCAGAGAAAATGTCTATGTAATAGATATGGACTCTACTATCACTGAAAACTTATGTTTTCTCTCTAAGGCCTCTTCTGATGTCAACTGGCTATGGCATAAAGGCTCTCTCATCTAAACTTCAAAACCCTAAATTCTCTCTCATCTAAGGAACTGGTTTCTGGTCTTCCTCAGCACTCATATGCTAAAGAATCTCTCTGCTCAGCATGTGAAAAAGGTAAACAAACAAAAGCTAGTTTGAAGTCTAAACAAGTTTCCTCAGTGACAAGTCCTCTTCATCTCTTGCATATGGATCTGTTCGGCCCTGTCAACATCCAATCAATAGCTGGAAAGAAATATACGCTTGTCATTGTAGATGAATTCTCTCGTTATACCTGGGTTATCTTTCTTCGCTGTAAGAGTGATACTCCAGAAGAACTAATATCTTTTGTTAAAAAGATGGAAGTGCTGAATAATCTTACTGTTCGTTCAATAAGAAGTGATCATGGAACTGAATTCAAAAACAGTTCCCTGAACAACTTCTTTGAGAACAAGGGAATCTCTCATAACTTCTCCTCAGTAAGAACATCTCAGCAAAATGGAGTCGCTGAAAGAAGAAACAAAACGATCATTGAAGCTGCTAGATCAATGCTCAGCGATTCTCATCTCCCTACTCAATTTTGGGCAGAAGCTGTAAACACTGCATGTTTTACTCAAAACAGATCGCTGATAGTAAAGCGATTTGGGAAGACAGCTTGTGAACTTTTTCATGGAAGGAAACCTTCTATCAGTTTTCTTCATATCTTTGGTTGTCAGTGCTTTATCTTAAACAACAGAGATCAACTTGGAAAGTTCGATCCAAAAGCTGATGATGGAATATTTCTAGGATATTCCTCCATCTCCAAAGCCTACAGAGTTTTCAACAAAAGAAGACAATCTGTGGAAGAAACAATTCATGTCACATTCGATGAAACTCGCTCAGCGAACTCTAAACCAATCATTGACAATGAAGAGTTAAATGCTTGGATGTTCTCTCACTACAGAGAAACTGAACCTTTCTTCTCAAACCATCAGCATTCAGATCCTCTAGCCGCTGATGATGATCCAAACATTATACCTCCTAGCGCTGAATCCAACTCATGGGTTTCAGCTGAACCTCTAAACACTTTGCTACCATCAGATCTACCTCTATCTGAAAACCTCTCTGATAACAACCGTCTGTCCACTACTCAACAGTTAACTGCTGATGAACCTCAAACATCCTCATCAGTAAACATCCCAATTGTTGATCCAACCTCTTAGTTAAGTGATCAAGCTCCTGCTCAGCGATGGACCAGAGATCACCCAATAGATCAAATTCTTGGTGATCCAGATGCAGGTATTCAGACACGACGAAGATCAGGTAATATCTGTCTCTTCGTCAACTTTCTTTCTTTAATAGAACCAAAGAAGACTGATGATGCCCTCAGAGATCCAAACTGGGTCAGCGCTATGCAAGAAGAGCTGACTGAATTCTCTCGAAACAAAGTTTGGAATCTCATTCCTAGACCATCTGATAAAATTGTTATAGACACCAAATGGGTGTTTAGAAACAAGTTAGATGAACATGGAACTGTAACCCGCAACAAGGCTCGACTTTTTGCTCAGGGATACAGATAAGAGGAAGGTATAGACTATGATGAAACCTTTGCCCCTGTGGCTAGACTCGAAGAAATTCGACTAATCTTAGCTTATGCAGTCTATAAAGACTTCATCGTCTATCAAATGGATGTAAAATCAGCGTTCCTAAATGGAAAGCTGAATGAAGAAGTCTATGTAAAACAACCTCCAGGGTTCTATGACCCTAAGTATCCAAATTATGTTTATAAATTGGATAAGGCTCTCTATGGTCTTAAACAAGCCCCTCGTGCTTGGTATGACACTCTCTCATCATTTCTTATCTCTGAAAATTTTGAACGTGGCAAGATTGATAATACGTTATTTTTCAGAAAGATAAAAGGTCATATAATTCTTGTACAAATATATGTCGATGACATCATATTTGGTTCTAATAACCCATCTCTGTGTACTCGATTCGCTGAAAGAATGAAGAAAGAATACAAAATGAGTATGATGGGTGAGCTGACAAATTTTCTTGGTCTTCAGATTAAACAATCTGACAAAGGTACTTTTATCAGCCAAGGTAAATATGTTAAAGATATGATGAAGAAGTTTGATCTTACTCAAACTTCAGCAATGAAAACTCCTATGGCACCACCCCTGACACTTAACAAAGATCCTTCTGGAAAACCTGTTGATGTCACTGCCTATAGAGGAATGATAGGCTCCCTGCTGTATCTTACAGCGAGCCGACCTGACATTATGTACTCTACTTGTTTATATGCACGCTATCAATCTGAACCCAAGGAATCCCATCTGATCGCTGTTAAGCGAATCTTCAGATATCTGAAGGGAACTCCTAACCTCGGTCTTTGGTATCCCAAAGACTCAGGGTTCGATCTAACTGGTTATTCTGATAGTGATTTTGCAGGCTGTAAACTTGACAGAAAGAGTACCACTGGTGGATGTCAACTCTTGGGAGGAAAGCTGGTAAGTTGGACAAGCAAAAAGCAAAATTCAGTGTCCACTTCCACAGCTGAAGCTGAATACGTAGCCGCTGGAAGCTGTTGTTCTCAGATCTTATGGATGAGAAATCAACTATTAGATTATGACCTTCAGCTATCAAAGATTCCTATCTATTGCGACAGCACTAGTGCTATCGCTATAGCAAATAATCCAGTGCTAAATTCAAAGACGAAACACATAGAGATCAGATATCACTTTATCAGATATCATGTGATGAATGGTGATATTGAACTTCACTTTATCCCTACTGACTTTCAGCTTGATGATTTATTCACCAAACCTCTTGATGAGACAAGGTTCAACTTTCTCATCAGTGAGCTTGGAATGTTGAATCTTGAAGAATAAATCTTCAGCGTTCATGTATTGTGTCAGTAATCATAAGTTCCCCTTTTATCATCTCTCTGATAAACAATCTGACTCTCAGGTATGTTTTCTCAATTCCTACAACTGAATCTTCATTCAGTTAAGATGTTTTTCAAAATATAAACTTTAATCACTGAAACTTTCTTCAAATGATTAAAAGCTCTTTGAAAAATAAATTTATCACTGATATTTGTAGTTAGTGATCCTTTTAAAAAGAAAATCTATCCCTGTCTTTTCCATCAGGGATACTTTCAAAAAGAAAAATCTATCGCTGACTTTTCTTCAGCGATAATTTCAAACGGACAAATGAACAGTCTCTCTCTTCTATGATGTCATTTGAACCGACAATCCACGACATGTTTTTTTTCTGACACGTTCGTCTGTTGCTCTTCTATCCAATCAACCTCGTGGGACGTGTCCATGTCATGATGAGCATTTGCTTTCCCGCCTCTCACATTCTCTCTCCTTTCACACACGTATAAAAAGAATGTTTTTCCATTCTTATCATTTTACGCTTTCTGGAAATACTTTCAAAGCAAGAATACTTTCTCAAGCATTTGCATCATCTTCTTCAAAGATCAACAGGTTATTCTTGATCTTTTTATAATTTTTATCTTAAATCTTTTTACATAAACCTCCATTTATCGGTTTATAAGATACTAATCACATAAAATCATTTTCATTTTTGATTTTATTCTTTAAAAACCATGTTATTTTGATTATTCTTCATTCAAAATCTTTGGTTTTTCTTCTTGTTCTTGTATCTTATATTAAGAACACCTTTTTAATCTTCAAATTTGTTGATTTTCTATGTTTCTTTTCTCAAATAGAAAGTAGAAAATCTTCTTTATTTTTAGACTAAAATCTTTTCTTCTACTCTTGTATCTACTCATATTCAGAATGGCTCAATCTGCACTTGTCGCCTCTAAGAACATCAAGTTCGCCATCACTGAATCAGAGCTTCCGAAGAACAACCATCTCGCTCGCCTTGATTTTGACGGTGTTAAGTATCCACATCTGAAGGAAGCTGAAATATTTCTCAAGCAATCCTGCATTGCTTATGCTATCACTGTGGATCCCACACCCTCCAAAGCTCTTCTCCAGCATTCTGGTTTACTGCTGATGAAACCTCTATCAACAACAAAAAGGGTGAACAGGATCCTGCTATCTCCTTC
The DNA here is from genome assembly GCA_954870635.1 of Arctium minus. Lineage (NCBI taxonomy): Eukaryota > Viridiplantae > Streptophyta > Magnoliopsida > Asterales > Asteraceae > Arctium > Arctium minus. Next base: position 1,827,242 of record OX941092.1, on the reverse strand, counting down.
AACACTCAACTTGGCTCAGGGATGATGACTGCCCTAGGCCTGAGGAAAGCTCTGCGTTTTCCTGACTAACCCAGGAATGGATTCGACGCCCTGCCAACTGACGCTGAACTCATCCAATTCCTGGATGCCATAGAATATGCTTGGGAACCCAAACCAAGGACGACTATTCCAAACAAGAAGTTGAGTCTTGTGAAGAAGGCACTGATGCCTTCCCAGCTAAAATACATCTTCTCACACTTCATTCAGTGCATGAATGGGAAGAGTGGGTCACTGGACCAAGCCAGCAAGGTTCAGGTCTAGATGGCTTACTCAGTGATAGTTGGACGAAACTTCGACTATGCAACAACCATCTTTGACGACCTGAAGTCAAAGATAGAGAAGACCGAGAGGGATCCCAAATTCCCCTACGTACGCTTTATCTGCGCATACCTGCAGTTTCTCTACCCTACTACTTACCCCACCAACTCGGATGCCTCTTTTCCGAAAGTGGGTCAGCGCTCTCTAGAAGTCAAGCCGCTCCCCAATGAGGTAAGTATCTCTGAACTTCGCTCCCGACTCTCTCTCCTCACTTCTTCTACTTCAGCGGCCACGCAGGAGGTTCCTTCTTCTGCTATCCCTGCCGCCACCCCTTCCAAACGACCATCAACTGGCTCCCTTGGTCCTTCGAAGAAGGCCAAGGTGACCAAGGAGAAAGCTACTTCTAGCTCTATACCTAAGGATGTTTCTCTACAAACTTCCTTGGATGCTTTCGTGGGTCTCTCCTCCACATCCTCAGCGACAACCACTTCAACCGTGCCAGCGATCTCGGTCGCTGTCACAACAACAGTGACGCAACCCACAATCTCAGTTCAACAACCTGAGGTAACTACCCCTATCCCTACATCTTCTATCCCCATCTCTAGTCCTTCTATTTCTTTGATCTCTAACCCTCCATCTATCTCTACTCCACAGTTTGGACCCATAGGACCTGAACATCAATCTTTTGAGGAATCTTTACAATTCTACAAAATGTTTGATAATTCAGGTATCCCTATAACCTTAAACACTTCTCCCAACTCACCATATAAGCCTGTTTCTTAAAAACTAACTTATATTTCAGGTCCTACTTTGGCGACCGTTGACACCAATGTCAACAATCTGAGTGCAAAGGTGGAATCTATGACTGCCTCTCTCAACAACACCACCAATGTTATTCAATCAGCTGGTGAAGCACTGAAGACGCTGACTGCCACCTGCGCCTCCAAAGCTGACGTTTCTCACATCGCTACTCTCCAAGAAGCGATTGACAAAGTCAGGGAAGACTCACAGCAACAGTTTGCAGCTCTGACTACAAAGGTTGATGCCTGTGAACTTCTACTTCAGCAAATCCTGACTCACCTGAAGGCCCCAGCTCCAACTCCTACTCCCTCATTCACAGAGAACGATCGAACATCGTTGAACATTGCCGTGGAATTTATTCATCAGGCAACGTCTGATCTTCCTGCATTTGAAGGCCGTTTGGACTGTTTGGAGGCTGAAGTTCAGCTGTTCGCCGCTGCAAAAGCTTCATCTCCTTCCAAAGATCTCTCCCTTAATGATAATGACAAAGAGGGGGAGAAAGCAGCTGAAGAAAATACGGAGTTTAAAGTAGCTGCTGAGGTCCAACAGAAGGAAACTCCCTCTCAGGTTGAGGGGGAGATAGCTGCTGACAAAGCCCCTCCTTCCATCGCTGATCTAGTAGATGATGAAAAGGAAGAAGACGATGATGATGAAGACCTTGATCTTGATGATCAAGAGGATGATTCTCATCAACATGATGATGATGACGATGAAGATCAATCTCTATGGTGTTCTTCAGTCGTCACTTCATCAGCGATAGCTTCGAAAGAAGTTATCAAAGCAGGGGGGAGTCAAGAGACACCTTCAGAAACCCCTTTCCTAAAGCAAAGGTGCAACTGTTGGGAACTGAAGAATTCATCAAGTATGGTTAATGCTGCTAGTGTTAATTAATACTGCTAGAAGACATAAAGGTTAATACTGCTGAGTGTTACTACTGCTAGTGTTAATTAATACTGCTAGTCAAAGTTAGTACTGCTTAGCTAGTTAGTACTGCTGGTAGTTAGTACTGCTTAGTAGTTAATGCTGCTAGAAGGAAGTTAATGCTGCTGAAGATTAATGCTGCTTATATGATGAAGATTCGTATGAAAGGATATACATGGAAGCTTAGAGATATACATGGAAGATATACTGAAGATATTTTATTGTAATTATCTTTGTATTCAGTATATATTGTATAGTTTAGAATAATTAAGTAATAGTTAATTTTTATTCTAGAGAGAAAATCAACCTCAAGGCATAGATCCTAATTCTAGAGAAGTAGAATTCGTATTGGTGAGCCTGTTCATCAATATTGAGGTTGAGTGAGTAATCTTGTAACTTCAAAGCATTAAATACAAGTTTACAGTTTGTTCTTCATATTTTCTGTATTGATTTACTGTTTGATTGAATGTCAAAGTGTTATTCCGCAAACTTCTTTGATATTGTTTCTGAGAATTAATTCTTGTTAAGAATTCGATCCTGACAAGTGGTATCAGAGCCAAACTCTCTCAAAAACAGTTATTCATCATGGAAAATCTTACAGAATCAAGCAGTACTTTGGTCTCAAAAGTTCCAATGCTCAGATCCAATGAATTTGACATGTGGAAGATCAGAATCAAGCAATATATTCTCCTCACAGATTACTCTATGTGGGACATCATTGAGAATGGCCCATCTGATGGAGGAAAGATTGGTGAAGATGGCAAAAGAAATCCTCCAAAGACAGATGCAGACAGGAAATCAAGACAGACAGAGATGAAAGCCTTGAGCACACTGCTCTTGGCCATTCCAAATGAGTATCAACACCAATTCTGCAATTGTACTGATGCACAGATGCTCTGGAATGCTCTAGAGAAGAGATTCTCAGGTACAAAAAGTACCAAGAGAAACCAAAAGGCAATCTTAAAGCAACAGTATGAAAACTTCATCTCTACTAAGAATGAGTCCATGACTCAAACTTTTGACAGGTTTAATAAACTAATTGGTGAACTAGCTACTATGGGAGTACAGATTGATCAAGATGATGTGAACAGAAAGTTCTTAAGGTCCCTTGGAGATGAATGGACCATGTACACTGTGTCATTCAGACAGAATGATCAGTTGGAAGAAAAAGAACTTGATGATCTGTATAATGATCTTAGAGTATTTGAAGCTGAGGTGGAGGCAAAGAAGAAGCCTTCTGGATATGTTCATAATGCTGCACTCCTATCAGCATCAATTGATTCTACTGCTAACCCTGAATTAGTTAATGCTGCTAATGGATCAAATCTAGATAAAGGCACTGATTATGTGTTTGAAGCTCTTCTTTCTAATCATGGAAATTCCTCTTTGATCAATGATGACTTAGAACAACTTCATCCTGATGATCTGGAAGAGATGGATATTAAATGGCAGATGGCCATGCTCTCCATGAGGGTTAAGAAGTTTATAAAGAGGACTGGAAGAAACAACTTCTCACAAAGAAGAGAAGATGGAGCAGGGTTTGATAAATCAAAGGTAGAATGCTACAAATGCCATCTGAAGGGACATTTTGCTAGAGAATGCAGAAGTGGAATGTCTCACAACAACCATCAACAAGCTCAATCTGGAAGCTTCAATAACAACAGAAACTCTGCTCAAGCCCTTGTTTCTCAACAAGGAATGGGGTTTGATTGGAGTGATCAAGCAGAAGAAGCTATTCAGAATCAAGCTCTTATGGCTAAAGTATCTAATCTCCCATCTGAGGTAAGTTCTAATCTCTGTTCTAAAACTTGCATAGACACTGTTAAAAGGTACAGGGATCACAATCAGAAGATGAGTGATGACCTTAAGAGACTAGAAAAGGATATAAAAGACTATGTGAGGATAGTAGAGAGATTTGAAGATCAAATCAAAGGTTTTCAAGCCAATGAACTACAACACTCATATGACACAAATTACTGGCAGTGGGAGAAAAAGGATTTAGAACTTAAACTGACCAAATCTAAAGAGGAGAGTGAAAAACTGAAAGAGGAGTTAACCAAGGTTAAGCTTGATGTAGAAAAGTTTTCCAATGCTTCTAAAGCAATGGAATCCTTACTGCAAAATCAGATTCATGATAAATTGAGAAGAGGAATTGGGTATAATGCCACACCTCCACCATATAACAACAATTACATTCCTCCTACTTCAGACCTGTTAGACACCAAAGATAGGAAGGACTTGCCTGAGGGAGCCACTGAAATAGATCTCTTAGATGAGGTAATTGTTGAGGATAAGACTGAGAAAGAGGTTGGCAAGAGTAAGGAGAACAAGGTGAGTGGTGAGATTTCTATAGAAAACAACATTATCACCAATGAGGATTGTGGAAGGGCTTGGATCAAATCCAAGAACATAGAGAAGACAGAGGAAAAGTCTGGTAAGGTCCATTATAAACAGACCACAGTTGTGAATCCAGGTCCTTGCAAACAGTGTGCTTGTAAGAAGAATGAGCCCCAAAAACAGGACAAAAAGAGGGGAAATCAACGAAACTGGAATAATCAATGGGCACATAAACAAGGGGTTGATCTGGGTAAAATCAATAGACCAAAACCTTGTTTTATCTGTGGCAAATTGAATCATCTTGCAAAATTCTGTTATTTCAATCCTATGAACCAAAGAATGAATTTCCAAAGATCCATGCAAAAACCCTTTGGTTATAAGAAAATTGAAAAGAATCATGTGGCCAAGGAAACTGTTAAAACTAAAAGCCACATGAAGAAAAATTATTCTGTTAAAGAAAGTGTCAATATGTGGATTCCTAAAAGCACTAAAACTGTTAGTACTGCTACCACAAATAGTGCTGCTGACAATGATAGTGTTGCTAGAAGTAATACTACTGCTAACAATGTTAATGCTGCTAACAAGGTTAGTACTGCTAAACCTGTTAGTACTGCTACACCTGTTAGTACTGCTAACTCTGTTAGTACTTCTAAGGTTAGTACTGCTTCTAGTGTTGATTCTGCTAAGCCAATCATATTGACAAAGTACTCTAATAAAGAGTGCTCTTAGTTTAAAAAACTCATTAAAAAGGAATGTAAATACTTTGATGAGAAAGGAAGACCCAAGATCACTTTGGCTTGGGTCCCCTATCATACTAATTGATTTATTTAATGTGCAGGGCAACCAACAGCTCACAGGAAAAGGAAAGAGCATTTGGCATGTTGATAGTGGTTGCTCTAGGCACATGACAGGCAACATGTCATGCCTTCAGGATTTCAAGCAAATTAATGGAGGACATGTTGCATTTGGAGACAATCTTACTGGTGGTAAGATAAGTGGAAAAGGTAATGTCACCAAAGGTAAGATGACATTTGAGGATGTCTACTATGTTGATCAATTAAAGTACAACCTGTTAAGTGTATCACAGGTTTGTGACAAACAACATAGTATATTATTTACTAACACTGAGTGTATGATTCTTGCTCCAGGGTTCAAGGTAGTTGATGAAAGCATGATACTACTGAGAACTCCAAGAAAGGACAATGTTTACTGTCTTGATATGGACAATGTTGATAGTGATTCATCTTTAAATTGTCTTGTTTCAGAAGCTTCTATAGATGAATCCTCCCTTTGGCACAGAAGGATGTGTCACATGAATTTCAAGACTATGAACAATCTTGTTAAAAATAACCTTGTAAGAGGTTTACCTTCAAAAGTCTTTTCATGTGATGATCATTGTGTTGCTTGTCTAAAGGCAAACAACACAAAACTTCTCATAAGACCAAAGAGTTAAATTCTGTTTCTTCTTGTCTCCAGTTATTGCATATGGATCTGTTTGGTCCTACAAATGTTATGAGTATAGGCAAGAAATCTTACTGCTTGGTTATTGTTGATGATTACTCCAGATTTACTTGGGTATATTTTCTAAGGACTAAGGATGAAACAAGTGATCTTATCAAATCCTTTATTCTAAGAATTGAAAACAAAACTAATCAAAGAGTAAAAGTCATTAGATCAGATAATGGATCTGAGTTTAAAAATCATGATCTAAACACCTTTTGTGAAGAAAAAGGTATTGAGAGACAATTTAGTGCTCCTAGGACTCCTCAACAGAATGGTGTTGCTGAAAGGAGAAATAGAACACTAATAGAGGCTGCTAGATCTCTGTTGGCTGATTCAAAATTGCCAATTACTTTTTGGGCTGAAGCAGTTAATACTGCTTGTTATGTCCAAAACAGAGTTCTAGTGGTCAAGCAAAAGAACAAGACCCCATATGAGCTTTTAAATCAAAGAAAACCTTTTATTGGTTTCTTCAAACCTTTTGGGTGTCCTTGTACAATTCTAAATACCAAATCTCACTTAGGTAAGTTTGATAGCAAAGCAGATGATGGATTTCTTGTTGGATACTCATCTCAGAGTAAGGCCTACAGAGTTTTTAACTCTTCTTCTAGAATAATTGAAGAAAGTGACAATGTCAAATGCAATGAGAACACACCAAATCCTGTTGGGTCTGGACCTCAGTGGCTATTTGACATTGATTCACTAACTAACTCTTTTGGTTTCAGTAATGAGTATACAGGAACAGGTAGTGGAGAATCAGAGATCACACAAGTTCAAGAAAGTATATCTAAATCTGTGATTTTTCCCATACCCACAGTAAATTCAGTTGAAGACTGTGAAAAGGAATCATTTTCTGAATCAAGTCAGAGTGAAGAAGACACTAGAGATGAGGAGACTCAAGAAAACAATGAAGTAGCATCTAAAAATACTTCAGTTGAGTTGCATGAATCCAATCTTGAGGCTAGATTAAATGAAGAACCTAGTCACAACACCAGAGTTCAGAAGAATCATCCTCCACAGTTGATAATAGGAGATATCTCTTCTCCTATGATGACTAGACATCAAAGCAGACTTCAGGAAATGCAAGATCAACAACATACAGTGCTTTCTTGTTTTCTATCACAGCTTGAGCCTAAAAAGGCTCATGATGCTATGAAAGAATCCAGCTGGATAGAAGCAATGCAAGAGGAACTGTTACAGTTCAAGCTACAAGATGTGTGGGATCTAGTAGACCTTCCTAAAGGTCACAGAGCAATTGGCACAAAATGGATCTTCAGAAACAAGAGAGATGAAAGAGGTATTGTTATAAGAAACAAAGCAAGGCTGGTAGCTCAAGGCTACACTCAAGAAGAGGGTATAGATTATGAAGAAGTTTTTGCACCTGTAGCTAGGATAGAAGCAATCAGACTATTCCTAGCCTATGCTTCTTACATGAACTTCAAAGTCTATCAAATGGATGTAAAAAGTGCTTTTCTCTATGGCTCAATTGAAGAAGAAGTATATGTCTGTCAACCACCAGGGTTTGAAAACCCAAGCTATCCAGACAGGGTATACAAATTAAAGAAAGCACTTTATGGACTACATCAAGCTCCAAGAGCATGGTATGACACTCTGTCATCCTATCTCTTGGAAAATGACTTTGAAAGAGGAGTCATTGATAAGACTCTTTTTATCAAAAGAAAGAAGAAAGATATCTTGCTGGTCCAAATATATGTTGATGACATTATTTTTGGTTCTACAAGAAACAATATGTGCAAGGAGTTTGAGGATTTAATGCATCAAAGGTTCAAAATGAGTTCCATGGGGGAACTTACTTTCTTCCTTGGCCTCCAAGTTCAACAGAAGTCAGATGGTATTTTCATCTGTCAATCCAAGTATGTGCAGGATATTCTAACCAAGTTTGGTTTCTCAGAATCAAAACCTGCCAGCACACCTATGGAAACACACAAGCAGATCACAGCAGATCTTGAGGGGGAGGATATGGATGTGCATCATTATAGATCCATGATTGGCTCTCTCATGTATCTCACAGCTTCAAGGCCAGATATAATGTTTCCAGTCTGTGTATGTGCAAGATTCCAAGTTAGGCCAAAGCAATCTCACTTTCAAGCTGTTAAGAGGATATTCAGATATCTCAAAGGGCAACCCAGATTGGGACTTTGGTATCCTCATGACTCACCTTTTGACCTAATAGCATACTCAGACAGTGATCTAGGTGGGGCAAACTTGGACAGAAAATCTACTTCTGGAGGATGTCAGTTTTTGGGTGCTAGACTTGTCTCATGGCAGTGCAAGAAACAAACCACAGTATCCACATCTACAACAGAGGCAGAGTACATAGCAGCTGCAAGTTGCTGTTCTCAAGTCTTATGGATTCAGAATCAAATGTTGGATTATGGAGTAACCTTTCTACACACTCCAATCTTTATTGACAACAGCAGTGCTATTAGCATTGTAAATAATCCAGTCAAGCACTCAAAAACAAAGCACATTGAAATCAGGTATCACTTTATAAGAGATTGTAATGAAAAGAAACTTATTCAAGTTGTCAAAGTTCACACTGATAATCAGTTTGCTGATTTATTCACTAAAGCTTTTGATGTGGGTAGATTCACTTTCTTGGTAACAAGTGTGGGAATGATAAACTCTGAATAATCTTCTTCTCAAAAAGTGGTTTTATACCTGTATTTTGTTATTCTTGGTGTTACTGATCTTCTTTTTCAGGACATGCATAGCAGTTCTCAGTGATTAGCAAGCTTAAAAGGAGTAAGTACAGTTAATACTGCTAGTAGTTAATACTGCTATCCGTTAATACTGCTCGTGGTTAATACTGCTTTCAGTTAATACTGCTATCCGTTAATACTGCTCGTGGTTAATACTGCTTTCAGTTAATACTGCTAGTAGTTAATACTGCTTTCAGTTAATACTGCTAGTAGTTAATACTGCTTTCAGTTACTACTGCTAGTAGTTAATACTGCTAGTAGTTAATACTTCTAGTTAGTTAATACTGCTCGCAGTTAATACTGCTAGTAGTTAATACTGCTAGTTAGTTAATACTGCTCGCAGTTAATACTGCTAGTAGTTAATACTGCTAGTTAGTTACTACTGCTCGCAGTTAATACTGCTTGTAGTTAATACTGCTATAGGTTAATACTGCTTCTATTCCGAATACTATAAATACTCTTTGCCCGCCTAAAAGCTTATAACGACTCTTTGCATACTATTCACCTGCGCTCTAAACCCTTTCTCTCTCAAAGTTCAAAGTTTTCAGGCAAGAATCTTCAAGGTCTATGGCATCCATGGCGTTCATTGATGAGCACAATGAAATTGCGATGCTCCAAAAGCCAAAACAATCTGAAGGTTTTCATCAGATAGTCGACTTTCTGAAGTCGAGCCACATTGCCCATGCTCTCACTATGTCTCCAACTATCTTTATAGAGCATCAGAGGCAATTCTGGGCACATGCCACCATTGTTACTGAGGATGGTGTGCGAATGATCAAGACGACAGTATGTGGCAATCCATTGACAGTTACTGAAGAGATAGTTCGCATCAGTCTACGTCTAGACGATGCCTCTGGTATAACTTCTATCCCTAATGATGAACTGTTTTCTACTCTGACAAGAATGGGGTATGGAGGACCATTGGGTATTTTTAAGTTCTCAAAAGCTAAATTTTCACCCCAATGGCGTTTTCTTGTTCATACCTTGATGCACTGCATTTCTAAAAAGACTACTGGATGGAGTGAGTTCAGCAGTACCATTGCTTATGCTTTGGTCTGTTTGGCCACTGCCAGAAGGTACAATTTTTCACAAATGATTTTCAATGATCTTGTCTCAAACATGGGAAACAAAAAGAGCTTTTATATGTATCCCAGGTTTGTTCAAGCAGTTATCAACCATGAATTGACGGATATTCCTCATTCTGATGGAATTTATGTACCAAAACCCCCCAAAGGCAAGGTTTTCTCAAATATGAGAAGATCTGCTGGGGACTCTGAAGGAGTTGACACCCCATTGTTCTCTACAATGATGGTGGTGTCCCAACCCAATGAAGGTATGGCAGCAGGGTCAAGGCCCTCATTAGATCAATCCACTGCTAGCCAAGCCCAACCTTCCCACTCTATATCTATCCCACAATCCCTACTAAATAAGCCCACTTCTCCAATTACCCAAACTTATCAAAGAAAACAGGTAAAGAAGGCTCCTTCCCTTCTTGTACCATCACCCACTAAGCCTTTAAGCCCTCTAAGGGAGAATTCTCCCCTAGAGAATATCCAAAGGGAAACCACAAGGGTGTCTCCCAACCCAAAGGAGGTGCTCTCTGAGGAGGAGGTAAAGCATATGGGTGATGAGGTTGCCACTACTCCTGCTAGCACAGAGGAGGAAAGTGGTAACATCAATAAGACCTCCCCCATGGCAACTTTGAATGAGCAATCATTTGAAGGACCCTGGTGCCAAGAAACCACAGGGGTGGATAGTGCTTCTGCTAGGCAGAAGACATCTACTAATAAAAGATCCAATGATCCTTCAATAGGGGGTAACACTCCTGGAGAAGGTGAGGACAGATATAACTATGATGAATTGATGGAGACCATGGGAAACATCAACCAGGATGTCATCAAGCAAGGAAAAGAAATAGAGGAGATGAAGCTGATTATTCTATCTCAACAAGTTCAGATCACCAAACTGAAGAAAATGGTGACAAGATTGTTACAGAAAAGGAGAAGGAAGCAGTTTGTGCTAAAGAGGAGGACAAGTGTTGAAGATGATTTCAACAAGGGGGAGAATTCAGAGGCTGAAGCAGAAAAAGAAAGTATTTCTGAGATGGGATTTGATGTTAAGGGGGAGAAAGCAGCAGAAACAGAAACACAAGAAGTAGAAACAGATAATGTTCAAGCAGTAACAGGGCTATCTGTTGAAGAATTGGAAATAGCTGAAACCTTAGTAAAAGCAAAGAATGACACTCCTAAGGCTACTCAAAAGGCTAAGGGAGTGGTCATCAATGAAGGAGACCTTAAAAAGAAGTCACAAGAAAGAAGTGAGGCAGGGTTGAAGGATACAAAGGGTAAAGCTAAGATGATTGAACCTGAACAACCTGCAAAGAAGAAAATTCAGATAGAACTGGATGAAGAAGTGGCAAAGCAGCTTCAGGCAGAAATGGAAAGGGAAGAACAACTTCAATCTGAGAAGGATAGAGAACTTGCACTGAATATGGCCAGAAAACTAAATGAAGAGTATCAGAAGAGCATGAAAACAGCAGCTCAGGCCAAGCAAGTACAAGTAAAAAGAATGCCATTCAAAAAGCAGAAAAGACAACCCTCCAAGACTTTTTTGGCCAATCAGGAAAGAAGAAAGATGATAAACTTCCTGAAAGGTGCAATTGGTCTTAAGGGGGAGATGTTTACTCATATGGCATACTCTCAGGTTGAAGAGCTATACAGGAAGGAAATGACAAAGCTCTAAGGGGATTCCTCTCAAAGGGAAGAAGCAGAAAGAAGGATGAAAGAAAGACATGATCTCAACATCCAACAACCATTCCCTGAGAAAACCACACCTTCCAAAGAAGAAGCAGAAGAGAAGAAGGAAGAACCTGGAAATGTTGGTAGAGAAGCCAAGTCTGGAAAAAGAGTGAAAACAATTGCTCCAAAAAGGCAGTTGAAAAGGCCTAGGGTGGAAGAAACTGAAAAGGAAGCAGAACCTTCAGTCACATCTCCAACAGAGCCAGTACAGAGCCCAGAGCAGGTCACTAAGCAAACTAATGAAAGTATGGATCCGTACATGACAATAGTGGAACCTTTGAAAGCTGTTCCAATCTCTATGCAAGCTCCAGAGATCATCTTCTGGGATATTCTGAGAGACAATGGAAAGAATTTCTTCAGAATCAAGAGAGCTGATGGTTCATTTGAAGCTTATTCAACATGGGGGAAAGTCATCAGAAGTTGTTCAAGAGCTGATATGGAAGAACTATATAAAGTTGGGATGAAACTTTATGAACCTGTGTTGAAAGGTACTGAAGAGAATCTTCTCAAAGTGACATTGGAATACTTGTGCATGATGTTTGAGCCTGCAAGAGTGCACCATAGGATTAAAGATCATATGCATGAGTTCATATTCAAGAAGATTGACAAATGGATATTGTTTGAAAACTGTGGAGTATACATGATTACTATTGACAATTGTTATCATGAATACTACCTGGTGGACAAAATATATGAGCATAGCAAGGAGAAGTTAGAAGGGATGCTTAAAGCTACACTGGTTTGTACAAAGGATTCAGAAATGGCCAAGATTGTGGTGAGAAGAACTGTAAATCAAAGTTTGGGCCTAGATCCAAATTTGGGCAACTAAATGTAAGGTGTTGAAAGCATCTTGAAGAAGATCTGAAGAACTTGACTTCTTTTCCTAAAAGTCAAGTTAGGGGGAGATTGTTGGGAACTGAAGAATTCATCAAGTATGGTTAATGCTGCTAGTGTTAATTAATACTGCTAGAAGACATAAAGGTTAATACTGCTGAGTGTTACTACTGCTAGTGTTAATTAATACTGCTAGTCAAAGTTAGTACTGCTTAGCTAGTTAGTACTGCTGGTAGTTAGTACTGCTTAGTAGTTAATGCTGCTAGAAGGAAGTTAATGCTGCTGAAGATTAATGCTGCTTATATGATGAAGATTCGTATGAAAGGATATACATGGAAGCTTAGAGATATACATGGAAGATATACTGAAGATATTTTATTGTAATTATCTTTGTATTCAGTATATATTGTATAGTTTAGAATAATTAAGTAATAGTTAATTTTTATTCTAGAGAGAAAATCAACCTCAAGGCATAGATCCTAATTCTAGAGAAGTAGAATTCGTATTGGTGAGCCTGTTCATCAATATTGAGGTTGAGTGAGTAATCTTGTAACTTCAAAGCATTAAATACAAGTTTACAGTTTGTTCTTCATATTTTCTGTATTGATTTACTGTTTGATTGAATGTCAAAGTGTTATTCCGCAAACTTCTTTGATATTGTTTCTGAGAATTAATTCTTGTTAAGAATTCGATCCTGACACCAGAGAGGATGGAGTGGATTGAGTTCAAAGATGCGCTGAAGAAATCAAAGTCTACATACAGAGGCTATGTTGAAAGGGTAAATGATGCCCTCATCAATAGAGTCGCTGCTATACTAAAAGTGCCATCCACTCTTCCTCCAAAGTCCAAGAAAATCAAGAGAAAGCCTATCTCCTCCTCATCTGATAATGTCGCAGTGATCAGGAATGAAACCTCCATCAAATTCTCAAGAGAAGCTCTGTTCGGTCCTCCTCCTGATCTTTCAGTTCTGGATCTATCTCTGCCTCCTGGCGGACCATATGCTGCGGGACAAGTACTCAAAGAACCTCTTGGAATCTTCTTCAGAGATGACGAGGAACAGCTCAGATTTTAAAGGGTCTCTGAAATCCCTATTTGTCCCCTCGCTCTTCTCAAGGATCTCATGTGCCTATGGTGTACTCTCTCTCCTGCTGCTGAGCCAATCATAGCGATCATCTGCAAAGAATCTTTAGAGCGAAGGCAAAAAGGAGAAGAAATACCTGAGTACTTGATCAATCCTCCTAAACCCTCTTTAGATAGCTGATAGATTAGTTTCTGTTCTTGTAATCTATTAGTTTAACTTACAGTAGTTAGTACATCACTTGTACTTGTAATTTTCATTCCTTGTAATTCTTTTCTTGGATTAATGAGAATTTCAGTGAAGTACTTAACTCTATCAGTACTGTAAAAGATCCCTCAAAATAGTAATTGGGACATGTATGTTATGAGTCCTGATTATTCCATCATTTTGAACTATAAAGTAATTTTCTTCAGTTACTTTGTCATTATCAAATAGGGGGAGATTGTTGATCCAAACTCTCTCAGTAATTTGATAACGACCCTTTTCTATACTTAGTGAAAATTACGTTTTAATATGTATTAGTGTTTCACCATCAGCGATCAGACTGAGTCTGTTCAGTTATCGCTGATAGTCTTCTTATAAACATCTAGTATGTATCAGTGTTTCACTATCAGTGATCAAAATGATCCTGTTCAGTATCGCTGATAGTTTCTGATGTAAACAGTAACGTAACCCCTGAAGACAAGTCTCGCGTCAACAGATGTTCATAGCTGAATCGAAGACGAAGTTGCTGAACAAAGACAAGTCTACTAGTGACCTGATGCGGATATCAGTGAAGCAAAGACGAATCTACTTATACACGAAGGAACATGAGGAAAAGCTTCAGCGATCGCTGAAATCTTGATATCTCTGAAGAAAGAGATACTCAGCGATCGAATGATCACTTGGCTTATGTCTCAAGTTTCCTTTTGTCTCTCCTTGCACAACTTAGTACGATATGTCAGAACGGACATGTCTCTGCCACAATTCGTACAACACCTCTGTCATCTACACTATTCATTGTCCGGCCAAAAGCATGTCTCCCAAAAGTCAGACTACCAAAGCCAATCAGTGAACGCCACGTGTAAAGTGCCCTGCCATGCATTTAATGCATAGGGTATAAATAGGAAGATCACCCCTTCATCTGAAGTGTGCTCAATCCTTGAACCCCATATAGAAACCCTTGTTTTCTATATCTCTTGATCCCCCATTCTCTGAATTTCTTGTGCAACCATCTTAGTGTTTCTTAAGTTTGTTTAGATTGAGTCTGTCTTAATCTTATTCCACAAAAAACTTGTAAATTGTATTTGATTTATCAATAAACAATTTATTAAACATTAAATTCTTGTGTTTGTATTCAACCCCCCCCCCCCCCTTCTACAAACTTGTTAAGCACCTTAGGGACCAATAAAAGCTCTCTCACCTCAACTTCAGGTACATCAACAATCTGGTCAGAGGAAAGCTCGTCAAAGGACTTCCAACGCTCAAATATGAAAGAGAACATCTTTGTGCAGCATGTGAAAAAGGAAAAATGAAGAGGGCTCCACATAAACCAAAGCCTGAACCAAGTACAAGCACTCCGTTAGAGTTATTGCATATGGACTTATGCGGTCCAATGCGAACTCAAAGTCTAGGCGGAAAGAAGTACATACTCGTGATCGTGGACGATTACTCGCGATACACATGGGTCAAGTTTCTACGTTCAAAGGATGAGACACCAGATGTTCTCATCACATTCCTAAAGACGACCCAGGTGAATCTGCAGAAACCGGTCAAGTTTCTAAGAACAGACAACGGCACAGAGTTCAAGAACAACAAGGTTAAAGAATATCTCAAATCTGTCGGGATTTCACATCAATACTCTACTTCTCGTACGCCTCAACAAAATGGAGTGGTCGAAAGAAGAAATCGTACACTAGTCAAGGTTGCTCGTACTTTGCTAAGTCAATCAGACTTACCTCTATTTTTGTGGGCTGAAGTTGTATCGACCGTGTGCTATACACAGAATCGCTCCATGATACATCGCAGATTCAAGAAGACTCCTTATGCTTTAATGAACAACCGAACACCGACAATCAAATATTTCCATATATTTGGGTATAAGTGTTTCGTGCTAAACGATAGGGAGAGTATCAACAAGTTCAGTGCTAAGGCGGACGAAGGAATCTTCATTGGTTATTCCTCGACATCAACTTCATTCCGTGTTTATCTAAAGGAGTCAAAGACGGTGATTTAAAGCATCAACGTCACGTTTGATGAAGAGATGGCTTCTGAACAACACAGTTCAGAACCCGCTATAACAGGAATTCTAGCTTCGGGGCAAATCAGTCCAGAACCTACGTCTCAACAGAATAAATCAGATGAAGCATCAACTTCTACTAACCATTTATCTGATTTAGATTTATTATTTGAATTGTTTTATGATGAATTTCTTGGATCTAATGTAAAGAAATATGTTGTGGTTGACAGGATGGAAGACTTAATGACTACTCATCCAACCAGTTCAGATGTTCCTATTGAATCCAACACCCCGATTCAACAAGAAGTTCCAATTCAAATGCCGACTCCAACAGTTGAAGAAGTTCCATGTGATGAAGAGACAAAAGTAGCTGAACCAGTAGGATGTTCTGTACAGATCCATCCACAGCAGGAACAAGTTGTACCTGCTGAGCCTTCTGAACCTACCACTTCAACTGCAATCATCATTCCTCCTGAACAAGCTGAAGAAGGTACAAGTGGATTTATAGATGATACAACTAACATACATTCATATAATCCACTACCTCATGAACATAAATGGACCAAGAGCTATGAACATCAAAACCGGTGCAAAACTAGGTCAGCATCAATAAACTTGTGCATGCATGACTCCTTTCTGAGCAAGTTCGAGCCAACTCGCGTATCAGAGGCACTTGCTGATCCAGAATGGGTGATCTCAATGCAAGAAGAGTTGAATCAGTTCGATGCACTTCAAGTCTGGAGACTCGTACCAAAACCTAAAGATAAAACCATTATAGGTATGAAGTGGGTTTTCAAGATAAAGAAAGACGAATGTGGTACCGTTATCCGAAACAAGGCAAGACTAGTAGCCAAAGGATACAGACAAGAGGAAGGAATCGACTACGACGAGACATATGCTCCTGTGGCGCGATTAGAGGCAATTAGAATGTTTCTAGCCTACGCAGCCCACAAGAACTTCACGGTCTGCCTTTCTGAATGGCATTCTGAAGGAGGAAGTCTCCGTATCTCAGCCAGAGGGTTTTGTCAATCAAGAGAAGCCGAATCACGTCTACATTCTCGACAAAGCACTCTATGGTCTGAAACAAGCTCCTCAAGCCTGGTATGATGTCCTTTCCAAACTTCTAGTTAAATCTGGTTTTTCAAAAGGTACGGTGGATACCACTTTGTTTATCAAAAAGGAAAAAGCCGATATCATTTTAATTCAAATCTATGTAGATGATATTATTTTTGGCTCTACAAATCCTAAGTACTGTAAGAATTTTTCAAACCTTATGGTGTCTAGATTTCAGATGAATTTGATGGGAGAGATGAATTTCTTTCTCGGATTACAAGTCAAACAGTTTTCTACGGGGATTTTTATCAATCAATCAAAATACATTATGGATATTCTTCGGAAGTTCAAAATGGAAAATTCAAAACCGATTGGTACCCCAATGGCACCAGGTACTAAGATTGGCACCGATCCTTCGGGTAAGGCTGTTGATGTTAGGACTTATCGAGGGATGATAGGTTCTTTAATGTATCTTACTTCTAGTAGGCCAGATATAATGTTCTCAACATGCTTATGTCCAAGATATCAGGCCAATCCTAAAGAAATCCATATGTCTGCTGTGAAGCGCATATTGAGGTATCTGAAGGGCACTGCAGATCTTGGTCTGTGGTATCCTAAAGATACAAGTTTTGAACTAACACCATATACAGATGCAGATCATGCAGGTTGTATGTTAGACAGGAAGAGCACGTCAGGACATGTACAGTTCCTCGGTGATAAACTCGTAAGTTGGGCATCGAAGAAGCAACTTTATGTTTCAACTTCCACGGCCGAAGCAGAATATGTAGTTGATGCTAGCTGTTGTTCTCAGGTCTTATGGATGACAACTCAATTGCGCGACTACGGTTTCTACTTCAACAAAAGCCCGATATACTGTGACTCTAAGAGCGCCATCGCAATAACAGCGAATCCTGTTCAGCACACCAAGACTAAGCACATAGACGTCAGGTATCATTTCATTAAAGATCATGTTGAAAAAGGAACAATTCAACTTTTCTTTGTAAAAACTGATTATCAGCTTGTCGATTTGTTTACCAAACCTTTAGACGAAAAGAGGTTTAACTTTCTTGTCTCTAAGCTTGGTATGCTAAATCTAAAGATTTAATCAATAGTTGCCTATCAAAGTTTTCTAATTGTATACTTTTTCATCATTTCTTCATTTCCACAAGATATTTGCACTTCTATATACTTTTCATGATCCAAGGGGGAGTATGAGAAGAAATTGACATGTGGTCAATCTTATTTTGAGGGGGAGCTCATAAGATTTATGCATTTACCTTTTATGTCAAATTTTTGTAATGCAAGATTTTAGGGGGAGCTCTTCAAGTCAAAGGAGTTTGGATATGACTTCTGATTATTTCTGATCAGAACTCGTACTTTCATAGTTTTACTGCTTTTTTTTTTCTTTTCAATTTAAGTGAATAAATTTTATTTTGACTTGACATAAGACTTTTACAGAGTTTTTGAGAGATGCTTACAAGTTCATATGTTTATGACTTTAAGCTTAGCTTCATGAGTTGTAAGATCGCTCGTCAAGGTATAATCCTTAATCTTAATCTCATATATGGTTGGAAGCTGGACAACTTTCAATCATAGAAAACATTGTTATCAAATGTTCAAACCACTTCCCGATTCTTAAACCGAATTCATGATTTGGAAGTGTGATTTTAAATGTTTTCAAGATCAATTTTGTGCTTTAACTGAAATAGTTAAACCATTTTGAGCATCATATGCATCATAGGAAAACAAGGATTTCTTTGTGCTAGGAATTAACACAACTTCTATGGAATCACCTTAACCAGTGATTTCTACCCACGAAGTTAATCCATAGTGATTGAGTGTGAGAAGTCAAAAGAAATGAGTGTGTTAAACAGAAAAAGAAAGTTTAGTTAGAGTGAGCTAAATGTTTAAAAGAAAGAGGGTGTGAGAACAAAGTTAAAAGAATATCAGAACTCTACACCAACTTTTTCTGAGTTGGGCAGCCACAATTCTAATGTTTCACAATTCTTTGGTGATCATTATTGAAACAGGAAACTAGCCCATGCCAACTCTTGATCAAACCTCACCATCTACTCATTTTCTACTCAAATAGAAAGTGTTTCACATTTTCTAAGGGGAAGCAACACATTTGCTATCTGATTTTCATTTGGAAAATCTGGATATTGAAAAGAAGGAAGTCTGCCCCACCTTCGCACTTCAATCATGCACATTGAGTTTGTGTTTAACTTACTGTTGTCTCAGTGGTTTACACAAATTTTGACCCAATAAGCAATCATCCGTGCTTAATTCTTTCTATCACAAGCACGAACACACAAGGAATTTGTTTCTTTGTCATAACGTTTATAGAAATTACCTTTGTGGTGTTTCGATGATTAAATGGAAGCCCTGGGGGAGTCAACATCAAACAACTCCTTTCCAATGTGTATTTGTTACACACAGTGACTTAGTGTTACTGACAGGCATGTTAACTGATTCATTAGTTGATTCAGGTGTTACACGACTACTTTGTCTAGATTTGCAAAGATCTGAATGAATATCTTATGAATTGACGAATCAGGGGCTCTATAAGCAAGACATTTCTTGTCAACAAAAAGTTTTGATGAAGTCGTTGCACTTTTCATCAAAAAGGGGGAGAATGACTACACAAAAAAATGGCAAAGATCACATGTTTCAAGAATCACGTCAAAGATTAAATTCTTCAAAGAGCAAGTATTCTGAAGATATGCTGATTCTAGAGAAATTTTCTTTGAAGATACTTTGCTGAAGAACTTCGAGCTGAAACTAGAGATAATTTCTTCCCATGAACTGAAAGAGAGATAATCTACATCTTTTGGGGAGTTTACTATATCTTGAAGACTAAGAGAGAGATTGCATCTTCTGTGCTGAAAGAGAAGATCGTATTGTTACATGATTTTCGTAATGATCTTGATCCAAAGGGGGGGATTGTTAGACCACAGTCTCATTGGATTCAAGATCATCCAAACTGAAGATCGCAATCTGAAGCTAAAGCCGGAAAGTCGACTCTCGATATTAAAGTCTATTTCGTTTGTAATAAATGTCAAAGTAATTAATGTTTATTGTATTTTATGTTTTGTCTAAATATCTTATAAATAGATAATAGTTAGGTTAGTTTAGTTAGATATATAATATCTAAATGTTAGATATTATATTAGTTAAAGTTAGTTTATTATAGTTTAATATTGCAAGTGGTTGATAGGAAGTGTGTCTTAGAAGCTAGATCTAATATCTGATCTAATCTCAACAACTCTCTATATTCAGAACATATCCAAGAACACACACACTTACGGTGTAATACACAGAGAGAAAACACGAGAGCTTCAAACCGAAAACCGTGTAATCATCGATTGTTATTAATCAAACAGGTTGGTAATCGTTTATGTGTTTATTGTCGATAAAACTTGATAGTATTGTGGACCGACACTTTACATGGTCCACATACAATATAAATGAGAAAGCTTTCACAAGAAATAACTTGAAAAAACCCCGCTCTCTATGGCTTGATCCTCGTTTCAAGGTTTCCAAGAAATAACTTGAAAGTGACCTATCTATGGCTTGATCCTCGTTTCAAGGTTCATTTTGACTGGTCATAGACTTAAAATGGAGTCCAGTAGCAAAAGTTATGGATATTTAAGCACGACACCCATTTTGGTTGATTCACCAAAGGGGTACCCTTTGGTTTTTCTCGTCCACACCGACCTTGTTGGATTTCCACAAAAATTTACGTGGTCAATCTACAATGTAAATGAGAAGGTTTTTACGATAAATAACTTGAAAAAACCACGCTCTCGTGCTAAAAATTGTCGAGCCCACGCATTTCCAAACCGAACGAACGTATGTCGTGCAGTTTATAGAAATATATTCAAATCATGGTGTATTTCTGGAAAGAGACCTACCCATGGAGTTCTCCTCATTCCAAGGTTCGTGTTGACTGGTCATGGGTTTAAAACAGAGTCCCGTAGCAAAAGTTATGGGCGTTTAAGTATGACACTAATTTTTGGTCGATTCACCAAAGGGGGTACCTTTTGGGTTTTCTTGTCCGGATCAACCTAGTCAGATTTCCACAAAATTTACATGGTCCATATACAATGTAAATGAGAAGGTTTTCTCAATAAATAAATTATAAAAAACTCGTGCCACGCATTAGCCAAACCGAACAAACGTAGGTCGTGCAGTTTATCGGAAGCCACTCAAATCATGGTGTATTGCTAGAAAGCGACCTACCCATGGCCTAATCCTCGTTTAATATGGGATTAGGATCATTTACATCTCAATAGAATAACATCAAATAAGGGACTAGGATCATTTGCATTGATATGGGTTCATCATTACCATGTAAAATTGAAGTAATACTTTTGTCATTTGAGAACCATGAGAACCAATCTAAGCCATAATTTGGTTTTGATCTAATGGTTTTAAATTAAAGTTGATTTACCACATGAAAAGGGCATAATCGGTCATTTTGGTAACAAGATTCACCAGATGAAACATACACGTTTATTCATCAAATGAAACACACAGATTCACCATATGAAGCACACTTAGATCGGTTCTCAAAACACCAAACTTGAAAAGGAAGAATTTGAGAAACAAAAAACTAAAGTCAATTTCATATGAGGTATTCTCCGCATGAACACATGTATTCATACCCATCTGCCTTTCAAGAACACAACATTTTAACATCTGCGTCTTCACACGTACATTCTTACGTTTTCCAATTTTGTGCAGTGTTCACATATGTTCAATGCCCACATTTAACAAGGATGAAGACATGGCTAACCACTGGAAAAAAAACTCACATTTAACAATGATTCACGATTGTTAATTACTAGTGGTGAATTTTTTGTTTTAATGAAAACATTGATGAACTAAATAATGAAAACAACTTGAATACATTAAAAAAAACTTAGCAATACAAATTTTGTTATTTGATTCGACTATATCCACTGTAACATCCCCCGTCCCCGTAGTCCGGAACGGTTGATGTCACTAACAGGACTTAACATAATTACGCAACTAAATCAGAGCTACTAATAACTCTAAACATGTTACAGTCCAAAAATATTACACTTCAAAAAGTGTTTATAAACTTAGAACGTTTATATAATAATGCGAGTCTAAGAACTCCAAAATTTTCATGCTCGATCTCAAATCTCGTCCCCGTAAACGTCACTTCGAACCCGCCGTGTCAGAAAACAAAAACACGGCTGAGCACAGGGCTCAGTGAATGGATTATAATATAAATTCGTAAATAATAATGAAAACATCGGTTCAATTCGGGTAAGAATAATTACGATTTTAAAACCGAGTATTACAATTATTCCCCCCTTAAAAGAGATTTCGTCCCCGAAATCGAATTTAGACAGTAAACTTACATTGATTAAAGAACTCGGGTATTTCCCTCCCATATGTTCCTCGGTTTCTCCACATCGCCTCACGTTCAGAGTGATTTTTCCAAAGAACTTTTACAAAAGGAATCACTCTCTTCTGTGTACCTCTCTCATCACGATCAATAATCGCTTCAGGTTCCTCACGATAAGAAATATCAGGTTCTATATGTTCCAAGGGATATTCAAGGACGTGTAAGGGATGATAGTTGTACCCTCGAAGTGAAGAGACATAGAACACGTTATGCACATGGGATAGTTGCAGCGATACAACTAACCGGTAAGCCACAACTTCAACCCTTTCAATAATTTCAAAGGGACCAATATATCTCGGGCTCAACTTTCCTTTAAGACCGAAACGTCTGATACCGCGAGTTGGGGAAACCTGTAAGAAAACTTTATCTCTTAGTTGGAACTCGATAGGTCGTCGTCACTTGTCGGCGTAGCCCTTTTGACGAGCTTGAGCCTCTTTCATCATTTGACGCGCAATCTCGACCTTCACGGTAGTAACTTGTACCAATTCTGGACCTTCGAGAATACGTTCTCCAACTTCATTCCAACAAGTCGGTGTTCGATATTTTCGGCCATAAAGTGCTTCATACGGGGCCATGCCGATACTCGACTGCCAGCTATTATTATAGGAGAACTCTATTAGGTACAAGTAATTATCCCAACCTCCATGACATTCCAACACACATGCTTGGAGCATATCCTCCAGTGTTTGAATCGTACGTTCAAAGTGGCCATCAGTTTGCGGATGAAAGGTTGTACTAAAGTTCGAACGTGTGCCCCAAGATTTATGTAAACCTTCCCAAAATTGAAATGTAAAACGTGGGTCTCGATCGGAGGTAATCGATACAGGAGTGCCATGGAGACGTACAATCTCACGTTGGAATACTTTTGTCAATTTATCAATTGACTAAGTTTGTTCAATAGGAAGAAAATGAGTCGATTTCATCAGTCGGTCAACCACTACCCAAATTGCATCGTGTTTCAAGGTTGTGCGGGGTAATTCGACTACAAAATCCATAGTTACATGTTCCCATTTCCTTACGGGAATGTTCAGCGATTGGAGAAGACCACCCGGATGTTGATGTTCGCTTTTAACTTGTTGAAAAGTGAGACAAAGAGATACAAAGTCGGCGATATCTCGCTTCATTCCAACCCACCAGTAATGGGTCTGTAAGTCGCGATACATTTTTGTTGTACCTGGGTGAAGGGAAAACATAGATTTATGAGCTTCGGTCAGAATCTGATCTTTAAGCTCCCAGTTATTTGGAACACAAAGACGATCCCGAAATCACAACACGTGATAATCATCGATCCTGAATTCCGAACTAACATTCTCTTGTGCTTGCTGAAGTTTGCCCACAATTCATTATCGTCTTGTTGGGCTTCTTTGAGCCGAGAAATTAGAGTCGGTTCTACCATTATATTCGATAGAATTTCCGTTTGCGAACTCGGATAGATTTCCAGTCCGAACCGTTCGATCTCCAAAGCTAGCTCTATAGCAACAAGTAAAGAAGAAACATGTTCCACAACATTACGACTTAAGGCGTCGGTGACTACATTAGCCTTACCCGGATGATACTGTATATCAACATCATAATCCTTTAGAAGTTCGAGCCACCTTCGTTGATGCATATTTAACTCTTATTGAGTAAATATATATTTAAAGCTCTTGTGGTCGGTGAAAATTTCACATGTCTCACCGTAAAAATAATGACGCCAAATTTTGAGGGCGAAGATAACCACAGCCAATTTGAGATCGTGATTTGGATAATTGACCTCATAAGGCTTTAATTGACGTGATACATATGCGATCACGCGTCCGTTTTGCATAAGAACACACCCAAGACCTTTCTTTGAAGCATCACTGTAAACTTGAAAATTGTCGTTGCCGGACGGTAATACAAGAATAGGTACGGTAACCAATTGATGTTTCTATTCCTCGAAACTAGATTCTTGTTCGAAACCCCAATTGAATTTGACTCCTTTAATGAGTAATTGGGTTAACGGTAGAAATATTTTAGAGAAATCCTTCAACGAATTGTCTATCGTAACCAACCAAACCCAGAAAAGCACGAACTTTAGATACATTCATAGGTCGAGGCCATTTAGTGACAGTTTTAATTTTCGTTGGATCGACTTTGACACCTTCCGTAGATTTTACGTGACCGAGAAAAGATACTTGATCAAGCTAGAATTCACATTTGGAACGTTTTGCGTAAACTTTTTTCGTTCGAAGAGTTTCCAAAACGATGTGAAGATGCTAATCATGTTGCTCTCTTTACTTTGAGTATATTAATATGTCATCGACAAACACGATAACAAAGTGATTGAGATAATCCTTGGAAACCCGATTCATAAGATCCATAAAAAACTGTTGGAGCATTAGTTAGCCTGAAAGGCATTACTAAGAATTCCTAGTATCCATAGCGAGTTATGAATGCGGTTTTCGAAATATCACAATCTCGGATACGAAGTTAATGGTACCTGGACCGAAGATAAATTTTGGAAAAGTATCGTGCCCCATGTAATTGATCGAACAGATCGTCAATTCTCGGCAACGAATACTTGTTACTAATCATTACTTTATTAAGCTCCTGGTAATCAATACAAAGACACATTGTACCGTCTTTTTTTTTTTTTTTTAAAGAGAACCGGAGCTCCCCAGAGTGAGACATTGGGTCAAATGATACCTTCCTTCAATAAATCATCGAGTTGAGTTTTGAGTTACTTCATTTCAGTTGGAGTCATTCGATAGGGAGCCTTGGAAATAAGAGAAGCTCCCGAGACTAGATCGATGGTAAATTCGATTTCCCGGACTGGTGGTATACCCGGTAGATTGTCGAGAAACACATCAAGATATTCGGAAACAACAGGTATGGGTGCAGAAGTAGGGAATACCTATTCGGGATCTTGTAACGAGGTCAGAAAACCTTTGTTACTTTGCCAAGTATACTGTTTCACAGTAATATAGGTTAAAACGCTAACATCTTCTTTTAGAGTACCTCCTTGGAAGATTGCCTCTAGTTTGTCAATATCCCCAAACAATATCTGTTTGGCGTTATAGTCTTATAGTTGTATGGTGGTGTGACAACCGGTCCATACCAAATATTAATTGAAAGTGGGACATATGCATTGGAAGTAAAGTGACCTCCCGTATGCGATCTCCAATAAATAACGGACAGTTTGAAAATCGAGTTAACACACAGATTGAACCACCCGTAGGGGTAGATATCACGACTAGAAATTCGGTGGTTTGTTCATAAGGTTTTAAACGGGATTCTAATTGTTCAAAAACAACTGAGTGTGTTTCCCCGGTATAAAAAAGGCATAAACAGATAAATCAATTAAGTTAACACAGCCTGCACAAGGTATGTAGGCATCATACTTGACATAGTCTGACGGACCACATCAGCAATATTTGGCTCACTTGTAACCCCTAATGGGTTGGGGTTGGGGTTTCCCTCAAGTTGAGGTCTGGATTTGCGTGGGTGACCACGTCTCGACATTCTAAACAGAACAACATCAAGATCAAATTTCAAAACAGTTACGGATTGAAAATCGGTAAATAGAGTTAGATTCTAGTCTACCCATTCTAATGTCTACCCAATCCTCACACGTCAAGCCTATTTAATCTACAAGTCGAAACCTATGCTCTGATACCATATTTGTAACATCCCCCGTCCCCGTGGTCCGGAACGGTTGATGTCACTAACAGGACTTAACATAATTACGCAACTAAATCAGAGCTACTAATAACTCTAAACATGTTACAGTCCAAAAATATTACACTTCAAAAAGTGTTTATAAACTTAGAACGTTTATATAATAATGCGAGTCTAAGAACTCCAAAATTTTCACGCTCGATCTCAAATCTCGTCCCCGTAAACGTCACTTCGAACCTGCCGTGTCAGAAAACAAAAACACGGCTGAGCACAGGGATCAGTGAATGGATTATAATATAAATTCGTAAATAATAATGAAAACATCGATAACGAAGCGGAAGACATAAAAACTCGATTCGAAGAAAGTTCTTTGAGACTGAAGTTCATAGTTCATTTAAATCAAGAGAAACGTTTGGTAATATAATCAAATGCAATAATCTCAAGAACATTTCACACTTTAACTTCAAAACGTATATAAATAAAGTCTGTCAATTCCAGTCGTGTTCGTGGGGTGATCAGCCACACGAACTGGGTCGGCATGCGGGCACACACAACGAGTCCCCCGTGAATTTAACCACGATCACATATTCTGTGGGTAAAATTATAGAATCGATTCATCCGCCCTGGAGCCAACAAAGTCAGCCAAGTCCTCCCAGAGTGGGTTCACGTAAGCCACATAGGCTTAACTCTGGTGGACCGTCATCTGCAGGACGCCATGACAACAAAGCCGCCATAGAAGGCATCCCAAATAATGTGCCCATTTATTGGGTTCTTCTAAAATCAAAGAAAACTAAACATGTGTCACTTACCCAAATGGCGATCACAGAAATTATAATCTATATACTTCACATTTTTCATAAACAATCTCATACGAGACACATTTTAATAAAACATCAAAATGTTCAAACAATTGATTCAATAAACCAAAATCAATGTGTATGTGTGTGTACAATTTCGCATTTGTTGATCACGTTTGGTTGATCAATCATAAGGTGGTGAACCACCTTTAGGAAGGGTCAACTACAACAAATAGTTGCCCACGATTCAAAAGAAATGAAATCCATACCTTAACCAAATTGAGACGTATCACGCGATCGACCGAGACTCACGACGAAGCTTAACCCGATCGATTGCCTATTTAAACCATAAATTACTATTACTCGCATAACATAAAACTTAAAGGCTATCATCTTAAGCTTAATCATGAATTTTTATTCTCTTATACATTAAACCGAACACTTAGTGTGCGGTTAAAAATCTAAATACAAATATCACCATTTTGATTCTAAACTTTACCCTTTTGTAATTTTGACAAACCTAAGCATTTCTAAACATGCAAATGATTATAACTTTGCAATATTAAATCATAACCTATCAACCAACTTCAACTACCTTAACCTACCAACTTAAATAACTTAAGAAGAAACTTATACCTCTACGAAGGTCTCGAAGAGTGGATTCCGAATATATAGTTGTTTTTTTGATTGCTTTGATGGATTAAGAGGTATTTTAGAGAGAAGGTTGAATTTGAGAGAGAGAAAAATGAGATAGTTATGGCAGTGTTGTCAAGCTAATATGAAGAAGACGATGTGTTCATTTACTCTTATTATAGATTTTGTTGTTGGTGTTGTTTTTTTTTCTTTTTTTTTTTAATTATAATTAGTTTGTTTAATTGACGGTTTTAACCCCTCAACTATATTTGGTTATCTTTTTAATTAAGGTTCAAGAATAATTACGATTTTAAAACCGAGTATTACATCCACGGTGCATATATCGCTGCTCTCATTTTCCTGTTCATGGTTTCAAGTTGATTTTGATTTCCTTCATCCATATTTTGTGTTTCTGGATTCAAAAAAGTTTCATCAATCGCACCTCTATCGACGTCGTTAAGGAGCCCAGAATTCATAATGTCGATGGACGTTGTCACGTTAATTTTCATGGGATTTTCTTAATTAAAATGAATACTGGATAAAGTTTTTGAAAAGAAGCCACTATACGATTCTGACAAAAATATGAAATCAGACATTGAAAATGTTCATATGATTTTAGCATTAAGTTGAAAATGGAATTTTTTTTTTTAAATCAAAACATAAGCTAGAATCAAGGAACATTTATTCTTGTAACTCCCAAAAAATTATATGAAATATTGGCTAATTTAGAATTTACCTTTCTACCCTTTAACATTAAATATAAAAACAATCACAACATCACTCAAATATGCGTTTCTATTGGTTAGAATAGATTCACAAAGTTAACAACATTTTGTTGGTTAACAAAAGATCCTTGCGCCCTCTCTCTCTCTCTCTCTCTCTCTCTCTCTATATATATATATATATATATATATATATATATATATATATATATATATATATATATAGGGTCAGGTTCAGGGGAAAACCTAAAAAAACGGAAAACTGAGTAACACTCTGGTAGCCCTTCATCTGGACGGTATGCACTTGTGCATACTAGGAATTTGTAACATGCACACGTGCATAAAAACCAAAAAACTACTTAATTTACTTGTATCCACAAGTACATACCGTCCAGATCAAGGACTACCAGAGTGTTCTTCAGTTTTCTATTTTTTTCAAAGTTTTCCCTTGAACCCCTGTAATTACAAACCATGATGAACACTTATAGTAGAAAACAATTGAAATATTTATAGAAGACCCTATTTTTGTATTGATCACTTTAAAGAATATAAATATCTTTATAAATTCCATACTTATACATAATTATATTTAATAGTACTACCTTGATCGAAAATTCATGAATTCGGCTTTGTCCATTATTTAATAAAGAGCAAATTACGATTTTCAACCCTGTAATTTGTTAATAATTTCAATTTTCATCCTTCTGATTTAGAAATTATGATTTTTGTCCTTGGATTAATTCATACTTTTAAGTACCAGGGACCAAAACAGTAAAAATTGTAAATCACAAGAACCGAAACAATAACAATTAATTGTAAACCATAAGAACGAAAATAGCAATGAATTGCAAATTATAGGGACGAAAACCACAATTTCTAAATCACAGGAACAAAAATTGCAATTCTTAACAAACCACAAGAACGAAACATGTAATTTAGTCTTTGCTAATTATTTAAATCGGTCTTTGTAAAAACCCAATTTTCTAACATATTGGGTACAAATGGTGAGACAAACGAGGCTTCACAAGGGCCAACAATGGCTTAGCCTTTAATAAATCTTGAAAGTTCTCCTTTAGATCAACATGTGGTTCATTGGGTGGCAACTCCCAGGTGAACCCTTGGACCATCCTAGCCAACAACATTGCGGTCATGGTCGAGCCCAACAACACTCCGGCGCACCCACGTCGACCGGTGCTAAACGATAACATACGAAGGTTGTTGTCGGTCAGCACCACTTCGTTACCGCCGGTCATGTGACGATCTGGATTGAAAATAAGTGGGTCATCCCAGACCTCAGAGTTCCGCCCTAGTCCAATACGACTCAGTAGCACGTGACTACCTTTTGGTATGAAGTACCCGGCGACGGTGGTGTCGACGATCGCCATGTGAGGAAGGTTGAATGGTGCAACTGGATGTAGCCTAAAACCCTCCTTGCAACATGCTTTGATGTAATTAAGGTTAGGTATATCGGATTCTTGCACCAACCGATCTTTTCCGACCACAGAATCAAGTTCCTCGATTGCTGGATTGAAAATCCGTGGCTGGTTCATTATTTCGGCGATTGACCATTCGATAGCATTCGATGTATTATCTAATGCTGCTATTACCAGTTCCTGTAACATAACGCACCAAAAATTAGGAGTGCTCAAAAAACCAACGAACCCGATCAACCTAACCCGAAGTAACCCGATATATAATTGATACAAAATTAGTATAACCCGAATCTATTGGGTTAGGCTAAAAGTAACCCGACCAACCCGATAACCCAATAAATGTTTTAGCGAATTCTCTAAGGGTGCGTTTGGTACAGAGAATTGAAGGCAGAAAAATGGAAATGGACCCTATTTCCCTTGTTTGGTAAGTCAGAGAAAAGGAAACTTGAGAAATAAACCATTTCCATTTCCCTACTTTTATTTCCCCCCCACATGAAAAGAATTGGTGGGAATTGAAAATTTGGATTATCTGGGAATTGAAAAAAAGACACGGAGAGTTGGTTCCCAATTGTACGCTGATCCTCGTGAACATAAAAAAACATGATTCCAAAAAAATATCTCGTTTTGGGGTCGGGATTTTCCCGGGGCAGCCCCGAGGGTGCCGGGATGACTCCGGGCGGTCGGTGCCACGGTAACCCGACCAAACGGGGTCGGTTTGGGACGAAACTTTGTGTGCTGCCT
Organism: Arctium minus; assembly: GCA_954870635.1. Taxonomy (NCBI): domain Eukaryota; kingdom Viridiplantae; phylum Streptophyta; class Magnoliopsida; order Asterales; family Asteraceae; genus Arctium; species Arctium minus. The sequence continues at coordinate 1,797,277 of OX941092.1, read as the reverse complement.
CGTGAACATAAAAAAACAAGATCCCCAAAAAAATTCTTGTTTTGGGGTCGGGATTTTCCCGGGGTCCGGTCCGAGCTCGGGTTTTTACGGTAACCCGACCAAACGGGGTCGGTTTGGGACGAAACTTTGCGTGATGCCTCGTGAACATAAAAAACATGATCCCCAAAAAAAATTCTCGTTTTGGGGTCGGGATTTTCCCGGGGCCCGGCCCGGGCTCGGGTTTTTACGGTAACCCGACCAAACGGGGTCGGTTTGGAACGAAACTTTGCGTGATGCCTCGTGAACATAAAAAAACATGATCCCCAAAAAAAATTCTCGTTTTGGGGTCGGGATTTTCCCGGGGCCCGGTCCGAGCTCGGGTTTTTACGGTAACCCGACCAAACGGGGTCGGTTTGGGACGAAACTTTGCGTGATGCCTCGTGAACATAAAAAAACATGATCCCCAAAAAAAATTCTCGTTTTGGGGTCGGGATTTTCCCGGGGCCCGGCCCGGGCTCGGGTTTTTACGGTAACCCGACCAAACAGGGTCGGTTTGGGACGAAACTTTGCGTGATGCCTTGTGAACATAAAAAAACATGATCCCAAAAAAAATATTCTCGTTTTGGGGTCGGGATTTTCCCGGGGCCCGGCCCGGGTTCGGGTTTTGACGGTAACCCGACCAAACGGGGTTGGTTTGGGACGAAACTTTGCGTGATGCCTTGTGAACATAAAAAAACATGATCCCCAAAAAAAATTCTCGTTTTGGGGTCGGGATTTTCCCGGGGCTCGGGTTTTTACGGTAACCCGACCAAACAGGGTCGGTTTGGGACGAAACTTTGCGTGATGCCTTGTGAACATAAAAAAACATGATCCCAAAAAAAATATTCTCGTTTTGGGGTCGGGATTTTCCCGGGGCCCGGCCCGGGTTCGGGTTTTGACGGTAACCCGACTAAACGGGGTCGGTTTGGGACGAAACTTTGCGGGAGGCCTCGGGATCATATACGAACATGATACCAACAAATAATTTCTCGTTTTAGGGTCAGGATTTTCCGGGGGTGCCGGTCCGAGCTTGGGTTTTGCCGGTAACCCGAGCAGACAGGGTCGGTTTGGGACGAAACTTTGCGGGAGGCCTCGGGATCATATACGAACATGATACCAACGATGAATTTCTCGATTTGGGGTCGGGATTTCCCGGGGTGCGGGTCGGAATGATGTTGAACTACTTTTTGATTTAATTAATGCATTTTAATTATTAAATTATGCATTTTAATTATTAATTTAATTATTAATTTATGCATTTTAGTTATTAATTTATGGATGCAAATGATAGGTTGGTATAATTCTCTGTTGAAATCTCTGTGCTCCCAAACAAGAGAAATGATTCCCTGTTACATTTCTCTGCTGAATTCTCTGTGCTACCAAACAGGAGAGTCAATTCCTATTCTCCAGACCAATTCTCTTTCTCTGCTATGCAATTCCATTCTCTGTACCAAACGCACCCTAAAATTATTTATATTTCCCTTTCATATGTATAAGTTACCAAAAACAACTCGGCAACAACGAGCAATGAACTCGTATATTCTTTTGAATGATGGATCATAGATCAAAGAAAATTTTCCTTATTTTTATGTTTTCAATATTGTTTTTACTTTGTTTAAACACAACCCGACCAAACCGACCAACCCGAACGGGTTGGGTTGGGTTAGGTTGCACTTTTGTTTGGGTTGAGTTGGGTTGAAAATTCTCAAACCGCCAACATTGGGTTGGGTTGTTGAAATAGCTTCAACCCGATCAACCCAACCCATGAGCACCCCTACCAAAAATCATATAATGCATATTATATGGAAAACGAACATTCTTGAAAACACTAGCCAAAAAGTTTTAAGCGTCTTAATAGAACCGCTTTATAAGAATTAATTTACAGGACCAAAAAAATATAATAAATTGTCATATATAAATGAGTTGTAATAAGTTTATAGGATGTTTTTGGGCGTCTTTTTTAGGATTTTTTTATAAAAAAACATAGCTAATGTGACGCTCTGCATCAAAAGTGTTCTTAAAAACTTGTTAAGACGCACAAAAACGTTAAACTTATTACAATGCCTTTGGATAGGGTGTTTTAGTTTTTGGTCCTATAAATGAAGTTCTATAAAACAGTCTATTAGGATGCTTAAAACTTGGTGGCATCATGTAAACCGAATTTTGTTGTAGTGACAAAAAATTGTGCTAATCTTACGTGGATTTGGGCTTTGATTTGATCGTTGGTTAGAATCGGGTCTTTAAGGTTGATGAAAACATCAAGCAAGTCATCTTCTTTGATTTTAATACCCATTTTCCATTGTTGAATCCTTTCATCGATCAAACGATCTTGATGTTTTCTTCCGTCACGAAGAGCGTTCCTTACGATTCTCTCGTGGCCATCGAAATCAGTTATCCATCGCAAGAACGGGAAGTAATCCGTCAAACAAAATGCATAAACGTAAGAAAGAATGATCATAAGTGAATCAACATGTCCAATCTCTTCTTTCCCAGGTCCGCCATCTGGACTCCCTTTGCCGAAATACCTACTTCCGAATATGATCTTCCTTATGATGTTGCTCGAGTATTGTTGCGCGATAGTTCTTACGTTCATAACCCCACCGGTGATGGTGGAATTTATTTCACACCGATTGTAAATGTACCTATAATACATACACATTTGGACATCAAAATGAAATAACAAGGCAACTGTAACATCCCGGGCCAACCGTACCAGATATTGTCCGCTTTGTCCACACACTCGTACTAACGGTTTTAAAACGCGCCTGGTAGAGGAGCGATCCAGTCCCTTATAAGGAAACTTTTGTTCCCCTCCCCAACCAATGTGGGATCTTACAATCCACCCCCAGGGAGACCAGCGTCCTCGCTGGCACACTAGTACCATATATTGTCCGCTTTGTCCACACACTCGTACTCACGGTTTTAAAACGCGTCTGATAGAAGAGGTATCCAGTCCCTTATAAGACAACTTTCGTTCCCCTCCCCAACCAATGTGGGATCTTACATTGTTAATAACGCCTAAAAGCGTTCTAAAAAACTTGTTAAAACGTCTAAAAGCGCCATATAAACCTATTGTAACACTTTTAGATATGACGCGTTTTGGTTTGATCCTATGATCATAAGTCCCATAAAGTATTTTATTAGGACGCTTAAACAACTTAGACGTCGTAAAATCCATTTTTTGTGCCATTTTTTGTACATCCAACATTTTTTGTCATGGTGGATGGTCTAAGTATGAATATTCATATGTACACTTACCTAATCAAATTATCGGCTTCTTCGTCTCGCTTGCTTTTCAACCACTTATGCCTAGTCGATGAAAGAATCTCGATGGCTAGGACTTTCCTCATCTTCTTCCAGTGGTCATTGAATGGAACAAGGACGGTGGTCATGTAACCAGCACTCGTCAGATAACTCGACATGCAATCTGGCCTTGATGAGAATATCTCATCTTTTTTCTTCAAGAACTCACGAGCAATCTTTGGATCACTCACGGCTATAACATGGGTGTTTCCAAGGCAAATGCATAGGATCTTGGTACCCATTTCGTCCATCATCTTGTGTATCCATCTGAATGTCGGTTTGTTTTGAAGCATCGTGATAATGCTGCCGATTAAGGGCAAGGGTTTAGGACCAGGTGGAAGCGGTGGCCGGTGTTGAGAACGGATGCACCTTGTTAAGAAGAAGGTGAACAATGAGATAATGAAGAGAATGAAAATGATCATGATGAGAACGAAAACTAGTTTTTGACAAAATGTTAAAACTTTGTTTATGATTTTTGTCTGAATATCTAATATTGTTACTATTTTCAGTATTTATAGTGATCTCTTTTAGATTATTTACTTAAAATATTTGACACTTTTTTGATTAAAGAGTTTTGGATAAAATTCTAATTAATGTTGTTGGTCAAGCTTAAAATGGATAAGAAATCAAAAAACTTGATTTTCCATTTTTTGCATTTATTTAGCTAAATTAATTAATACATTTGTTTATTATTATAATAATAATTATTTAATTTGTTTTTGAACCCTCTTTTTTTAATACTAGAAGTGTACTCGTGTAATGTAGTAAGATATATCACGATTTTAATATTTCATTTTATTTTTTGTTTTTTTGTCGATTTACAGGACGATTTTGGATGGTTTTGAAAAGTGATAATGTTTTTTTTTATAAATTTGTTTAATTTAGACTTAATAATATAATGTTTTTTATATAAAAAAATATTTTGTTAGAATTCTATTATTATCTTATATATTTTAATGATATCTAGAAAAAATAACCAATTACATATTTAATAATATAATTAAAACAAATTTATAGTAATATAATATATTAATTAATAGTGATACATGGAAATTTCAGCAGGAATGTCCTGCACATACCAAATTGATGGGTGTTAGAACCCTGTAGTAGTAATATGTATCTTGTGCTTTGATACTTGTAAATTAAGATATTTTTAAAATATTACATAAAATGATGGTACCTTATGCTTAATAATTTGTATTTAAGAGCTTTTTATCCGTGCTTTATAATATAGTAAATCACTTCGAATGGTTGGATTAGCATTCATCTAACCGTAAAAGTGAGAATAATTCATTAGTTTACAGATTATCCACTTGTAATATATATATACATATATATATAGGAAAGTTCAAACAATAACGTTAACTATTTAAAAAACAAGAAAACAACAAAAAACAACATATCATATACAAAATCATATGTGATTTTACATAAACCGAAAAAAACGGACGCGAGGGACTTTGGCGCGACCTAAAATCGCGTGAATCATATATGATTTTGTATGTACTCGGTTGTTATCGTGTTTTCCTAAATAGATGTTGTTCTCGTATGAACCCACACACACACACACACACACACATATATATATAGGGAGAGGTTCGTTTGAGAAATACTAAATATATGAGAAATAGAGAAATAGTTCTAGCCTTTCATTCGGTCAAGATCGGCTTTGAGCGGTCAAATATTGCGTCTTTGACTGGTTAACAATTACAGGTTTGACTGGTAAAAAGTTGCGACTATTCCAAAAATATGACAGTTTCGTAACTTTTACAAATACACGAGACGGGTTCATATATGAACTTGTATGATTCACATATGTTCATTTGTGAACTAGTGTAATTCACATATGAACTCTTTTAACTGATTCATATATGAACCAATTAACTTATTCACTTATGAACTAATTAACCGTAGGTTCATATGTGAATCAGTTGAACTAATTAACATATTCATATATGAACTAATTAACTAATTCATATATGAACGTATAGTTCATATATGAATCACAAAGGTTCATATATGAATCAGTTAAAAGAGTTCATATGTGAATTATACTGGTTCATATATGAACATATAATTCATATGTGAATCATACAAGTTCATATATGAACTCGTCTCGCGTATTTTACTAAACTACCCCTCTATCTTCTACAGACCACACAAGAAATTATCCGGTGTTTCACGGTTAAAGCCGCAAATGTTGACCAGATAAAGGGCTATGATCATTTCTTTATTTCTCATATTTTTGGTATCAAATGAACCTAATCCTATATATATATATACATATATATAGGGGACCTTTCAAGGGAGATCATAGTATTTTGTGGTAACTATGAGATTCAATCTAAATAATCAAGGGTTTAAAATAATTAAGAGAAATATTAATTAAAAACAGAATTTTAGGCCACTAAAATAGGTAAAAAGGGTAAAAATGTCAAAACACATTGAAATTCAGTGTTATCTAATTTAGGCACATACCGATAATTTAGGTAATTAATCAAATGTGATAACCTCACAATATTAAAACATATCACAACAATCTACAACGATTTTAACCCTTGTTACACATTGTATCACGTAAGATAACACAATGTATCACATTGTCGACACTGTGTGACACGTTGTATCACGAAAGAGGTAAGTCTTTTGGTTGCAAATTGTATCACGTAAGATAACACAATGTATCACATTGTGTGACACTGTGTATCACGTAAGATAGCATGCACCGATATTATTTTAGTTGTAAGATAACACACTGTATCACATTGTGTGACACTGTGTATCACCTATTTGTAACACAGATCACAACGAGATATCAACGAGATGAAGCATGGATGGTGAAAGGATGCAGGCTTCGATACAAAAGAAAATGATGGAGCAAGGATGCAGGCTTCAGCATCAAGAATGAATATTTCATACGATTGAATTTCAAAACCAAACATGGAGAATATCTCAAAATTAATTTGTTGAGATATTCAAGGAAACTCAATATTTAATTGATATTTTCAGTTACAATTTTTTTTAATATTATTTAATTTATCAAATGATTAAAATAACCTCCCTTATTAATTAATAAAAAAATTAATAAATTAAGATAAATCGATGAGATTGGATCTCATAGTTACCACAAAATACTAGGATCATATGATTAGGCCCCTCTATATATAGAGAGGGCCATTCTTTTGTTAGCCAATGATTTTGTGTTAACCTTGTTAACTATTTTGGACCCTTAATCTTGAAAATTAATGGTTGTGATTAAATCATATTTTTAAATTAAAAAAAGGGAAAAAATCGGTTCAAAATTGATGTTCCTATATGAACAAGGGTAAAAAGGTAAACTTATATTAGGTGATAATCATGGAAACGTATTACATCCCAAAATAATCGACACCACTTCCCTAAGCATATTCCAGTGGTGATTTCAAAGGAGACAATAAACAAAATCTTCACGGATTGAAACAAAATCTTCACAGATCAACAAAATCTTCACAGATCATCGGCAGGTTAGTCGGAAGCGACGATGGTGAGATCTATGAACACCGAGGAGTAGCTGAACATTGGGTTTTAAGGCTTTTCTTGCGATCTGTATTGTAAAAATGGTGTCAAAAGGGAGATCATTACCCCAGGGATCTTTTTGGAAAATCTTCATCTTCGACGCTTATCTTCTCAATCACGATTATCTGTTCGTTCTTCGTTTTAATCATTCTCGCTCTTGGAATTATTTCGATCCCAAACACTTCAGATAGTTCTCCGAAAGCTCATGATCTCAGCTCCATCGTTCATCGTACTACAACTGTTGACAGGTCGGTTCAGATTTACTTTGAAATTTTGTTCGAATTTGTTTGTGCGATCTGGTTCGGTATTAAATTGGACTGCCATTGTTTGATTCACAAGTGAGAGTAAAGACGACATAGCAGATAAGTGGGTTGAAGTGATCTCATGGGAGCCTCGAGCCGTTATTTATCATAACTTCCTGAACACCGATGGCGAGATCTATGGCGAGATCTATAAACACCGATGGCAAGATCTATAAACACCGAGGTGAGATATATGAACACCGACGATGGCGAGATTCACCGGTATGGTGTCGTGGATTATCCTGTGAGATTGAGGTCGCCAATAAGAAGAATTTCCATATATGTGTTTGGATTTTGGTGTGCATATATGAGCTTTTATGATTCGCATATATGAAAATGGATTTTTGTTATACATATATATTCTTTACTTTACCGTTCATATATGAACATTTAAGAGTTTGGGTTTTGGTGTGCATATATGAGCTTTATTGATGTGTATATATGAAAATGAATTTTTATTATGCATATATGTTCTTTACTTTACAGATCATATATGAACACTTAATACATTGGTTGTGTAGTGCATAAATGAAATATATGAAGTTGAATTGATACAATTCATCTTGGTGTGCATATGTGAAAATTGGATGTCCATCATGTGCATATATGCACTTTTTGTTACGTGTATGCAATCTGTTTGGGTTGACGTCCATGATCAAAAAACAATCACATGTATCTCAAAAATTTGAAATTCCATAAATATCAATCCCATATGTAATTTAAAATTCAAAAATTTCTAATCAATCCCATAAATATCTCAACTCCCATATATATCTCAATATAATATAATATTAGAAGAAAATTAAATTCAAAATTTCTAATTTACCCTTACTAAAAAACGGTTACAATTACTAAACCAAAAAAAATCTTGCAATCCTATTGGTCTAAAATGGTTAACAAAGTTAACACAAAATCATTGGTTAACAAAAGAAGGACCCTATATATATATATATATATATATATATATATAGTCCACTTATTTTGTAAACACACTTTATTCTATGAACTTGTAAACCAAGGGTATTTAGGTCTTTTTTTCAAAATTAATAATTTTAGGAATAATTCATATTTTTAGGAACAACCACCTTTCTTAATTTTCTCACTTATCTCCATCTCTCTCTCATGATCCACCATCCAGTTCCCGGCGACGTCCTCCGACTCCGGTAACCTCCCTCCAATTCTGACGAATTTCATAAACTGTTTGAGTTTCATAAATTGTTTTTTCATAAGCTCTTTTTTTCGAAATTTTCAAGTTTTTTAAGTTTCATAAACTGTTTTTTCGAAATTTTCACGTTTCATAATTTGATTATTCATATGAGAAAAGAATACGAAACTTAAAAATCTGATTATTAAGAAAATTAAGGAGACAATATTAAGTTTAAGTTTCGTATTCTTTTCTCATATGAATAATTAAGAATATATGGAGATAGTTAAGAAAATTAAGGAGACAATATTAACCAAAATTAGATAAATTCAAAATTCAAATTATTTAAAACCTATTCCCAAACTACCTTTTCCCTCCCTTTCCCTATTTTTTATATAAATTTAAATCCGGAAATTTCTTAACCGTCGATCAAAATAATGGATGGCCTAGATTGGTTTACATAGTTCACAAGATTAAACGGGTTTACAAAAGAAGCTATATATATATATATATGGGTAGTTTAATTTACAACACATGCAACCCACATCTTAACCGTTGGATTAATGATCAACAGTTACAATACATGTGGGTCCAATATTTTCAATTAAAAAACAAAAACAAAATAACCGTTTATCATGAATCCAACGGTTAAGATGTGGGTTGCATGGATTGTAAGATTTACATGGGTTGTAAATTATCCTTGGCCTATATATATATATATATATATATATATATATATATATGTGGACATTCTTTTGTATACCAAAAAAATATTGTAAACCAATGAAATTTGATCATAACGGTAGATCATTCCCTTTTCAAAAAGTATTTTCTTTCTTAATTTTTTTAAAATGTAACTGCCTCCTTCCTAACCGTTGATTGTTTAATCGTGTAACACCCTAAAAAATTTAAACGAAATAAAAATTCGAAATGTTGGCGAAATAATGTCTGAAATACAAAGATCCAAACACCCTGTAAATATAAATCTTCAACAAGGACAAACCCAAATATTTAGACGACTAAAACACCACATATAAGTGGTTTAGTTTGCAACATAAAGTTTGCAAAAGAATGGGACATAAAGTAACTTACAACAACCTAATTAATCTAGGGATAACTCAAAAACTAAATTAATATGGGTGTCACTAAACCGTTATAATCTCTCTGCACAAAACCCCCAAAAGACCAGCACTTCGCGTTCTCCTACATGCCCGGCAGTCTAGATTCCACCGCTAGTGGGATTTGTGGAAACAACAACAACCATAACAAGTGTTAGGTTAGGACAAGGCCTAGTGAGATTTCATAATTTATATAATTCACAAACAATAATGTCATAAATACAATAAATTATGTCTTGTGTTACCGTACTCCTTTGCCTCACAAAAATTGTTTCTCTGACAACCGTGTCCACAAAACCTGAACACAACATACAAAAGATAACCCTTGATAATACGGGGGAGTCCTGTTTCCATCGGGGTGACATGTACACGGGAGTGGAGTCACCCAAGATGTTATTGGATTACACCTCATGTCTCGGTCATAGTTCTCATGCCATCAAGACATCACAACCTTGAACCATATTCATTGCCTTTATTGCCTACTCCGTCGAGTTACACCTTAAGGTCTTACGGGACATTATTGCATATCCAAGACTAAACGAGTTACACCTCAAGGGATCATGTCCCCCGATTGCCTACTCGCTAGTAAACCATAAGGACCAACACAAGAGGTCCAAATAATTATACGACTACCTCCTCGTGCACAAGGGGTAGACATCCACATTCTTATCAGGTGATCAAAATCTGATTAAACATATATATATATATATATATATATATATATATATATATGACAATATGATTCATTTTCCAATACATATGTGTCCCATCCCTCATACAAATTTCCATAACATTAAGATACATATTTCTCTTTCCATGGCATCCCATCCTTACATTACAAGTAATACCCTTATCTTATTTTCCTTGAGTAACCGAAAAGATAAGTCTACACATTTACTTTATTTCCATAAAACCCTAGATGGTTAGGTTTAACGAGTGAAATGAAGTCTACTTGCATATTAACCACATAAACACCAAGATTAGAATTAACAATATTACAATGATGGGTATTCAAATACAAAAGTTAGGGTTTATAAGAGAAACTCACCTACTAGGGTTTTGTGAAGAGAAACCCTAAAAATTTATAGATCTAGAAGACTTGTTCTTCTTTCCTTGAGCTTTGAGTGGACTAGGGTCAATGATTTCTCCTCAATAACTTCTCTTGAAATCCTTTAATGTTAGGTTGACAAGTAGCATTAATTGAAATGGAAGGGAGAGAGAGAAGAGAGAGGATTCGGCTAGAGAGAAAGTGAGAGAGAGGGACTGATCTGAAGGTGGCTGCTCTTAATGAAAATGAACAAAGACCTAAAAAAATCGACTACATAACTGCAACCCGCTCCCCCCTAGCTGCGACAATGCCCACTTGTGACAATGCCCCGGGCATAGTCGCCCGAATCCCACCCCTTTCTGAGTTTCAGCGGCGACAGTGCCCTTCGGCGGCTATGCCATGGCAATCTCGCCGACATAGTCGCCCTTTCTCTCCCTACTTCTGTTTTCTCGACGGGGTGAAGACCAACAGCGACTATGCCGTGGCACAATCGTTGGGCATAGTCGTATGACTTCTTTTCGACTCTCTTGAACTCCTAATGCGGTCGGTAACGTCATTAAGTGACAAGTCCAAGGGATGGAGTTGGAGTCTCAAGGACGAACTCGAAGTGAACTAGTAGGCAGTTTTAAGAGGGGTCGAACATCTATACATCCACAAGTTCACGAGCTCACACACACACACACAACTAAACATGCACATGCACTAATCCTTCATAAATAGAGTGAATTTATATGGATATAAATATATATATATATATATACTTGTATAAATTCTATACCGATCGACACTAGAGAGATGACACAAGAGCTTACGAAAAGAAAAGGAAAGTTTACTATTAAGTGAATAGTCTCTCAAAAATTACGTATAAGCTTAATATCATTTACCCGCGAAGAAGTCGGGATGTTACAATCCTTGCCCACTAGAAATAGATTTCGCCCTCGAAATCTCGCACTACCCAAATAAATGGGGATACCGCCTCTTCATGTCCTCCTCCGCTTCCCACGTCACGTTTGCACCTCGATGGTGCTTCCATTGAACTTTCACCATAACTACCTCCTTATGGCGAAGTTTCTTCGTTTCTCTCTCCAAGATTGTTTCTGGTTCCTCAATGCATCGGTTATTATCTACGCGAATTTCGGATAACGGTATGACATTTTCTTCTTCCGCCAAACACTTCCGTAAATAGCAAATGTGGAAAGTAGGGTGAATTCCACTCATCTCCTGCGGTAGATCAAGCTTGTAAGCTTGGAGTCCCACGCGCTCAATGATAGGAAAAGGCCCGAGAAAACGAGGACTAAGCTTCCCTCACTTTCCAAATCTTATAACTCCTTTCTAGGGAGACACCTTCAACATGACTCGGTCGCCCACTTGAAATTCCATCGGTTGCCTATTCTTGTCCGCATAACTCTTTTGGCGATCTTGGGCCACTCTCAACCGCTCTCGAATGCTCTTGACCTTGTCCGCCGTCTCTTGTACTACTTCCGGTCCGGCGAATTGCTTATCGCCCGCTTCAAGCCAACAAGTTGGTGTTCTACACTTCCGGACGTACAAGGTCTCGAACGGTGCCATGCCCAAACTTGAATGATAACTATTATTGTAGGCAAATTCCACCAAGGGGAGATGAGAGTCCCAATTTCCCCCAAAATCAATGACACACGGTCGCAACATGTCTTCTAACGTTTGGATTGTTCGCTCTCTTTGTCCATCCGTTTGAGGGTGGTACGCCGTGCTCAACTTCACTTTTGTCCCCAATTCTTTTTGAAACGCACCCTAGAAATGGGAAGTGAAACGACTGTCCCAATCCGACATGATGGACAAGGGCACTTCGTGCCTCGAGACTACTTCCTTGATGTAGAGTCTTGTTAGTTTGTCCAACGGTAACGTCTCCCTCATAGCTAGAAAGTGTGCGTTTTTCGTTAAATGATCCACTATCACCCAAATGGTGTCATGGCCCTTTAACATCTTTGGTAGCTTTGTCACAAAATCCATTTTGATGTGATCCCACTTCCACTTCGGTATTTCCAAAGACTGCAAACTCCCATACGGATGTTGGTATTCGGCCTTTACTAACGAACAAGTGAGGCATTTCTCCACGTAGCCCACCACATCAAGCTTCATTACCTGCTACCAATAATTCAACTTCAGATCTCTATACATCTTTGTGCTCCCGGGGTGAATAGAATACCTTGATTTGTGTGTCTCCTCCAAAAGTAGCTTTTGGCACCCTCCCAACTTGCGTACCCAGACTCGACCTTGGAAGAGTTTCAATCCTCTACCATCTTCCGTCAAGTTGAGGTGTTACTTTGACATCGCTTCATCCTTGAGATTTGTTTCGAGAAGCGCTTCAGCTTGAGTGGTCTTTATCATTTCCATAAGGTTCGAGATGATCTCAATCCTTGTCAACGAGGTTTTCACCGCTCCACTATACTCTTTTTGGCTTAATGCGTCATCCACAACATTAGCCTTGCCCGGGTGGTATTGAAGTTCGCAGTCATAATCCTTCAACAACTCTAACCATCTTCTTTGTCGCATGTTCAACTCCTTCTGATCGAAAACATACTTCAAACTTTTGTGGTCGGTGAAGAGTGTACACTTGGTGTCGTACAAGTAATGTAACCACAACTTCAAGGCAAACACAACAACCGCCAATTCAAGGTCATGTGTCGGGTAATTCTTCTTGTTTTCTTCAACTGTCTTGATGCACACGCTATCACTCTGCCTCTTTGCATTAAAACACACCCTAATCCCATCTTGGATGCATCGCAAAAAACCACGAAGTATTCAGTTCCCTCGGGTAGGGACAATATTGGGGCTTCACAAAGTTTCTGTTGCAGGGTACGAAAAGTCTTCTCTTGAATGTCAGTCCATGCAAACTTCACGTTCTTCCGGGTCAACACGGTTAATGATGAGGCGATCTTGGAGAAGTCTTGAATGAACCTTCGGTAATACCCGGCGAGTCCCAAAAAGCTTCAGATATCGGTTGGGCTTTTCGGGGGCTCCCAGTTCATCATCGCTTCTATCTTTGCGGGATCTACCTTCGCTCTTTCACGGGTCACCACATAGCCGAGAAATTGAACTTCTCGCAACCAAAATTCACATTTGGAGAATTTGGCATATAGCTTCTCCCTTCTTAACACCTCTAGAATCTCTCTCAAATGTTGTTCGTGCTCCTTTTCATCCTTGGAGTATACCAAGATGTCGCCGATGAACACTATGACCGATCGGTCCAAAAATGGTCGACACACACGGTTCATCAAGTCCATAAATATTGCTGGCGCATTCGTCAATCCAAAAGGCATAACTAGAAACTCGTAATGTCCATACCGAGTCGTAAATGTCATTTTCGGAACATCCTCTTCTCGAACTTTTAACTGATGATAACCCGACCGAAGGTCAATCTTGGAAAAGCACCCGGCCCCTTGAAGTTGGTCAAAGAGATAATCTATTCGAGGTAATAGATATTTATTCTTGATGGTCATCTTGTTCAACTCTCGGTAATCAATGCACATTCGCATCGACCCGTCTTTTTTCTTCACGAAAAGTACCGAAGCTCCCCACGGAGACGAGCTCGGCCTTACAAACCCCTTTTCTAGCAACTCTTGAAGTTGGGATATCATTTCTTGCATTTCCGTTGGCGCGAGACGATACGGTGCATGAGCTATCAGTGTCGCCCCCGGAACCAAGTCAATTCGGAACTTCACTTGTCGGTTGGGTGGCAAGCCTGGTAGATCATCTAGGAACACGTCCGGGAATTCGTTGACAATCTTCACGTCTTCTTCTTCTCTGCCTTGGCATCTTACACAAAGGCTAAATACGAAGGGTACTTTTTCGTCAAATACTTTCTTGCTTTGATGGATGAGATGATGGCTACTTCGCCTTTTCGCTTCTTGCCATACACGAAGATGAAGTCACCATCCTGAATAGGAATCCGTATGAGCTTCTAGAAACACAAGATCTCTGCTTGATGTTGCACCAACCAGTCCATCCTGACTACCACATCGAAACTCCCGATAGCCATAGGAAGCAGGTCCACCATAAAGGTTTCTCCACTGATTTCGAGTCGACAGTCTCTTAGAACATCCCTTAAGACCACCCGATCCCCATTAGCTACTTCTATGACTAAAGCATCACTAAGGGTGCTAACCGACCAGTTCAAAGATTTGCAAAACATAACGGACACAAAAGAGAAGTTGGCACCAGAATCAAACAATACTCTAGCAGGTGTGGAGTTGAGTAAGAACGTACCCGACACCACATCGACAATTTCCTTTGCCTCCTCCCTCGTCATCTGGAAAGCTCTTCCCTGATCCTTGGGGATGGCCTTTATTTTCGATTGGCTTCCCGAACTTCCTCCTCTCGCTACACCCCTTAGCTTGGGGAATTCTCTTCGAACATGACCAATTTCCTTGCATTCAAAACAAATTGTCCCCCGAATGGGACACGCGGAACTGATATGACCCGGTTAGCCGCACTTGAAGCACGAGACTGGGTTGGGATTGGGGTTTAAGTTGGTCTTGGAAAACCCGAAGTGCTTACTCTTGCACTTAGAGCACCACTTCGCCTCACGACGGTTGTCGAAGCTCTTACTTGTCGATTGAAACCTCGGCTTCTTGTATGAACTTGGTGGGCTTTCCCACCTCCTCTTCTCTATAGTCCTTGCCTTCTCCTCTTTGTCTCGAGCATACAGTCTCTCTATAATCTTGGCCTCTTCGATAGTCTCGCGGAGGTTGGTGGCTTTGGAGTTGCGGACCATCGCTAGCATGTTCGCGGGCAAACCCTTTAAATACGCTTTCACCTTCTACTTTTCGGTTGGGGCCACATGCCCCACTAAGTCGAGTTTCTCCATGAACATCCGAGTGTACTCTTTCACAAATAAATCCCCTTTCTTAATCGACCGAGACTCCTCTTCTCTTAAATCTATCTCTTCCTCATTATAATATTCTTCTAAGATCTTCTTCTTAAACTCGACCCAAGACAAATTGGCCAACACAGTCTCGTCAAGGGTTGAGGTGAAGACATTCCACCATGTCAAAGTCGTGCCTCGAAGCAATTGAGACCCATATTTCACCTTTTGACGTTCTCCGCAGTCGCTAGACCTGAAAGCCTGTTCAATTTCTTTGAGCCAACTCATGCACTTTGTGGGCTCATCGGACCCAGTGAATTCCGGCGGTTTGCAGCATAGAAAGGACTTGTAAGAACACCCCCATTCTGGTTTCCTTGTTTCCAAGGTCGCTAATCCAATAGTGCATTTCTCGTCCCCGGTACCCCCAGAACCCGCTGTGATGATATTCTCCTCAATTGTCTCGTATCGACGGTGATTCCCTTCACGGTCCTCTAGTAGCTTCATGAACAACTCATGCTGCTTTGCCATGGTCTCATTCATGGCTCTCATCATGTCCATCATTTATGTCTGAGGGGTTACCTCAGTCATGATCGGTTCGGTAGTGACAATGTTGGTCCTCGGAATTTGTTCCTCTCTTCCGACAAGCATATGTGGAATTGGAGGTTCCACCGTTACAATTGCATTTGGCCTATCGGTCGTGGATTCATTCACATATTGACCCTCTGGCGATGATTGAAGATGACTCCGAGTATTTACCATTTTCGTCTGTCATTAATTCAAAAGAGGGTGAGAGATGGGCTACACAAGATTACACACAAGAGACGTACTAATACAATTCATCGATTACCATAATCATAGTACTTCAAGCATATTCACAAAGAAATACTTTCATAATAGCAGTAGCTAATTGAAATTATGAACGTACACTACATAAAGATTCTCATTACTATTTTCCTAATTCTCAACAAAGTAGTTTCCGTCGACTCTAAGACTGTCCCATCTTAGATGTTCTACCCGGTTCTCACACTTCATTACCTAATAGTCTCAGCTTAAGTCTAGGCATCGAGATTTCACGCCTAGTTCGCTTAAACTAAAGCTCTGATACCAACTTGTAACACCCTAAAAAATTTAGACGAAATGAAAATTCGAAATTTTGGCAAAATAACATCTGAAATACGAAGATCCAAACACCATGTAAATATAAATCTTCAACAAGGACAAACCGAAATATTTAGACGACTAAAAAACCACATATAAGTGGTTTAGTTTGCAACACAAAGTTTGCAAAAGAATGGGACATAAAGAAAGTTACAACAACCTAATTAATCTAGGGATAACTCAAAAACTAGATTAATATGGGTGTCGCTAAACCGCTATAATCTCTCTGCACAAAACCCCCAAAAGACCAGCACTTCGCTTTCTCCTACATGCCCGGCAGTCTAGATTCCACCGCTAGTGGGATCTGTGGAAACAACAACAACCATAACAAGTGTTAGAACAATGCCTAGTGAGATTTCATAATTTATATAATTCACAAACAATAATGTCATACATACAATAAATTAAGTCTTGTGTTACCGTACTCCTTTGCCTCACAAAAATTGTTTCTCCGGCAACCGTGTCCACAAAACCTGAACACAATATACAAGAGATAACCCTTGATAATACGGGGGAGTCCCGTTTCCATCGGGGTGACATGTACACGGGAGTGGAGTCACTCAAGATGTTATTGGATTACACCTCATGTCCCAGTCCTAGTTCCCATGCCATCAAGACATCACAACCTTGAACCATATTCATTGCCTTTATTGCCTACTCCGTTGAGTTACACCTCAAGGTCTTACGGGACATTATTGCATATCCAAGACTAGACGAGTTACACCTCAAGGGATCATGTCCCCCTATTGCCTACTCGCTAGAAAACCATAAAGACTAACACAAGAGGTCCAAATAATTATACGACTACCTCCTTGTGCACAAGGGGTAGACATCCACATTCTTATCAGGTGATCAAAATCTGATTAAGCATATATATATGACAATATGATTCATTTTCCAATACATACGTCCCATCCCTCATACAAATTTCCATAATATTAAGATACATATTTCTCTTTCCATGGCATCTCATCCTTACATTACAAGTAATACCCTTATCTTACTTTCCTTGAGTAACCGAAAAGATAAGTGTACATATTTACTTTATTTCCATAAAACCCTAGATGGTTAGGTTTAAAGAGTGAAATGAAGTCTACTTGCATATTAACCACATAAGCACCAAGATTAGAATTAACAATATTACAATGATGGGTATTCAAATACAAAAGTTAGGGTTTATAAAAGAAACTCACCTACTAGGGTTTTGTGAAGAGAAACCCTAAATATTTATAGATCTAGAAGACTTGTTCTTCTTTCCTTGAGCTTTGAGTGGACTAGGGTCAATGATTTCTCCTCAATAACTTCTCTTGAAATCCTTTAATGTTAGGTTGACAAGTAGCATTAATTGAAATGGAAGGGAGAGGGAGAAGAGAGAGGATTCGGCTAGAGAGAGTGAGAGAGAGAGGGACCGATCTGAAGGTGGCTGCTCTTAATGAAAATGAACAAAGACCTAAAAAAATCGACTACATAACTGCAGCCCGCTCCCCCCTACCTGCGACAATTCCCATCGGTGACTATGCCCCGGGCAATGTCGTCGGGCATAGTCGCCTGACTCTTACCCCTTTATGAGTTTCAGCGGCGACAGTGCCCTTCGGCGGCTATGCCATAGCAATCTCGCCAGCATATGCGCCCTTTCTCTCCCTACTTCTGTTTTCTCGACGGGGTGAAGACCAACAGCGGCTATGCCACGGCACACTCGCCGAGCATAGTCGTATGACTTCTTTTCGACTCTCTTGAACTCCTAATGCAGTCGGTAACGTCTTGAAGTGACAAGTCCAAGGGATGGGGTTGGAGTCTCAAGGACGAACTCGAAGTGAACTAGTAGGCAGTTTCAAGAGGGGTCGAACATCTATACATCCACAAGTTCACGAGCTCACACACACACACACACCTAAACATGCACATGCACTAATCCTTCATAAATAGAGTGCGTTTATATGTATATATATATATATACTTGTATAAATTCTATACCGATCGACACTAGAGAGATAACGCAAGAGCTTACAAAAAGAAAAGGGAAGTTTACTATTAAGTGAATAGTCTCACAAAATTTGCGTATAAGCTTAATATCATTTACCCGCAAAGAAGTCGGGATGTTACAAATCGTGCGGTGTAAATGTGGTTACATGGTTTATAACATTTTTCTGGTTTGTATATGAATTAGCCTATACACACACACACTTGTTATGTACCCATGCAATACAGCGGGATACCAAAATTTTATTTTAGTAAAGTAGAAATATAAATTAATGCAATTACTCATTAAAATTCTGAAATTTATGTTTGAATAAAATAAAATTACAAAATTTTCCTACTCAATTAGTAAAGAAGCATACATCTAAGAACAATACAATCCTTTTACATTCATACAGTAAAGATATAACCCACTATTATTTGTTAAAGTGTAACGATTATAAAACTAAAATTCCAATTCATTTATATATATATATATAGAGAGAGAGAGAGAGAGAGAGAGGTAGGTTATTTTGTTAACCAATAAAATGTTATTAAGTATGCTAACCACCATTGACCAATAAGAAAGCTTCAAAATCTTTGGTTGATTAAACTCATTAATTAAATGCTTAAGGGTAAAGTTGGTATTTCATGTAGTTTTTTTAGCCTCATTAATGAGGAGTTACAAAAATTATCATCCATGAACAATAATAATATGAACATTCATGAACAATAATAATTTGAGCATTATTCAAACGTATGAACATTCATGAACAATAATAATATGAATATTCAAACATATAAACAATCATGAACAATAATAATGTATGTCAATGATCATTCACGAACAATAATAATATGAACATTCAAACATATGAACATTCATGAACATCCAACATACGTCGGTTTCGTTTTTGATTGAGAGTAATTAATTTTTGATTGAGAGTAATTAATGAGCCAAACTTTATGTCTCAAAATATTGGGGAAATATTTCCCAAAAATACCCTTTTTTCACATTGGTTCAATATATTAGTCATTTAAATAAAACACTTTAAATGCATATTAATTTAAATTAAATCTTATCCATCCAATCTCATCATCAATGATGAGGATTGATTCACAAATTTAATTACAATTACAAAGTTAACAAAATAACCCATATATATATATACCCCTATATAGGACGGTAATCAAATGAGAACCGTAAAAAGATTGAGGACCATGATGACTAATCTCAATCATTAAAGGATTTTAATCAAGGGTCATTAAAAACAATGACATTTGTTGCAATATTGTGAAAGTTTTGGAATTAAATGTTAAGATGTCGTACATTTTGGATAAGCCTAATTTATGTGAAGGTGTTAATATTATGGTGAGGGATTTATCTTGAAATGGCAAAATGATACAAGATATGGCATGTTTGGGTTGTTGTTAAGGGCATGATAATGAAACAATGTATCATTGAAACATGGAGAATGGTGAGAGTTCAAGGTAAAGACTTGGATAGGGTTGAACTTGGATATCTTTGGGGTAAAGACTTGGATAGAATTGAACCCATGTTTACATTGAACTAAAGACTTGGATAGAGTTGACGTTCTAACGGCTAAAAACTTAGATAGAGTTGACGCTGGTAAATATCCTTTCTTAAAATGTGTACCGTATGTGTTGTGGCCTACTTATGTGTTTCGTCACATCTTATGGTGGAACGGGTCTCCCCCGTCTTACATAAGGAACTCAAGTGATGGAAAGTTAATCAACTACTTTAATCTAAGTGGACTCCTTAATTATTGTCTATGCATTAATTCACCCTTATTTATAATTGTTGAATCATCTCACTAGGCTCCAAGCCTAACACTTGTTTGCTTTGGTGTGTATATCAGGTTCCATTAGCAGCGGGGTGGCGAAATCTTGAGTGGAGAGTTGGGTCCCGTCGGGGACGATTTTTGGGGATATAGCATTTGATGAGATATAGAGCGTGCATATTACTTGCCGCTATTTTAGGAAATGATGACGACACCCGATTGTAATCTAAATTAAAATATTTTAGATTAGTAGGTTTTCGGTCCTTATTTCCATTACTTTCCTAAATTTGTAGACACTTGTACTCTCCCCCCTTTGGGGTGATGTCATTTTGTGAAGGTTTATTTCAAGTCAAATGCTCCAGGTTTAAAATCCTTTAAATTATAAACGCCATATTGCTAAAATTTTAAATTTTAAATTCGCCCAATTTTTAGGGTGTTACAATGCGTTTATGTGTTCATTCATGTTCTTTCGTTAAAATGCTAAACGAACGTAAACGAACGAACATAAATAAACGTAGATAAACATAAACGAACGAACATATACGAACAAATGTTGCATGTACGTGGTTCTTGAAAGGCAGATGTATTAAGACACATGTTCATGCAGTAAGAATTAAATTTGTATGAACAATGCATTAAATTCGTTCAAGAATCTTCGGTTACAATTTTTGTTTTAGGGAACATTAATGAGATGTAAAAGAATTGGGGGATTAATTTCCCAAATTACCCTTAACCACATATGTTCACATGACCGGTAATGAAATAAACACTCATTTATTAATTAAAAATTTAGTTTTAATCTCAACCATCCAATCTCAAGATGAATGGTTTAGATTAGTTCACAAAGTTAATAACAAAATTAGGGTTAACAAAAGAATTAGGCCTATATGAGGGACGTTTCATTTACAAACCATCCATGTCTAACAAACTATACAAACCAATCTTAGTCGTTCATCTACTCTAATAAATATATGATTTTATTTTGTTTCCCAATTTAAAGTCATGATCATAATGAATGAACCTTATCATCTTATTGAGCAATTAATCCAAGGAACAAACCTACTAGAAAGAGGATTCATTACTACAAATGGATACACAATATATGTATAAGTGATCACAAATACTCAAATTGAATGTTAATTGCCATAAAGTATGATTAAAAATAATTAAGCAGCAAAAAATCATAAAAATTACCAACAATGGGTTTGAGGTTGGAGAAGAAGATGGAGATGGTGAATCCTTGACCAAAGCTTTCCATTTTATCACTTGATGGTGATTCATCTTCATAAAATACAAGGGTTTGAGCTAAATAAGAGTTAGGGTTTGAAGGGAGAAGAGGAAAATCGTTTTGAGAGAGAAAGGGGAGAGTTTGGAGAAGGAAATGAGAAAGAAGGTTGATTTCCCGAATTTAATAGCCTCCTGCACCTTCTGGGCGACATTGTTGCTGGTCAATGTCGCATGGAGCCCCCATGCTTCAGTTTCACTTCTACGACTGTGCCATGTGCGACTGTGACTTGTCATAGTCGTCGGGCATTGTCGCGGGACCATTCCGGAGCCCCGAAACGCGAATTTTTCATTGTCGATACTCCCGATACTCCGAGGGACTTTAAACAATAAATTTCCCAACAAAACCCCACTGTTTACAAGTCACAGAAACGTCCGGTTAACAATTACTTACCGAAAATTGCGGGTGTTACAATCCTTCCAACCTTAAGGGAGATTTTGTCCTCGAAATCTGAATTCCAATGGATTGCTGCCCGCATGAAAGATTGTCCCTATTCCACTTTCCAGAACCACTGCCATAATTCTTATGCTGATACTCCCGACATCAGCCTCCTTAGGCACATTACACTTATTTTCAAGTGCACACTTAACTCACTAAGCAGTGTTTACCCACAAAGCCCCAGTTGTCTCCCAACGTTGGGTGACACTTACTACTTCAAGTGTAGTTTGCAACCTCAATTTCTCAAATCACTTCAGATCTACATGATTCTGAACCCAAAGACAAAGATCAACACCAAGCTCCCATTAATCCTCAGATTCGTACTGGCCCATCCTTAATATTGATAAAGATGCCCTTCAAGGCGCACCAACACGTCCTTTAGGTAACCGATTAATCACAGATCCGGCTATCTCTCAACTCCGATCCAACCCCAACCTCAAAACTTTCCGCTTAGTAAGACCTTTATCACAAGGGAAAACTTATACACATAGGTGCTTAAACAACAACATCTAACCTTTCGCTAAGTTCCACCTCAGAGAGGTCAACATTCGCAAGACCCCACGGGGTACTTCCAAGCATTCCCCCCGATTCATGGACCTCAAGAAAACAAGTCGATGCCTAAAACCAAACGGTGATAACGAAAACGTAGGCATCCCATCCGGTATTTCATTCCGAAGGTATTGTCACGTTAAAGTTGACACCTAATAGGGTACTAAGATTCCCAATCTTACATTTCTAACCAACGGACCACAATATTCCCTTGCTCATGTAAGCCCATCAAGACAATATACTAGCAACGTATAACATGATGTCTAACGGTTCATCGGCCCGACAAATCCAATCCAACCTTACCTAAAATCATACAAGACCTCATCCTGCAGATTTGCCAAAGCACAAAGATCACCCCTTAGTTAACTGGGAATGCATGAATCTATTACCTCAAATATTCAAACATGAATCGAATCAAAATTGAAACCCAAATTCCAGATTGACTACAAGTCGGATCATCCGATGCTTCAACTCCCAAGGACTTCTCTAGTCCTTTAATTACAACTCCTTCCACGACAGGGGTTTAAATCTATAGGCCTAATGAGTTCAAGGTTTTCAATTAATGTTCCAATTTAAACTTTTATAAAACTTTCAAATACATAAGCTTTATAACAATTAATCGTGCGGTAAAATCCACTACCGATCACTCGGTAGGTTGAAAGTTGATCACCGACGCTACACATATAAAACCATTTCCAAAATTCGTTTGGTCAGTATTTACGTTGATAAAACGGTAACAAAAGATGTGTAGCAATAGTTACACTATAAACATGAAAATAAATTCTTGCACCACAACACGTGTAATAAATGTTTGCACAACTCCAAAAGAGGACTTCACAATTTTAACTTTAAAATTCTTCCTCTTTAACATCAAGACGTCATGGCATAAAATTTTCAACAAGCCCCATATGCATCAGTTTATTCCCCAAAAGTCAGTAGAACAATGGGAACGCCAATAAATTTTCAAATCGAGTTTAAGGCTTTAAGCCACACAGATAAAACACATTTGACCAAAATAATAACTACAACGACATGCAAACCGAAAATTCACTTCATGCATTGCGGAAAACTTGTGACAGCAAAGTCAACACTTGAGGTACGTTTAGATCAACTTCTCTATCTGAAACAACATAAATCTTTTATATGTTTACTCACATCAACAGTATGATTTAACCCAAATACAACACGTGGGATGACCTCTGCTAACCAAACTTATAAATTAACGCACACAATAATGCATGTATACACGTTCCAAAATTCTTCTACGCAACGCAAAATGTCGTAAGACAAGACATCATGGAACTCAACTGAATTTTCATGAAGCCCATTAACGCTAAAATCAAGCGGTATCAAAATTTTCATTTCTCAACATAAAAAGCATAAGACGACGATAAGTCTAAAAATGTTAAAATTCCAACACCATAACGTACGATAAAGTGACCCTTTTCAACAAAACTTTCATGAGACAAGACGCCCAAAAAGCTCGTAAATTTACACGCAATAAAATAAAAACTCATACATCTCAAAGTATACTCACGTGCCCCAAAAACGTCGCAAAACAATACTCCATGAAATCCAACACGACGCGTACAGATTAAAATTCCCAAGAAAATCCCGACTCAAAAACATGGGAATAACTCCTCCTTTTAAACCTTAACATACGTGGAGGAGATCCAATGTCAAGGTTAAAAATTCTACAGTTACTTGCCCAATACCATATATGGTATTAAAACACGGATCTTATGATATCCAAAATAGCGTTAAGCACAAAACATGAACGGAGAGATTTTCTATATAAATTTGCAATTACATGCAACAAAACAATTTCATGCAGACTTAAGCTCACGTTTTAAAATTTAATGAGTGTTAAATGATTCACCAAGACTTGTGACGTAACTCACTTTATACCTTGAAAAAATGAGAAACAATTTATGCAAACTTATTTAGAAATAAATTTCGTTCATAAAAATTGGTCGGCACTTAACATCGCGAAATCACGATCCTCAAATTTATACTATTGTCCTCCGGATACTCAACATCTTAAAGCAATACTCGAATATTTCATCGGTTCACCTTATAATTTCTCCTTGGATAACGTCAATTCCATAAGTCTAAGGTTCTACTCCAACCCATAGTCCTGACCCACAATGGTCAACTTCCAGCATTCATCATGTCTTAACTGTCACTACAAGTGACAGCGGTATAAACATTAACTTCTTCGAGCCACAACTCCTCGGAAACTCATCCACTACCCCGTTGATCCTCACACAAGGCGGTTCAAGCACACACATGTAACATGTAGGTTCACTACGACGCTGGCCAGGCGCAGTTATGAACGTACCGTACATAATTATCCTTGCTACCCTCGTCATGATTTTCGATTCTAGTGACTCCATCAACTTCAAAATATCTTATCTTAGAGTGTCTAGTTGTGCAATCTCACTTTCTCATACTTAGAAGAACGCTAGTTTGAGTCTAGGCATCAGAAATCAACACCTAAATCTCTCAAACTTAAGCTCTAATACCAACATGTAACACCCTCAAATCTGGAAATAGCAACTAATTTAAAATTTTCTAAATACACCAATAAATGATTCATCTACAATCACAATCTGAGATTGAACCTCAATACACACATTCATTCTATACATACAGTCTATAATAAGGACGGGTGCTACTAAAACCCAATAGAAGTCACTATCTCCAAATTGCTGAAGACTTCACCAAATACTTACACTCGTGAGAAACTAAGCACATCTCTTCATAGTACTGCTAGAACCAAACCCCCATCTAGAACCTGATGCACATGCCGACAAATAAAAAGGTTAGGCTTAACGCCTAGTGAGCTCAAGAGTTTTAAACATATATAAATTAATTGTTTCAAAACAAAGAATACGGTTAAAGTCATAATCCTTCAATTTGATATGTCTTACATATGAAAACGACTCATTTTCCAATAATATGCATTTTAGACAAAGAGCACCAATTTAAACGTTTTCCAACCCAAACTACTTCAAGGATGATGATACCAATATGAACCGCCCATTCATAAATTAGATTTAACCCAAAACTCACGTAAAACGTGAATAGAAATTGAACTCTTCATTTATGAAAATACGGTTAAAACTTTATATCCCGAAACACCCAAAACACGGGTGGGGATAATACTCAACCCATAAATCAAGGGTAAAACCCAATTATACAAAACGCCACCGAAAACTTGGATAATAAAACCTAATACCCAAAAACAACACCTTTCAGTGACGGGGGATACCCGAATTCCATCGAAAGTGACGGGCACACAAAGTTAAGCCACTTATCAATGTTCTCGAGCTTCACATAAGCCATGGATCCCCGTATCCGGCTCCCAACCGAGCTACCACCGCAAGATACCCAAATGACCCTAGTGTCTACTCGACCTCTAAATGAGTGTCACTACCAAAGCCACAAGTGTCCGTATCCGACTCACAATGGGCACCACCGCAAGACTTAGCTCCGTATACGACTCTGCAGAGCACCACCGCAAGCTTACATAAAAACATGACTTGGGGACCACTCACTAAACTTCAAACGCGTACACTAAATTCCACGATGAGTAACTAGACTTGATTACAAATGGGCATCGAGTTCAACCACCCACAATCTCTACCTCGAGCCCTTCACCAGAGGTTACGCGGTTATCGAGTTCAACCACCCACGATCTATACCTCGAGCTCCTGCTAGCCATAAACAATATCCAGTCCCAACACGGGGATAAAGTCCCCAGCTGAACCAACTGACTGACTCATATGCCTATGGATCCAATGCATTGCAGTCTAAAACGTTACATGACTCAAAAGAATGAACTAACGCATTCAAAACATGTAACTCTCAAATAAGATGCAACTAAGTACAACATACGTCCAAGGCTCCTCAACGAGCTACCAATACCGAACAAATATTTCAAAGACTCTACTGAGTACAAGTCAAGCCCCAGGAGGCTTAATAGAAGTTTGGCTAAAACACGAGAGCAAATATGGTTACATAGACCAAAATACACCTTTTCCCAAAATCTTTGATTCTCAAATTACCATTGGCCTTCAGCCCAAAACCCAAAAGGTGTTCCATTTCCAAAATGTTCCCCAAAGTCGGGAATGACCCAAAACTAAAGGACTCATACATTCGTACTTTTCAAAACATCTCATTTCATGAATGATGCATAAAACCCAATAAACACTTAAAAGTGCATTTTTGACCAAATACCTAGTTATGCAATAATTCATCAAAACCCATTCATTTATGACACATTTAACAAAATGCCCAAATATCCCAAAGATATGTGCTATATAAGTTTATAAAGTTAAACACTTTCAAAATAACCAAACTTATCAGCAGTTAACAATTTCATGCAAGATGCAATACACTTTAAAATAAACATTTTGGCATGTACACCGTTTTCACAAATTAATTTGAACTCACCTTGCTAGATTTAGGCTAAATCTAGATTTTACCCCACTTTGAGCTTCCTTGACGAAACTTGAATCCTCCAAGCCAAAACCTCCAAAACCTAGATCCAAGCATTTTCAACCATAAATAACCATATTCAACCATATAGAAACATTCCCCAAATATTTTACATCAAAACCTCAACTTATACCCAAAACCCTAATTTTGACCTAACTCCTCCAAAATCTTCCAAACCGAAAATGGAGAACATACTACTTAGGAAATCATCAATGGAGCATTTATATCATATATTAGGGTTTAGAAATGGAAGGGATACACTTACCACTTAGGTTTTGACGAAAACCTAGGAAACCCAACAATGGGTTTGAGGTTGGAGAAGAAGATGGAGATGGTGAATCCTTGACCAAAGCTTTCCATTTTATCACTTGATGGTGATTCATCTTCATAAAATACAAGGGTTTGAGCCAAATAAGAGTTAGGGTTTGAAGGGAGAAGAGGAAAATGGTTTTGGGAAAGAAAGGGGAGAGTTTAGAGAAGGAAATGAGAAAGAAGGTTGATTTCCCGAATTTAACAGCCTCCTGCACCTTCTGGGCGACATTGCCACGCGACAATGCCCTGGGCATTGTCGCTGGTCAATGTCGCATGAAGCCCCCATGCTTCAGTTTCACTTCTGCGACTGTACCATGTGTGACTGTGACTTGTCATTGTCACCGGGCATTGTCGCGGGACTATTCCAGAGCCCCGAAACGCGACTTTTTCATTGTCGATACTCCCGATACTCCGAGGGACTTTAAACAATAAATTTCCCAACAAAACCCCACTGTTTACAAGTCACAGAAACGTCCGATTGACAATTACTTACCGAAAATTGTGGATGTTACAAAATGAAAGCTTTGAAAATTAGTTTCTAGAAATACGAATGAGAACAAAGTCTGTTTCAATTAAATGGATTGGAGTTTTAAATAGACGTTACTTAAATCAAAGACCACTATTTATTTATTTATTTTTGTTGATAATATTTTGCTAAGTTTCTCTAGAACAATGACCAATCATGTAAAGAGGACCCTACCATATTCCTTAAAGATTGTTTCCCAAATGATGTAATAATACCACCAAATGAAAGAATGGACATTTCTTTAAATGTGAACCAAAAAGACTATGTTTAGTAAATTAACTGATAAGATAGCTGGTAGCTGATGAACTAGCTTTTTAAAACGCTATTATGAGTAGCTTTTCAATAAGCTAGCTTATAAATTCGTTTTTGGTCATCCCAACATGTACCAAAAAAACTAGCTTTTACAAAACAATGCCAAAAAATAGGAGAGATGGTGATCAAATATTTTTAAGAAAATATCATGACATGGAATAATGAACGTGACAATGGCCTCACTCAAGGAATAATAAATGGATTCACAAAGGAGATGGGGTTAGATTTTATTATGTGTTATCATTTTCTTTTGGGCAACGTCTATATTTAATAAAAATACAATTCAAATTTATGTAATAATATATAGAAATCTATAATGCACATATCATATACCAGAAATCATAAAAACAAATAGCGGATTCAAAATTTCTGATAACATGGGTCAAAATTCAAATTTATAATTTTTTAGGAATAAAAAATATATATATATTTATTAAAAAAATATAATATAAAAAAGATCAAATTTTGAAAATTTATGAGGGTAAAAACATATCCAACCCATCACAAAAAACACTAAAATGTAGATGTTTTCAACTCCAACCCAACATTATAACACTAAAAAAAATTGAAGGTTCTATTTGGTTAATGAGAATTACCAATTTCTTCTCTCTTTTATTGTTGTTTCTATTTGGTTTTTCCTTTAACATGTTATCAGCACGTAAAGCTCAAAACCTTTTTCACCACTGCTAAATGGTTGTTTTGCCATTGTCCGTCGTCGTTGAATGACTTGTCGCAATCTCGTTGCTACTCGGTTATTCCTTACTTGTTGCCACGTCTATTAGTAAGTTTTCTATCAATTTCTTCATAAGTGAATATTATGAAATCATGTTGGAAAAATAATATAGTTTATGATTTAATTTAAAGAATATTTCTGCTATAATTTCGTGGTTGATATCAATTTAATTGAAGAAAAAAAAATATAATCAAATTCAATTCATAATTAATTAGTTTTTTTATTAAGATAATTAAATAAATAAAAATAGATATTAACGTTAAGAAATCACAT
Organism: Arctium minus; assembly: GCA_954870635.1. NCBI lineage: Eukaryota > Viridiplantae > Streptophyta > Magnoliopsida > Asterales > Asteraceae > Arctium > Arctium minus. Next base: position 1,768,099 of record OX941092.1, on the reverse strand, counting down.
TGAAGGATAATTATTTGAATTTATATGAATTTTATTGCGGTTTTGAAGTGATTATCCAATTAAGTATTTATGTGATTTTTTTTATTTAATTTTATTGTGATTTTGATGTAATTATCTGATTAAAATTTTATGTGATTTTGTTTTAATTTTTTTTAGTTGTAAAAAAAATAGAAACATGGAGTCATAATCTACATCTAAACCTACGTGTTAGTTTTTATTAATTAAATAATAATTTCATTTGTTTTCTTTATAAGGTGTTTATTGAGTTTTTTATTTAATAGATATTATTATATTAGTAATATTTTAATTTAATATTATTTAAATTTTAATTGATCTATTGTAATTCTTTTATAGCTTTGGAAATGTTATTTATTATTTATTATTTATTATATCATTTTAATTGTCAATATTATTTATTTAATTATATGAGTCGTTGTTGGTTTGTTCTTGAACCTGCTTATTTAGTTTTACTTAATTTGACCAATTAAATCTATCTTTTCAAGTTAGTTCAAATAACAAATTAGACTATTAGTTCATTTAAGTTTGGTTTCACATTATTTAGCTTTAGTTGTGTTAGTACAACTTTTATTGTTTTAGACATATCGTTTTTTATTTAAGCATCCTCAGTTAGTTACAATTTTGAGATGCTTAGTTGGTTAATCTACTTATGTTAATATTATTTATTTAAATCAATTACCGTTTAATTATGGATATGATAATATTTATTGTTTTGAACTATTATTAGTATTTATTAATGTTTATCAAATTATATTACAATATTCATATATTTAGATGGTTATTCAATTAGTTTACAATATTATTTTGTTATTAATTATTTGTTTATGTTAATATTTAAATGTTTATCTTCATTATAATTCATAATCTTATAATTAATTTTTGGAAGTTACTGTTGGGAAATTCAGAAATATACAAGTACAATTAATACTGCTAGAAGAACTTGATTAATACTTCTGAGATTAATGCTGCTGAAGACTTAGTGCTGCTTATGAGATAATCAAGATTCGTGCAGATCAAGTTTGAAGATTATGGAAAGCTTGGAGATAAAGATGGAAGATTATTTTGAAGATCTTTTATTAGTTGTAATTATCTTTTATCTTCAGTATATATAGAATAGTTTATTTTTGATAGAAAAGCACTTAGAGAATTCTGAATTTTTGTTTTGATAGAGAGAATCAACCTCAAGGTTTGTAATCCTAATTCTAGAGAAGTAGAATTCGTATTGGTGAGCCTGTTCATCAATATTGAGGTTGAGTATTGAATCTTGTAGCTTTATAATCATTCAATAAAGTTTACAAGTTGTTCTTCTGATTCACTGTTTTCATAGATTATTGAATATTAAAGTGTTATTCCGCAAACTCCTTTAATATTGTTTCTGAGTGTTTATTCTTGTTAAGAATTAAGATCCTGACAAGTGGTATCAGAGCAAGTATTCTCAGAAACCTTATTCATCATGGAAAACACAGCTGAATCAAACAGTACTCTGGTCTCAAAGGTTCCAATGCTCAGACCCAATGAATTTGACATGTGGAAGATTAGAATCAAGCAATACATTCTCCTCACAGATTACTCTATGTGGGATATCATTGAGAATGACCCATCTGATGCAGGAAAGATTGGTGAAGATGGAAAAAGAACTCCACCAAAGACTGATGCAGAAAGAAAGACAAGGCAGACAGAGATGAAAGCCTTGAGCACACTACTCTTGGCCATTCCCAATGAATATCAACACCAATTCTGTAATTGCACTGATGCACAGATGCTCTGGAATGCTCTAGAGAAAAGATTCTCTGGTACCAAAAGTACCAAGAGAAATCAAAAGGCAATCTTGAAGCAACAGTATGAAAACTTTATGTCAACTAAGAATGAGTCCATGACTCAAACTTTTGACAGGTTTAACAAACTGATTGGTGAACTAGCTACTATGGGAGTACAGATTGATCAAGATGATGTAAACAGAAAGTTCTTAAGGTCCCTTGGAGATGAATGGACCATGTACATTGTTTCATTCAGACAGAATGATCAGTTGGAAGAGAAAGAACTTGATGATCTGTACAATGATCTTAGAGTGTTTAAAGCTGAGGTGGAGGCAAAGAAGAAGCCTTCTGGATATATTCATAATGCTGCACTCCTATCAGCATCAATTGATTCTACTGCTAATCCTGAATCAGTTAATGCTGCTAGTGGAGCAAATCAAGAAAAAGGCACTGATTCTGTGTTTGAAGCCTTTATTGCCAGCCATGGAAATTCCTCCTTAATTAATGATGATTTGGAACAACTTCATCCTGATGATCTGGAAGAGATGGATATTACATGGAAAATGGCCATGATTTCCATGAGGGTGAAAAAGTTCATAAAGAGGACTGGGAGGAACAACTTCTCCCAAAGAAGAGAAGATGGAGTTGAGTTTGATAAATCAAAGGTGGAGTGCTACAAATGCCATCTGAAGGGACACTTTGCCAGGGAATGCAGAAGTGGAGTGTCTCACAACAACAATCACCAACAAGCATAGTCTGGAAACCTCAACCATAACAGAAACTCTGCTCAAGCCCTTGTTTCTCAACAAGGAATGGGGTTTGACTGGAGTGATCAAACAGAAGAGGCTATCCAAAATCAAGCACTTATGGCTGAAGTATCTGATCTCCCATCTGAGGTAAGTTCTAATCTCTGTTCTAAAACTTGCATAGACACTGTTAAAAGGTACAGGGATCACAACCAGAAGATGAGTGATGACCTTAAGAGATTAGAAAAGGATATAAAGGACTATGTGAGAATTGTTGAGAGGTTTGAGGAACATATTAAAGGTTTTCAAGCCAATAAACTCCAACACTCATATGACACCAATTACTGGAAGTGGGAGAAAAAGGATCTAGAACTTAAACTGACCAAATCTAAAGAGGAGAGTGAAAAGCTGAGAGAGGAGATAACCAAGGTTAAGCTTGATGTAGAAAAGTTTTCCAATGCTTCTAAAGCAATGGACTCTTTACTACAAACTCAGATTCATGATAAGCTGAGAAGAGGAATTGGGTATAATGCCACACCACCACCATATAACAACAATTACATTCCTCCTACCTCAGACTTGCTAGAAACCAAAGATAGGAAGGACTTGCCTGAGGGAGCCACTGAGATAGATCCCTTAGATGAGGTAGTTGTGGAGGATAAGACTGAGAAAGAGGTTGGTAAGAGTAAGGAGAACAAAGTGAGTGATGAGATTCCTCTAGAGAATAACATTATCACCAATGAGGACTGTGGAAGGGCTTGGATCAAATCCAAGGACATAGAGAAGACAGAGGGAAAGTCTGGTAAGGTCCATTACAAACAGACCACAGTTGTGAATCCAGGTCCTTGCAAACAGTGTACATGCAAGAAGAATGAGCCCCAAAAACATGATAAAAAGAGGGGAAATCAAAGAAACTGGAATAATCAGTGGGCACAGAAACAAGGGGTTGATCTGAGTAAAATCAATAGACCAAAACCTTGTTTTATCTGTGGCAAATTGAATCATCTTGCCAAATACTGTTATTTCAATCCTATAAACCGAAGGATGAACTTTCAAAGACCTATGCAAAAACCCTTGGGTTATAGGAAGATTGAAAAGAACCATGTGGCTAAGAAAACTGTTAAATCTAAAAGCCACATGAAGAAAAAGTATGTTAAAGAAAGTGTCAATATGTGGGTTCCTAAAAGCACTAAAACTGTTAGTACTGCTACCACAAATAGTGCTGCTGACAATGATAGTGCTGCTAGAAGTAATACTACTGCTAACAATGTTAGTGCTGCTGACATTTTTAGTACTTCTTCAAAAGTTAATACTGCTAACTCTGTTAGTGCTGCTAACAAGGTTAGTACTACTAAACCTGTTAGTACAGCTAACTCTGTTAGTGATTCTAAGGTTAGTACTGCTTCTAGTGTTTGTGCTGCTAAGCCAATCATATTGACAAAGTACTCTAATAAAGAGTGCTCTGAGTTTAAAAACCTCATAAAAAAGGAATGTAAATACTTTGATGAGAAAGGGAGACCCAAGACCACTTTGGCTTGGGTCCCCAATCAATACTAATTGTTTAATCTTATGTGTAGGGCAACCAGCAGCTCAAGGGGAAGAGTATCTGGCATGTTGATAGTGGTTGCTCAAGGCACATGACAGGGAACATGTCATGCCTCAAGAATTTCAAGAAAATTGATGGTGGTCATGTTTCCTTTGGTAATACTCCAGATGGAGGTAAGATAAGTGGTAAGGGGATGTAACCAAAGGTAAAATGACCTTTGAAGATGTATTCTATGTTGAGAAGTTAAGGTACAACCTGTGAAGTGTATCACAGGTTTGTGACAAACAACATAGTATATTATTTACAGATTCTGAATGCATTATCCTTGCTCCTGGATTCAAGGTAGTTGATGAAAAGATGATACTACTTAGAACTCCCAGAAAGGATAATGTATATTGCTTAGATATGGAAAGTGTTTCAACTGATTCATCCCTTAATTGTCTTGTTTCAAAAGCTTCTTTGGATGAATCATCACTTTGGCACAGAAGGATGTGTCACATGAACTTTAAAACAATGAATAAACTTGTTAAAAACAACCTTGTAAGAGGTTTACCTTCCAAAGTCTTTTCATGTGATGATCATTGTGTTGCCTGTCTCAAAGGCAAACAACACAAAACTTCTCATAAGTCCAAAGAGTTGAACACAATCTCTAATTCTCTTCAGTTGTTGCATATGGATCTGTTTGGTCCTACAAATGTTATGAGTATTGGTAAGAAATCATTGTGCCTAGTTATTGTTGATGATTACTCTAGATTTACTTGGGTATATTTTCTAAGGACTAAGGATGAGACAAGTGGACTGATCAAATCCTTTATTCTAAGAATTGAAAACCAAACTAATCAAAAGGTAAAAGTCATTAGGTCAGATAATGGTACTGAATTTAAAAATCATGACCTAAACACCTTTTGTGAGGAAAAAGGAATTGAGAGGCAATACAGTGCTCCTAGAACTCCACAACAAAATGGTGTTGCTGAGAGAAGGAATAGGACACTGATTGAAGCTGCTAGATCTCTGTTGGCAGATTCAAATCTACCAAATACTTTCTGGACTGAAACAATTAATACTGTTTGCTATGTCCAAAACAGAGTTCTAGTAGTCAAGCCTAAAAACAAGACACCATATGAGCTTTTAAATAACAGAAAACATTTTATAGGATTTTTCAAACCTTTTGGGTGTCCTTGTACCATTCTCAATACCAAAACTCACTTAGGAAAGTTTGATAGCAAGGTTGATGATGGTTTTCTTGTTGGTTACTCATCTCAGAGTAAGGCTTACAGAGTTTTTAATACTTCTTCTAGAATAATTGAGGAAAGTGACAATGTCAAGTGCAATGATAACACACCAAATCCTATTGGATTTGGTCCTCAGTGGTTATTTGACATTGATTCACTAACTAAATCTTTGGGTTTCAGTAGTGATTATCATGCAGGTTCAGGAAGTGGAGGATCAGGGGATGAACAAGTACAAGACATTATTCCTCAGTCTGTGATCTTTCCCATACCTACAATAGAGCCTGTTGATGTCTGTGCAAAAGAGACAATGACTGAACCAATTCAGAGTGAAGAAGAAGGAAGAGATGAGGAGAATCAAGTGCATGAAGAGCCAGAAGCAGCTGATGAGATCCCCTCAGCTGACTTAAATGATTCCAATCTGGATGTGGGAATCAATGAAGAACCTAGTCATCAGACTAGAACTCAAAAGAATCATCCTCCAGAGCTGGTCATAGGAGACATCTCTTCTCCCATGATAACAAGGAATCAAAGCAGACTTCAAGAACTGCAGGATCAACAACACATAGTACTCTCATGCTTTCTATCTCAAATTGAGCCTAAGAAGGTTTTTGAGGCAATGAAAGATTCCAGTTGGATAGAAGCTATGCAAGAAGAGTTACCGCAGTTCAAATTGCAAGAAGTTTGGGACTTGGTGGACCTTCCAAAAGGTCATAGAGCTATTGGCACCAAGTGGATTTTCCGGAATAAAAAGGATGAGAGAAGTATTGTGATAAGAAACAAAGCAAGGCTGGTGGCACAAGGGTACACTCAAGAAGAAGGCATTGACTATGAAGAAGTGTTTGCTCCAGTGGCAAGGGTAGAAGCAATTAGGCTATTTCTAGCCTATGCCTCATACATGAAGTTCAAGGTATACCAAATGGATGTGAAGAGTGCCTTTATGTATGGTACAATTGATGAAGAAGTATATGTCTGTCAGCCTCCTGGATTTGAAAATCCATCATATCCAGACAGAGTATACAAATTGAAGAAAGCACTTTATGGTCTGCATCAAGCCCCAAGAGCATGGTATGATACTCTGTCTACCTACCTCTTGGAGAATGGGTTTGAAAGAGGAATAATTGACAAGACCCTCTTCATTAAAAGAAGTAAGAAGGACATCCTATTGGTTCATATTTATGTGGATGATATCATCTTTGGATCCACAAAAGATCAGATGTGTAGAGACTTTGAAAAGTTGATGCACAAGAGCTTTAAAATGAGTTCAATGGGTGAACATACCTTCTTCCTTGGGCTTCAAGTGAAACAGAAGAAAGATGGGATCTTCATAAGCCAATCAAAATATGTGAAAGACATTCTGGAAAAATATGGATTAACAGACTCAAAGCCAACAAGCACACCTATGGAGACTCATAAACAGATCACTGCTGATCTTGAGGGGGAGGATGTTGATGTCCATATATATAGATCAATGATTGGATCTCTCATGTATCTCACAGCCTCAAGACCAGGCATCATTTTTCCAGTGTGTTTGTGTGCCAGATTCCAAGTCAAGCCAAAGCAATCACATCTGCAAGCTGTTAAAAGGATCTTCAGATACTTAAGAGGGCAACCTAGATTAGGTCTTTGGTATCCTTATGAATCCAACTTTGACTTGATTGCTTATTCAGATAGTGACTTGGGAGGTGCTAACATGGACATAAAGTCTACTTCAGGAGGATGTCAACTTTTGGGTGCAAGACTAGTATCTTGGTAGTGTAAGAAGCAAACCACAGTGTCCTTATCAACAACAGAAGCTGAGTATATTGCTGCTGCAAGTTGCTGCTCTCAGGTTCTATGGATTCAAAATCAGATGTTGGACTATGGGGTAACCTTTCTTCACACTCCAATCTTCATTGACAATAGCAGTGCTATAAGCATTGTTAACAATCCAGTCAAGCACTCCAAAACAAAGCACATTGAGATCAGGTATCACTTTATCAGAGATTGTAATGAAAAGAAGCTAATTGAAGTTGCTAAAGTTCATATTGACAACCAGTTTGCTGATCTATTCACTAAAGCTTTTGATGTGGGCAGATTCACATTCTTGGTCACAAGTGTGGGCATGATCAACTCTGAATGAGCTCATGTTTTAAAAAGTGTTTACATACCTGTTATTGGGTTATTCTATAGTGCTACTAACATCTTTCTCAGGAAGTTATTACCTTGCTCAGAGTACCTTAAGCTTCAAAAAGTGTAAGTATGGTTAATGCTGCCAGTGCAGTTTTAATACTGCCAGTGCACAGTTAATACTGCTAGTTAGTTAATACTGCTAGTGGTTAATATTGCTCTCAGTTAATACTGCTAGTTAAGTTAATACTGCTAGTGGTTAATACTGCTCACAGTTAATACTGCTAGTTAGTTAATACTGCTAGTGGTTAATACTGCTCTCAGTTAATACTGCTAGTTAGTTAATACTGCTAGTGGTTAATACCGCTCTCAGTTAATACTGCTAGTTAGTTAATACTGCTAGGAGTTAATACTGCTTATGTCCCGAATCGTATAAATACCCTTTTTGCCAGCCCAAAAGTTCATAACGACTCTTTGCTTTCTAATCATCTGCTCTCTAACCCTTTTCTCTCAAGCACCAAGTGTTGCAGTCCAGAATACTCAAGCACAATGGCATCCATGGCATTCATTGATGAGCACAACGAGATTGCGATGCTACAGAAGCCGAAACAAGCTGTTGGATTCCACCAGATTGTGGATTTTCTCAAGTCCAGCCACATTGCCCATGCTCTCACTATGTCACCAACAATATACATAGAGCATCAAAGACAGTTCTGGGCGAATGCCACCATAGTCACAGAGAATGGTGTGCAGATAATCAAGACTAGGGTGTGTGACAAACCCTTGTCAGTCTCTGAAGAAGTGATACGCATCTGTCTACGTCTAGACGATGCTGCAGGTGTTACTTCTATTCCAAATGAGGACTTGTTCTCAAATCTTTCAAGAATGGGGTATGGAGGCCAATTGGGTGGTTTCAAATTTTCAAAAGCCAAATTTTATACCCAATGGCGTTTTCTTGTTCATACCCTGATGCATTGCATTTCCAAAAAGACTACTGGATGGAGTGAGTTTAGCAGTACCATTGCTTATGCTTTGGTCTGCTTGGCCACTGCCAGAAAGTACAATTTCTCTAGAATGATTTTCAGTGATCTTGTATCAAACTTGGGAAGCAAAAAAGTTTTTATAAGTACCCCAGGTTTGTACAGGAAGTTATAACCCATGAATTGACGGATATACCTCACTTTGATGAGGTATATGTACCAAAAATTCCCAAAGGTAAGGTCTTTTCAAACATGAAAAGATCTCCATTGGACTCGGAAGGAGTTGACACCCCATTGTTCTCTACAATGATGGTGGTGTCCCACAATGAAGAAGGTATGGCAGCAGGGTCAAGGCCCTCATTAGACCATCCCACTGCTAGCCAATCCCAACCTTCACCCTCAATATCAATCCCTCAGTCTCTTGTACAAAAGCCAACTTCTCCAATAACCCAAACTTACATAAGGAAAAAGGTAAAGAAGGATCCTTCCCTTCTTGTACCTTCACCCACTGAGCCTTTAAGCCCTATAATGGAGAATTCGCCATTAAAGAATATCTACAGGGAAACCACAGGGGTGTCTCCCAACCCCATGAAGGTGCTCACTGAGGAGATGTTTGAGCATATGGGTGCTAAGGCTGCCACTACTCCTGCTAACACAGAGGAGGTAAGTGGTAACATAAATAAGACCTTCCCCATGGCAACTTTGGGTGAGCAATCATCCAAAGGTCCCAGGTGCCAAGAAACCACGGGGGTAGCAGGTGCTTCTGCTAGGCAGAAGACCTCTACTACAAAAAGATCCCATGATCCTTCAAAAGAGGGTAACACTTCTGGAGAAGGTGAGGACAGATATAACTACTATAAATTGATGGAAACAATGGGAAACATAAACATGGATGTGATCAAGCAGGGGAAAGAAATAGAAGAGCTGAAACTGATTGTTCTGTCTCAACAAGAACAGATTGTCAACTTGAAGCAAATGGTGAAGAAATTGATTCTGCAAAAGAAGGAGAAACAGTTTGTGCTAAGAAGGAGGAAACAGTGACTGATGCTCCCAAAAAGGGGGAGTCAGAAGCTGATGTCAACATGGAAGATGTCAAAGAAAAGGGGGAGCAAGAAAAAGTTGATTTTGAGGGGGAGCAACAAGCTGTGGAAACTGAGTCTGTACAAGAAGCACAAAAAGAGAAAGCAGCATTAACAGAACAAGAAGCAGTAACAGTTAATGCTGCTGGGTCAAGCCAAGCAGCAGAAACTGTTAATACTGCTGAACTGAAAGAAGCAGCAGAAATAGTGCAAGAAGTTCTGACAGATCTTGAGATTGCAGAAACCTTAATCAAAGCCAAGCATGATACTCCCAAGGTCATCTCAAAGGCCAAAGGAGTTGTCATCAAAGAACAAGGTGAAGTGATCAAGAAATATAGTGTAGAGAAGAAGGTGAGCAAAGACAAAGGCAAAGCTAAAATGGTGAAATCTGATCAACCAATCAAAAAGCAAAGGTTGGTTGAGTTAGATGAAGCTTTGGCCAAGAAGATGCAGGCTGATATTGAAAATGAAGAAAGAGTTCAGGTTGAAAAGGACAGAGAGATGGCTAAGGCTCTAGCTGCTGAATTGAATGAAGCTTATCAACAAAGCCTGGCAACTGAAATTGCACAAAAGAAAGCTGCAACTCTGAAGAAATCTGTGGTGGTCAAAACAACTACAAAGAAGAGACAACCCTCAAAGGCATTCTTAGGTACCCAAGAGAGAAACAAGATGATTACATTTCTCAAGGGTGCTGTAGGAGTCAGAAAGGAGATGTTCTCTAAGATGTCTTTTGAGAAGATTAAAGAGCTATATGATTCAGAGATGCTAAAGCTTCAAGGGAATGAAACTGCAAGGGTGGAGATGGAAAAGAGAATGAAAGAAAGCAATGATTTTATGATAGAAAAACCTTTTCCAGATGAGCAAGAAACACCAACAAAGAAAGAAGCCACTCTTGGTGAAAGTCTAAGGGCGTTAAAAAGAACCAAGATGATGGCAAGATGAAAGTCAACCAAGAAGCCTAGAATAGCTGAAGGAGAAGCTGAGAAGGTTGCTGAAGAAGAAGGGGCACCTAAGTCATCTGAAAAGAATGAACCAGCAAGAACTGATGATGTAAATATATACATGGTAGTGATGGACAAAGTGCTTGAACCAATTTCAGCAGAACCTGTTGGTGTGAAGCCTCCTGAGGTCATTCTATGGGACACAATGAAGGTTGATGGCAAGGAATACATAAGGCTCAAGAGGAAAGATGAGAAGTTTGAAGTGTATAACACTTGGGCAATGTTGGGTCTGAAATATGCCAAGGATGGATACTACTGCTGAATGTGTTAATACCGCTAGTTCAACATGGTTACTACTTCTGTGGTTAATGCTGCTAGTTGAAGGTTAATGCTGCTAGTTGAAGGGTAATGCTGCTAGTTGAAGGTTAATGCTGCTAGTTGAAGTTAATGCTGCTGGAACAAAGTTAATACTGCTCTTCAAAATTAATACTGCTGGAGTTACTACTGCTAAGAGATGAATATTGCTCAGAGTATTAATGTTGCTTATGATTAATACTGCTTATAAGATGGAGATCTGTATGGAAAGGATGACAGCTGGATAAACTGAAGATATTCATAGAAGCTTAGAGATAATGATGGAAGATATTTTGGATATATTGTATAAATTGTAATTATCTTTTATCTTCAGTATATATATTGTATTGTTTAGAATAGTGAGATAACTTTTGATATTATTATTCATTCTAAGTTTTAGTTCTAGAGAGAGAATCAACCTCAAGGCATAGATCCTAATTCTAGAGAAGTAGAATTCGTCTTGAAAGAGCTTGTTCTTCAAGATTGAGGTTGTGTGTGTAATCTTGTGATTTTAATACAAGTTTACAAGTTGTTAATCATATACTATTTGTTTACTGTTACATTGAATATCAAAGTGTTATTCCGCAACTTCTTTGATATTGTTTCTGAGACTTTGATATTGCTATGAACTCCCCAAGCCTTTACCACCACACCACAACCATTGTGGTTTTATTCAATGTTTTATGGGTTGAGTATTAATCCCTACCCGTGTTTTGGAGTGTTTTGGGATATGAGGTATTATTTACATTGTCATAAATCGGGAGTCAATTTATATCCACGTTTTGAGTCGAATTATCTCTCCCTTATGCTATAATCTTAGAAACTTGAGTTTACTCATATTTTGGTCGTTTGTTTTATAAAGCTTACTCGAATTTCATTATTCAAGCATTACCATTATCCTCGTTTTGAATAAGTGTTGGATTTCGTTATTTCATGAAAGAATGTTTTGGCATCGAGACATCCACTTATAAAATGCATATTATTAGTAAATGAGTCGTTCTCTTATTTTCTTTAGTAAATCATTTTAAAAGATCATGATTATAAGTTACAATACTTTCCTTTACGTTTTCCTCTATAATCATGATATAAAACTCTTGAACTCACTAGGCGTTAGCCTAACCTTTTTATTTGTCGGCATGTGCATCAGGTTCCATTTCGGGATTAGTCTAGCGGCACTGTGATGACATGAGTGGTAGTTGGTTGCTCGAAGAGGTGATTAGCTTGTTAAAGTCTTCCGCACTTATATTGGAGTTAGCGATTGGTATTGGGTTATAGTAACACTCGACTTTAGTTAGTCTTTATGTAAGACTTCATTTTTTTGTTGATGGTTCAATTTAGAAATGTACTTCAATTATGGACTATTAGTAAGAGATTTTATTATCCTTTAAGGTATTTTTGAAATGTTTTAGTTAGTCGCTCTTTCCAAATTTGAGGGTGTTACAGATTTCACCACGTATCCCGGACCTAGTTCCCATGCCACTAAGGACATCACAATCCTCGGACCGTTTATGCCTCTAACGCTTACTCCGTCGAGTTACGCTCCAAGGACTTATGGACACGGGTGCCTATCCAAAGTAGACGAGTTACAACCCGGAGACTTGCGTCACCTATTGCCTCCTCGCTAAAGACCCAATGGTCAAAATAATTGCATGATATAAGAACCGTCTAATTCCTCGTGCACAAGGAATTAGGCATAACTGTAGATCCCAGTACAGTGTAATCACGAACAATATAATCAATAAAGAACAATCGTGCCACAACCTCTAGTCATATGATTAATATTCAAGAAAAGGTTTAGGTTTACAGAGAGAATATCTGATCAGCTAATGTAAACCTATTGACTAGAGAATTATGAAAAAATGCGACTAAACTGATAAATGAACTAGAACTGCCTTTATATATTAGGCGCTTACAAATTAATGGGCTAATGGGCTTTAGGCCCAACTAACTAATAAAACTTTAGAATAATTATATTTTACACCATGAACTTCTATTTAACATATAAAACACCCTAACAATCTCCCCCTTTAAATAGAAGTTCGAAATCACGCCAGTTTGGAACATATGTTTTTCGAAACCCAAACTGATCTCGAAGTAGCGCATTTGCGTTCTGTACTCCAGCCGCACTAAGATAACACCCAGTGCTTGAAGAACAAGTTCCTTGTATTTCGGATCCAATGTCTGAACCCCTTTTTCATCTTGATCAACAACACACTTCAACTTGTCTTTAAGCAACATCAAAGTACCATCACAGAATCTGGCAATCTGATTGAATCGGATAAAACGCATTTCACCTTTGTTGTTTGCGTATTTCATGCCTAATTCTGGAAACTTTAGAACTGTGAAGGCTGGTACATTCTGGGCATCAGAAGGAATCCTCAAATCAGGTTTAAGCAGATTGATCTTCGGTTGGTTGCTTTCTAACCCGATCTGAAAATCTTCTACCGAGGCAAGCTTCATTGCACACTTCATGTATCTCTTGACAGTTTCGAGTGCATATGTAACTTCCCCTTGTCTGATAGTTCTAGTCTTAAAGTCTCTAAGCAGAAATAGCAGATCTTGTGGTTCAAGACGTGGAAAATCAGTTTCAGAAAAACTCCATTGCTTACCATCTTCTCTTGTCACTTCGAAGAAGGAATACTTTACGCCTTTGAAGTAGCAAGCGTGAATCTTATCGACTGATTGAATTTTGAGCTTTGTCTTGTTGTACTTGTCTTGGAAGTAGTTATACACAAACAAAATTTCACACTGCTTTTCCTTGCTTTTCATCAACTGTAGACCATGAACCACGACTTCATCATATTCACGAATCCAATGGGCAAAGATCTTATTCTGACTTTCTTCAAGAAATGGAACTTTAATTCTGACTCTTTCCCACTTGGACGGCTAAACTGGCGGAGTACTTTATGTTCTCAAAACTGGTGATGCAGGAGGAGATCTAACAGGAATATCTGTTTGAGGAAGATCAGGGTGATCAGCAGTATAGGTCAAAAGCGGTACCCCGACAGAAGTCTGTACGTCTGACTGATAATCTAGAGCCGTAAATTCGGAGTTGAAGGACTACCAGTGCTCTTTCGGTGTTGGCCTGTTCTTCTGTCGGATCTGAAAACGAATATGGATCAACAATCAAAGCCTAATTTTCTGGATCTATCGGTGAACCTCCATCTTGTTCCTCAGGCTTTTCAACCGTTGGAATGTCATATAATACCAAATCCATAGACTGCTCCTGTGCCTGTCCTTGCCCTTCGGGTTGAGTACCAGAACCCGAACCCCTTTCCGTTTCCACCTGAACTGTACCCACTGACTGTGTCTCCGGCTTGGATAATCTTTGGCGCTTCTCCCCCTCATGGTGATCAGGATCATCCTGGTCATCATGTCGGCGCTTGAGCCTCTCTGCCTGGCTACGACAGGTGTCTTCCACGGATGATAGTCGTTCATTTAATACAACTACGGTTTGCTGCAAAGACTGAAGTAGGGCTTGTTGTTGCTGGAAGGCTTCTGGAGATATAGAGGGTTGGGGGTGGTGTTGGAGTAGATGCTTGGGCACGAAGTAAGGAAAGTAAGTCGACATCTTGGGTGGGTTTTACTTGAGATTGGGCAAGTAGTTTGGAAAGGAGTATGGATTTAAGGTCATCGATAGACATATATGTAGCAATAATAGAGGGTGGTGGTGTAGGAGGTAGTGGTTCAGGCTTAGTCGTGGGAGCTTTGCCTTTGATCAGTCGTTTCAGCGCGTCTACCTCCTCCTTCATTTCGGCTCGCATGATGGTGTGGACAACCTTTAGGGCGCCGTCCATAAATTCTCTTGAGACGAACTTGGGGTTACTAAATCCTGGGTCACTTAGACTTCCAGTTGTGGTTACGACTGTAGAAGTCGAACCGCCTACGTTCACAGCTGGCGTAATAATAGCTGTGGTAGGACTTCCTCCCAATCCTCGTAAACCAACCGAAGTTGGAATTACTATGGGTGTTCCGACCGGGCCACTAAGGCCTCCAGCAGTAGCCGAGAAAGGTACCTGTGTCCTAGGAATAGGAGATATAACATCAAAGGGCTCTAGACGTTGTGCACCTACAGAAGTCAAGGACGGGGGCAGTTGTCCTCTTGTTTCAATACTAGAACTCTCCAAGTGAGAGACTGGTAGTGTTTGTGCTAAATCCACGTGTGAAATTGAAACCACCATCTGTTGAGAGATGGTGGAGTGGCTAGGGGGTGTGCATTTGCGTCGCTAGGTCCACGACGGCTCCTTTAATACCCTATCTCAACACATGAGACTGGGTAGCAGATGTGGCTACCTGGCTATATGAGGTCAGGGGGAGGTCAACCGTAGATGGTTGCCTCATCACTCGTGTACGCTCAGTATCGAATTTACTCTTCCTTTCCCTCTCTCTGCTCACAATATCATGTTCGACTATAACTCCCTCCACTCTCCTTGTCTCTCCAGTTGAGGGCTCGTCATCGTCACCATCAGAGTCATAAGACTCATCACTTGATTCCAATGCTTGGGTGGCTGATTCCGACTGAGTGTCGGATGTACCTGATGTCTCCTCAGATTCGGTGGCAGAAGAGGACTAAACGAGAGAGGTTACTATAGTTGTGTCCTCTTCCACCGTCGGAGATGCTGTCGGTGAAGGTGTAGGCGGTTTGCGAGAAGTACTGGCCTGGCTTTGTCGAATGGTGCTGCCCACTCTAGTTCCCCTCACAATATTTTATCACTGCGCACCCTGTCCGGGAGCCCCAGCCCTCCGGACCCTCACGCCGCTCAGGTCTCGCCCCCTGGGGAGGTTCTTTCGGTTCTGGATGTACCATAGGAGCTTGTAGGTGGTGTGTGCGCCTATAATCTATCACACTCAGCGCCGTAGGACTAGCGTAGGCTAGTAACCCATCTGGAATCTGTTGGGCAACAAGTCCTTCAGGATCAGGACGAGCTGGGAGACAATGAGTCGGGTTGTGTGGACATGTCAGGTGCGAAGATTGGCGCGCAATGGTAGAATAAAGAACCATGTAGATGCGGATGATAATCTAGAGAAACCGCATGAACGGAATTAAGTTCCGTCTTTTTGTCGCGTTGTCTCGTACTTTCTGAACTAGTTCGAACCAGAGGATGTCGGCGTAGTCGGCATGGCGATGGAATGCCACAGCATGGAATAAGCGGAGGATGTTGATACTCGTTTTATCAATGCCTTTCGTGATATCTGATAGGCACTGATTTAGGTACGTGAAGAGCGTGTACTAAATAGTGGTGAGGTTTTTCCTGTTGAATCCAGATGGAAGGCGTAGCATCGAGCCATAACCTAGGGACTGGATATCGGAGCAGAGAGTTGCATCCGATACGATTGGGTCAAAACTATTTCTTCCCGGAACTGAAGTGGCGGTCGGCAGGTGGAGAAACTGGCGGAAATGATCGCGGGTGAGTAGTACGGGCGTGTTGTCAATCCGGCCCTCCAGCTGGAAGCCATCGTCGTCCTCAACTGGAGTTAGTGAATGCCAGAATTGTTGCATGTATAGTTGTGGGACTTCAGTTGTCTCTATGAGTGCATATGAGAGTGGATGGCCAATGAGGATCTCGACCATCACCTGATATTGACAGTCAGGTTGGGTGACGTTGAGATGGAAGTTATTCGGCGTGAGTGGAAGAAACTGATCCGGATCAGAGTCGTCTATGGGGTCAATCGCCTGGTTTGGGTTGTGAGCCATTATACCTATGAAGAATTAACAAGTTAGTTCGTAGGTATTTTCAAAAACAAGATATCGTTGGAGTGAAATGGTCAATAGGTTAGAAGCCATGACTAATTGAAACTCCAAGTCATTGGGCAATTCAAACCCTAATTCGGGAAACAGGGTCGATAACCAATACTCTCATACCAGCAAAAGTGACTTCAACCAATTTAAGATTTTTTAAAAAAACCCAACTCTCTCATATTCAACTCATAAGCAGATATAGAAACTATCAAGCACATAAGTAACTGAAAGGTCACCAACAAACAGTTGCAAACTATTAACACCACTCCGACCGGTATCAAGCAACGACCGGGGTCAAGCCATCGACCGGGGTCTACGACTGGTATGGTAATCGACCGGGGTCTATATGCAGTAAAGCGACCGGGGTACCACTCGACCGGTGTCGACCTAGGCGACCGGTGTCACCCGGTCGACCGGTATTGACATCAACTCAGATCGCAGAACAAACCCAATCTAGAATAACCAAGATTAACCAATCGAAACAACGCAATAAACTAATCCATATCATCGATAAACATTTACGATTAAACCACTATCACTGAAACCCAACTTTCGATTGAAATAGATCGAGATCTAATTTTACAAAACCCCGGAGACCAAACCGACCGAGGTCAATCGACCGATATTAATAATCGACCGGTATCGACCCAATCGACCGGTGTTAACTTACACTGAACTCAGATTCCACAACGAATACCAGTTTCAAACTATCGAAACACAGAACAAACGAACGACTTAAATCTACGCATGTGATTCATAAATCGACCCTTGGGATCCCTCGTCGACATTCAGTCGAGAGTTGGGATGATATAGTCGATAGCCAAAAACCCAAACGACCGAGGTCGATGGCGAGACCCAACGGCGGCCTTAGGGCGACCGGGGTTAACGGCGAGGTGGGGGCGATTAACATCGACCGGGGTCGATGGAATCCTACAGTGTGGTCGAGATCGCGAGAGAGAAAAGAGATAACACGAGAGACACCTGTGGTTGATCGAGATCGTCGAACGGTGGAGAGAGAGAGAGAAATCGAGCGATAGTCAGATAAAGAGGATTTGAGAGAGATAGATATCGATTGAGAGATCGAGAGTGAGAAAGAATGAAGTTCCCGGGGTGTTTAAATCCCCGGGCTGTGAATTAGGGTGCCCACGGGTCGGGTTCAATCGGTCGGGGCGGGCTGAGGTTGGGCCAGGGCAAGAATTTGGGCCGGTCCATTTTTTTTTATCAGGAAATTAAAACAAACTTAAGAATTAAACAGAAAATAAAAGAAAATAAAAACTAAAACAAAACTAAGGACCGAGGAAAAATAGACAACTTGATCCGACTCCCCCTCAAAATAGGAAATACTTACGACAAGATCGCTCCCCCTTGACGATTACCGCGAGGAAATAGAAACTCAAGAAAACTTACCTGTTCCCCCTCGAACGGAGGACTATAGAACCTTACCAATCATCTTGCGAGATTGTTCCCCCTTAACACATGAACAGCTTCGAAAAACACCACGAACGACATACAGTGATCGAACTACTGGACTGCACAAAAAAAAATGAAACACAACGAAGAACAAGAAAACACACGAGAAAATAAAACGAACGAAATCTAATTTATTAATACAGAATTGTGAAACGTGTACAGAACTTAACGAGTAAAATGCAAAAACCAATGAGTGTGGCTATGAGCATCCAGAGACAAGTCACTGGGGCATGAAGTCACAGTCATTCGTTATTGAATGAAACTCGACGAGGTCTGTGGAAACATCAAACTTTCAGATTCAGCATACCTAGCTTGGACACTAGATAATTAAAACGTTTTTCGTCAAAGGCTTTGGTAAACATGTCTGCAATCTGATGTTCTGTATTAACAAAGTAGAGTTCGATGGTACCTCGTTCCATGTGGTATTTTATGAAATGATAGCACACATCAATGTGCTTCGTCTTCGTGTCACAGTAGATGGGGATCTTGCAATGGCGCTCTTCGAGTCACAGTATATGGGGATCTTCGAATAGTGAAAGCCATAGTCTTTCAGCTGGGTGCGCATCCAAATGACTTGCGAGCAGCAACTGGCGGCTGCTACATACTCTGCCTCGGCGGTAGAGGTTGACACGCAATTTTGCTTCTTCGAGGCCCAGCTGACAAGACAATCACCCAAGAACTGGACATGTCCCGACGTGCTTTTCCGATCCAGCATATTTCCAGCATGATCAGCGTCTGAATAAGTTGTCAGTTCAAACCCTGTCTCTTTCGGGTACCACAAACCAAGATCAGCAGTACCTTTTAAATAACGAAAAATACGCTTAACTGCAGCTAAGTGAGACTCTTTAGGTTTGGACTAAAATCTTGCACACAAGAAAATCGAGAACATAATGTCTGGCCGGCTAGCCGTCAAGTACATCAGAGAACCTATCATACCTCTATAAGTTGTAGCATCCACATCCTTTCCGTCAGGATCGGAGTGTAGCTTTATACTGGTGGACATGGGGGTTTTCATAGGTGAAGATTTTTCCATCTGGTATTTTTGAAGAATATCCGAGATGTACTTAGATTGATTAATGAAAATTTCTATTGATAATTGTTTAACTTGAAGACCCAGGAAAAAATTAATTTGCCCCATCATGCTCATTTGAAATGTTTACTCATGAGAGCTGAGAAGTTCTGACAGTACTTGGGGTTTGTGGAGCCAAAGATTATGTCATCGACATAGATCTGTACCAGAATAATATCTTGCTTTTCCTTTTTAATAAATAGGGTTGTGTCGATCTTACCTTTGGAAAAGCCAGATTTGACTAAGAAGGATGAGAGTGCATCATACCAGGCTCGTGGCGCTTGCTTAAGACCGTATAAGGCCTTGTCCAGAAAGTAGACGTGATTAGGGTTTTCACAACTCACGAAGCCTTCGGGTTGCGAAACATAAACCTCCTCCTTGAGAACGCTATTCAGAAACGCGAATTTCACATCCATTTGACAGACGATGAAGTTCTTATGAGCGGCGTAGGCAAGGAACATGCAAATCGCTTCAATTCGTGCAACTGGTGCAAACGTCTCATCGTATTCTATTCCTTCTTGCTGGCAATATCCTTTAGCTACCAGACGTGCTTTGTTTCGGACTATTATTCCATTTTCGTCTTTCTTGTTCTTGAAGATCCATTTCGTCCCAATCAGCGTCTTATTCTTTGGCCGGGGAACAAGACGCCACACTTTGAGGCTCTCAAATTGGTTGAGTTCCTCTTGAATAGCTATCACCCAGTATGGATCATTAAATGCTTCGGAGACGGTTGAAGGTTCGATATGGCTGAGGAACGAAGAGAATAGACAGTCATTCGCGGTGGTGGATCGAGTCTGAACAGGTGAATTGGGATCACCGACGATCTGATGTAGGGGATGAGCTCGAGTCCACTTGGTGGTGTGTGGAAGAGGTTTATATGTCTGTTGTGAGGTATCGGAATCCACATAACCACCTGGGGGAAGATCCTGAACTGCTTCGAGGGATGACGGCCTATGAGGTGGAAGCTCCAGGGCTGGAGTCGGGCGTGAAGCCGAGGATGACTCAGCGGGTGATGAAGCGATGACAGTATCCGGGATTGTCGGAGTGGGAACTTCGGTTGCACCTTCAGCAGGGGTCGGTTCAGGAGTTCCAACCGTTGCCGGTGCGTCAGGAGGAACTTGAGAAGTAGGAGGGGGTTCAGGCGAGGTTGAATCACCTGAATCTGTTGTACCAGTGACCTGGGTCACTTCTGGTGCATGATCATCATTCCTGTTACATGATATAGCATTATGCGTAGAAAGAAAATAATCATCATAAAAATGCTCAAAAAGTAAATCCAAATCTGAAAGATGTGCTCTTGACGTAGACGCTTGATTTGGATCTACTGGAGATTTTGTAGATCATGAACGTAATTGTCCAGAAGCTAACACACCAGTTAAATCGGGTTCTAAGCTGAGGTGTTCAGAATCCATATCAGCAGCCTCGTCAAAAGTCACGTTTACACTCTCAACGACAGTCTTCGTCCGTTTGTTGTAGACTCTGTAAGCTTGGGCTTGCGATGAATAGCCGATGAATACTCCTTCGTCTGCTTTGGGGCTAAATTTGCTGAGATCATCCTTGTCATTCAGTACGAAGCACGTGCATCCGAATGCATGGAAGTAGTTGATGTTCAGGATGCGTTTGTTGATGATCTCGTATGGGGTCTTGTTGAACCGCTTGTTGATGATAGTACGGTTTTGCGTGTAGCATGCGGTAGCAACTGGTTCTTCCCATAGATGTAGCGGGAGCTTGGACTGAGATAACATCGTGCGCGCGGCTTCGACAAGAGTTCGATTACGGTGCTCTACTACCCCGTTTTGTTGAGGAGTACGAGCAGCTGAGAAAGTGTGGGTAATACCCACTGACGTCAGGTAACTAGTGAGCACTTGATTCTTGAACTCTGTGCCGTTATCCGTCCGAATGGTCTGAACTGATTGGTTGAGACTGACTTGAATGCTCTTTAGAAGAGAAATTATCAGCTCGGGGGTTTCATCCTTTGAACGAAGAAATCTAACCCACGTGTAGCGAGAAAATTCATCAACCATCACCAGGACATACTTCTTGTGAGTGATATTCTGAATGCGCATCGGTCCACACAAATCCATATGAATGAGTTGAAGGGACCGAGAAGTACTAGGAGTGGCTTTAGGCTTGTGAGAAGCCTTCTTCATCTTGCCCATTTCACAGGCGGCACACAGGTGATCTTTTTCGAACTTAAGATCTGGCATTCCCCTC
The DNA here is from genome assembly GCA_954870635.1 of Arctium minus. Taxonomy (NCBI): domain Eukaryota; kingdom Viridiplantae; phylum Streptophyta; class Magnoliopsida; order Asterales; family Asteraceae; genus Arctium; species Arctium minus. Next base: position 1,746,847 of record OX941092.1, on the reverse strand, counting down.
ACGTGTCCACCGAGCACCAACTTATTGATAGTCTTCAAGTTCAGGTGCGAGAGTCTACGATGCCATAACCAGTTTTGTTCGGTTGAGGCTTTGCACATCAAACAAACTTCCTTATCTGCTTTCAGAGACGAGAGGTCAATCGTGTAGAGATTTGTGCGACGCGTTCCAACAAGAATTTCTTTTCCATCTTCAGTCCGAACGCTGCACCTTTTTGCTTTGAAGGTGACCTCTAGATTCTCATCGCAGAATTGTCCGATGCTGAACAAGTTGTGACCAAGACCTTCGACGTAGGACATTTTCTTGATTGTGAGATTGTCCTTAACGATATCGCTATAACCCATAATGGGAGAATAATGATCATTCCCAAATCACACATTTCCACAAAACTTCTTGGTGAAGTTTGTGAGAAGCTCCTTTCTTCCGGTCATGTGCTTGGAGCAGCCTGAATCTAAATACCACACATGACCGTCCTGCAAAACAAGTTAATGCTTTTTAGGTACCCATTCGTAAATGGGTCCTTTTGGATTAGACTTAACACCTGACTGGGAGACCTTTTTGGACTTGGGTCTGTTTCTATGGCGGGGAGCATCAAACTTGGAATGATAATTAGAAACATGGTACAACCCAAACCAATCAGATGTAAATCTACGATCAACAAAATCATTCAATCCACAGTAGGAGCAACAAATACAATCATGAGACAGTTGAAGTAATTGCTTAATGGAATAAACTTTTAAAGGAAAAAATCCATTACATTCAACCAAAGGTTTAGAATTAAAAACATCATGACTGTTATTGTTTTTCCTAGAATTTACAGCGGGATTAAGTAATTTTGTCATCGTCGTGCTCTCCTTAGACTTCTTAGCTACCCATGCATATTTGACTTCTTTGCGTCGACCAAAAGTATCTGAAATACCGTTAAACCCATAGTCAGAAGATTTGAATTTTGATGATTGTTGCTTTTTAGAGCGACCGGTCTTTTTCTTCTTCTGTGAACGTCTTTTGGATTTAGAATTTGAAGAATTGTTCACAGAAGAGTTTTGTGGGGCAGATGTGGAACATTCACCCTTGTAAAATTTTACCGGAGGCCCACAAGAAGAAGTTAGAAAATCAACGTGACTTGGTAGAGAAGGATTAAAATCAAATTGGTCCAATTGACTATCTAGGCATACCTCAGAATTCAAGAATGCTGAAAATTCCATTTCCTCATCAGAAGGAGCCGTATCACTTGATGAATTCAGGACATCGGAAGGATTTGTTTCTTTAAGCGGATCATAGGCGGAAGCGGTTTGAAAATCAGGACAATGATCCGGGTGAGGCTCTTTTCCTTTGTTTGAAAGAGTTGGTGACGACTCACCCATAAAGGCTTTACAGGAAGATGTGTCCGATGGTGGATAGAAATTTGCAGACAGATGAATTTTCTCAACTTGGAGAATTGTAGGCTTAGCTTGAGGCTCAGCCTTGTGAAGTCGCTCTTTCATCCGATCTGTTGCCAAAGCAACTAGTTGTGAATTTAGCTTCTTTATTTCTGTCTGAAAGTATTCCTTTTCCTCCTCCGACACAGTTTCCTTTTTATCGGAATTGAGACACTCAATTTGGGATGAAAGCTCTTGTTTTTCCTTTTGAAAAATGTTCCTCTCCTGTTCAAATGACTCTTCTAGCTGAACAATTTTCTTTTCTAAAATCAGAGGTGGAACATAAACTTTATGGCCTAGTGGTTCCTCCTCAGTTTCAACGGTTTTAGTATCTAGTTCAGCTTGAGTGTAACTTCAAAAATAGTCGTTTGATAGGAAACAGGGTTTTTCATCGTTATAGGACGCATTCAAAGAATCATAAACAAAAGGAAGTTGCATTTTGGTAGAGTTCTTCCTTCGCAAATTGTCCTCTTCCATTTCCTCATCATCAAGTGGTTTGGTCCAATTGATTTTGTATTCTGGATAGGTTTTGTCAATTCCAAGAAATCCGAATGCATATAACGTAGGAACTTCGGATAAGGCCTTTTTCAGATAAAATGGGTTATCGTAACCGATACACGTATCCGCATACTTGGGTTCTTTTGGGGCAATTATATTCAGCGTTTGATGAGATTGACCAATTTTATGAAGTTTCCGTTCAAGATCCTTTAATTGATTAGATAACCTTTGATTTTCATTTTTGTAAGCCACGCTTTGAGTCACAATATCAATTTTCTCATTTTCTGACATACATAGATCATAGGTAAGATCATCTACTTTTGTCTTTAATTCTTTTGATTCTTTTGAACAACTCTCACACTCTTCTTTTAAATTTGAAATTATGCACAGGTTGCCAGCAATATCTATGCTTTGTTGTTCAATAAATTCAGACTGTGCAGACACACGTCTTTCCAGAGATGAGATGAGTTGTTCATTTTCTTTTATGGTTAGCTTGCAGGAGTCTAATTTGTGCATAGTGATTTGCATCTGTTCAATTAAGGCTTCTAGGTAAGGAGCACATACCTAACATGGGGAATCACGATCATCATTATCAGTATCGGACTGTGTTGAGTGCTTGCCCATGAAACACAGATGTGCTTCAGCATCATCATCTTCTTCATCAGATACGTTCAGCCAGTAGTCATCTTCTGCCATGAGAGCCTTACCTGCTTCCTTTTCTTTGGCCAGCAGCATCTTGGCTTTATAGTAATCTGAGTTGCGCACGACAGGATTGCGACAATCTTTGGCAAAGTGACCCAAACGACCACAGTTATAGCATTTGATCGACTCCTCTTTTGGCTTCTCTTCATGTATCTTCTCAGGCTTCTTACCTTCATCAGCGTGTCTCTTCCCTTCATACTTCTCTTTCTCTTTATGATCACGTCGATTGAGAGGAGTAGTGGAGTATCTTTGCTTGTTCGAAGACTTGTTGAAGAACTTCCTTTTCTGAAATGCTTGGGTCAAGAACAACACAGCTTCTTTAATCTGAGTGTATTCTGGATCCGAGTCGCTGTCAGGATCTTCGGGTTCAGAATCACTTTCCACTAGCTCCTTTTCAGGCGTGCGACTGACAGATTTACCTCTTTTATCTGAGACAAGTGCTAACGGATCAACCACCGGTTTTTCATCTGCCTTTTGCTTTCCCATCAACTCAAGAACTTCCTCTTCATCTTGGAGCAGCATTTCATAAAGTTCATGTAGAAGAAGCTTCTCCAGGGTTTGAGTATGAAGGATATGAGAGACGAACGACTTCCATTCAGGCTGGAGGTTGTTCATGAACTTGATGTTGTTCTCGGTGTTCGTCTTCGTGATCTTGTTTTTCTACAGATCGTTTAGAAGCATGTTGAACCGTTCATAGGTTTCTGTGAGCGTCTCGCATTTTCTAGCTTTGAAGCCATCATATCGGGTGATGCAATTTGTCACCTTCAACTGATTATTTATGTGGCTCCCCATCATCATTTTCTCAATCTGGTCCCACATTCCTTTTTGCAGTCTCCTTGTAACTATCGATGCAGGCATATATGTCGTTGGGTAGACTTTGTAGAAGATAAGACTTTGCATGCTTTTCAGCCTCATACATGCTCTTTTATGGAGGGGTAAACTCACCGAGAGTTTTCCGAACACGGCGTTCTGGTCGACCTTCATCTGGGTTTCCAGGCAGGACTTTCATTGGCCAGGGTTGCGTCCCCTCTTTCAGACACTTGAGTATTTCCTTGTAGTTTGATTTATCTTCGATAAAGTTCATGAAACGATCATGCCATTATGGGTATTCACCCCGATAGAGCACCGGGGTTTTTTGATCTGAACCGATAGCTAAGGCGTCTCTCGAATTCATCTTAACTCTTTAAACTTAAATAGCACTGTAGCGATCGTAAGACAAACAGGATGATCCAAAAACAATATATATATATATATAATAAGCAGGACAAGGACCCGGTTGAGCAAGGACCCGGTCGAGCAGAGGTCCGGTCAACAAAGTACCGGTCAACTGGGTATCGGTCGCTGAGTACCGGTCAACGGCAGAGTACCGGTCAAACAGGGTATCGGTCGAACAATGTAGTACCGGTCAAACAAGGTACCGGTCGAACAAGGTATCGGTCGAACACTGTAGTACCGGTCGAACAAGGTATCGATCGAACAAGGTATCGGTCGAACAATGTAGTACCGATCAAACAAGGTACCGGTCAAACAAGGTATCAGTCAATAGGGTCGGTCGATATCGAACAGATAAACACAAACAGATAACAGATAATTCGATTTAACAGCTAATCGACCGATAAAATCGATGAATCTCAATCGTACCCAGAAATTTTACCCAGAAATCGAACAACCAAGAAACTCAATCGATATGCAGATTTAATCTTCAAAAACAATTATGCAGATCGATAAGTAACCTAGAAAACTCAGACCGATAAAAAAGTTTGATTTTTAAGAACACAGAGGCCCGAATCACTAATTTTCCAGAAAAATCGACTCTAAACACATATTCTTAACTCAGATAAGCAAATTAACCAGATTTAGCAGAAATCGATTTATGCAGAACTATCACTTGGTTTTCCAGAAAAACAAAAATCAGACCAGAAAGTAATCGATCGCAGATAATCAGATCAATTAAATCTTAGCAGATCAATCAAGCCAGAACACAAACTATAGCAGATAATCAGATAAATGCGATTAAAAAATATAATCAATAAAGAACAATCGTGCCACAACCTCTAGTCATATGATTAGTATTCAAGAAAAGGTTTAGGTTTATAGAGAGAATATCTGATCAGCTAATGTAAACCTATTGACTAGAGAATTATGAAAAATGTGACTAAAACAAATAGTCGATTAAAGGGTTTTAGACAAACCTTTTTGGATCATACCTTCTGTCTCTTTGCTCTGATACCAATTGTAGATCCCAGTACAGTGCAATCACGAACAATATAATCAATAAAGAACAATTGTGCCACAACCTCTGGTCATATGATTAATATTTAAGAAAAGGTTTAGGTTTACAGAGAGAATATCTGATCAGCTAATGTAAACCTATTGACTAGAGAATTATGAAAAATGCGATTAAACTGATAAATGAACTAGAACTGCCTTTATATATTAGGAGCTTACAAATTAATGGGCTAATGGGCTTTAGGCCTAACTAACTAATAAAACTCTAGAATAATTACATTTTACACCCTGAACTTCTATTTAACATATAAAACACCCTAACAATAACCTTCGCAAATAACTCTCGCACCTATACATATGAATAACACCTTTCATGCAATGCACATATACCATTTACAAGCATAATAAAATGCACTCATGAATAAAAGGTGCTTGACTACTAGTGTAACATGGTAGGGACCCCATTTGGTGAACATTAATCCAACTGCTTATAAGAATAGTTCTAAACATTTACTCAAACCCAATATAGATCATCTTCATAGAATTTATGGATATATCACATTGTACACATATCATTCTTTTCCACAATAAATGATTTTACCAACTACAATTTCCCCCAAACATGGCAAATACATAAACTCTAGTTTTGTTTCATTTGAAAATATTACAATAATCATTTATCATATATTAACACAAGTATGAGAAGTTAGGGTTTAGGATACTCACCTATAGGGTTGATATGACAAACCCTAGAAATGAAGGAACCTGAGATTTTGAGAGCCTTGAACTTCAAGAAGATGGAGCTAGCTTACCAAAAGAGGGAAACCCTAGTAAGTAACAATGACAACCCACCAAGATTCTAGAGGTGATTAATGGTAGGAGAAAGGAAGATTGGGATGAAGAAGTCTTACCTAGATGAGAGCAAATTCGGCTGCCAAAAAGAAGCCAAGTAAAATAAATGAAGTCTTCAATTGAAATCAGACATTTAATGCTTAAATGCCCGTCGGCGATTGTCACACTCTCACCGAGCTTGTACCGTGGCTCCCAGACCACGACCTATTTAGTCCCTTGCGATTGTGACTCCGCGAGAGTGACACTGGCACTCTCGCCAGGCACTCTAGCCAGAATTGTACCGAGAGTCCTATCGGCCTGGCGCGACATTGACACCGCGAGAGTGACCCTGGCACTCTCGCTGGGCACTCTCGCCGAAACTGCTTTCCATCAAAATTTGACGTTTTCCAAATACGCAAACACGGCCAATCTTTGACGACAATAACTGAGCAAAACTAAAAACATTTACAAATACGGATTAACCAGTAATCCAAAATTCGGGCTGTTACAATCCTCCACCCCTTAGAATGGATTTCGTCCCCGAAATCCCAAGTTAAACAAACAAGTGAGGATATCGTCTCCTCATGTCTTCTTCGGACTCCCAAGTCACGTTGATTCCGCGGTGGTGCTTCCATTGAACCTTCACCATGACCACTTCTTTGTGTCGTAGCCTCTTCGTCTTCCTTTCGAGGATGGATTCAGGTTCCTCTACGCATCGATTGTTGTCCACTCTAATCTCTGATAGAGAAATGACACTCTCTTCTTCGGCTAGACATTTCCGTAAGTAACATACATGGAACGTGGAGTGGATCCCGTCCATCTCCGGCGGAAGATCCAACTTGTAGGCTTGAAGCCCAATACGTTCTAAGATAGTGAAAGGCCCAAGGAAACGGGGACTGAGTTTCCCACGCTTTTCGAATCTTATCAATCCCTTCCATGGTGAGACTTTCAGCATCACCCGCTCCCCCATTTGGAACTCGACCGATCTCCTCTTTTTGTCCACGTAGCTCTTTGGCCGATCTTGTGCTGCTTTCAAACGTTCTTTGATGACTTTCACTTTGTCGGTCGTCTCTTGCACGATCTCCGGCCCGGCAAACTGTTTCTCTTCCGCTTCCAACCAACATACGGGCGTCCTACACTTTCTTCCGTACAATGCCTCGAATGGCGTCATGCCAATACTTGAGTGATAACTGTTGTTGTAGGCGAATTCTACTAGTGGAAGGTGTGCATCCCAACTTCCCCCAAAGTCAATGACGTACGACCTCAACATGTCCTCGAGGGTCTGAATGGTTCTCTCGTTTTGCCCGTCTGTCTGCGGGTGGTAGGCGGTACTCAACTTAACTCTTGTGCCCAACTCTTTTTATAGCCTATCCCAATATTGAGACATGAAGCGGCTATCCCGGTCGGATACGATAGAAAGTGGCACTCCATGCCTCGAGACCACTTCATCTATGTATAACTTGGCCAACTTGTCCATCGGTAAGGTATCTCGTATGGCCAAGAAGTCCCGACATCCCCCAATATTTGGCACCCAGATTCGACCTTGGTATAACTTCAAACCCCTTCCATCTTCGGGCAATTGGAGATGTTGCTTCACCATGATTTCACCTTTGAGGTTCTCTTCAAGAAGTGCTTCCGACTGTGACACTTTGATTCTGTCAATTAAACTTGAGACCACAACCACCCTTGCGAAGGTGGCTTGAACACCACTACTATATATACTCCTTCCGACTTAAAGCGTCCGCGACCACATTTGCCTTTCCCGGATGATATTGAAGTTCACAATCATAATCCTTGAGTAGCTTGAGCCATCTCCTTTGCCGCATATTCAACTCTTTCTGATCGAAGACATACTTCAGGCTCTTATGGTCGGTAAAGAGGGTACACTTCGTCCCATATAGGTAGTGTCGCCACAATTTCAACGCGAACACCACCACCGCTAGCTCAAGGTCGTGAGTGGGGTAATTCTTTTCATGCTCCTTCAATTGCCTTGATGCATAAGCGATGACCTTGCCTCTCTGCATCAAGACACATCCCAAACCCATTTTAGATACGTCGCTATAGACCACAAAGACTTCTGTCCCCTCGGGTTGGGATAATATTGGTGCCTCGCACAACTTCCTTTGTAAGGTCCAAAAGGCTTGTTCTTGTTTCTCGATCCAAAGGAACTTCACATTCTTCTTTGTTAAAGACGTCAAAGGTGAGGCAACCTTGGAGAAATCTTGGATGAATCTTCTATAGTAACCGGCTAGGCCCAAGAAACTCCGAATCTCCGTGGGACTCTTTGGCGGTTCCCAGTTCATCATGGCCTCAATCTTGGACAGATCTACCTTTACCCATGCACTTGACACCACATGACCCAAAAACTGAACCTCTCTTAGCCAAAATTCGCACTTGGAAAATTTGGCATAGAGCTTCTCATCTCTCAACACTGCCAACACTTCCCTGAGGTGACGCTCGTGCTCTTCTTCGTCCTTTGAGTACACCAAAATGTCATCGATGAACACTATGACCGACTTGTCCAAGAAAGGTCGGCAAACTCGGTTCATCAAATCCATGAATATCGCCGGTGCGTTAGTTAGCCCAAAAGGCATAACTAAAAACTCGTAGTGACCATAACGGGTTCTAAAAGCGGTCTTGGGAACGTCTTCTTCTCTAACCTACACTTGATGGTAACCCGATCGGAGATCGATCTTGGAGAAACATCTGGCTCCTTGCAGTTGGTCGAAGAGATCATCGATTCGAGGTAGCGGGTACTTGTTCTTCACGATTACCTTGTTCAACTCCCGATAGTCGATGCACATCCGCATCGACCCGTCCTTCTTCTTGACGAAAAGTACTGGATCTCCCCAAGGCGAAGAACTGGGTCTCACAAATCCCTTCTCCAACAATTCTTGAAGTTGTGACATCATTTCTTGCATTTCAGTCGGGGCGAGTCGGTAAGGCGCACCGGAAATCGGCGCTGCTCCCGGGACTAAATCGATTCGGAACTCCACTTGGCGGTCGGGAGGCAAGCCTAGTAGATCGTCAGGAAAAACATATAGATACTCACTAACGACTCGGACGTCTTCAATCTTTTTCTTCTTTGCCTTGGCATCCAACACGTAGGCAAGGAACGAAGGGCATTTCTACGAAAGACACTTACTTGCCTTGATGGAAGAAATAAGAGCCACTTCACCCTTACGCTTCTCCCCGTAGGCAAAAACAAAACCCCCGCTCGCGGTCGGTAATCGGATCAGCTTCTTTGAGCATAAGATCTCTGCCTTGTGTTGTGATAACCAGTCCATTCCAATTACCACATCGAAACTCCCAATTGCCATGGGAAGTAGGTCCACCTCAAAGAATTCCCCACTAATATCTAGATGGAACCCTTTCAACACCTCACGCAAAATCACTTGATTCCCATTCGCTATTTCTACTACCATGGCATCGCTAAGAGTACTAGTGGGCACATTAAGATCTTTGCAAAAATCAAGCGACACAAAAGAGAAATTTGCACCGGAATCAAATAACACCTTAGCAGCAAGGGAGTTGAGTAAGAACGTACCCGACACCACATCGGTGGTCTCCTTTTCTTGAGCCTTAGGGACGGTTTCCTTGTTCGGTTGAATAGGTGGGTTTCCTCCCTTCGCTCCACCCCTTAGCTTAGGGCAATCCCTCTTCACGTGACCCGGTTCCCGGCACTCAAAGCATATTGACCCTTGGAAGGTGCAACTTTGACTAGTGTGACCCGACTTGCCACACTTGAAACACGTAAGAGAGTTGGAGTGTGAATTGCAAGAACTAAAGTGCTTGCGCTTACACTTAGAACACCAATTTGCCTCCCGACGATTGTCAACGCTCCTTGGATTGGGTTGGTATTTCGTTTTCTTGAACGGGGTTGTTGAACTCTCTACCTTCCTCTTTTCCGCGGCCTTAGACTTTTCTTACTTGTCCTTTGCGTAGACTCTTTCCATTATCTTAGCCTCCTCGATGATCTCTCGGAGGTTTGTAGCTTTAGAGTTGCGGACTCTGTTTCCCATGTCCGCGGGTAGACCCTTCAAGTAGGCCTTCATCTTCTCCTTTTCGGTTGGGGCCACGTGCCCCACAAGGTTTATTTTCTCCATGAAGAGATGGGTATACTCTTTCACTGTCAATTCCCCCTTTGTTAAAGCTCGAAACTCGTCTTCAATCAAATCCTTCTCCTGTTCATTGCAATATTCCTCCATAACTTTCTCTTTGAAAGTAGCCCACGACATTTTCGCCAACACGGTTTCGCCTATGGTTGCGGTGTGGACGTCCCACCAGATTAGAGCCACACCCCGCAACATTTGAGAACCAAAATTTACTTTCTGGCTCTCATCGCAGTCGCAAGCCCGAAAGGCTTGCTCAATTTCCCTCAGCCATTTCATGCAAGCCACAGGATCGTCGGCCCCGGCAAACTCTGGCGGCTTGCAATCCATGAATGACTTATACGAACAACCCTTCGTTGTTGGTCTTGTCTCAATAGCTATCACCCCTCTGTGCAGATCCCACCTCCGGTCCCACCCGAACCGGCTACTGCATTCTCCGCAACCACCTCCGGTCTCCGAAGGTTGGCATCCCTTTCTTCTAACATTTTCAGGAACACCTCTTCTTGTTTTTCCATAGCCGAGGTCACTATTTGCATCACACTAGACATCATGTCCCCTTGAGGATTCGCTTCCTACATTACCGGGTCCAGGGAGGTGTCAGGATCGAATTCTCAACAAGAATTAATTCTCAGAAACAATATCAAAGAAGTTTGCGGAATAACACTTTGATATTCAATCAAACAGTAAATCAAAACAGAATATAATCAACAAACTGTAAACTTGTATTGAATGCTTTGAAGTTACAAGATTACACACTCAACCTCAATATTGATGAACAGGCTCACCAATACAAATTCTACTTCTCTAGAATTAGGATCTATATCTTGAGGTTGATTTTTCTCACTAATAGAATGAATCAAAAAGTTATCTCACTATTCTAAACTATACAATATATATACTGAAGATAAAAGCTAATTACAATTAATAAAATATCTTCAGAATATCTTCCATCATTATCTTCAAGCCTTCCATGAATATCTTGAATCTTTCCAGCTGTCATCCTTTCCATTCGGATCTTCAAGACATAAGCAGCACTAACTATGTTCAGCAACATTAATTCCTTCTAGCAGCATAAACTACCAAGCAGCACTAACCACTAGCAGTACTAACTAGCTAAGCAGTACTAACTTTGTTCAAGCAGCACTAACTTTGACTAGCAGTATTAATTCTACTAGCAGTAGTAACACTCAGCAGTATTAACCTTTAAGTCTTCTAGCAGTAGTAACTTTGAACCAGCAGCATTAACCATACTTGATGAATTCTTCAGTTCCCAACAATCTCCCCCTAACTTGACTTTTAGGAAGAGAAGTCAAGTTCTTCAAATTTTCTTCAAGATGCTCCCAAAACTCTATCATGGCCTAAATTCCAGTGTTTGCATCCAATCCCAAACTCTGATTGATGGTTCTTTGAATCAAGTATTTAGCCATTTCTGAATCTGGAACACATCTTAACTTTTTCTTCAGCATGGCATGAAGCTTCAATCTGCTATGATTATACACTCTATCCACTAGGAAGTATTCAGTGTGATTTAAATCCAAAGTCACTGTATATACTCCACTAATTTCATATAGAGTCCAACTGTTGACTGATTTGAAGACATTCTTGATCACATGCTCTACTTCTTCAGGTTTGAACATCATATACAGATACTCCATTACCAGTTTTGTAATTGAAATCTCTGGAGCTTTTAGAATATCTGCATACAACTTCATTCCTATCTCAAACATCTCTTCAAGATCTGACCTAGAGCATGTTCTGACAATTTTTGCCCATGTGTTGAACACTTCATACTTTTCATCCTTTCTTTTCAGCCTTATATATTCCTTTCCATCCACTGTCAATGTATCCCAGTGAATGACCTCAGGAGGCTTTATACCAACAGGTTCCACTGAAATTGGTTCAGGAACTTTGTCCATCACTACCATGTACATCTTTAAATCGTCTAAGTTTGATGGCTCTTTCTGTTTAGATGACTCAGGTGCCCCTTCTTCTTCAGCAACCTTCTCAGCCTCTCCTTCAGATACTCTAGGCTTCTTGATTGACTTTCTCCTAGCCATCATCTTTGTTCTCTTTAAAGTCCTTAGACTTTCTCCCAGAGTGGCCTCTTTCTTAGGAGGTGTTTCTTGCTCATCTGGAAATGGCTTTTGACAATCAAAGTCATTACTTTCTTTTATCCTCTTCTCCATCTCCACCCTAGCAGTTTCATTTCCCTGAAGCTTTAACATCTCTGAATCATACAGCTCTTTGATCTTCTCAAAAGAAATTTTGGAGAACATCTCCTTTTTTACTCCTACAGCACCTTTGAGAAATATAATCATCTTGTTTCTCTCTTGGGTACCTAGGAAAGTCTTTGAAGGTTGTCTCTTCTTTACAACTGTTTTCACCACTGATTTCTTCATACTTGCAGCTTTCTTCTGTGCAATTTCAGTTGCCATACTCAGTTGATAAGCTTCATTCAGTTCAGCAGCTAGAGCTTTTGCCATCTCCCTGTCCTTTTCCATCTGAACTCTTTCTTCCTCTTAAATGTCATCTTGCATCTTTCTAGCTAAGGCTTCATCTGATTCAACCAACCTTTGCTTTTTGATTGGTTGATCAGATTCCACCATCTTTGCTTTTCCTTTGTCTTTATCCATTGCCTTCTTACTGTTATCTTTCTTGATCACTTCACCTTGATCTTTGATGATTACTCCTTTGGTCTTTGAAGTGACCTTGGGAGTATCATTCTTGGCTTTAAGTAAGGTTTCTGCAATCTCAAGATCTGTTAAAACTTCTTTCACAGTTTCTGCTGCTTTATTTATGTCAGCAGTAGTAACCGTTTCTGCTGCTTCTTTTGTTTCTTTTGGCACTGAATCTCTTTCTGTTTCTGCTTCCTGCTCCCCCTCAATATCAAATTTCTCTCCATCAAGCTTCCCCTCTCTTGTGGCTTCTTCCATGTTGATCTCCCCCTTTTTGGGAGCATCATTCTCAGATTTCCTTCTCCTTAGTTGGAATTGCTTTCTCTTCTTCCTTTGTACCAAACTAATCACCATCTTCTTCAGCTTAGCAATCTGTACTTGTTGTGACAGAATGACTAGCTTCATTTCTTCAATTTCTTTGCCTTGTTTTAGAACATCTTGATTGATGTTCCCCATTGTTTCCATCAATTCATAGTACGTATATATGTCCTCACCCTCTCCAGAAGTGTTACCCTCCTTTGAAGGATCATTGGATCTTTTAGTAGTGGAAGTCTTCTGCCTAGCAGAATCACTATCCACTCCCGTGGTTTCTTGGCACCAGGGACCTTCGAATGATTGCTCATTCAAAGTTGCCATGGGGGAGGTCTTATTTATGTTACCACTTTCCTCCTCTGTGCTAGCAGGAGTAGTGGCAGCCTCATCACCCATATGCTCTTCCTCCTCCTCAGAGAGCACCTCCTTGGGGTTGGGAGACACCCCTTTGGTTTCCCTATGGATATTCCCTAAAGGAGAATTCTCCCTTAGAGGTCTTAAAGGCTTGGGGGATGATGGTACAAGAAGGGAAGGAGCCTTCTTTACCTGTTTCCTCTTGTAAGTTTGGGTGATAGGAGAGGTTGGTTTTTCAAGAAGGGACTGGGGAATAGATTTTGAGAGGGAAGGTTGGGATTGGCTAGCAGTAGGATGGTCTAACGGGGGCCTTGACCCTGCTGCCATACCTTCATTGGTTTGGGACACCACCATCATTGTAGAGAACAATGGGGTGTCAACTCCTTCCGAGTCCCCAGCAGATCTTCTCATATTTGAGAAAACCTTGCCTTTGGGGGGTTTAGGTACATATACCCCAACAGGTTGAGGTATATCCGTCAATTCATGAGTAATAACTTCTTGAACAAACCTGGGGTACATAAAGAAGCTCTTTTTGTTTCCCATGTTTGAGACAAGATCACTGAAAATCATTTTAGAAAAGTTATACTTTCTGGAAGTGGCCAAGCACACCAAAGCATAAGCAATAGTGCTGCTGAACTCACTCCATCCAGTAGTCTTTTTGGAGATACAGTGCATAAGAGTATGGACAAAGAAACGCCATTGGGGTGAAAATTTGGCTTTAGAGAATTTGAAAACACCCAATGGGCCTCCATACCCCATTCTTGTAAGATTGGAAAACAGTTCATCGTTTGGGATAGAAGTTATACCAGAGGCATCGTCTAGACGTAGACTGACGCGAATAACCTCTTCAGTAACTGTTAGTGGCTTTTCACAGATCCTTGTCTTGGTCATTTGCACACCGTTCTCAGCAACAATGGTGGCATTATCCCAGAACTGCCTTTGATGCTCAATATAGATTGTAGGTGATATAGTAAGAGCATGAGCAATATGGCTTGACTTGAGGAAATCCACAATCTGATGAAATCCTGTAGCTTGCTTTGGCTTTTGTAGCATCGCGATCTCATTGTGTTCATCGATGAATGCCATGGATGCCATTGATCTTAGTGAAAAGCTTGCCTGAAAACTTCGAACTTGAGAGAGAAAGGGTTTAGAGCGCAAGTGAACAGTATGCAAAGAGTCGTTATGAACTTTTAGGCGGGCAAAGAGTATTTATAGTATTCGGAACATAAGCAGTATTAACCTAGAGCAGCATTAACTACTAGCAGTACTAACTACTAGCAGTATTAACTGAAAGCAGTATTAACTACTAGCAGTATTAACTGAAAGCAGTATTAACTACTAGCAGTATTAACTAACTAGCAGTATTAACTAACTAGCAGTATTAACTAACTAGCAGTATTAACTAACTAGCAGTATTAACTGAGAGCAGTATTAACTACTAGCAGTATTAACTAACTAGCAGTATTAACTAACTAGCAGTATTAACTAACTAGCAGTATTAACTAACTTACTCCTTTAAACTTGCGAAACACTGAGTACTGCTATGCATATCCTGGAAAAGAAGATTAGTAACACCAAGAATAAAAATATACAGGTATAAAACCACTTTTTGAGAAGGGGCTTATTCAGAGTTGATCATTCTCACACTAGTTACCAAGAAAGTGAATCGACCCACATCAAATGCTTTAGTGAATAGATCAGCAAACTGATTATCAGTGTGAACTTTTACAACTTGAATAAGTTTCTTTTCATTACAGTCTCTTATGAAGTGATACCTGATCTCAATGTGCTTTGTCTTAGAGTGCTTGACAGGATTATTCACAATGCTGATAGCACTGCTATTATCAATAAAAATGGGAGTGTGTAGAAAGGTTACCCCATAGTCCAGCATTTGATTCTGAATCCATAAGACTTGAGAACAGCAACTTGCAGCTTCTATGTACTCTGCCTCTATTGTAGATGTGGACACTGTGGTTTGTTTCTTGCACTGCCATGAGACTAGTCTAGCACCCAAAAACTGACATCCTCCAGAAGTAGATTTTATGTCCAAGTTTGCCCCACCTAGATCACTGTCTGAGTATGCTATTAGGTCAAAGGGTGAGTCATAAGGATACCAAAGTCCCAATCTAAGTTGCCCTTTGAGATATCTGAATATCCTCTTAACAGCTTGAAAGTGAGATTGCTTTGGCCTAACTTGGAATCTTGCACATACACAGACTGGAAACATTATATATGGCCTTGATGCTGTGAGATACATGAGAGAGCCAATCATGGATCTATAATGATGCACATTCATATCCTCCCCCTCAAGATCTGCTGTTATCTGCTTGTGTGCTTCCATAGGTGTGTTGGCAGGTTTTGAATCTAAGAAACCAAACTTGATTAGAATGTCCTGCACATACTTGGATTGACAGATGAAGATGCCATCTGACTTCTGTTGAACTTGGAGTCCAAGGAAGAAAGTAAGTTCCCCCATGGAACTCATTTTGAACCTTTGATGCATTAGATCCTCAAACTCCGTGCACATGTGGTCTCTTGTAGATCCAAAGATAATGTCATCAACATAGATTTGGACCAGCAAGATATCCTTCTTCTTTCTCTTGATAAATAGAGTCTTATCAATGACTCCTCTTTCAAAGTCATTTTCCAAAAGATAGGATGACAGAGTGTCATACCATGCTCTTGGAGCTTGATGTAGTCCATATAGTGCTTTCTTCAATTTGTATACCCTGTCTGGATAGCTTGGGTTTTCAAACCCTGGTGGTTGACAGACATATACCTCTTCTTCAATTGAGCCATAGAGAAAAACACTTTTTACATCCATTTGATAGACTTTGAAGTTCATGTATGAAGCATAGGCTAGGAATAGTCTGATTGCTTCTATCCTAGCCACAGGTGCAAAAACTTCTTCATAATCTATACCCTCTTCTTGAGTATATCCTTGAGCCACCAGCCTTGCTTTGTTCCTTATGACAATACCTCTTTCATCTCTCTTGTTTCTGAAAATCCATTTTGTGCCAATTGCTCTGTGACCTTTAGGAAGATCTACTAGATCCCATACATCTTGTAGCTTGAACTGTAACAGTTCTTCTTGCATTGCTTCTATCCAGCTAGATTCTTTCATAGCATCATGTGCCTTTTTAGGCTCAAGCTGGGATAGAAAACAAGTAAGCACTGTATGCTGTTGATTTTGCATTTCTTGAAGCCTGCTTTGATGTCTAGTCATCATAGGAGAAGAGATATCTCCTATTACCAGCTGTGGAGGATGATTCTTTTGAACTCTGGTGTTATGACTAGGTTCTTCATTCAGTCCAGCCTCTAGATTAGAGTCATGCAACTCAACTGAAGTGTTTTCAGATGCCACTTCTGATTCTTTATTTTCTTGAGTCTCCTCATCTCTAATTTCTTCTTCACTCTGACTTGGTCCAGTAAATGATTCCTTTTCACAGTCTTCAACAGAATTCACTGTGGGTATGGGAAATATCACAGATTTAGATATACTTTCTTGAACTTGTGTGATCCCTGATCCTCCACTTCCTGAACCTGCATACTCATTACTGAAACCAAAAGAGTTAGTTAGTGAATCAATGTCAAATAGCCACTGAGGTCCAGACCCAACAGGATTTGGTGTGTTCTCATTGCATTTGACATTGTCACTTTCTTCAATTATTCTAGAAGATGAGTTAAAAACTCTGTAAGCCTTACTCTGAGATGAATATCCAACAAGAAATCCATCATCTGCTTTGCTATCAAACTTACCTAAGTGAGATTTGGTATTGAGAATTGTACAAGGACACCCAAAAGGTTTGAAGAAACCAATGAAAGGTTTTCTTTGATTTAAAAGCTCATATGGGGTCTTGTTCTTTTGCTTGACCACTAGAACTCTGTTTTGGACATAACAGGCAGTATTAACTGCTTCAGCCCAGAAGGTAATTGGCAATTTTGAATCAGCCAACAGAGATCTAGCAGCCTCTATTAGTGTTCTATTTCTCCTTTCAGCAACACCATTTTGTTGAGGAGTCCTAGGAGCACTATATTGTCTCTCAATGCCTTTTTCTTCACAAAAGGTGTTTAGATCAAGATTTTTGAATTCAGTTCCATTATCTGATCTAATGACTTTTACTCTTTGATTAGTTTGGTTTTCAATTCTTAGAATAAAGGATTTGATAAGTCCACTTGTTTCATCCTTAGTCCTTAGAAAATATACCCAAGTAAATTTGGAGTAATCATCAACAATAACCAAGCAGTAAGATTTCTTGCCTATACTCATAACATTTGTAGGACCAAACAGATCCATATGCAGAAATTGGAGACAAGAAGAAACATAATTTAACTCTTTGGTCTTATGAGAAGTTTTGTGCTGTTTGCCTTTAAGACAAGCAACACAATGATCATCACATGAAAAGACTTTTGAAGGTAAACCTCTTACAAGGTTGTTTTTAACAAGTTTGTTCATAGTCTTGAAATTCATGTGACACATCCTTCTGTGCCAAAGAGAGGATTCATCTACAGAAGCTTTTGAAACAAGACAATTTAGAGATGAATCACTATCAACATTGTCCATATCTAGACAGTAAACATTGTCCTTTCTTGGAGTTCTAAGTAGTATCATGCTTTCATCAACTACCTTGAACCCTGGAGCAAGGATCATACACTCAGTATTTGTAAATAATATACTATGTTGTCTGTCACAAACCTGTGATACACTTAACAGGTTGTACTTTAATTGATCAACATAGTAGACATCCTCAAATGTCATCTTACCTTTGGTAACATTACCTTTTCCACTTATCTTACCACCAGTAAGATTATCTCCAAATGCAACATGTCCTCCATTGATATGCTTGAAATCCTGAAGGCATGACATGTTGCCTGTCATGTGCCTAGAGCAACCACTATCAACATGCCATATGCTCTTTCCCTTGAGCTGTTGGTTGCCCTGCACATAAGATAGATCAGTTAGTATGAATAAGGAACCCAAGCCAAAGTGGTCTTGAGTACCCCTTTCTCATCAAAATACTTACATTCTTTCTTGACAAGATTTTTGTACTTTAACTCCTCATTCTTGGAGTACTTTGTTACAATAATAGGCTTGGAAGTATTTTTGCTAGAATCAGTACTGTTTTTAGAAGTACTAACTGCCTTAGCAGCACTTGCTTGCTTAGCAGTACTAACCTTGTTAGCAGTAGTAACTATGTTAGCAGCAGTAACTGTGTTGGCAGTATTAACCTTTGAAAAGGTACTAACAGTATTAGCAGCATTAATATTTTCAGCAGTACTAACACTGTTAGCAGTAGTAACTGTGTTAGCAGCACTAATATTGTTAGCAGTACTAACACTGTTAGTACTTCTAGGTACCCATAGTAAAATACTTTCTTTTAAAACCTTATTTTTTAAAGTGCCTTTACTTTCAACAGATTTCTTTATCACATGTTTCTTTCCAGCCTTCCTATAACCAACAGGTTTTTGCAAAAATCTTTGAAAGTTCATCTGTTGGTTAATAGGGTTAAAGTAACAATACTTAGCCAAATGATTCAACTTGCCACATGTGAAACAAGGTTTTGGTCTATTGATTTTATTCAGATCAACTCCTTGTTTCTGAGCCCATTGATTATTCCAGTTTCTTTGATTACCTCTTTTTATACCAGAATTTAGGCTCTTAGTAGTATTGTAAGCACACTGTTTACAAGATCCAGGATTCACAACTGTGGTTTGTTTGTAATGGACCTTGTTATCCTTTCCTTTTGTTTTCTCTATCTCCTTGGACTTGACCCAGATTTTCCCACATCCCTCATTGGTAATAATATTGTTTTCTAATGGTATCTTTTTACTCACAGTATTATCCCCATCCTTACTGGCTTCTTTCTCAGTCAAATCCTTAACTACTACCTCATCCAAAGGATCTATCTTAAAAGCTTCTTCAAACAAGTCCTTTTTCTCCTAGGTTTCTAACAAGTCTGAAGTAGGAGAGATATAATTGTTGTTGTAAGGAGGAGGTGTATTGTTGTATCCAATACCAGGCTTCATCTTGTCATGAATCTGAGCCTTTAGAAGAGAATCCATTGCTTTTGAAGCATATGAAAACTTTTCTATGTCAAGTTTAACTTTAGACAGTTCCTGTTTCAGCCTATCACTCTCTTCTAAGGATTTAGACAGTTTGGTCTCTAACTCATTCTTTTCCCACTTCCAATAGTTTGTGTCATAAGAGTGTTGAAGTTCATTAGCTTGAAAGCCTTTGATTTGCTCTTCAAATCTCTCTACTATCAACACATAATCTCTTCTGTCCTTTTCTAATCTTTTGAGGTCATCACACATACTTTGATTGTGATCCCTGTATCTTGTGACAGTGTCAATGCAAGATTTTGTACAAAGATTAGAAATTACCTCAGAGGGAAGATCAGACACTTCTGCCATAAGAGCTTGATTCTGAATGGCTTCCTCAGCTTGATCACTCCAGTCAAATCACATTCCTTGTTGAGAAACAAGGGCTTGAGCAAGATTCTTGTTTTGATTGTAGCCTCCATTCTGAGCTTGTTGGTGGTTATTGTTTGGAACAGCACTCCTGCATTCTCTAGCAAAGTGTCCTTTCATGTGACACTTATAACATTCCACCTTGGTCTTATCAAAACCAGCTCCATCTTCTCTTCTTTGAGAGAAGTTATTCCTTCCTGTTCTTTTAATGAACTTCTTCACCCTCATTGATAACATGGCCATCTGCCATTTAATATCCATCTCCTCCAGATCATCAGGGTGAATTTGATCCAGATCATCATTCATCAAAGAATTGTTGCTATGACTGGACAAAAAGGCTTCAAAGATAGTTTCAGTGCCTTTTTCTGAACTTACTCCACTGGCAGTACTAACTACTTCAGGGTTGGCAGTAGTATCAGTGGATGCTGAGAGAAGTGCAGCATTGTGGATATAACCAGAGGGCTTCTTCTTGGTTTCTACCTCAGTTTCAAAAACTCTTAGATCATTGTATAGATCATCAAGTTCTTTCTCTTCCAGATTGTCACTCTGTCTATATGAGACAGTGTACATAGTCCATTCATCCCCAAGAGATCTGAGGAACTTTCTGTTAATATCATCTTGTTCCATCTTCACCCCTACAGTAGCCAGTTCACCTATGAGTTTGTTGAACCTATCAAAAGTTTGAGTCATAGACTCATTCTTTGAGGAAGTGAAGTTCTCATACTGCTGCTTTAGAACATCTCTTTGATTTCTTTTGATGCTCTTAGTTCCAGCAAATCTTTTCTCTAGAGCATTCTAGAGAATCTGAGCATCAGTGCAGTTGCAAAATTGATGCTGATATTCATTGGGGATGGCCAAGAGCAGAGTGCTCAAGGCCTTCATCTCTGTCTGTCTGATCTTCCTCTCACCATCTGTCTTTGGTGGAGGCCTTTTCCCATCTGGTCCTATCCTTCCAGCTTCAGAAGGACCATTCTCAATGATATCCCACATTGAGTAGTCAGTGAGAAGAATATATTGTCTGATTCTGATCTTCCACATGTCAAACTCACTTGGTTTGAGCATTGGAACCTTAGAAACCAAACTACTGCTTGATTCTGTAAGATTTTCCATGATGAAAAACTGTTTCTGAGAGAGTTTGGCTCTGATACCACTTGTCAGGATCGAATTCTCAACAAGAATTAATTCTCAGAAACAATATCAAAGAAGTTTGCGGAATAACACTTTGATATTCAATCAAACAGTAAATCAAAACAGAATATAATCAACAAACTGTAAACTTGTATTGAATGCTTTGAAGTTACAAGATTACACACTCAACCTCAATATTGATGAACAGGCTCACCAATACGAATTCTACTTCTCTAGAATTAGGATCTATATCTTGAGGTTGATTTTTCTCACTAATAGAATGAATCAAAAAGTTATCTCACTATTCTAAACTATACAATATATATACTGAAGATAAAAGCTAATTACAATTAATAAAATATCTTCAGAATATCTTCCATCATTATCTTCAAGTCTTCCATGAATATCTTGAATCTTTCCAGCTGTCATCCTTTCCATTCTGATCTTCAAGACATAAGCAGCACTAACTATGTTCAGCAGCATTAATTCCTTCTAGCAGCATAAACTACCAAGCAGCACTAACCACTAGCAGTACTAACTAGCTAAGCAGTACTAACTTTGTTCAAGCAACACTAACTTTGACTAGCAGTATTAATTCTACTAGCAGTAGTAACACTCAGCAGTATTAACCTTTAAGTCTTCTAGCAGTAGTAACTTTGAACCAGCAGCATTAACCATACTTGATGAATTCTTCAGTTCCCAACAGGAGGCTAGCTCCACTCTAGGTATGTTCTCCACCTCTCCGGTGAATATCGACGGCATGCCGGGAGGAACTACAGTCGCTACTCGGGCTACAGGATTCGGATTAGACGAAATATCCTCAAGCATTTCCCCTTCGATTAGCGGTCGACTCCGAGTATTTACCTTTTCGGATCTGCCACACAATTAGAGGGGATAAGGAGATAAGCAACACAAGAAGTACATAGGAAACATACTCATACGGCCCATTGATTATCATAATCATAGTAATTCAAGTACATTCACGTAATCATATATTCATAATAACAGTAGCTAATTGAAATTATGAACATACACTACATAAAAATCCTCGTTCTCACTTTTACAATTCTCAACAACGTATTTCTGTTGACTCTAAGGTCACCCCATCCTAGAAATTCTACCCAAAGCTCACAATTCGTAACTTAATAGTCTCAACTTAAGTCTAGGCATTGAGTTAAAGTACCTAGTTCACTTAAACTAAGGCTCTGATACCAACTTGTAACACACTAAAAATTGGAGTAAAATAAAACTTAAAATTTCGACAATAGGGCGGCTAAAAAGTAAGGATTTAAACCTGTAATTACGGACAACTAAAACCCAAGGCGATTGTTAGTTTGTACAAGCAAGTGTAGTGGTATAAATGAAACATAATACACAACAACCTAATTAATCTAGAACATTTCAATAAACAAGATTAAACACGGGTGTCGCTATGTCTCCAAAAATCGCTCTTCTCTCTATACCCCAAAAATGATTCCCGAAACATGGCGCTCCTAGACGCGTTTCAGGGTGGATCAAGGTGCCCTAAACGCGCCGCTAACGGAACCTGTGAGTCAAAGTATACACGTACAAGCGTTAGGTTGAATTCGAGAAGGATATCTACAAGTTCACATTTATCAATAATTACAAATAAAGCACGTAAATGTTACCGATACGTCTTTAGATTTAAAATCATGTCATTGCCCCGATTTGGGATAACTACGTTCAACCTGTATAAAATACCAGAGATAAACTCCATTTAACGGGCGTGCCCGTTCCACCTTGGGTGACGAGAACACATAAGTGGAGTCACCCGCGATGTTAAATTGGATTTTGTAGCACCCCGAATTTCGAAAGGTATCATTTCAAGTTAATGCTGAAATCAGTAATTTTAAGGGAAAAATAAGATATAGGATTTTTGAATTGAATCCTAGATTTCATAGTCTTAATGGATGAAGGATCCAATTACGAGTCCAACGGTCCTTTCCGGAGCGAAAACGGAGCTATAACGAAGAAGTTACGGCCAAAACAGTAAACGAGAAGAAAGCTGGGAGAACCAGCAACAATGACCAGCGACAATGCCCTGGGCATTGTCGCATGGCAATGTCGCCCAAAGAGGGCAGGCTGCTGTTAAGTCGTGAATTTCAGCCATTTTCCTCATTTCTTCTCACCCAAACTTCTTCTACTCTCTCCCAAACCATCTTCATTCTTTCCCCTTCAAACCCTAAGCTATGGTGAAACATCATCAAGTGGTAGGATTGAAAGCTATGGTCAAGGATTTACCATCTCCATCTTCATCTTCATCTTCAACCTCAAGCTTATTTTTGTGTTTTCTAGGTTTTCATCAAAACCTAAATGGTAAGTGTATCCTTTCCATTTCTAAACCTTAACATAAGTTATAAATGCTCTATTGATGATTATCCTAGTGTGTGGTTTATCAATTTCGGGTTTGATGGTTTTGGAGGAATCTAGGTCGAAATTTGGGTTTGGACCAAAATGGAGATTTTGATGTGTAATGTTTGGGGAATGTTTCTTTATGGTTGAATGTGGTTATTTACGGTTGAAAATGTTTGGATCTAGGTTTTTGAGGTTTTGGCTTGGAGGATTCAAATTTCGTCAAGGAAGCTCAAAGTGGGGGTAAAACCTAGATTTAGCCTAAATCTTGCAAAGTGAGTTCAAGTTGATTTGTGAAAACGGTGTACATGTCAAAATGTCTTTTTTAAAGTGTTTACATGTTTTATATGAAAATTGTTAACTGCTAATCATCTGATAAGTTTTGGTTATTTGGAAGTATTCAAATTTATAAACTTATAAAACAACCACATTTAGAATTTGGGCATTTTGATAAATAAATCATATATTTTGGGTATTTAAATGATTTATTGCATGGAGCATATTTTTTAGTATAAATACATTCTATTGGGTGTCGTGGGATGGTTTGAAAGAATAAAAGGTATAAATCCACTTTGGAAAATGTTTCGTCCCGACCTAAATCATGTTAAAGTTATTTTGGGTGTGTTGAAGCATGGGTTGCATTATTTCGGGTCGTTTACGTTTGATTTCATTTTATGATTTTTAACGTTGGGTCTTTGGGTTTGTTGAGCTTATGGCTCGTTTGGATTTTGTCGGGTTTTGAGGACACTTGTCCGGTTTTTATAGCTCAATGTAGAGCGCTTGGTTATGATTTGCATTTATTGCATCTTATTTGGGAATTACATGTTTTGAATGTTTTAGTTCATTCGTTTTGAGTCATGTAATGTTTCAGCCCCGTCTGCTATGGATCCATCAACACTTTTGTTATTTTGACGATGTGGGACGACCAACCTCTGCACATCGTGGCACGTTAGGCATATGATGGGATTGTAAGTCCTTCGTGTGGATCCATCAACACTTCAAGTTCCATTTCGGGATTAGTCTTGCGGCACCGTGATGAGATGAGTGCTAGTTGGTTGCTCGAAGAGGTGATTAGCTTGTTGAAGTCTTCTGCACTTATATTGGAGTTAGCGATTGGTATTGGGTTATAGTAACACTCGACTTTAGTTAGTCTTTATGTAGGACTTTATTTATTTGTTGATGGTTCAATTTAGAAATGTACTTCAATTATGAACTACTAGTAAGAGATTTTATTATCCTTCAAGGTATTTTTGAAAGTTTTTAGATAGTCGTTCTTTCCAAATTTGAGGGTGTTACAAGTTGGTATCAGAGCTTAAGTTTGAGATATTTAGGTATTGATTTTGGAATGCCTAGACTCAAACTAGCGTAATTTAAGCGTTTGAATGTGAGATCACACCATTAGGCACTTTAAGATTTGATGATTCGAGGTGAATGGATTCACTAGGAAACGGAATCACGCCGAAAATAGCAAGGATGATCATGTACAGTACGTTCATAATAGCACCTGGCCAGTGTTATGGTGAGTTTACGAGTTACATAAGTATGCTTGATCTGCCTTCGTACGATAACCGTTGGGGTAGTGAAGAAGTTTCTTAATAAGTAACCGTTAGAAAGAGTTGATGATATGAGTATTCGACGCTTGGAATGATAGTAAGCGTGGTGATAGCATTAAGTGTACCGTTTCGGGTTGGAATGAACGGATGGGTTAGAATCGTAGACTTTTGGAATCGACATTATTCGAGGAGAATTGTAAGCCGAACCTATAGAACCTTGAATTATGGTCTTAAAATAATTGAGTATCTGGATGACGATGTTGATCCAAACTCTCTCAGTGATTTGATAATGACCCTCTTTTATACTTAGTGAAAATTACGTTTAATATGTATTAGTGTTTCACCATCAGCGATCAGACTGAGTCTATTCAGTTATCGCTGATAGTCTTTCTTACAAACATTTATATGTATTAGTGTTTCACTATCAGTGATCAGACTGAGTCTGTTCAGTTATCGCTGATAGTTTCTGATGTAAACAGTAACGTAATCCCTGAAGACAAGTCTCGCGTCAACAGATGTTCATAGCTGAATCGAAGACAAAGCTGCTGAACAAAAACAAGTCTACTAATGACCTAATGCGGATATCAGTAAAGCAAAGACGAATCTACTTATACGCGAAGGAACATGAGGAAAAGCTTCAGGGATAGCTGAACCTCTTTATATCTCTGAAGGAAGAGATATTCAGCGATCAAACAATTTATGCCTCAAGTCTCCTTTTGTCTTACCTTGCACAACCAGTACGATGTGTCAGAACGGACATGTCTCTGCCAAAAATCGTACAATAACTCTGTCAACTACACTGTTCATGATACGGCCAAAAGCATGTCTCCCAAAGTCAGACCCTCAAAGCCAATCACTGAACGCCACGTGTAAAGTGCCCTGCCATGCATTTAATGCATAGGGTATAAATAGAAAGATTACCTCTCCATCTGAGGGGGTGCTCATCTCTGGCCTTCATCTTTCTACATTATAGAAACCTTTGTTTTCTATACTCTCAATCCCCCATTCTCTATATTCTTGTGCAACCATCTTAGTGTTTTCTTAAGTTTGTTTAGATTGAGTCTGTCTTAATCTTATTCCACAACAAACTTGTAAATTGTGTTTGATTTATCAATAAACAATTTATTAAACTTTAATTTATGTGTTTGTATTCACCCCCCCCCCTTCTACAAACTTGTTAAGCACCTCCGGGACCAACAAGTGGTATCAGAGCAGACTGTTTAATCTGATAAACAAGATCTTGCTTTATTCTCTTCCTTGCTATTCTAAAATGGCACTTAACATAAACACAAACTACTATGATAATGGTTCACTTTCTAAACCTCCTCGTTTTAGCAGAGATAACTTCTCTCTGTGGAAAAATCGAATGATGCTATTTCTAGAAGGTGCAGATCCCACCATACCTAAATCCATAACAAATGAACCCTATAAACCTGTCCAAATCATAGTTGTCGTTCCAGCTACTGCCACCACTCCATTTGTTCCTGAACGCTATGTTGTTAACGAAATTAGACAATGGAGTGATGAAGATAAAGAGAAGGTTGGTATCGATGCAAAGGCAAAGACCATTATCTCTATGGCCTTGCCTGATGAAGTTTTCCATTCCATCATGCATCTTAAAACATCTAAAGAAATGTGGGAAACCATATGTGTTCAATATGAAGGCACCACTGAAATCCAAGAGACTCGAAAGATTAACTTGGTAAGACAGTATGAAAGTTTCATCGCTGGTAAGAATGAATCTCTCTCTGACGTTCATCGGCGGTTTAACTGCTTAATCATTGATCTAAGAACCGCTGGTAGGACCTATTCTAATTCTGAGGTCCTAACAAAATTCTTGGAATGTCTTCCTGAATGCTGGGACAGTTATTAAATATGTCTCAAGCTGACAAAAGACTTAAATTCTCTTTCTCTCAGCACCTTGTATGGAATATTGCTCAACTATGAGCAATCAAATCTCTTGAAGAAGAATCTTATAAAAGATTCTAAAGACTCCAAAAGCACTCCTGTTGCTTTAGTCTCTTCAGAAATAATTCCATCTCAGCGATCTACTCTCACTATCACTGAGTTAGATTCTGAAACTGAGGATCTATCAGACACTGATCTTTCAGAGTTTGATAAATCCTTAGCACTCTTGACAAACTCTTTTAAGAGATTTGGAAGAAAGAGCAATTTCAGAAGAAATAAGCCTCTATCCCTCACTTACAAGCCAAAATCAACCCCTGTTGATAAGGCTACTGCTACTTGTTTTAACTGCGAAAAGATTGGACACTTTGCAAATGAGTGCAGGTCAAAGAAAGTCTTCAAACCCTCTACCTCAAGAAGATCCAGCGAAGACAAATACCTAAAGCTGAAAGACAAATATCAAAAGCTGAAAAGCTACAAGCGAAAAGGTAAAGGTCTCATTGCTGAAGAACATGACTGGGCTGAATCAGAAGAATCAAGTTATGATGAAGAAGAAGTCGCTAATCTTTGCCTCATGGCTGAGATTAAAGAAGAAGTGGAAAAACCAGCTGAAACTTCTATGAGCTATATATCATCTCAGGTATCTATCTCTACTAATCCCTCTCTTCCTGAAGAAGAGAGAAGTCGCGCCGTTGACGTGCTGACGATTGATCTCTACAATGCTCTAAACGACAAAACTCTAGATGAGAACAAAAACATTGATTTAACTGAACAGCTAGAGAAATGTCATGAAAAGATCAAAGAACTGACTCTTTTAGAGGAAAGTTGGAAAGATCAAGTCATTGTAAATGAAATCATCAGCATTGAACGAGAACAAGCCATCGCTGCTCTAAAAGCAGAAAAGGCTATTGTTGATAAATGGTGCAGTTCTTCAACAAAGATCACTGAGATAATAAATGCTCAAACTCCTGACAGTGATAAAACCGGTCTTGGTTTTTGGAAACCACAGGATGAGCCTAAAGAAGACTGTTCCATGCTTAAGTTTGGAATATTTGTCACTCCTATCTCTGACACTTCTTATAATCAGTTTTATCCTTCTTCTTCTAATCCTATCCCTGAGGAAAAATCCAATGGCTTTAAGTCTACGGATAGAAGAAAATCCATTCTTCGTCCTCAGAAGGCTTCCAAGAAAGCAAAGCTGAAAGTTCCTTCTAAACCCTCAGCTAATCAATCGTCTAGCTCTGTGATAGAAATCTTTGATCTCTATCCTCCAAAGCTAAAGATTGATCTTAAGCCTAAGAGATCTGTAGAAATAAAAATTCCTCCCAGATCTTATGAGAAAATCATTCTTGGAGTTGGACCTGCTCATCTCAAATTCTCAAAACCTTTCACTCTTGGTCCTAAAACCACTTTTAAATATAGAAAATGCTATCACTGTGGATTTACTGACCATATTGCAAGCAAATGTCCAACTGCCACTAAAGCTGATAGATCAGCTAAAGTGAAGATGAATGCCTCCAAGGCTAAGAAGGTCATCAAAGCTGAAAATTTGACCAAGGTGAAGAATACCACTAAGGTTAAGAAATTAACCAAAGTGAAGATTACCACTGAAGCTGAATCTTCATCTGCTATGAAGATTGTTGCACCTTCCATCTCTACTAACTCTAAAGGACCCATTGAAAAGTGGGTACCAAAGAAAGCTTATGTTTGCAGGGATCAAAGGGCATCTGGTATCTCGATAGTGGATGTTCTCGTCATATGACTGGACAAAAATACCTGCTCACTGAATACAAGGAAGAGAAAGGTCCCTCTGTGACCTTTGGTGGAAATGGAAAAGGATATATCCGAGGGTTTGGTGTCCTCAGCAATGGGACAACTACCTTCAGAAGAGTCGCTTATGTAGATGGACTGAGGCACAATATTTTGAGCATCAGTCAGCTATGTGACAAAGACTATGAAGTTCGCTTTTCTAAGAAAGCATGTTCAGTGGTGAATGAGAAAGGAAAACTTGCTCTTAGTGGTTATCGTAAAGAAAATGTCTATGTAATAGATATGGACTCTTCTACCACTGAAAACGTGTGTTTTCTCTCTAAAGCCTCTTCTAATGTCAACTGGCTATGGCACAAAAGGCTCTCTCATCTAAACTTCAAAACCCTGAATTCTCTCTCTTCTAAGGAACTGGTTTCTGATCTTCCTCAGCACTCATATGCTAAAGAATCTCTCTATTCAGCATATGAAAAAGGAAAACAGACAAAAGCTAGTTTCAAGTCTAAACAAGTTTTCTCAGTGACAAGTCCTCTTCAGCTCTTACATATGGATCTATTTGGCCCTGTCAACATCCTACAATAGCTGGAAAGAAATATACGCTTGTCATTGTAGATGAATACTCTCTCTACACCTGGGTTATCTTTCTTCGCTACAAGAGTGATACTCCAGAAGAACTGATATCTTTTGTTAAAAAGATGGAAGTGCTGAATAATCTTACTGTTCGTTCAATAAGAAGTGATCATGGAACTGAATTCAAAAATAGTTCCCTGAACAATTTCTTTAAGAACAAGGGAATTTCTCATAACTTCTCTTCAGTAAGAACACCTCAGCAAAACGGAGTCGCTGAAAGAAGAAACAGAACGATCATTGAAGCTGCTAGGTCAATGCTCAGCGATTCTCATCTCCCTACTCAATTTTGGGCTGAAGCTGTAAATACTGCATGTTTTACTCAAAACCGATCGCTGATAGTAAAGCAATTCGGAAAGACATCTTATGAACTTTTTCATGGAAGAAAGCCTTCTATCAACTTTCTTCATATCTTTGGTTGTCAGTGCTTTATTCTAAACAACAAAGATCAGTTTGGAAAGTTCGACCCAAAAGCTGATGATGGAATATTTTTTGGATATTCCTCCATCTCCAAAGCCTACAGAGTTTTCAACAAGAGAAGACAATCTGTGGAAGAAACAATTCATGTCACTTTTGATGAAACTCGCTCAGCAAACTCTAAACCAATCGCTGACAATGAAGAATTAAATACTTGGATGTTCTCTCATTACAGAGAAACAGAACCCTTCTTCTCAAACCATCAGCATTCAAATCCTCCGGCTGCTGATGATGATCCAAACATCATACCTCCTAACACTGAATCCAACTCATGGATCTCAGCAGAGCCTCTAAACACACTTCTTCCATAAGAACCATCTTCGTCTGAACACCTCTCAGAAAACAATGGTATGTCTGACACTCAACACTTGATAGCTGATGAACCTCAAGCTTCATCATCAGTGAACATTCCAATTGTTGATCAAATCTCCGAAGTAAACGATCATGCTCCTGCTCAGCGATGGACCAGAGATCACTCCATTGATCAAATCCTTGGTGATCCCGATGCAGGTATTCAGACACGACGAAGTTCGGGTAATATCTGTCTCTTTGTAAACTTTATTTCTTTAATAGAGCCAAAGAAGGTTGATGATGCCCTCAGAGATCCAAACTGGGTTAGCGCTATGCAAGAAGAGTTGACTAAGTTTACTCGTAACAAAGTTTGGAATCTCGTTCCTAGACCATCTGATAAAACTGTTATAGGCACCAAATGGGTGTTTAGAAACAAGTTAGATGAACATGGAACTGTAACCTACAACAAGGATCGACTTGTTGCTCAGGGATATAGACAAGAGGACGGCATAGACTATGATAAAACCTTTGCCCCTGTGGCTAGGCTCGAAGCAATTCGACTATTCTTAGCTTATGCAGTTTACAAAGACTTCATTGTGTATCAAATGGATGTAAAATCAGCATTCCTAAATGGAAAGTTGAATGAAGAAGTCTATGTAGAACAACCTCCAGGGTTCTATGATCCTAAGTATCCAAATTATGTTTATAAATTGGATAAGGCTCTCTATGGTCTCAAACAAGCCCCTCGTGCTTGGTATGACACTCTCTCATCCTTTCTTATCTCTGAAAATTTTGAACGTGGAAAAATTGATAATACTTTATTTTTCAGAAAGATAAAAGGTCATATTATTCTTGTACAAATATATGTCGATGACATCATATTTGGTTCTACTAACCCATCGTTGTGTACTCGATTTGCTGAAAGAATGAAGAAAGAATACAAAATGAGTATGATGGGTGAGCTGCCGTATTTTCTTGGTCTTCAGATCAAACAATCTGACAAAGGTACTTTTATCAGCCA
The DNA here is from genome assembly GCA_954870635.1 of Arctium minus. Lineage (NCBI taxonomy): Eukaryota > Viridiplantae > Streptophyta > Magnoliopsida > Asterales > Asteraceae > Arctium > Arctium minus. The sequence goes on along the minus strand of OX941092.1, from coordinate 1,716,106 downwards.
AGGTAAGTATGTTAAAGACAAGTTGAAGAAGTTTGACTTAACACAAACTTCAGCGATGAAGACTCCTATGGCACCTCCCCTGACACTTAACAAAGATCCGTCTGGAAAACCTGTTAATCTCACAGCCTATAGAGGAATGATAGGCTCCCTGTTGTACCATACAGCGAGCCGACCTGACATCATGTACTCTACTTGTTTATGTGCACGCTATCAATCTGAACCCAAGGAATCCCATCTGATCGCTGTTAAGCGAATTTTCAGATATCTCAAAGGGACTCCTAATCTCGGTCTTTGGTATCCAAAAGACTCAGGGTTCGATCTAACTAATTATTCTGATAGTGATTTTGCAGGTTGTAAACTCGATAGAAAGAGCACCACGGGTGGATGTCAACTCCTAGGAGGAAAGCTGGTAAGCTGGACAAGCAAAAAGCAAAATTCAGTATCCACTTCCACAGCTGAAGCTGAATACGTAGCCGCTGGAAGTTGTTGTGCTCAGGTCTTATGGATAAGAAATCAACTATTAGACTATGACCTTCAGCTATCAAAGATTCCAATCTATTGCGACAGCACTAGTGCTATCACTATAGCAAACAATCCAATGCTACATTCAAAGACTAAACACATAGAGATCAGATATCATTTTATCAGAGATCATGTGATGAATGGTGATATTGAACTTCATTTCATCCCTACTGACTATCAGCTTGCTGATTTATTCACCAAACCTCTTGATGAGACAAGGTTCAACTTTCTCATCAGTGAGCTTGGAATGCTGAATCTCGAAGAGTAAATCTTCAACGTTCATGCATTAAGTCAGTGATTATAAGTTCCCCTTTATCATTCAATCTCTGATTAAAACTCTAACTCTCGGGTATGTTCTCTTACTTTCAATCACTGAATCTTTAGTCAGTAAGATGTTTTAAATAAAACTTTGATCACTGAAGTTTTCTTCAAATGATTAAAATCTTTTTTAAAAACAAAATCTATCACTGAGTTTTCTCTTCAGTGATCCTTCTAAAATAAAAATCAATCTCTGAATTTTCATCAGGGAATCTTTCAAAGGAAAACCTATCTCTGACTTTTCTTCAGAGATAATTTCAAAAAGGAAAAATGAAACATTTTTTTCTCTCTCCTATGACGTCATTTGAACCGACAATCCACGACATGCCTTTTTCTGACACGTCCGTCTGTTGCCCTTCTATCCAATCAACTTCGTGGGACGTGTCCATGTCATGATGAACATTTGTTTTCCCGCCTCTCTTTCTCTCTCTCTCTCTCCTACTCTCAAACGTATAAAAAGAATGTTTTTTTCATTCTTATCGTTTTACGCTTTCTGAAAATCTTTTTGAAACAATAAATTCTCTTTCAAGCTTCTGCATCGTCTTCATTCAAGATCACCAGGTTATTTTAATCTTTAATCTTGTTTCCATTATGTGAGTTCCAAGATCACTGATTCTTAGAGAGAGAGAAAGTAGAGAGAGAGAGAGAGACTTGAAGCGCAAAGTGTAAAATCTAATTAAGTGTACGTGTCCAAAGTTACAAAACAAAGGATTAAAGGGGACTTAAATACCCCTAGCCTTTAAAAAAACAGATTACACTAATAGAAGCAGTAAAAGCTAGACAATAAATACAATGATTACTACAAAATTAGTCTTAACAATTTCCCCCTTAGTAATCATTGGCGCCGTGGTCTTCAAAAACAACATAGACCAATCAAGCGACTTTTGAAAATCACTGACGCTCTTCTCTTTGACGTAGTCTATTCAACCCGATTAACACTTCCAATCGTCGCAGAGTAGAGCGGAAATTCAACCTCTCATTGATTTTATCCAATGCATTCCGTAGAAGTTGAATCTCATCATTTGTTATCTGAATCCTGCTTGTTCGCGTTTCCATAAATCTTCTAACAGCATCTTTCAATCTTTGATCTAACTGCAGCCTGATCACTTTCAAAGTTCCATCGGAGTAATGACTTATCTCTTCAAATCTGAGGAAGCACTTTTGACCTGATGCATTCCTGTATACAACTCCATGTGGATCCTGAAGAATAGTGAATAAAGAGTAAGACTCAATGTCTGGCAAGCTACGGTTAGGTCTTAGCAAATTCACCACAGGCTGAAAGCTTTCGGATGCCATTTGAAAATCGAAAACCCTGAAGAACCTGATCTGGCGCCTTATAAACCTTTTGATTACAAACAAAGCTTGAGAGATATCATTTGACCTGTAGTACTGATTCCTTAATTCATTGTACAGAAACTCAACGTCGTCAATGGATAAATCATTAAAATCAGCCTCTGAGAAGATATAACGGTTGCAATCTCTTCTTTCAACCTCGAAAACTGGATACCAGATATTAACCAAACTCTGAATTTCAACTTTGATAATCCGAACTATCAGATGAGGAGAAGAAGCCAAATCCCTTCCACGACGTTGACATCTGATAAACATTACATATTCATATTTATAGGCATCTGATTCCTTTTCTACACGAAGAATGGCATGGATGTTGATCGGTCTTCTTCTTGAAACAAAAATATTGCTCTGAGAATCTTCAAGGAAGGCAGATCTTTGTCGTGAAGCCATATAACGTTGTTGTAAATTTCTTTGTCTCTCCCGTCTTGACAAAGCTGGTCCTTATTCAAGAATACTTGGAGAAATTATAGGTTCAGCGGAAGGATCAACATCTTGTGCTCAAGACGACTGACCTACTTCAAATGTACCTGAAGAAGCAGAGGTAGTCGGAGCATTAGCAGCAACAGGAGATGAATAAACAGGAGTAGCTTCAGGAACAGTAGAATTTTCAGGAACAGAAGTCTCTTCAGGAACAGTAGAATCTTTAGGAACAGAAGTCTCTTCAGGAGCAGTAGAAACTTCAGGAAAGACATCTTTTGAAGGAAGATCTCTGTACAACATAACCGTTATCTCTTCATCCTTAGCATCCATGAATATTGAGTTATCTTCTGTATCTGATATGATAATAATGTCATCACAGTCTTCTTCATTGACTTGACATATCTTTTCCAATCTGACATCTTCATCATCATCAGAATTAATCTCGATGAAGTTAGCAAAGAATGACCTCATGTCATTTGCTGCTTCAGATTCTTCAACTTCATGAATGCTTGGAGAAACATCTGGATCCATGTAAACAACAATTTGCATATTATCATTAATATTGCTCTCAGAAATGTTCAGTTCATTATGCAAAGAAGACAGATCAACATTCTCAATCATAATATTCACTAAGTCCTGAATGTTGCAGTCTTCAACAGATTCTCCACTCTTTCCTCTAACACCAGTCTCTTCTTCTTGAATATCTTCTCTTGCTTCAGAGGATCCTTCAACTCTTGGTCTCTTTGCCATCTCCCCCTCATGGCCTTGATGATCAGGATCATCTTGGTCATGTATGCGTTTAATAGATGGGCTGGCCTCAGGTCTGCAGCTTTGGTCATGAGAATCAAGCCTTGAAGATAACTCAGAGAAGGCTTGAGACATAAACGTTTTGAGATCAGCAAAACTTGATCGGATTTCTGATCTGAATGAATGAAACTCATCAGATAAAGCATTGATCCTGTCAGAGTCAGACGAAGGAACTGGAGGCGGCGTAGGTTGGAAGTTCCGAAGCAGAGAAAGAAGATCTTGATCCTGATGTTCTGGTGGCGACATAGAAAGAAGTCGAGCATAGAGTAGATCTGTTAACTCTGAAATAGGAAGATTTGATACTGGAGTGTTAGAAGAAGACACAGGAAAACGGGTAGATGAAGAAACACCAGTTGACTGTGTAAACAACGGAGGTAGAGGAATAGACATGATCGCTATCGCAGAAGATTGAACAGCGGAAGACGGCTCTCTAAGAACAACCCCAGATGGGCGTTTGAACGGAATCTCTGTAGGAATCACTGAAGTATCAATCTCAAGCATCTTTCCTTTGAATAAAGCTTTTAAATTCAGAATCTGTGCTTCCTTTTCAGCATCCATTCTCTCCGATAACTGCCGAATTACATCATTCAAAGTAGAGAGTTTGTCAGTGGAAATCCGAGCTTGATCAGAAGTAAGCTCTACAGCTGATGGAGTAGACTGAATAACTGCAAGTGTAGTTGCTTGAGCTTGACTTTGAACCGATGTTGTGGCTTGATCAAAAGTTGTATCTAATTCATCTACTTGAAGATGTGCAACGGAAGGATTAACTGGAACAGAATCATCATCAGAGAGAACTTCTGTTGACACAATCACTTCCAGAGTCCTAACCTTCCTTTCATAAACCTTAATACGCGGTTGATCAGCATGATCACTATCATCATCATCAGAATCACTTTCATCCTCATCTTTATCACTAGCAAGAATATCATCAGCAGCAGTATCATCTACATTTTCAAAATCAAAAACAATAGCGTCAGAAGCTACAGGACCAATATCAGCAATAACATTCTCAATCTGTTGAGAAGCAGCATCCTCTAGAACTACTTCTGTTTCAACAATAACCGCAACTTCTTGATCATCTTCAGCCTCTTGTTCAACTTCATGCTCTTGTTCAGGAATAGTTGCTTCAACTCCAGCATCTTTTTCAGCAGCTTGAATGTCACGAGAAGGCTCACCTTGTACAGCTTCCACAAACTCATTCTCCATACAATATTCTATGACATCCTCATTTGCAACATCAGCGTAGTTGGCAATAAGAACATATGGAATAGTCATAGAATAATTGAACGTCTTCTTCTGCTTCTGAATGTAAGACATTTCCGAGTTTGGAACCTGAGGCCAAGATAACCTGCGAGGAATAGAGAAATTGCTACGGAGCATGCTTCTAACAATAAGCTTCATAAATCTGACAAACGGAATAAACTTTCGTTTCCTGTTGGTGAACTTGTCATGTACCACCTCCGAGAGTTCTGTCCAAAAGATAAACGTATAGTCGACATGCAAGTCATAGACGACTGCATGGAACAATCGGAGATACAGTAGACTTGCACTGTCAGTGCCAGAATGCTTCGATGTCAGGCACCTGATGAGAACAGAGAACAGTACGTACCAAACTGGAGGTAGATTGGACTTGTCAAAATCTGAAGGTTTGTTCAAAGTACCCACATATCCAAGATTCCGAATCCCTTCATAGACTTCCTCTTCAGATGGAAAGGTGTCATATGTATTTCTGCCTGGTCTGGAGTTCGGCTCAGGAAGCTCCAGTATCAATCTCAGTCGTTTGTAGGAAAGGAAAGATTCAAACTGATCTACTTGAAGCTCAAAGCGGTGCGGACGAGCCAGTTCATTCTTTGTTATAGTATTCCAAGCTTGCTGTAGATACACTTCAGGAACATCTGAACAGTATGAAAGAGCAGGGGCAAGTGGATGTCCTTTAAGAATTGCTCGTATCACGGGATGAATCTTGATTCTGTCAAAGTCCACGTGATAGTTGTTTGGCTTGTATGGCATGTACAAGATGGTTGGGAACACATCATTTGGTGTACGTCGAGAAACAGAAAGATCGGCCCCAACAGAAAGATGTGATGGCATGGGAGTATCATGAGAGGCTCGATCAGACGGATCATCAAGAATAGCATTCTCCTCTTGAATCATAGGATCAGTATTAGTTTTGGAAGACATAGTAGACCTGAAAAATAAAATGAAAAAGAATTAGACAAAAAAAATAAAATAAAATAAAAGAATAAAAAAAAATTCTAAGTATGGTTTGTGTGCCAAATTAGAAGCGCAAAGTAGACTTTGCGTTTCTAGTTAGACGCGCAAAGTAGACTTTGCGTTTCTAGTTAGACGCGCAAAGTAGACTTTGCGTTTCTAGTTAGACGCGCAAAGTAGACTTTGCGTTTCTAACATGGTCCGAAAACTGTACTTGGAAATTCAAAACAAAACAAAAACACTTAACAAAGAAGGTTTGCGTATCAAGTTAGAATCGCAAAGTAGACTTTGCGTTTCTAGTTAGACGCGCAAAGTACACTTTGCGTTTCTAACTAGACTCGCAAAGTTCACTTTGCGGGTCAAACATACTTGACACCAAAACCCTAACAAAGCACGAAGAAGAAAGTTTGTGTGTCAAATAGGAGACGCAAAGTACATTTTCGTGTCCTAGTTGATACGCAACCTAAACTTGGAAGGAACAAACACACAAGATAGAAGCGCAAAGAAGACTTTGCGTTTCTAGTTAGACCCGCAAAGAAGACTTTGCGGTTCTAACTAGACACGCAAAGTAGACTTTGCGGGTCTATCATCCTTGACAAAAACCAAGGGTTCGCGCTTTATCAACCCGAAAACCACAAAAACGAACAATAAAGCTCTAAAACATGAAATTAAGGTAAAAGAACACATACCTGATGATCGAGTTACTGTTCTAAGTAAAACCCAATACCCAATTTAAGAATCAAAGCACGAATTCACAATCTGAGTATTTTGAATGGAACGAAAAATACGAACATCAGATTTTTAATCGATAATACGCACACTTAAATCGAACACAACATCAATAATCGAAGTTAAGAGAATCGAAACATACCTTGATTTCTCGAAACAAAATCTGAAAAACAATCAGATTTGAAATAGAACACAAAGAGCGAAAGAGAGAAGAGATGAGAGCCGAAAAGACAAAACGCAAAGAAAAGGTAGGCGGGAAAAAAATGAAAAATGAAAAGAAAACACTATTTATACCTAGAAAACTAAAACAAATCTAAAACTAAAACATAACATAACATAACATAAAAAAATAGAAATAAAAAAAAATAAAAAAAAATATATACCTGAAATCCTTTTGCTCCCCCTACACACATGCACAAAAATTAAACTGTTAATATAGCAAATGTGTAAAAAAAGCTGAAAAACATACCTTGATTAACTTTTTATCAACACAGATATATTTCTTCCTTACTCCCCCTCAAATACAAAAAAAAATCTTTTTCAGATAAGCTCTCCCCCTTGAAAATTGCACAGACCATATCCAAATTACAGATACTCAAACATAAAGACATCAGTATGAAAGATGATCATATTTAATATAAATTTTGTAACAACTGAACATATAAAATTTTAAACACTAAACAAATTAAAGTCTACTCAGTAAAATATCCTAGATTTATCAATTATTTGAAATCAAACAGGAGTTGTTGGATACAGGAACAAGTTTCATTGTTTATCAAATTAATACATGTTCAGAGTCAAACACTTGCAGGTATCTATTCAGTGTGCTCGCATGTGATCTTTGATTAACTTCAAGAAAAATGCAATTCTAAACATAAAATGGAGAACTTTGCATGTACAGACACTAAGTCATCAAGAATTAAGATTTTCACAAATTTACAGGTTTATCGCATCTCAATATATATTACCAAGTATCAAGAGATGTGTGCTCATTGGCATCTTTTAGCAGTGTGCTCATTGGCATCTTCACATGAGTGTGCTCTTTGGCATCTTTTAAGCGATGTGCACTTTGGCATTTGTTTAATCAATGAATTCATTAAGTAAAGAACATGCCGTAAACGTAACTTTCTATCTGACCCTATTGCAGGATTTGGGTCAGCCGCTCCCAGACCAGTTGGCCTTAGGGGACTAGATGTCAAGCACCCCTTGGAACTTACTTTCCCAGATCAGAAAGGCTACATCGACATATCCTAAACCTATTCATACCAGTAGAACATGACTTTCGATTTGATTCTATAGAAGGATTTCTGTTCGATCACTCCCAGACCAAATGACCTTAGGGGACCAAATGACAAGCATCCCACGGAACTTACTTTCCCAAACCAGAAAGGTCACAGGTACAAACTTTTAAATCCAAAGATTTCTGAATTTTATAAGCTTAAAATTAATCATCTCAATAACTCAGATCTATATAGAATCTCTTAGCCCATATTTTCATTACAATCTACAATTTTGATCACTTAGGTTGTCCAAGCAAATTAAACCATAAATATGCCAACTCACATATCTTTAAAGCAGTATCTAAAGCGTCAAACATGTTGCTGACTTTTTGAAGTTTGTAAGATTTGAAAAATAAACATATGAAACTTTAATATAAACAAAGAGACTTGTAAAAGATCCTAGACACACATTCTATTCAAAAGAAAGAAAATCTGAGAGATTTTACTTTATAGAATAAAATTTGTAAAGATTTAAACTTTTAAGTTCAACATGCCTAATTTTGAAAGCAAAAAATTGAAACGTTTTTCATCTAAGGCTTTTGTAAAGATATCAGCAAGTTGATATTCAGTTGGTACAAAATATAATTCAATAGTACCTTCTTCCACGTGATGCTTTATAAAATGGTATCTCATGTCTATGTGCTTGGTCTTAGTGTGCTGGACAGGATTGACTGATATGGCAATTGCGGACTTGCTGTCACAATATATTGGCACTGTCTTGTACAGCATCCCGTAATCCCGAAGTTGTGTTTTCATCCAGAGCACTTGAGCACAACAACTAGCTGCAGCGACGTATTCAGCTTCGGCTGTTGAAATTGAAACGCAATTTTGCTTTTTCGACGCCCAGCTTATCAGTCTGTCACCTAAGAACTGAAGATGACCAGAAGTACTCTTTTTGTCCAATTGATTACCACCAAAATCTGCATCAGAATAAGCAATCAAATTATAGTCAGAACTTTTAGGATACCATAAGCCTAAATAAGGAGTTCCTTTAATATATCTAAAAATGCGTTTGACTGCTAAAAGATGAGATTCTTTTGGTTTAGCTTGAAATCGGGCACATAAGCACGTGGAGAACATTATGTACGGGCGACTGGCAGTTAGATACATCAGCGATCCAATCATCCCTCTGTATGTCTTTTGATCCACAGCTTTTCCATCTGGATCGAGTCCGAGTTTGGCACTGTGAGCCATAGGCGTACCGATTGAAGTAGATTTGTCCATCTTGAATTTCTTCAAAATGTCAAATACGTACTTTGACTGATTGATGAAGATTCCATCTGGAAGCTGCTTCACTTGTAAGCCGAGGAAGAAGTTGATTTCTCCCATCATGCTCATCTGAAATCTAGAGGTCATTAAATCAGAAAACCAAGTACACAAAGATTTGTTAGTCGCACCGAAAATAATATCATCTACGTATATTTGTACTAAGCAGATATCAAGATTAGTTCTATAAATGAAAAGAGTAGTATCGATAGACCCTTTGGTGAAGCCGGATTTGACCAAGAAAGCTGACAACTCATCATACCATGCCCGTGGAGCTTGTTTCAAACCATACAATGCTTTATCGAGAAAATATACATAATCTGGACGATCTTTGTCAACAAATCCCTCTGGCTGAGATACATATACTTCTTCTTTCAGCTTGCCATTAAGAAATGCCGTTTTGACGTCCATTTGATATACTGTGAAGTTGCGATAAGCAGCGAAGGCAAGAAACATTCTGATAGCTTCCAATTTGGCAACGGGTGCAAACGTTTCATCGTAATCAATACCTTCTTCTTGTTGATATCCTTTGGCTACCAACCTTGATTTGTTCCGAACGACGATACCATCTTTGTCTTTTTTATTCTTGAATATCCACTTGGTACCAATTATGCTCTTACCTTTTGGCCTTGGTACAAGTCTCCAAACTTTGAGTGCGTCAAATTGATTGATCTCCTCTTGCTTCAGAAACTTTTGTTGGTTCAATCTTGCTTAGGAAGCAAGTGAAGAGACATTCATTGGAAGTAGCCGTCCTGGAACGTGTAGACACACTAGCTTGAGGATCTCCAATAATTTGATGAATTGGATGAGATCTTGTCCACTTTGTTGTATGAGGGAGAGGATCAATTACTTCTTGAACCACTTGTAATTGATGAGAGGGAGGTTCAGAAACTTCTTCATCAGAAGATGAGATAGAAATAGTTTCAACTTGAGGAGGAGATATCTCAACAATCTCTGAATCAGATTCGGGAACAGTTTGTTGAATAACATCATTATGTGCTTCCTCCTGAACTGATTCCTCTTGAGCAGATTGATCTTGAATAGATTCTTCTTGAATAGGTTCTTCAAGAATAGGCTCAGTTTCTTATTGAACATTGTCTGATAGAACCAATTCTTGTTGTGCCGGTTCTTGTTGAACAGGAGGGACTGGAGCAGCATCATTGTCAGAGATGGATGCAGCGGAATTTGGAATAGATGAGCTCTCAGTTTCTTGATTCAAAACATTAGAAATATTTTCAGAATTAGTTCTAGGCACATCATCATAAAAATTTTCAAATAGAAAATCAAGATCAGAAAGATTAGGAGAGGGAGTAAAAGAATCCTGGTTATTCGGTGAAAGAGCAGGTTCTGAACTGATTTGTTCAGAAACTGAGTTGCCAGTAAAAGCGGGTTCTGAGCCTGAGTGACTAGAAACCAAATCAGCAGCTTCGTCAAAATTTACATTGACACTCTCTATGACCTTTCTTGCATAGATCAGAAAAACTCTATAAGCAGCAGAGTTTGAAGAATAACCCACGAATACACCCTCGTCTGCCTTTGGACTAAACTTGTTGAGATTCTCCCTGTCATTCAGAATGTAGCATTTACACCCGAATGACTTGAAATACTTGATGTTCGGTTTGATCCCGTTCATAAGTTCATATGGTGTTTTGTTGAAGCGACGATGCAGAATTGATCTGTTCTGTGTATGACAGGCAGTTGACACTGCTTCAGCCCAATAAGACAAAGGTAGACCTGAATAAGCAAGCATTGATCTGGCGGACTCAACAAGCGTTCTATTTCTTCTTTCAACAACGCCGTTCTGTTGCGGAGTACGAGCAGCAGAAAATTGTTGTTGTATTCCTTGAGATTCATAGAATGCCTGAAGAGTAATGTTTTTGAACTCAGTACCATTGTCAGATCTTACCACTTTCACTTGCTTCTGCTTATTTGTCTGAGTTGTCTTGATGATGTTGATGAGTACTTCAGGAGTCTCGTCTTTTGACTTCAGAAATTTTACCCATGTGTATCTGGAGTAGTCATCAACAACCACCAAAACATATTTCTTACGTCCTAAACTCTTTGTCTTCATCGGTCCACACAAATCTACATGTAAAAGATCAAGAATAGCCGACGTGCAGTGTTCAGGTTTAGGCTTGTGAGGAGCTTTTTTCATTTTTCCTTTCTCACAATCCTGGCATAGATGGTCTTTCTGGAAACGGAGAACTGGAAGACCTCTCACAGAATCATTCTTGACCAGGCGATCCATATATTTGAAGTTGAGGTGAGCTAAACGTCTGTGCCAAATCCAACTTTCTTGAACTGAAGCTTTAGAAAGTAAGCAGATATATGAAGGAATTTTGATCTTAGAAAGATCAATGGTATACAAATTTGATTGTCTTTTTCCTACCAGAAGATCTTTGCCATTATCATTCTTCACTGCAACTCTTTTGGATTTGAAGCTAACTTCAAGGTCTTTATCGCAGAATTGGCCGATGCTGAATAGATTGTGACTTAGACCCTCGACGTAGCTTACTCTTTTTACAGTTATGTTACCTTGAACTAGATAACCATAACCAAGAATCGGAGCAGTCTCACAGTTACCAAATTTCACACGACCGCAACATTTATCTTTAAAATTAGACAGAAGAGATTTGTTGCCAGTCATATGTTTTGAACATCCCGAGTCTAGATACCATAATTGACTAAGCTGCACACACAGAAACTACACCTTTTTAGGTACCCATATGCTTATGGGTCCCTTGTTAGATTAATATCTTTTATTTCTCACAGATTTAATTTTCTTGAAAAAATGAAAGCAATTATCAATAGATGATAAAACACAATTATCAGAATCAGAACTAGAAGAAGCATATGAGATATTCTTTGATATATCAAACATTTGCTTAAAAGAGTATTTTGGGATTTTATTACAAGAAGCAAATGTATCAGTATCACAAAGATTTTCTACACAGTTTACTCCTAACAGTTCAGATTCTAATCTTTGTTGTTTCATCCTCCAAATCTGCCTTGTTGATTTCCTCACAGTCCGATCTGAAGAAGAAAAATCAGAAACATTAGAATTTTCAGATAAAACAGTATCATGTTTCTTTGACTTCTTTGATCTCCTTCTCTTACGCTTCTTTTTATAAAATTGAGCATTTAGCAGAAAAGAATTATCAATAATTGAATCAGAAGAAGAAACTTTATCAAAGAAATCAGTCTTATCATTTGACATTGAAGAACTAGCCTTGGAGTGAGAAAATTCAAAATTTCGCAAGTTTGGAGGAGGTTTGCGTTTCCCATTGGAAGCGCAAACTAAGCTTTGCGCGTCCAACTCCATGCGCAAACTCTCAGTTTGCGTTTCCAATGTGGAACGCAAATAGCCATTGTTTTTCAAAACTTTAACATTTTCCTTTGAATCTTTTGAAAATCCAGAAGAAAATTTATCTTCAAAACTTGTTTTCATTATAAAAAGAAGTAAATCATTTTCTAAACAAATTTGAAGATTTTGTTCTTCCAATCTATCTTCAAGATCAACTATCTTATCTTCTAACACTAACGGAGGAATATATTTCTTAGTATCATAAGATACCGAAGATACATTTTCCTTTGCAGTGTTAGTAAAAATATCAACAAAATCTTTTGAAAATGAAGATTTATTGGAAGATTTGTCATTTAAAAGATTTTGAAATTTTCTGGATTTCTTAGATTGATCAGGAAAATACTTTGCATTTTCAGAGGTGTAAACAAATGGCATTTTCATCCTCTTATTTTTCATCCTTTTCACATTTTCTTCTTCCAAAATTTGTTTCTCAGTTGTCCAAAAGAATTTAAACTGAGGAGCATATCTTGCAAATGTGAAATAATCATATTCGTATAAAGTAGGAACTTCATTTTTAGCATGATTTAAAAAATGCGGATTTTCGAAACCAAGTCCCCACTTTTCCTTTATAGCTTCTTCACTCCTTGGTTTATTCATGTAAATTGTTTGCTCAGACTGTTCTCTTTTATACAATTTCTTTTCTAAAACAATTATCTTTTCAGAAAGATTTTGATTTGACGAAGTCATTTCAGTCAATGAATCATGATAAGTCTGATTTGAATTTTCTAGATCAACTAATTGCTTTTGAAATTTCTCTTTTGTATCAATTAAAATTGATTTTTCATCTTTTAAAGAAATTTGCAGTTTATCAATTAAATCAGACTTTTCTTGATTTTTAACCTTTTCAGAAACGAACTTTGAGCGCATATCATGCAAAGCAGTGATAAAAACATTCATTTGAGATAAGAAGAAATTATAGTTAAACTCAGATATTACCTCAGAACCATCAGATGAGGTATCCTCTTCCTCATCATCAGAATTGTCATCACCTATAAAGAACATAGCCGCAGTCTCCTCATTTTCGGCCTCGTTGTCCGAATAGTCCAACCAGTATTCTTCTTCGGCCAACAGGATAGTACCACTTTCCTTCTTTTCAGCTAACGCCAACTTCTTTCGTTAAAAAGCAGCATCCTTAACCACCTTGACTCTGCAACCCTTAACCATATGACCTGGCTTCCCACAGTTAAAACAATTCATCACCTTTTTATCATCTTTCTTTTGGTCAACTACCTTTGCCGGTTCATAATTTGGAGTATATGGCTTTGAAGGAGCACCAGGTTTTATCTTCTTAGAACCAGAAGTAAACCGCAAGTTGTTCGAACCAGATTTGTGCTTGAATCTCTTCTGATAATGCTGAGTCAAAAGTATCATGGCCTTCTCTAGAGCTTCGCCATCATCATTCGTTGATCCATCATAAGCTGTTCCAGTCAAAGCTTGCTCAGCCAGTTGGCTAGCTAAAAGAGCAATAGGATCTACTGACAGAGGCTTGTTCTTCTTATCCAGTTTCGCCTTCTTCTCCATAACCATAGATTCATCTGTCATCAAGATTTCGTATTACTCCTGAATTGGCATGGTTGAGATTCTGACATCGTTTCTCATTCTGTGGCATGACTTGTTCCACTCAGGTTGTAAAGCGTTCAGAAACTTCAAGTTTGCCTCCAACTCAGTCTCGGTAACTTTGATCTTGTAGAGATCATTAATAACAGCCCAGAAACGATCAAAAACATTTTTCAAACTTTCCCCATCCTTGGCCTTGAACTTTTCAAAATTGTTCATATACCTAGTCTGACGCAACTGAGTTGACATTGCAGTACCAAGCATGATCTTTTCAAGTTGAGTCCACATCAGCATAGGATTCTGTTTGAAGCAATCGATTCTGTTATAAATGGAGTTGGGAAGAGCAAGAATCAGATTTGATTTGGCCTGACTATCAGCTTGATGTCGTAACATCTCATCAGCGTCCTATTCCCTTACTTCTTTTGCAACAGTGGTAGCAGGTGTAGTAGCAGTAGCTGGGATCACTTTCCTTGGAGTTTCCATAGGACCATGAGTCAGTGATTTCATCATGTTCTCCCCATTTGGTTGCCTTTCAATAAAGTTGATGAACCGATCCTGCCACTGTTCGAATTCATTTTCAATGATGAGAACTGGTGGTCGAGTATCAGACCCCAAAGACATCATGAGGTCATTCTTGTAGATCTGTGCTTGCAAAGACATCTTGTGAAAAAGTCAGAAAATTTAGAAAAAAAAAATTCAAGTAAGATAGACCCGCAAAGTGATTGTTTGCGTTTGTAATGAGGAGCGCAAAGTGAGCTTTGCGGTTGCTTTGTGAAACGCAAAGTGATCTTTGCGTTTGCTGAACTTTGCGATTGCAGAATGGAACGCAAACTGATCTTTGCGTTTGCTGAAGAGAACGCAAACTGAACTTTGCGTTTGCTTCGTGGAACGCAAAGTGAATATTTGTGTGTGAAGACTTTTCGGGTAAGAAACTTCGCGGGTGAAAGACTTTGCGTTTGATGCACTGTCTTTTCACTTGAAGAGAGAAACGCAAACTGATGGTTTGCGTGTTAGACTAGAACCGAGAAACAAGCTTTGCGTTTCCAATGACAGCCGCAAACCTGAAAAATTTCTAACACAAGAGTTAGATCACAAAACCTAAGAATGAATGTATGAGGAGCAAAGCATAAGAATCATACGCAAACATTTATGAATGAAACGCAAACTCTCAAGAATGAAACGCAAAGTTCAGGAACACTACTAATTCATGCAGACTATGAAGGACACGCAAAGTATATGATGAGCACGCAAAGTTTATGAATAACCCGCAAAGTTCTTTGAATGACACGCAAAGAACTTTGAATGACACGCAAAGTTCATCAAATCACATATTTTCGCAAGAACAAATCAAACTAAGAAATTTAAACAAGAAATTCACACAATTAATAACGAAAACACCTTTCTAACAACTTTTGATTAACCAAATCGATTAAAATCAACAAGATCTAAAAATTGACAAAGAACAGAACGAGAATGTCGTATTTTCCAGAAAATGCAAAATCTGCAAATTGATGATCTAAACAAGATTTTTATACTAAACAAAAGAAGCACTTATGATCGATTAGCAATAACGTAACAATCAAGTCCAAATTCAACACAAAATGTTCAACAACCAGTCCAAATTTGATGAAGAAGCAAAAAACGAGATTTTCTTGAAAAATCAAGAAAATCGATCGAGTTTTCTACTTCAATTCACAAATCCAGAAACTAAAACACTAATCTCTCAATCCTCTCAAGATTCAGAATGCTCTGATACCAATTGTGAGTTCCAAGATCACTGATTCTTAGAGAGAGAAAGTAGAGAGAGAGAGACTTGAAGCGCAAAGTGTAAAATCTAATTAAGTGTACGTGTTCAAAGTTACAAAACAAAGGCTTAAAGGAGACTTAAATACCCCTAGCCTTTAAAAAAACATATTACACTAATAAAAGCAGTAAAAGCTAGACAATAAATACAATGATTACTACAAAATTAGTCTTAACACATTACAATCTTGTTATTAAAATCCATTTATGTTCTATCATTATGGTTTTTTATGAGATTCTCTTTCTATAAAATCATTTTTTTATTTTATTTCTCCAAAATTTTTGGTTTTTCTTACTGTTCTTCAAACTTTCATTAAGAACACTGTTTTTGATTTCAAAATATATTGGTTTTTCTATGTTTCTTTCCTAAAATAGAAACTGGTAACACCTTTATTTTTAGTCTAAACTCTTCTTCTACTCTTCTGTATTTCCATATTCAGAAATGGCTCAATCTACTCTTGTTGCTTCCAAAAACGTCAAATTCGCCATCACTAATTCAGAAATTCCCAAGAACAACCATCTTGGACGCCTGGAATTCGATGAAATCAAATACCCACACCTAGTGGATGCTGCTAACTTCCTGAAGCAATCCTGCATTGCTCATGCTCTTAATGTGGATCCCAAGCCATCCAAAACTCTACTCCAATAATTTTGGTTCACCGCTGAAGAATCCACCATCACCAACAAGAAAGGTGAACTAGTTCCTGCCATTTCTTTCTGCACTGAAATCGGACCAGGGAAAATGATTGATGTCGGCTTAAGGAAGGCTCTCAGGTTTCCTGACAAACCTAAAAGTGGCTTTGAAGCTCTGCCTACTGACGCTGAACTCATCCGGTTTCTGGATGATATGGAGTACTGTTGGGAACATAAGCCCCGATCAACCATTCCCAACAAGAAGCTAACTCTCATCAAGAAGGCAAACATGCCTTCCCAACTGAACTTCATCTTTTCTCACTTCATTCAGTGCATGAGTGGGAAAAGTGGTTCCCTTGATCAAGCAAGCAAAGTTCAACTCCAGATGGCCTACTCGGTAATCGCTGGAAAGAACTTCGATTTTGCCACCGCTATCTTTGATGATCTGAAGTCAAAGATTGAGAAGACGGAGAGGGATCCCAAGATCCCATATGTACGGTTCATCTGTGCGTATCTGAAATTCCTCTACAAAGACTCTTACCCCACTACTTCTGATGGCTCCTTCGCCACAGTAGGTCAGCGTTCACTGGAGGTCAAACCGCTGCCAAACGAGGTAAGTATCTCTACCCTACGCTCCCGACTCTCTCTCTACACTTCTTCTACTTCAGCGGCCACGCAGGAGGTTCATTCTTCTGCTAACCCTGTCGCTATCACTGTTTCCAAACGACCATCTGTTAGTTCCTTTGGTCCTTCGAAGAAGGCCAAAGTGACTAAGGAGAAAGCAGCCACTAGTTCAAGACCTGAGGAAGTTTCTCGACAAACTTCCTTGGATGATTTCATGGTCATCTTCTCCACATCCTCAGCGCTCACATCATCAACCGTGCCAGCGATCTCGGTCGTTGTCACAACAACAGTGACTCAACCTACAATCTCAGTTCTTCAATCTGAGGTCACTACTACTCTCCCAACTTCTTCTATCCCCATCTCTAATCCCTCTATTTCTTTGGTCTCTAACCCTCCTTCTATTGCTCAACAGCCACAGCTTGGACCCATAGGACCTGATCATCAAACTTTTGAAGAATCTATTCAATTCTACAAATTGTTTGATAACTCAGGTACTCCTATATTCCCAAACATTGCTCCCATCTTTCCATCTAAGCCTGTTTCTCAGCAACTGACGTTTCTTTCAGGTCCTAATATGGCCACTGTTGACGCTAATGTCAACAGTTTGGGGGTCAAGGTGGATTCTCTCACCACCGCAGTCAAAGGAACCACCAGCGCAGTCATTACTGCTGGTGAAGAGCTGAAGACTTTGACAGCTACCTGCTCCACCAAAGCTGAAGCTTCTCAACTCTCTGCTCTTCAAGATGAGATTGTCAAAGTCAAGGAGGATACTCAGCGACAGTTTGACACTCTGTCCTCGAAGGTTGATGTTTGCACCGCTCTTCTTTAGAAAGTCTTCGATAAGTTGAATGCACCAGCTCCGACTCCTCCTCCTTCCTTCACATCGGACGACCGCACCCAACTAAACATAGTTGTTGAATTCATTCATCAGGCTAATTCAGATATCCCAGTGATTGAAGGATGACTGGATAGTCTAGAGGCTGAAGTCCGAAAGTTGGCCTCTGCATAGCCTTCCTCTATACCTAAAGTTCCCTCCCTCCCTGATAATAACAAAGAGGGGGAGAAAGTGGCTGAAGAAAATTGGGACGAAGTTGCTAAAGCTGAGGTTCAACAGGAAGAACCTCCCTCTCATATCGAGGGGGGAAAAGATTGCTGACAAAGCTCCTCCTTCGTTCGAAGTCTTTATCGAAGAAGAAGAAGAGGAGGAAGAGGAAGAAGAAGAAGAAGATCTTGATCTCTCCGATCAAGATGAAGAGCAACACCCAGATGATGATGATGACGATGAAGAAGATCAATCGCTATGGTTTTCTGCATTTGCCACATCATCAGTGATAGCCTCGAAAGAGGGTGTCACAGCAGGGGGGAGTCATGAAACATCCTCAGAAACCCCTTCCCAAAGAAAATCTAAGGATGCAGTTGCTGAGGGATACCTGAAGACCGTTTCACTATCTGAGGAGAATCCATCTCAGGTATGCCTTTCACTTGTTCCCATATCCTACTATAAATTCCATACCCATGTTTCCTTCTAGCCTTTATCTTTCTTCTTCCCAAAATAAACACTAACTTGTTTCTTACTATTTTCTGACCAGACAGTTCTCTCCCCTTCTTAAGGGTAAAGAACTACGAATAATCCCAACTTCCAAAGCTGATGAAGAAATAATCCCAATCTCTATAAGAGAGATTGATGAAGAAGAAGAAACCCTGCAACATCCAGGAAGGCCCTCTAGACCATTTCACTGGTCAGAGGAAGAGATGAAGAGACAAACAGAGATGATCTCTCATCTAGAGAATCAACGACTGAAGGTCCATACTCAATCAACAGATCTAGAGTTCCTGACTGATGCTGAAATCGAAGAATCTATCAGGGCTGAGAAGCTGATAGTTGACTGCCAAAGAGATGCCTCTCTTGCTCTCAAAATTCAGTCCTTTCAATTCAAAGACAAGAAGCTAAAAAACAAACCAGTGGAAGTTCAGACTTCTCTATTGAAAGAGATTGAAGAGGAGCGCTCAAAAGAACTAGCGGTCAGCGATAACACAGTCGATTGGTGCAAGCATAAAATCGATTATCGTTCTGACCCAATGAAGATCGTAGCAGTTAT
This sequence comes from Arctium minus, assembly GCA_954870635.1. NCBI lineage: Eukaryota > Viridiplantae > Streptophyta > Magnoliopsida > Asterales > Asteraceae > Arctium > Arctium minus. The sequence continues at coordinate 1,697,120 of OX941092.1, read as the reverse complement.
TATCTTTGGGAGAAAGAAGAAGGACAAAGTTTATGTCACTATGGAGATTACCAGAGAGGATGGAAGTTGCAAGGCTATGTACGTTTCAAAGCTGGAAAGCTTCGGCTACATGGAATGGCTTGAGTTCAAAGATGCGTTGAAGAAATCAAAGTCAATCTACAGAGGCTATGTTGAAGGGATAAATGATGCTCTCATCAACGGAGTCGCTGCAATCCTAAAGGTGCCATCTGCTCTTCCTTCTAAGCCAAAGCAATTCAAAAGAAAGTCTGTCTCCTCCTCGTCTGAAAATGTCGCTGTGATCAGAAATGAAACCTCCATCAAGTTCTCAAGAGAAGATCTGTTCGGTCCCCCTTTTGATCTCTCAGTTCTCGATCTATCTCTGTCCTCTGGTGGACCATATGTTGCAGGGCAAGTACTCAAAGAACCTTTTGGAATCTTCTTTAGAGATGATGAGGAAGAGCTCAGATTTCAAAGAGTATCTGAAATTCCTATATGTCCCCTCAGTCATCTCAAGGATCTCTTGTGCTTATGGTGTGACTTCTCTCCTTCTGCTGAACCGATCAAGGCAATCATCTCTCAAGAATCTTCAGATCGAAGGCAAAAAGGAGAAGAAATACCTGAGTATATGATCAATCTTCCTAAGTCTTCTTTAGATAGTTGATAGATTAGTTTCCGACTTTCTATAATCTATTAGTAAAACTTACAGTAGTTAGTACATCACTTATACTTGTATTTTTTTTACCTTGTAATTCTTTTCTTGAATTAATGAAAATTTCAGTGAAGTACTTAACTCTATCAGTACTGTAAAAGATCCCTCAAAATAGTAATTGGGACATGTATGTTATGAGTCCTGATTATTCCTTATTTTGTACTATAAAGTAATTTTCTTCAGTTACTTTGTCATTATCAAATAGGGGGAGATTGTTGATCCAAACTCTCTCAGTGATTTGATAACGACCCTCTTTTATACTTAGTGAAAATTACGTTTAATATGTATTAGTGTTTCACCATCAGCGATCAGACTGAGTTTGTTCAGTTATCGCTAATAGTCTTTCTTACAAACATTTATATGTATTAGTGTTTCACTATCAGTGATCAGACTGAGTTTGTTCAGTTATCGCTGATAGTTTCTGATGTAAACAGTAACGTAATCCTTGAAGACAAGTCTCGCGTCAACAGATGTTCATAGCTGAATCGAAGACAAAGCTGATGAACAAAGACAAGTCTACTAATGACCTGATGTGGATATCAGTAAAGCAAAGACGAATCTACTTATACGCGAAGGAACATGAGGAAAAGCTTCAGCAATAGCTGAACCTCTTTATATCTCTGAAGGAAGAGATATTCAGCGATCAAACGATCACGAAGCTTATGCCTCAAGTCTCCTTTTGTCTTACCTTGCACAACCAGTACGATGTGTCAGAACGAACATATCTCTGCCACAAATCGTACAACAACTCTGTCAACTACACTGTTCATGATACGGCCAAAAGCATGTCTCCCAAAGTCAGACTCTCAAAGCCAGTCACTGAATGCCACGTGTAAAGTGCCCTGCCATGCATTTAATGCATAGGGTATAAATAGAAAAATTACCTCTCCATCTGAGGGGGTGCTCATCTCTGGCCTTCATCTTTCTACATTATAGAAACCTTTGCTTTCTATACTCTCAATCCCCCATTCTCTATATTCTTGTGCAACCATCTTAGTGTTTTCTTAAGTTTGTTTAGATTGAGTCTGTCTTAATCTTATTCCGCAACAAACTTGTAAATTGTGTTTGATTTATCAATAAACAATTTATTAAACTTTAATTTATGTGTTTGTATTCAACCCCCCCCCCCCCTCCCTTCTACAAACTTGTTAAGCACCTCCGGGACCAACAAACGATTGTGTGTCGGGAAAATGGAGGAGTGTAGTCTTAAGATGTTGAGTGTCGACCAAATTCATGCACTAAATTTATTTCAAAAAAAAGATAAGTTTGCATAAATTGTTTCTCATGTTCTCAAAATATAAAGTGAGTTATACTATGAAGCCTTGATAAAGCATTTATTACTCATCAGATTTTAAACCGTGAGCTTGAGCATGCATGAAATTGTTTTGTTGCACGTGGTTGCAAATTTTTATTGAAAATCTCTTTATTCTCGTTTCGTGTCTAACGCTATTTTTTTTGGATAATGTAATATCCGTGTGTTAATGTTATTTCGGTTATTGGGCAAGTAACGGTGGAATTTTTGACTTTGACATTGGACCTCCTCCACGTAGGTTTTAAAGGAAGAGTGCTCCCATGTTCTTGAGTCGGAATTTTCTCGTGAATTTTAGTATGTACGAGTCGTGTTGAATTTTATAGGTATAGTTTTGCAGCGTTTGGGCGCGTGAGTGTACTTTGAGTTGCGTGAGTTTCAATCTTATTGCGTGTAAATTTACGAACTTTTTGGGCGTCGTGTCTCATGAAGGTTTTGTTGAAAATGGTCACTTTATCTTACGTTGTGATTTAGAACTTGACGCTTTGGATTTATTGTCATATTACGTTTTTATTTATGATGGGAAATGAAATTTTGACACCGTTTGATTTTAGCATCATCGAGTTTTTATGAAAATTCAGTTGGATTTTATAGTGTTTTATCTTACGACATTTTGCGTCGCGTAAATAAATTTTGGGGACGTGTACATATGCATCTTGGGTGCTTTAATTGATGAGTTTTGTTAATAAACGTCATCTCTCATGTTGTTTTGGGGAAGTTTCATTATTATGTGATTTATCTTCGGACTTTATACAGATGTCAATCATTGTATACTATTTGCATTGGATTAAAATTATAACGTTGGTGTGAGTAAACATATGTAAGATTTACGTTATTTCAAACAGAGTTTTTGTTCTGAACATATTTCAATCATAAACTTTTACTGGTAGAAATTTCCGTAGTACATTTAACAAGTTAGCGGTATTCATGTCGTTATAATTCCTATTTTGGTCAAGTGTGTTTATCTCTTCGACCTTAAACTTTAAACTCTATTTGAAATTTTATTTGTATTTCCACCATTTACCGTCTGCTTTGGGGATTAAACTGCTGCTTATGGGGTTGTTGAAAATTCTTTTGCCACAACGTCCTTTGGTTAAAGAGGAAGATTTTTTTAAAGTTAAAATTGCGAACTTCTCTTTTGGAATGTACAAACATTTACTGCACGTGTTGTAATACAGGAACCTATTTTCACGTATAGTGTAAATTGTTGTGCATGTTTTATTATTGTCTTTATTAACTTAAGTATTGAACAAACGGGTTTTGGAAATGGTTTCATATGCGTTGTTTGATGATCAATTTTGAAACCTATCGATTGAACGGTGGTGTATTTTTACCGCACGTTTAATCGTTAAAAAGCCTATATATTTGAAAGTTTGGATTTTGTCGGGTTTTGAGGACACTTGTCCGGTTTTGATAGCTCAATGTAGAGCGCTTGGTTATGATTTACATTTATTGCATCTTATTTGGGAATTACATCTTTTGAATGCTTTAGTTCATTCGTTTTGAGTCATGTAATGTTTCAGCCCCGTCTGCTATGGATCCATTAGCACTTTTGTTATTTTGACGATGTGGGACGACTAGCCTCTGCACATCGTGGCACGTTAGGCATAGGATGGGATTGTAAGTCCTTCGTGTGGCACGTTAGGCATAGGATAGGATTGTAAGTCCTTCGTGCAATATCTATGGGTGTATGCTGAAAGATGTTGAGCTCAATACTTTAGTATTTGTCCAATGGTGGAACACTAGTTAATCCCCATTGAGGCGCGGTTTGGCTTCTTCGGTATGGTGTAAGTCCTCCGTGCTATTATTTATGGGTGTATTCTGAAAGATGTTGAGCTCGATATTTAATACCAGTTTAACGTAATGTGTGGCTTACTTTGTGCACGTCGCATTATGCGGAATCGGGTTTCCCCCGTCACCGAAAGGTGTTGTCTTTGGGTTGTCTTTATGTATTTGTTTTCGGTGACATTTTGCATACATATGTTCATTCCATGTTTTATGGGTTGAGTATTAATCCCTACCCGTGTTTTGGAGTGTTTTGGGATATGAGGTATTATTTACATTGTCATAAATCGGGAGTCAATTTATATCCACGTTTTGAGTCGAATTATCTCTCCCTTATGCTATAATCTTAGAAACTTGAGTTTACTCATATTTTGGTCGTTTGTTTTATAAAGCTTGCTCGAATTTCATTATTCGAGCATTACCATTATCCTCGTTTTGAATAAGTGTTGGATTTCGTTATTTCATGAAAGAATGTTTTGGCATCGAGGCATACATTTATAAAAATGCATATTATTAGTAAATGAGTTGTTCTCTTATTTTCTTTAGTAAATCATTTTAAAGAATCATGATTATAAGTTACAATACTTTCCTTTATGTTTTCCTCTATAATCATGATATAAAACTCTTGAACTCACTAGGCGTTATCCTAACCTTTTTATTTGTCGGCATATGCATCAGGTTCCATTTCGGGATTAGTCTAGCGGCACTGTGATGAGATGAGTGCTAGTTGGTTGCTCGAAGAGGTGATTAGCTTGTTGAAGTCTTCCGCACTTATATTGGAGTTAGCGATTGGTATTGGGTTATAGTAACATTCGACTTTAGTTAGTCTTTATGTAGGACTTTATTTATTTGTTGATGGTTCAATTTAGAAATGTACTTCAATTATGGACTATTAGTAAGAGATTTTATTATCCTTTAAGGTATTTTTGAAATGTTTTAGTTAGTCGCTCTTTCCAAATTTGAGGGTGTTACAGATTTCACCACGTATCCCGGACCTAGTTCTCATGCCACGCCGGACATCACAATCCTCGGACCGTTTATGCCTCTAACGCTTACTCCGTCGAGTTACGCTCCAAGGACTTATGGACACGGGTGCCTATCCAAAGTAGACGAGTTACAACCCGGAGACTTGCGTCACCTATTGCCTCCTCGCTAAAGACCCAATGGTCAAAATAATTGCATGATATAAGAACCGTCTAATTCCTCGTGCACAAGGAATTAGGCATAACTGTAGATCCCATTACAGTGCAATCACGAACAATATAATCAATAAAGAACAATCATGCCACAACCTGTAGTCATATGATTAATATTCAAGAAAAGGTTTAGGTTTACAAAGAGAGTATCTGATCAGCTAATGTAAACCTATTGACTAGAGAATTATGAAAAAAATGCGACTAAACTGATAAATGAACTAGAACTGCCTTTATATATTAGGCGCTTACAAATTAATGGGCTAATGGGCTTTAGGCCCAACTAACTAATAAAACTTTAGAATAATTACATTTTAGTAAGAGATTTTATTATCCTTTAAGGTATTTTTGAAAGTTTTTAGTTAGTCGCCCTTTCCAAATTTGAGGGTGTTACAGATTTCACCACGTATCCCGGACCTAGTTCCCATGCCACGCCGGACATCACAATCCTTGGACCGTTTATGCCTCTAACGCTTACTCCATCGAGTTACGCTCCAAGGACTTATGGACACGGGTGCCTATCCAAAGTAGAAGAGTTACAACCCGGAGACTTGCGTCACCTATTGCCTCCTCGCTAAAGACCCAATGGTCAAAATAATTGCATGATATAAGAACCGTCTAATTCCTCGTGCACAAGGAATTAGGCATAACCTTCGCAAATAACTCTCGCACCTATACATATGACCAACACCTTTCATGCAATGCACATATACCATTTACAAGCATAATAAAATGCACTCATGAATAAAAGTTGCTTGACTACTAGTGTAACATGGTAGGGACCCCATTTGGTGAACATTAATCCAACTGCTGATAAGAATAGTTCTACACATTTACTCAAACCCAATATAGATCATCTTCATAGCATTTATGGATATATAACATTGTACACATATCATTTTTTTCCACAATAAATCATTTTACCAACTACAATTTCCCCCAAACATGGCAAATACATAAACCCTAGTTTTGTTTCATTTGAACATCTTACAATAATCATTTATCACATATTAACACAAGTATGAGAAGTTAGGGTTTAGGAGACTCACCTATAGGGTTGATATGACAAACCCTAGAAATGGAGGAACCCTAGATTTTGAGAGCCTTGAACTTCAAGAAGATGGAGCTAGCTTACCAAAAGAGAGAAACCCTAGTAAGTAACAATGACAACCCACCAAGATTCTAGAGGTGATTAATGGTAGGAGAAAGGAAGATTGGGATGAAGAAGTCTTACCTAGATGAGAGCAAATTCGATTGCCAAAAATAACCCAAGTGAAATAAATGAAGTTTTCAATTGAAATCAGACATTTAATGCTTAAATGCCCGTCGGCGATTGTGACATCGCGAGAGTGACAGGGCACTCTCGCTAGTCACTCTCGTCGAACTTATACCGTGGCTCCCAGCCCATGGCCTATTTGGTCCCTCGCGATTGTGACTCTGCGAGAGTGACACTGGCACTCTCGCCAGAATTGTACCGAGAGTCCTCTCGGCCTGGCGCGACATTGACACCGCGAGAGTGACCCTGGCACTCTCGCCGAAACTGTTTTCCATCAAAATTTGACGTTTTCCAAATACGCAAACACGACCAATCTTTGACGACAATAACTGAGCAAAACTAAAAACATTTACAAATACGGATTAACCAGTAATCCAAAATTCGGGGTGTTACAGGAAAAGTTCAATAAAACATAAAAAACTATTCCATTTTGAATGATTAAGTCCTTAAACTAATTGTTTGAATGAAAAAACAATTAAACTTTCTCATTTTGAATGATTAAATCCCTGAACTATTTTTTTGAATGAAAAAATCATTAAACTTTCTCATTTTAAATGAAAAACCCACTAAATTTTCCCATTTTGAATTATTAAGTCCCTGAACATTTTTTTTCACTAAATTGAATCATCGAATTTCTAAAAATTGGTTACTTACATCATTTTAACCCCAAAAAACTACTTGTAACCGGTTATCTTTTGACTCTTCCTCTTTTTATAGATCAAAAAGAGGGAGATCGATAACAGGGGCAACAACATGTTAGGCAATATGGAGAACGGACAACGTTAGGGGCAGCGGGGAGTGGCGAGGCGGAGCGATACTATTGTTTGTGAGTGGTTTTAATGACGTAGGGTTTGAGAATTGTAAAACTTATTTAGATTTATTTTTACTTTAAAACCTTCATACTCAGTTTTGGATACCTTTAAAAAAAGGTAATCAATTTTTAGAAGTTCAATGGTTTATTTATTAAAAAAAATGTTTAGGGACTTAATCATTCAAAATTAGAAAGTTTAATGGTTTTTTTTCATTCAAAAAAATAGTTAAGGGACTTAATCATTCAAAATGAAAAAGTTTAATGGTTTTTTCATTCAAAAAAATAGTTCAAGGACTTAATCATTCAAAATGAAATAGTTTATTGGGTTTTTTTGAACTTTTCCCTTTTTTATTTGATACACATTTAAAAAAAACATTTAATTAAATGAAATATTTGAGACGATACATTTTTATTAAAAGATATAGATAAATTTCGATTTCCATCATATATCTATACTATATTATAAAACACGGATAAAAAAACTCTTAAATACAAATTATTAGGCACAAGGTACCATCATTTTATGCAAGATTTTAAAAATCTCTTAATTTATAAGTATTAAAGCACAAGATACATATTACTACTACATTCTTCTAACACCCACCAATTTGGTATGTGCAGGGTCTTCCTTTTATGCAGACATTTCCATGTATCACTATTAAATAATATATTATATTACTATAATTTTGTTTTAATTATATTATTAAATATATAATTGGTTATTTTTTTCTAGATGTCATTAAAATATATAAGATAATTATTGAATTCTCACAAAATACTTAATTTTTTATATAAAAAACATTATATTATTAAGCCTAAATTAAACAAATTTATAAAAAAAACATTATCACTTTCTCAAAATCATCCAAAATCGTACTGTAAATCGACAAAAAAATAAAATGAAACATTAAAATCGTGATGTATCTCGCTGCATTGCACGAATACGCTTCTAGTAAGTAAGAAAAACGATACATTTTCTGAACCCAGTGTCAAATAGGAAATGTGTTCTTAGATTAGCTTAGACGGATTTTAGATATATATTGGATAAATTGGAGATAAATTTAAAAATATAACTTAAACTCATTGTAAATGTATCGACAAAACTTTTTTAAAAGTATAACTTAAAAAATAAAATACATATTTTTAATGTATTTTTGGTTAAAATTATCATTAATTAATATAATAAAGGGTATAACATGAAAAATGTAATTGTAGGAAAGACAAAAATGAAAAAAATACAAACCACATGGACTAAAATTGTAATTGACTCTATGATCAAATAAAACAAAACAAGGAAAAAGACAAAAAAAAAAATAACCAATCTTTTTAACTACAGTTAGTCAGAGGAACCAAAAGTGAAATAAAATGGCAACAACAGAGACCAAAATTGTAATTAGTTTAAAAGAATAGCCGAACTTGATAATGAGTGAAAACCATAAATACCAAAATGTAATTTACTCTATTTCTTAATTATAAATTGCATTAATTTTTCGTTTTCGGTTACGACAAAATCATGCATTTGATGCATCTTAGACACACAATTAACACGAGGGCTTTTTTATTTTTGGAGCTTATGGGATCAATTCAAAACACTTTATCACATATGACTTATTTTTTAGCTAAAGATAACTGATTTTATATCTATGCTTTGTTGGAGTATATTTTTTTTTGTTTTAGTTAAATTACTATTTTTATTTTTAGTATATTATAAAGTATTTGAAAAAAAACATATTATCTAATGTTTATGTAAATTTCTTAAAAATTAATATTACAAGTTTTTTTTGGGAAAGGTGTCATAGATTATGCCTAAATTAATCTTGTGACAAATTATAACTGTAAGACATCAGCCCTGATTAAATCTCAGTGGCCACAATTGTAACACCCTCATTTTTGCCATGAGTTGTTAGAATATGATGATAATTGAAAGAGACGATGATTATGCTGAAAGCTTGATGACTTCGATATATTGATTGAGAGAAAAGTACAATATGATAAAAGTAAAATAGCGGCTTAACCTAAACTAGAAGATACAAGATAAATATATACACAGACTATATGGGCCCACAGGCTTGAGCCTAATACACATATGTACATTAACATCCCCCCTCAAACTCAATCGGGAGAAGAATGAGCCAGATGGAGTTTGGAAACTAGATCACGAAACCGTCCTGGTAGATGAGCTTTAGTGAAAATGTCGGCCGGTTGATCAATAGTTGAAATAGGAAGAAGCTGAATAGTCTGACGAGTCACGTGTTGACGAACAAAATGACAGTCAATTTCAATATGCTTCGTTCGCTCGTGAAAAACGTCATTGTGAGCAATCTGAAGAGCACTATTGTTGTCGCACCACAAAGGGGTTGGAGAATGTTGAGATGCCCCCATGTCAGAGAGTAGCCAGCGTAACCACACAAGTTCTTGAGCCGTGTCAGCTAGTGCTCGATACTCAGCTTCAGTACTGGATTGAGCTGTCAGAGATTGTTTCTTGCTCCTCCAAGAGATGAGAGAGTCTCCAAGAAAGAAACAGTAGCCAGTAGTAGAGCGACGGTCCGTAATGTCACTGTCCCAATCAGCATCAGAAGGATTATCTTATATATTTTAATGACATCTAGAATATATAAGATAATGAAGACCGTGAAACATGGTCCCCTTTAAATATCGAAGGATGCGAAGGACAACAGCATAGTGATCTGAACAGGGTGCGGACATGAACTGACTGACTGTATGGACAGCATAGGAAATGTCAGGTCGAGTCACTATCAGGTAGATAAGTGACCCCACTAACTGTCGATACAGAGTAGGATCACGCAGAGGAGGTCCAGCATTCGGAGCCAAATGAAGGTTGTGCTCAAGAGGAGTGGATGCAGTTTTGTTGTCAGTAAGCCCAGCTTTTATCAAGAGATCGGAGGTGTATTTGGCTTGACAAAGATAAATTCCCGACGGATCTGAGATCACCTCAAGACCAAGAAAATAGTGTAAAGAACCAAGATCCTTCATCTCAAAACAGGAGCTGAGAGATGTCTTGAGATGAGTTATGCCAGTAGAGTCACTTCCAGTAATAATCATATCATCCACATATAACAGAAGTAAGATTATGCCAGCCTCAGTGGTCCGAGTAAACAGTCCTGAATCGTAGTTGCTGGGTGCGAAGCCCAGAGAGATGACGGTGGAACTGAACTTCTCAAACCAAGCTCGTAGAGCTTGCTTGAGTCCATAAAGAGCCTTCCGAAGTTGACAAACATGACATTGTGGAAGTCGAACGCCCGGAGGAGATGTCATGTAGACTTCCTCAGATAAGTCACCATTCAAGAAGGCATTCTTAACATCCATCTGAAAAAGAGGCCATTGTTTGTTAGCTGCAATGGCTAGAAGACTACGAACAGAAGTGACTCGAGCAACAGGTGCAAATGTCTCCTCATAATCAATACCATACTCTTGATTGAAGCCCTTGGCCACAAGGCGAGCTTTGTACCGATCAAGACCCATCGGATTTTGTCTTGATTTTAAACACCCATTTGGAGCCAATGGGTGACTTGCCCGGAGGAAGAGGGACAGATTCCCATGTCTGAGCTTTGTCAAGAGCCTGAAGTTCCTCATCCATAGCTTTCTGCCAATCAGGGTTAGAGGAAGCTTCCTTGTAGGAAGTAGGTTCGTGATTTGACAGCAGAGTAGCATAAACATGATAATCACGGAGATGAGAAGGAACTTGTCTTACCCGATCTGATCGTCTAACATTCTGAGATTGAGACGTTCCATGAGCCAAAGACTCAGCAGGCACCTCAGATGTTGGTTGTGCGGATGGAGCAGATGATTGATGTTGATTAGGAAAACTAGAAGAGGCAGGTTGTGTAGAGGCAGGAGACTGAAGGAGAGGCAGATTCAGACTGTGGTGGAACAACAGGTGGAGGCAATATGATGTCATATTGAAGTGAGTCCAATGAGACGGAAGCATCAGTAAAGAACGGAGTGGTGAAAGTGGGAGACTCACGAAACTTGGATATAGAGGAAAAAGGAACATGTTCCCAGAAGGTAACATGTCGCGATATACGAAGACGCTGGGAGATAGGATCCCAGCAGCGATAGCCTTTGTGCTCAATACCATATCCAAGGAAGCAGCAAAGTCTGGAGCGAGGTTCAAGTTTGGTATGTTCATGGGGTTGTAACTGAACAAAACAGGCACTACCCCAAACTTTTAAGAGTTCATAGGCAGGGAGGATGTCATAAAGAGCCTCGTAAGGAGACTTATGTTTAAGAAGAGGAGTAGGATGACGATTGATAGTATAAACTGCAGTGAAAGCAGCTTCCCCCCAAAACCGTTCCGAACATTTAGCAGAAATGAGAAGAGTGCGAACTGTATCAAGTATATGACGGTGTTTGCGTTCGGCACGGCCATTTTGAGGAGATGTGCCGGGACAGGAGTACTGAGAGAGAGTCCCCTGAGATTGAAGAAAGGAGAGAAGAGAGGACTCTTTGTATTCCATAGCATTATCAGCTCTAAGAATCTTTATAGATTTTGAAAATTGAGTGTGAATCATCCGAGAAAACATAATATAAATTTTAGGTAGCTCCGAACGATATTTCATGAGATATATCCATGTGAAACGTGTATGGGCATCAACAAAAATAACAAAATATCGAGCACCCCCCATTGATGGATGTGGTGCTGGTCCCCATACATCAGAATGAATAAGATCAAAAGCAAAAGTAGAATTAAACTCATTTGTTTCAAAGGATAAAGCATGATGTTTTCCAAGTTTGCATGATAAACAAGAAATACTGTCAGTGGACACACAATTTCCTAACACCCCTGAATTAGCTAATGATTTTATTCTGGCTAGAGATAAGTGACCTAGTCGGGCATGCCACAATTCAAAAGAAGAAAAGCTGGAAATGGAGGCAACAAGATTTGAAGATGGTAACGGCAGACGAAGATAGACCACTTCAAACATCCATCCAACCTTACGGCCGAGTCCAAGGATCTTCTTGGTCTTTGGATCCTGTACAATACAGCCAGAAGAATGAAATAAAATGATCAGGTTAGATTCTAAAAGCTGCGCAACTGAAACTAAGCTCAGAGATAGTTTCGGAACATTGAGAACAACCGGTAGTTGAATATGAGGAGTGGAGACATTTCCACTAAAGGATACCGGTAGGCCAGTGTTGTCAGCAGTTCGTACTGACGTAAAATGCTGAGGTGGTTTCTTAGAAACAAAACCATCAGTGCAGGGTGTCATATGATTGCAACACCCAGAGTCAAAAAGCCATGAGTTACCTGATGCAGTTAAGTGTTGAGAATTCATACCCATAGCACCAGACATGATCTGCTCCATGAGTTCTTGATTGCGATGCATCAGTTTCATGAGGCCAGGTGAGGAGCTTGAAACGGTGTTATCTGTAACAGTAGATCCAGCAACAGCGTGAGTCCGGTTCTCAGGACCAGTGTTCTTAGGGCAATCAGACTCATAATGGCGAGGATGAGTAATGCCACACCGAAGACACTTGCGAATAGAACAATCAAGAAGAAGATGAGCAGTAGAATGGCAAAAAGCACACTCAGATGTGTTCGTCTTTCCCACCGATTTGGGATGATTGTTGTTGGTCCATTTGCCTTTGGACTTGGGGTGGGAAGTGTAGAGGACACTATCAGTAGCGAGATTGGCAGCCATGGTGTGCGACCGGTAGGATGCGATCGGTATGGACCGATATATGTGACCGGTATGAAGACCGGTATATGTGCCCGGTATATGGACCGACCGGTATGAACCGGTAGGGGTGAGCGACCGGTATTATCGACCGGTATACGGCTAGGGTTTTCGGCGATGTTGACTGTCAACTAAAACTTTGAAGGCGGCGACAAAATCGTGGTTTGAAGGCGGCGACGACAACTGTTGGCTAAAAAAATAGTAAATCGATGAACAGTGCCGATAAACAGTACCGATGAATAGTAGCCGATGAACAGTGCCGATGAACAGTACCGATGAATAGTAGCCGATGAATAGTACCGATGAACAGTACCGATGAATAGTGAAATCGATGAATAAACCTACAGCTCTGATACCATGTTAGAATATGATGATAATTGAAAGAGACGATGATTATGCTGAAGGCTTGATGACTTCGATATATTGATTGAGAGAAAAGTACAATATGATAAAAGTAAAATAGCGGCTTAACCTAAACTAGAAGATACAAGAGAAATATATACACAGATTATATGGGCCCACAGGCTTGGGCCTAATACACATATGTACATTAACATGAGTAATGTTACGTCATTGTTGATAACATATCTATAATACTTCAAAATAACGGCTAAATTAAAAAGTTTACAGCGGAAGACTTTAAAAACAATTAATATGTAACTTAAATGTCAACCCGTCCCATATCGGACTACGTCACAAAATTTATCCAACATAAATGTCTAGATATAAATACTTAATCTTAATGAACATGACAAGTATCTACATGTGTCATTTTCCTTTTCCCAACCTTGAACCTTTTGTCCCTAAGATGCATACTATAGTTAGCTTAAAAAAGCTCAGTGAGTTCATGGTTTGCATGAATAAAATAATTTCACATATCAACTTGTAAACTCTTTATCAAATAGTATGCATTTTGTCATTGACACGCCCTGGGTTGAATCTTCTGTTTTGTTCAATCACCCACTTGTCTGAGTCGTGCCACTTGTCTGTGACTTATTAATCAAATGCCCATACCTTAAAACCGATCATAATTCTGTCATATAAAATGGCATGCTAGAATTGTTTGAAAACATTAAACATAAAGAATGAAACTGGTCATAAATAACATACATGTAAAATATACTGTAACATGTATGAAAATTGAAACATAGTGCATACGCACACATCGTCATACAAATCATATTAATGCTTAAAATAAATTTGTACATATGTATGCATCCCAGTGTAAGTCTCATGAATACTCACTTGTCTGTGTAGATCAACTATTGATAGCTCCTGAATGGAAACCTACACATTTCATATCACCATACGCAATTAATGGCTTAATTCTCTAAAAGTCGACAAAAGTCAACTATAGTCAAACTCCATGACCCGCCTAAAGTCAAACTCGAAACCCGAGTCTCTTAAATCTATATCTAATATCTCCATTTAATCATGTCATTAAAATCCTTGTGGGTCAAACGAAGTAAAAGTCAACCCTTGGTCAACTCGGTCAACCCCGACTAACTTTAGTCAAAACCCAAGTCTAAAAATGGATGACGCCCCAAAACGTCAAATTAACCATTGTGTAACTATATAAAGTTACCGTTCGGGATTAAAGCGTCTTAATATTATTTAAACCGAAAGACGACACATTTTTATCCTTTATTAAATCACTTAATAAAATGATTTATTGTAATCGTTCCCTTAGAAATAAATAACTAAAATACCAAGTCCCAAGCCATGTCGGTAAACTTTCTTTTATAAAGCAAGATACCCAAGTATTACTTAAAATACCGACTCTTTAACAATAAGGGCATTTTGGTAAATTCATACGCTCCATAAATTAAAAACTGGTTCAAGCTTTCATTCTATAAACTCCAACAACCTCTCTAAAATTGGTAGAAATTATCGTTGATAAACTTTGAATTTTCGAACTCCAAAAGCTATAATGTAATTTATTGAACACTATAGTTTGAACAATGATAATATATAAATTTCCATTGCATTAAGCTAACACATGAATCATTAGGCTGGTGGTAAGCATTTGTTGTTCCAAACTGTTGGCCCAAGGATTGAACCTTACTCCATGCATCTATTCTTCTTTTTTTTTTTTCAGAAACAAGTAGCAGAAACCATGGTACGATTTTTTGGATCTTTTGAGCTCGATTTTTGACTCGTTTCTTGCTCTTTTTACTTCATTCTTTTTGCATCATAGCCTTGGTGATATTTTTACCAACATTTTGACATAAAGAACACAACTTTTCGTCAAGAAATGAGTTCCATTTTCTCATTTAAATTTTAGGTTTTTAAAACTAAAACCTAATAACTTTGAATACCAAAACGACCCATCAAAACGTAAATATAAATATATGAGATTAATGGGGTCGATAGAGAACTTCAAAATGAAGCTATTGACATAAAAACTACGAAATTTGGTTAAGGATTCTTACCATAATCAAAGAAAACTAAACCTCCATATCAATGGCCTCTTCCTTCTATCTCTCCAAAACTTTTTGCATCTCTTTCTCTAAAACTCTTAACTTTTGCAAGTAAAATTAAAGTGATTCACTACAATGAATATATGAAGTCATTTATACTCCAAATATGATGATAAAGTGAAAAAAAAAATTATCAAGGCCATACTCTTCCAAATCCACGGCCTTACCTCCCATGTCTCCAAATCAATATTTTCTTTTGCAAGTAATTTGGAAATGAATTGAGGGATGTTAGTATTTCTATATGTATTTTAATAATACATATAATATTACAACAAATGTAGTAAATTACAAAATCAACGAATGATTAAAAGAATACAAATACACATAAATTAGAAGGAATCAACTGAAGTTTAAATAAACAAATAAACCGAATAAGATTTAAACGAAGTTGAGGCTCGTGTGTAACACGATTCCCTTAAACAGATTCGTCGTCTGTTCCCAGGGTACAACATCCAAAGGAGTTGAACTGTCGGAGATGACCACTTGCCTGAAAAATCGGCGGAAATAAACTTATGCAGTAGAAATATCATAGAGTTGTGTATACGTATCGATGTTCGGTGTATAGAATGAAACCGGACTCCACCTTTTATACTCGAAATTGAAACTGACGAATTAATATGTAATTAATCAGTAATTAAACGTAATTATCTGACCATTAAACATATTAATCTTTATATTCAATCAATGTTCTAAAAAACTCGCCGCACAGCAGCCATGGCGCCAAGGCTTGTGTCTCACGTCATGTTAAGATTGTGGCACGCCATGCCCTAATGCACAATTTCGTAATGCAATATTTGATTTTTCTTTACGTTTTTTATGCCTTATTTGCAAGTTTTTTAATATATATCATAATTTAACTTGCTTATTACTATTGACTCATTGAGTAACATTACAAAACATATGTTTTTATATATAATGATATATATGAATTAGAAAAAATGACGCCATAAGTCACGCCTTGAAAACGTTATGGATTCGTCGTGGCTCCTAAGGCTTGAGGCGTGGCCTCGCCGCCACGCCACGCCACGCCTCACGCCATTTAGAACCTTGTATTCAATGAGTATCAAATAGGAGTTACAAACGGAATCAAAACAGTACGTGGCGCGGGTAAACCCGCGGCACAACCCACCCGGTGTACTGTTTCTCCGTCTATACTCCAGTGCATGGTGCGGGTAACCATGCGAGTTAACCCGCACGATGCACTGTTTTTTCGTCTATACTCCAGTGCATGGCGCGGGTTGCCGTGCGGTTTAGCCTGCCCGAGCCACTGGATCAAAACAAAAATTCGTAAAAACCAAGTTGTACGAGCACAAGATTTTGGAGCGGCATTCGTGTCCGCAGGTCGCATCCATGCACAAGTTCGCCAATTTTAGCCTCAATCAGCACCCCCCTTGTGTGCGGGTAGGTGTTGGAGTAAAACCAAACAAAGAGCTTGTAAGCTCCTCCCACATTCATGATTATAAACCACAGACTTTTTACTCCTCCTTCCTATGTGGGACACAATCCCATACCCACTTGGTTTCCACCAAACCCACGAAGAGTTAGATATATACAATACATATACATGTATTTAAATGTGTCCAAAGTTAGTAAAAACTCATGTTTTACTAAAAATTTCCAACAAGGGATGCATATATATATTTTATAGACTTATATATAAGCGGGCAAAGCTTGCTAAAGGGCCTAAAAGAATCTTCAATTTACGTTTTAAAAAAAACGAACTTATAAGATAGTTGTATGTAACAAAGTACATAATCTTTTGCACGACTTAAAATAAGAGATACAAAACATAATAATGTATATGGTTTAAGAAAAAAAAATTAGTTTCATAAACTATGGAGTATGAACATTTTTCTTCGATGATTTTCCAACCTTCAGAGTCCGGATTCTTCAACAACAAAATATTCACTACCTAATATTTGAACATCGAGATCTGGAGTGTAGTATATGACATATCACATATATCATATATTTGGTGTAAGATAGGTACTCGGTACAGGGAGTCTATCCCAAAGCCAACCAAGTGGATTTTCAAAGTTTAGAAAATGTAACAAAGTATTAATCTATAATATATTATAAAGCAGGGATAAAAAAAACTCTTAAATACAAATTATTAGGCATAATGTATCATCATTTTATGCAAGATTTTAAAAATCTCTTAATTTACAAGTATCAAAGCACAAGTTACATATTACTACTGCAGACTTCTAACATCCACCAATTTGGCATGTGCAGGGTCTTCCTTTTATGCAGATCTTTCCATATAAATTTGTTTTATATTACTATAAATTTGTTTTAATTATATTATTAAATATGTAATTGGTTATTTTTCTAGATGTCATTAAAATATATAAGATAATCATTGAATTGTATCAAAATACTTAATTTTTTTATATAAAAAACATTATATTATAAGCCTAAATTAAAAAAAAAATTATAAAAAAAATTATCACTTTCTTAAAATCATCCAAAATCGTACTGTAAATCGATAAAAAACAAAGAATAAAATGAAACATTAAAATCGTTATGTATCTCGCTGCATTGCGCGAGTACGCTTCTAGTTATACATAAAAAGATTATGAGAGCATCTCCAACAGCTTCTCCAAAATTTCTCCAAAATGGAGAACCATAAGTTAAAATCTCCAAAAAAATTTACATCCATCTCCAACAGTTTCTCCATTTTGGAGATAAATCATTGATTATATCATTAAAATATGCTACATATTTAATAAAATATTATTTCTCTCACCTAAAAATTTTATTTCAAAGTTTCTCATTGATTGGATATAATAAAAAATAGTTTCTCTCTGTTGGTAATCATTTTTTGGGATATCTCCAAATTTGGAGAAAAATGACATTCTCTCTCCTATTTTCTCCATTTTAGAGAAAATTTTGGAGAAACTGTTGAAGCAAAAAGTTGCTCAAAATCTACAAAAATCTCCATTTTGAAGAAACTCTGAATTATAAAGTTATAACGGTCAAATGGGCTGCTTTGGGAAAAAAAAATTCAATGCTCAAGGCCTTCGTTAATGTTATGCTGATAAAATATACCTTTAATATTTTAATAATAAAAATAAAATATTTTCTTTTATTATCATATAACGGAAAAAATATTGAATTATTGTCTTCGTTTATATTCTCTTTTGAGGTCTATATTATTGCTTTCGCTTTTATATTTAATGGTTTTAATAAAGACATCATCATATTTAACACGTTCAGAAAATCCTCACAAGCTATAATATCGACCATAAATAATTTATGAACCAAAAAACCTTAAAAAGAAATCGGGTTTTATTATTTTTGTTTTTAAAATAAAATTAAAAAATGTAGCAAATTTAAACAAAGTTAAATTGAATCCTGAAGCGTTAGAACTTGGTCGTGACCAAGAATGTATCATCGTTACTTCAAAATTTATGCATATTTAAATGAGTTTTTTTATATTTTTATCTGTTACAAATCGTAATAAATAAAGTAATATCTTTTATATAAAATCGACAAAAACAAAAAATAAAACGAATCATTAAAATCGAGATGTATCGTGCTGCATTGCGTGAACACACTTCTAGTAACATTTTAAAGTTCAAGTTTACAACTTATCACTGTATATTTATAAATACTTAAAACTACACAATTAAATTGTATAAAACAAGTTTATAATCAATGTATAACATGTGTAAATACAAGATAAGTGTTTAAACCTATTAAATATTAAAATTTAAAATGCTCCATAAAATTGATGAACAAGTGAGTTAAGTGGATAGTATATCAATGAATTATTCTCACTTTTACGGTTAGATGAATGCTAATTGATAATGTATGTCGATATTTTAATATATATTTTTGCCGAAAAGTAGCAATAAATAATTTCAAAGTATTATGAAAAATAGAAGAAATAGTATTCATATATGGAACAAAGAGGGGACAAAATGGATTAAATAATAATAAAAATAAAATATATATATATATATATATATTAATTAATTTACAAAATCAACTTTCTAGGTTTCATTTTTTTTTAAGTTTTGACCAACATTAATTAAAATTTTATCCAAAAG
This sequence comes from Arctium minus, assembly GCA_954870635.1. NCBI lineage: Eukaryota > Viridiplantae > Streptophyta > Magnoliopsida > Asterales > Asteraceae > Arctium > Arctium minus. The sequence goes on along the minus strand of OX941092.1, from coordinate 1,677,803 downwards.
TCGTTAATCAAAAAAAGTGTCAAATATTTTAAATAAAAAAATTCAAACGAAATCACTATAAATACTGAAAATGATAATGATATTTGATATTCACACAAAAATCACAAGCAAAGCTTTAATATTTTGTCAAAAAATAGTTTTCTTTCTCATCATGATCATTTTCGTTCTCTTCGTTATCTCATTGTTCACCTTCTTGTTCACAAGGTGCGCCCGTTCTCAACATCGGCCACCGCTTCCACCTGGCCCTAAACCCTTGCCCTTAATCGGCAGCATAATCACGATGCTTCAAAACAAACCGACGTTCAGATGGATACACAAGATGATGGACGAAATGGGTACCAAGATCCTATGTATTCGCCTTGGAAACACCCATGTTATAGCCGTGAGCGATCCAAAGATTGCTCGTGAGTTCTTGAAGGAAAAAGATGAGCTCTTCTCATCAAGGCCAGATTGCATGTCGGGTTATTTGACAAGCGGTGGTTATTTGACCACCGTCCTTGTTCCAGCAAGTGACCAACACTGGAAGAAGATGAAGAAAACCCTAGCAACTGAATTTCTTTCTTTAACCATACACAAGTGGTTGAAAAGTAAGCGAGACGAAGAAGCCGATAATTTGCTTAGGTAAGTGCACAGATTCATATCCACCATAACAATTTCTTATCGCATTGCTAAAGTATCATGCAGACAAAAAGTGTGTTTTGGATGTGACACATTTGTATTAGAAATTACGGTTTTGGTAATTCCTAATATAATTGTTAATGTAACATCAACACTTTTTGCTGATATAAAATTTGTATAAGAATTTGCTTTTTTATTAAATGTGATTTTGGTTATAACAAAATATAAGTTATAGTTTGGTCATTAATTAATATTTCTATAATTTCTTATTTATTAAATTATAAATTTAACATTAATATGTTAACAAAAATATTTAAAAATGCAAAAAATAAGTTTATAAAATGGTTAATGCATATATAATAAAAGTACATCCTTAATCCACTACAAATTATTGTCAAAAATAATTAATAAAACAACACGAATGAAATTATATTGTTGTTCGGTTAAAAATTATTGAAGTTGATTTTCATGTCATTTTCTTTTTTGCTTCAATCGTTATTGTGGTATCATTTCGATCAATTTCATATTTATTTTTATGTTTTCATATATGTTCTTTTATATATATCTTGTTCTAAAAAGAAAGTAGAGAATTCTCTCAACACCTCTATGTTTTTCTTCTCAATATTCAATCGTTTTAGCATTGTTACATGATCATTTTTAACGGAACAGGTTGACAAATGACATTTTTTTATCGTTATCCTTTTGAGGCTTTTGTTCCTGGTGAACGAGAAGAAGAAACTGACATTTTCTCAGGGATTGATGATGTGTAAATACAATAAAACGACATGAATTATAAACTATCTTAAAGGTATCAAATTCTGCGTTTAAATATAGATTTATTTTGATATCTGAATGTGTATGTATCATAGGTACATTTACAATCAATGTGAGATCAATTCCATGGTCACCGGAGGGGTTATGAACGTAAGAACTATCGTGCAACAATACTCGAGCAACACCATAAGGAAGCTCGTATTTGGAAGTAGGTATTTCGGCAAAGGGAGTCCAGATGGCGGACCCGGGAAAGAAGAGATTGAACATGTTGACTCACTTATGATCAATCTTTCTTACCTTTATGCATTTTGTGTGACGGATTACTTCCCGTTCTTGCGATGGATAACTGATTTCGATGGGCATGAGAGGATCATGAGGAACGCTGTTTGTACCGCAAGAAAACATCAAGATCGTTTGATCGATGAAAGGATTCAACAATGGAAAGATGGTATTAGGACCAAAGAAGAAGACTTGCTTGACATTTTCATCAACCTTAAAAATTCTAATCTAACCACCCATCAAATCAAAGCGCAAATCCACGTAAGATTAGCATAACTTTTGGTGTTTTCAATAACTTTTTTCCATATAATATGCATTTTATATGATTTTTGGGGTGTTACAATATGACAGGAAATAATGCTAGCAGCATTTGATAATCCATCGAATGGTATTGAATGGGCAATCGCAGAAATGATAAACCAACCGAGGATTTTCGATCGAGCACTCCTCGAGCTTGATTCCGTGGTCGGAAAAGATCGGTTGGTGCAAGAATCCGATATACCTAACCTTAACTACATCAAAGCATGTGTCAAGGAGGCTTTCAGGCTACATCCCGTTGCACCATTCAACCTTCCTCACGTGGCGACCGTCGACACCACCGTGGCTGGGTACTTCATCCCAAAGGGTAGTCACGTGCTACTGAGTCGTATCGGACTAGGGCGGAACCCTGACGTATGGGATGACCCGTTAACTTTCAATCCAGATCGTCACATGACCTGCGGTAACGAAGTGGCACTGACCGATCACAACCTTCAGATGTTATCGTTTAGCACCGGTCGACGTGGGTGTTCCGGAGTGTTGTTGGGCTCGACCATGACCGTAATGTTGCTGGCTAGGATGGTCCAAGGCTTCACTTGGGAGTTGCCACCCAATGAACCACAAGTTGATCTCAAGGAGAACCTTCAAGATTTAATAAAGGCTAAGCCATTGTTTGCCCTCGTGAAGCCTCGTCTATCTCACCATTTATACCCCATATGTTGAAAATGGAACTTTACAAATGCCCAATTTCAATTTTGTTTAGGATCAGTTTAAACAAGATTGACTTTTTTCTATGACATCATTGATTTGTTGTTTTCTTCTCAAGATCTGTGTTTGATTTTAGGTTTGATCTATCTTAGTGTGAGTGTTGTATGTGTTGTATGTTAACCCATTGAAGAGTTGCATAAACTATATTTAAACAATAACTTTGCGGTTGTTTTGTGTTGTTTGGGTATAAATTTCTAATGCATATGCAGTCGTTTATGAAACTATTGCCCCAAATTGAAACAAAAGTGATTGTTAAGCATTTCTACTTCTTTCAAGTTGTAACACCCTTAAATTTGGTAAGAGTAACTAATTTAAAATTCAAATATAACATCAAGTGAGGGACAAAACTTCCTCCTACAAATCAAAACTCAATATACCTCAAGTTAAAATTCTATAATTAACCTCAATAAATATAAACTCCAATAAGATACAAGGACTAAACCGAAGTCGGGTGCTACTTAACTCCAATACAAGTTGCTCTTCACAAAGCCAATGCGGAAGACTTCACCAAACTACTCACTTCTCGAGCACACAACTAGCACTTCTCTCTTCACAGTGTCACTAGAACTATTCCCAAACGAAACATGTTGCACATGCCGAAAAATAAAAAGGTTAGGCTAACGCCTAGTGAGTTCAAGAGTTTTACATGAATAAATATATCTTAAAAAGGAAATGAACTACACTTAAAATCATAATCTTTCAAATGATTTACTTTAAACTTGGAGGCGACTCTTTTCCAATATCATGCAATTTCGAAGATGAGCACCTTATTGCAAAGCATTATTTATAAAATGATGCAACCCGAAACTCACCCGCATCGAGAATAGGAATTGACTCCCAATTTAAGAAATGTGGATAAAACGTTGTATCCCAAAACACCCAAGCACGGATGGGGCAAAATACTCAACCCATAAATCATGGTTAATAACCCACATATACAATACGTCACCAAAAACATGGACACTAGTCTCAATACTCACGCGACCATAAATGGAAGGAATCCAAATATCAAAACATGGGAATGACATATTTCATTCAAACCTTAATATACGCGGAGGGAATTCCGATATTAAGGTCATCATTTACAGTCAACCACACAAGCCCAACGATAATAAAGTAAGGCGTTAATATTTACAATATTGTTGGTCGACGACGAGGAGACCCGTATCCGTTGAGAGTGGAGGAACACAAAATTATGTCACTCTTACAACGTTAAGAGCATGACACCTCACGACATAAAAGTCCAAGTTTCCCTACGGCTTCTTAACAAGTTTCACCTCAAGAGTCGGTTGACCTTGATGAACATTACAATGAACTCCACCCCGAAGGCCCGACACACTTAAAGACTACCTCCAAAGCATTACTTCAAGCGGTGGAGGTCCTAGTGCCTACCTCCCAGGTAGCACTTCCAAACTCAACCCTCCTAGTGCCTACTTGAAAAGTTTACAGTCGTAAGACATGGGTCCCAGAGTCCAACCCTACAGTACCCAATTGACTATCAAAATAAACTGACTTACGCGCCTATGGATCCAATGCAACACAGTCTAACATTACATGACTACACATGAATGACCAACGCACTCGAGCATGTAATTAACATCAATATGCAACAAGGTGCATTAGTATGTAAATCGTAACTGGGATCTCCATTGAGCCATTGAAACCGGACAATTGTCCTCCAGACTCTTTTAAGTCAAAACCGAGCTTTAGTGCTCGAAACTCCTTTTTGACCAACAAATAACGGTCCCCAAATAATAAAACACAATTGACTCACGTCATGCAAACACACTCTCCAAAATACATGAATAGACTCCAACAAAATTTAGATTGGGACAAATTATTCTCCAAATGAATTTATACCATTTATTTTTTCAAAAACGTCTCATAACATAAGATTGAGCATGTCCCCCAAACAGACATTAAAAGTGCCCTTATGCCAAATAATTTCCATTTATGCAATAAATGATCAAAACACTTTCATTTATGATTTATTTATCAAGATGCCTAAAATCCCGAATGTGGGTGTTTTGCAAGGTTCATAAAGCCAAACACCTCAAATAATCAAAACCACCAAATGACTCAACAAAGGATAATTTCATGCGAAACACATAAACACTTTAAAAACAAACATTTTGGCATGTACAATGGTTCACAAATCAACTTGAACTCACCTCGCTAGGTTAGGGTAAACCTAGATTTCAAGCCCAAATCCTTAGCCTCTAAGAATGAAGCTTTCACCATCAACAAGTCATCTTCAACAATAAGCTAGCGTTTCCAATTAACCCATTTCTCTAAATCTAAAAGAAATAAACCACCAATAAGTAAAACTCTTTAAATCTACAAAGATCCTCATATAAGAGCTTGAAATATACAAGAACTTACCACATCAAAGTCTTTAACCTCTCACCAACTCTCTTCCATGGGATCTTCCTACTTTCCAAGCTCAAACTTCCAAACATCAAATCTTTGAACTCTTTAGGGCAAATCCATTCCAAGATGTTCCCGAAACTGACATTGGAGCTTCCAAAATCGTTCCAAGAAGAAGAGGAAATGGAAAGGTGTAACACCCTAAAAATGGGCTAACAAAAATTTACGGAAAATGGAAATGTGGTATATAAAAATGTCATAGCATGAGCCTCCCAAAAATGGGGAAATAAGAATACATGTTAATTACAGTTTATAATCTATCGGTAATAAACAACAACCAACTAATTTAATTCCTACAATGGAAATAAGATTACAAAAAGGGTGTCGCCTATAAACCCAAATGATTTCTTCACAAAAAGTGCACCCAATTGCACCATCCCCAAGCTCTCACCAAGTCTGCCTAGACCTTCTTAGGCGCGACGCCACTAGAACCTGAGATACACGTAAGCAATAAACAAGTGTTAGGCCAAAAAGCCTAGTAAGGTTGATGTACATGTAATATGTGCATGAATATCAAATATATAATTCTTTACCAAATATGGTTCACCGAATTCGGGATCCATGGGGGAGACCCATAACACCAATCAAAGTTCACCCAAGAGTCGAGATACCTTAGTGTCCTCTTCCATGAGTGACACCGAAAGGCCCGGCACATTCGGGGGTACAACACGACATTTCCCCAAATGGCGGGGGACTAGGTACATACCAACACGGTGGCACCCAAGACTATGTCCTCCTAATGTCTAGTTGACTTGGTTCATCCATGAAATTCATTTGTGTCAAAATAGCAACTTCATCCTTACAAGGTGTACACAATACCAACATCCTCATATAATCCAAATGTACATAATCATGACATGTAAATACAAGAATTGTAATATCTTACACATCATTCCCTTGTTAGACATCTTAACCATAATAGAGTACATTCACAATGTGGGTATTACCCCTTTTCATCTTGGGTAATCGTAACATATAATTATATGAGAGTAAAAATCACTCTCTCAACCTTCTCATATCAACAATATATTCACATTTATATATTTTAACATTAATCATCCATATCATATAGCAAGATAGGGCAAACTTGTAATACATGAAAACCCTAGCTTCATATAGTAAGAAAGTTATCATTTATGCAAGTAAATACATGTATCTCTTTTATAAAGGTTAGAAACATTCACTATCTAGGTTTTAGATAAAAACCCTAGAAAAATTGATGGAAGGAGAGGAGGTGAATTCTTGAGATTCCAAAGCTTTAATGATGCTCCTTAAATGCTCTCTAGAAGTGAGTAGTTGAAGATTTAATGCACCCTAACTACCTTTAGTACATTAAAGGAGGAGGGAGTGTAAGGATGAGAGAAAGTCGCCTCCTTTAAGCTCCCAAACTAAAACCTAATCTGATTTTGTGAGAAGTGAGTATAAACACGAGCTGGTCTATCCTTTTAAACGTCCAGGCCCTGTGGGCGACATTGCCACGCGATAGTGCCACTGGCATTATCGCCAGGGCATAATCGTGGCCTCAAACCCTCACACGGTACAATCTCGACGATTGTGACCGGCGAGAGTGCCCAAGGGCACAATCATGGTCACTCTCACCCGGGGTATACCGAAACCCCTTAGACCCCTGCGACTATGCCCCCCGCGAATTTAACATGTGTCATTGTCGCCGGCAAGGTCGCCAAGAGGGCTGACGACTCGGTTTCGGTCCAAAAATCCTACTTTGATGACTTCCAACAACACAAACAATTATTAATACGCATGGAGTGCAGTTAAATAAAATAAAACTTACTAAAATGGCATAAAGAGATATAGTCTTAAACCTTGGTCATCTACAAGTTTTCCGGATGTTACAAAAGGGGGGGTGAAAATGAGAGAAAACCCTAAAATCTCAAATCTTAAACTCTCGGACCACTCCCGCGGCTTTGCCCACGACTTGAGGTCGCGGGGGAGCCCGCGCATGTCCCCCTTGTCGACCGCAGCGACTTACGCGGCTTGTGTCGCGACCCAAGGTTGCGCACCAGGCCGCAGGGCTTCTTTTCCCCCGTTTTCCTTCCGATTCTCGTGCCGAATTCAATCCTTGACGGCTCCACTACAATGGGGAGTAAAACCTTATTAAACCTCCATTATGATGGTCATACGATTACGATAGTATGAGTTAAGGGTTTTCCAAAATCATGGACGTTACACAAGTGGATATTGTCATGTACTTTAAATCAAATTGAGTGTTTGTCAAGATCCGTAAAATGTAGGGGAAGGGGGAGTGAGATTGTCACTGGAAATGATCACCAGAATGGTGTTGAGAGAGTCATATGAGAAGGTCATTGTCGTGAGGAATGTTTAGAGTTTGGTATGTTTATATAAAGTTATGTATATATTATAAATATAATATAACAATATATGTATTTATTTTATAATTGAAATTAAAGAAATAATAAGAACACCAAAAGGTCCCTTAGTTAATGGACTTTTTTAACAAAGTTAGTTAGATGGACTAAAAGTGAAATAAATTAACAATCATAACGACTAAAATTGAAATTAGTTTAAAATAAAAACTAGAGTTGATAATACGTGACAACCACATAAACAAAAAATGTAAGTGATAATCAAACGAAAATACCAACCAAAAATAAATTAATGACAAACTTTAGACACAAGTCAATGTCAAACATTAATTAGCATACATTATATACCGTAAAATGATTGTTTTTGTTTGGTTATATGAGAGAGAAAATTTTGGCGTGAATTTAATTATTATGGTATCAATTTCTTTTTCTTTAATATCGTGTACCAATCAATTATATTTGGTATGTAAAATTTTATATTATGTATCGGTCAATTGTATTTGGTTAGTTGGTACCATTTTTTTGCGATTGGTATATTTTGGTATTGGTTCTGTATAAATTTCAAATTACATATATAAAAACATATCATTTTATTCAAAAATTGAGTGATATTGTGAGGTTCTAGGTAACACACGATGTATACGGGATTTTAAGACCATCAACAATGGTGAAACATCTAAGAACTTCCACATTCCATATATTTTTCCTGTCACATCAACAAAATAAGGACCTCAATAAAACTGCACAATGGATGTTCTTACAAAAGTCTCACTTTCCATTTTTTTTATGAAATATAATTCTATTATTATATAAATTTAATATATATATATATAATATTATAAAATTATTAAAATTATTCAAAGATAATTTATTAGAGCATCTCCAACAGCTATGCTAAAAAAAATTGGAATTTTTGCATTTTTGTTGCTACAACAACTATGTTATCCTCTATGCTAAAATAGAGAAATGATGAGAGAGATTGTAAAAATCTTTTAATTTAGAGAAATGTCTAAATAAATAGTTTCCCTCCAAAACTAATTATTACCCTTAAAAAACATTTTTTTCCTCTCCCAACTTTTCATATATTAAATATTTTAATAATATAATTAACTAAGTTAAATATTTTAATAAGATAATTAATACTAGAGTTGTTAAAATAGAATAGTTGTTGGAGTTGGATGTAAAACTTTTTAGACATTTTGATTTTTACTCTATTTTAGAAAAACTTTAGCATAACTGTTGTAGATGCTCTTAGTTCACTTTTCTATATTAATTTTAATTTTTTAATATGGAGGAGGATGATTAAAAAGTGGAGCTTGGGCAACATTGGAAAATTTTGAGGATATTGTGGAATGGGTGGGGTGCATTTGAGAGTCTTCTTGATTCTCAATTTTTTTAAGAAGAGGTGTGAAAATGTGTCTATGGTGCCGTTTGTTTTTTAAGAGGTCTAAAGTCTAAAGTCTTATTTTAGTTATGATTAATAAGAGGTGGTGTGTAAAAAGGTCTGAACGATTCAGACTTAAGAGTCATTAAGGAGTTTTTTTTAAAACAAACAACCCCTATGTGTCCCAAATGCAAGTGTGTTCACATTGAATCAATCACAAATCTCAAATGTTATTGATCTTGATCTTTACAAACTCTCTAGATTCTCTCTCTACAATGTATACAGTGAGTTCTCTATTAAGTTCTTACTGAATCTCTAGCTGCAAGCTTACAAAGAGCAAACCTATTTATACCTGAGGATTACAAAGCAAGGAAACTAATCTACAAAGCTATCGACTTTTACAAATGATATTGAATTTCCACTTATAGCATGTTGACTTAGACTTTCTTTCTTGAGACTTCAAGCTTTCTTACAATGATCTTGAATATAACAATTCTTGCACTAACAGAGTTATATGGTGTCATCTATATATAGAGATAATTATTTTACAACTATTAGTTTACGATTTATATATAACTTTTAATTTTTATTTATATAAGTATTTGACCATAATAATAATAATAATAATAAGATAACTAAAAATTAAACTTATATCAGAGTTCGGGGTGAGGAGATGTAGAGTTGTACCGATGGAATAGAAGCAACTCCACTTTTGATCAATGTTATAAAACCCGGGTTGACCTGGCCGGTTCAACCGGTTGAACCGGGAACCAGTGAAGAGACCGGGTCAATTACGACCGGTTTTTTGGGAAATTACGACACGGATTGAACCGCCGGTTTTTTGATAGAACCGGTTGAACCGGTAAAAACCCGGGTTGACCCGGTTAAAAAAATCAATTTCTTATATTTGTGTTTTTTATGTTTTTTGATTGATGTAAAACTTGTTGTTATGTGTTTTTTAATGTTTTTGGATTGATGTAAAACTTTTTGTTATGTGTATTTTTAATGTTTTAACTTGTGGACATCAAATTCTTGGTTTTATATCTACATATATAAATATATGCAAGAAAATGAAAAATACATAAAATTTCTTGAAACCGGTTGGACCGGTTGAACCGTGACCCAGTCATGTAACAACCCAACAATACGACAACAATAGGAATCGATAAAATGATATTGAACATTCGATAATGAGTTGATATTCAGGTAATTAAAATCATCTAGTTTTTAGTCTATTACAACCGAGAATCTCTATAAGCAAATAAAGAAAAGGTAACTATGTCGCTCTAAAGCCAGACTCCCGCAAACGAGCTTCTAACACTTCTCTTTTCCTTTACCAGATCCGGAAGCAGCTAATTTTCCTGAAAATGGATTTTAGATAAATAGAAAGCGAGGATTAGACCGAGAGGTCTAGTGAATTCCCAACCTCGCTCTTTACAGAGATAAACAACAAAATTCAATAAATAATCAAGATAAATCTCATAACACATTGCCACCGTTTATCCACACGTTAAGGACTACTCGTCCTCGGGGCCCCTAGTAGATCCCCATACGGCCTCCCATGTCGATGTCGTTTATGTGTATAAGGAAACGAATTCCAAATACACCATTCAACCATCCCCGATGGTTATGCGCATATAGCCTTGATCAATACATAATCCAAGGACTCACAACAATGAAACATTGATATAAAGATTGCATTTACGAAAATCAGAATAACAAAAGCCATTTCCAATTTATAAATACGAAGCACTGTTTGTAACACCTCGAAAATCAGAGTAAATTAAAACCTGGAAACCTGACAATAAGACGAATGTAAAACCATTAACTTCCCATAAATGGGATCAGTCCTTAAGACTATACAATCCTATACAAGGATTTTATCAAAAGAATGGGACTTAACAATGCCCAGCAACAATACTAAACAACTCCAAAAACCTCGAGACTCAAAACTCGTCTCTCCAAAAAACCCGGCAACCCACCGCTAATGGAAACCTGATACACATACCATTTGAGAAAAAGTGTCAGACTTAAAGCCTGGTGAGAACATACAGTTTATGAAGCTCAAAAGATAAAGCATTTGCATCAAGATAGTATTTCCAAAGCGATTAAATTTACACATTAGGTCCTTGCCACAAACGGGCTTTTTCGTTATAAACACGCCATAAAAGGACCGAAAACAAAACATTTTACCAAGGATTGTGGCGTAACACAAAGTTAGGCCAAAAATCCGAGTTACGAGCTAAACCAATTGGAGTCCGCGGATACGAATCACAAAGTTCGTGCTACAATGTGAGATCAAGCCCCAAGCGCAAAACCAAGGTATACTCCTTCGCTAGGATCACTATGAACCATGGCTAATATTCGGCCTCACATAACCGTACCAAGTTGCCCTCAAGGAACAAGTGATCCCTAGCTACAATTTTGGGGAATCTAACATCCCAACAATACAGTCTACTCAAAACCTAGGGATCCACTAGTAATGGTAAGGACTCGTCACAACAACGTATGTGACCAACCATAAATAAACATATGGTTACAAACACATTTTTATAAACAAAATGCTATTCCCAGTTCAACTTCTGGTAAGAATGAAAAGCATTTAAAAGAAGTTCCTTTGAATATTTCTTTCGCATAACGCACAGGTAAAACATCATTTTACTTTTAAAATAAGATAAGATCAAAAAGGTAACTTTTGATATGTATACAGTTTAAAATGATAGTAGGAACTCACCTCTGTTTCCTTCTTCTTAACAAGCGCTACCTATGATAACACCGAAAGAATCGGTAAGTCGAAATACAGATAAACCTCTCGTTACTTGAATAGGACTCAAAGACACAGAAGCTAACAACTTAACAGAACCTAAACCGGTCAAAGGACAACTTCGGTCTACAACAACACCGGTCGAACGACCTCCGGTCGGGCACAACCATTCGGTCGAACACCCTCGATCGAACAGGCTTCGGTCGAACACACCATTCGGTCGAACGACCACCCGGTCGAACGACCACCCGGTCGAACGACCTCCGGTCGATCGACCATCGCCTTGTTCATCAAGAACAGCAATGCAGAACCCAGATTCAACCCAGATCCAAATGAGAAAATACTCAGATCTCAAAATGGAACGGTTCAAAACCTTCACAACGAGATTCTACACGGCTAAAAGCATTCAGATCAAAGCATTAAGCTAGATTCGTACCTCGATTTGCCCGAGACGATCGACCCAAAACAAAGCTTCTCCTGCACTCTTCCTTTCTCTCTGACTTCTCAAAACCAAGAAACTGATATTTGTGATATAAATCAAAATATCTAATTTGATTTGTATTTATATAGCCCAAGTTACAGAATACCCCCTTGAACTTTGGGTAAAGGTCAACTTCTCACCCAATCCCAAAAATTCAGGGTGTTACAATCCTCCCCAACTTGGGAATGATTTCGTCCCCGAAATCCAACTATATAAAGAGATGAGGATATCTACGCTTCATATCCTCTTCAGATTCCCAAGTCACATTTGCTCCTCGGTGGTGCTTCCACTGCACCTTGACCAAAGTGACTTCTTTATGACGCAACTTCTTAGACTTTTTATCCAAGATGGCGTCGGGTTCTTCCACACAACGGTTACCTTCGTCTACCCTTAGCTCTGAAAGGGGAATGACGCTGTCTTCTACCGCCAAACACTTCCGGATGTAGCAGACATGAAACGTGTTGTGTATTCTACTCAACTCCGGTGGCAGTTCCAACTGGTAGGCCTGCAACCCTACACGCTTAAGTACTTTGAAAGGTCCGAGGAAACGAGGACTCAGCTTCCCACGTTTTCCGAACCGTATGATGCCCTTCCATGGCGATACCTTAAGCATAACGCGGTCGCCTACCTGGAATTCCATCGGTCGCCTCTTCTTATCGGCATAGCTCTTCTGACGATCTTGAGCCGCTTTCATCCTCTCTCGAATGCACTTGACCTTATCGACAGTCTCTTGCACGATTTCAGGTCCGGCGAACTGCTTCTCTCCCGCTTCTAGCCAACACACGGGAGTCCGACACTTTTGCCTATACAGTGCTTCAAAAGGTGCCATCCCAATACTCGAGTGGTAGCTATTGTTGTAAGCGAACTCCACCAAAGGCAGGTGAGAGTCCCAACTACCCCCGAAATCGATGACACAAGACCTCAACATGTCTTCCAAGGTTTGGATTGTTCGTTCGTTCTGCCCGTCAGTCTGCAGATGGTAAGCCGTACTCAACTTAACTCGCGTACCAAGCTCTTTCTGAAACCCATCCCAGAAGTTCGAAGTGAACCGACTGTCGCGATCCGACACGATCGACAAAGTTATTCCATGCCTCGAGACCACTTCATCGATATAAAGCTTCGCCAACTTATCCATCGGTAAAGTCTCGCGCATAGGCAGAAAGTGAGCGCTCTTCGTCAATCTATCCACTATCACCCAGATGGTATCGTGTCCCCGAAGAGTTTTAGGCAACTTCGTCACGAAGTCCATGGTGATATGCTCCCACTTCCACTCGGGAATCTCTAAGGACTGAAGACTCCCATACGGTCGCTGATGTTCGGCTTTGACTTGCGAACACGTCACACAACGCTCAACGTAACGCGCCACATCAAGCTTCATCACCGGCCACCAATAGTGCAACTTCAAGTCCCTGTACATCTTCGTACTTCCCGGGTGAATGGAATACTTGGACTTGTGTGCGTCTTCTAGCAACAGCTCACGGTTTCCCCCAACCTTGGGCACCCACACACGACCGCTGAACAGTTTCACCCCACGGCTATCTTCCGTTAAGAGTAAACGTTGTTTTGTCATGACTTCCTCTTTGAGATTCTCTTCTAACAATGCTTCCATCTGAGATGTCTTGATCTTCTCAACAAGACTAGACACTAGCTCGATTCTTGAATGGGTAGCCCGAATACTCCCGCTATAGTCCTTCCGACTTAGCGCATCGGCCACCACGTTTGCCTTACCGGGATGGTAAAGCAATTCACAGTCGTAATCTTTCAACAACTCGAGCCACCGCCTTTGCCTCATATTCAGCTCTTTCTGACCAAAGACATACTTCAGGCTCTTGTGATCCGTGTAAAGAGTACACTTCGTGCCGTAGAGGTAGTGTCGCCAAAGCTTCAAAGCGAACACCACTGCTACTAACTCCAGATCATGAGTTGGATAATTCTGCTCGTGTATTTTGAGTTTCCTCGAGGCATAAGCGATTACCTTGCCTCGTTGCATCAACACACAACCCAATCCCATCTTTGAAGCGTCGCTGTAAACCACGAAATCTTCCGACCCTTCAGGCAAAGATAAGATCGGAGCTTCACACAATTTCTTCTGAAGAATCCGGAATGCCTTCTCTTGGGCCTCTGCCCATTCAAACTTCACATTCTTCCGAGTCAGAACTGTCAAGGAAGAAGCGATCTTCGAAAAGTCTTGAATGAATCTCCTGTAGTATCCCGCCAGACCCAAGAAACTTTGAATCTCTGACGGACTCTTAGGAGGCTCCCAATTCATCATTGCTTCAATCTTGGAGGGATCTACTTTCACTCCGTCCCGAGTGACTACGTGTCCCAGAAATTGAACTTCTTTAAGCCAAAAGTCGCATTTGGAAAACTTGGCGTACAATCTCTCTTTTCTCAACACTTCCAGAACTTCACGCAAGTGCTGCTCGTGCTCTGTCTCACTCTTGGAGTACACGAGTATGTCGTCAATGAATACAATGACCGACTTGTCGAGGAATGGTCGGCACACTCTATTCATCAAGTCCATGAACACCGCTGGTGCGTTCGTCAGGCCAAAAGGCATTACAAGGAACTCGTAATGGCCGTAACGCGTTCTGAAAGCCGTCTTCGGAACATCTTCTTCTCTCACCTTCACTTGGTGATAGCCTGATCGTAAGTCGACTTTGGAAAAACAACCCGCTCCTTGAAGTTGATCGAACAAGTCGTCTATTCTCGGAAGCGGATACCTGTTCTTCACTGTAGCTTTGTTCAACTCACGATAGTCGATGCACATTCTCATTGTGCCATCCTTCTTCTTAACAAATAAGACCGGAGCTCCCCAAGGTGACGAACTCGGTCTTATGAATCCCTTCTCAAAAAGCTCTTGGAGTTGTGCTACCATCTCTTGCATCTCCGACGGCGCTAAACGGTAAGGTGCTTTAGCGATCGGTGCAGCGCCTGGCACAAGATCAATCCGAAACTCTACCTGACGATCGGGCGGCAACCCGGGCAAGTCGTCCGGAAAGACATTTGGATACTCCCGCACGATCTTCACATCTTCCAGCTTGGACTTCTCAAACTTGGCATCGATCACATAGGCTAGGAAAGACGAACATCCTTTTACTAGACACTTGCGTGCTCTTGCCATTGTGATTATTGCCACTTCACCCTTTCTCTTTTCACCATAGATGACCACGACCTCTCCAGAGGGGTTGGGAAGTCGAATCATCTTCTTGGAACACACGAACTCGGCCTGATTGTTTGACAACCAATCCATACCGATTACAACATCAAAACCCCCGATTGACATTGGTAGCAGATCGATCGGGAATTCTCTTCCCTCGATGCTAAGAGCACACTGCTTCAGAACTTCGTGGATCAGAACTTGCCTACCATCTGCTATTTCTACCACTAATGCATCCTCAAGACTAGTAGTGGGCATAGCAAATTTCTGACGGAACAATTCAGATACGAAAGAGAAACTAGCACCCATATCGAATAAAATACGAGCAGGTACAGAGTTTATAAGAAAAGTACCCGATACCACATCAGCGGATGCCCTAGCCTCTTCGGCCGTCATCTGAAAAGTTCGGCCCTGAACCTTCGGAGGGTTCTCCTTCCTTGCTGGCGCACTACTCGACGCAAGCTTCGGGCAATCTTTCCTCACGTGCCCCGGTGCCTTGCACTCATAACAGATGGGTCTCCTGACCGGGCAATCTCTGACCGTATGCCCAGGCTTCCCACACTTATAGCAAGTTTGAGAACTGTTACTGCAGTTACCGTGATGCTTGGTCCGACACCTCGGGCACCACCTTGCTTCCTGGTAACTGCCGAAATTGCGGTTTCCAACAAAAGGTCTAGTCCGCTTGGGAGGTACTGAACTGCTCTCCCACTTTATTTTATCAGACACCACCACCGAACTCTCAGACTTGCTTTTCGCGAACATCTCTTCCATGAACTGAGCTTCTTCCACCATCTCTCGGAGGTTAGAAGCTTTGAAATTATGCACCATTGATTGCATATCCGCTGGCAAGCCGTTGAGATAAGCTTTCATCTTGTCTTTCTCTGTTGGGGCAGCATGCCCCACCAGACCTAGTTTCTCCATAAATTTACGGGTGTACTCCCTCACCGTCAGGCTTCCCTTCACCAAGGACCGGAATTCTTTCTCAATTCGGTCCATCGTTCTCTCGTTGCAAAACTCTTCTAGCAGCTTCTTCTTGAACTCGGCCCAAGACAACTGAGCCAACACTTCAGGAGATAGAGTGGATTGGATGATATTCCACCAGATGAGTGCAGTGTCCCTCAGCAGTTGGGTACCAAACCGCACCCTCTGATCATCACCACATTCGGAAGAGCCAAAAGCTTGCTCGACCGCTCGGATCCACTTAACGCACACCACCGGGTCATCAGAACCGAAGAATTCTGGCGGTCCGCAGCCTAGAAAGGACTTATAGGAACAACTCTTCCTGTTCCCCTGAGCTCCAGAAATCCCCCGCTCTACCGACACGACCCTTATACCATCACCTCCAGAACCTGCTACGACTTTCTCCACAACCATCTCACTTCTCCGATTGTTTACGTCGCGGTCCTCCATTGCTTTCAGCAGAAACTCTTGCTGCTTCGCCATCTCTTCTCTCATTCCCAACATCACGCTGGCTAACAACTCTGACTGGGGATTAGCATCCCCGATTACTGGGTGGGACGAAGCCAGGTCTACTCTCAGAATGACCTCTGGCCCCCCTCCTAGTACTTGCTGAACGGGTGGTCGAACGATAACCTCAACTCCTTCCGGCTGACCCGCTGTAGAGGTGTCGCTTCCTGACCATCAGCACGAGCACGCGGTCTTCCACGCGTACCTACCATTCTGAACTGCTACACGGGGCAGTGGAAGAGATAAGAAAAGATAGAAAAACACGAAAGGAAAACGTACTACCACATTACCAAATGTCATATTAATAGCAATTCAAGGACTCTTACGTACAATATCCTCATAATAACATTACCTAAATGAAATTATGAACATACAGCACATAATGGTTCTTGTCACCACTACTACAACGCCTGATAAACGTACTTTCCGTCGACTCTAAGACTAACCCAACTTAGGGGCTCTACCCAATTCTCGCGGATCAATTCTTAGTATACGCAGTCTAAGTCTAGACATCTTACATTCATGCCTAGTTCTCTTAAACTAGGGCTCTGATACCAACTTTTAACACCTCGAAAATCAGAGTAAATTAAAACTTGGAAACCTGACAATAAGACGAATGTAAAACCATTAACTTCCCATAAATGGGATCAGTCCTTAAGACTATACAATCCTATACAAGGATTTTATCAAAAGAATGGGACTTAACAATGCCCAGCAACAATACTAAACAACTCCAAAAACCTCGAGACTCAAAACTCGTCTCTCCAAAAACCCCGGCAACCCACCGCTAATGGAAACCTGATACACATACCATTTGAGAAAAAGTGTCAGACTTAAAGCCTGATGAGAACATACAGTTTATGAAGCTCAAAAGATAAAACATTTGCATCAAGATAGTATTTCCAAAGCGATTAAATTTACACATTAGGTCCTTGCCATAAACGGGCTTTTTCGTTATAAACACGCCATAAAAGGACCGAAAACAAAACATTTTACCAAGGATTGTGGCGTAACACAAAGTTAGGCCAAAAATCCGAGTTACGAGCTAAACCAATTGGAGTCCGCGGATACGAATCACAAAGTCCGTGCTACAATGTGAGATCAATCCCCAAGCGCAAAACCAAGGTATACTCCTTCGCTAGGATCACTATGAACCATGGCTAGTATTCGGCCTCACATAACCGTACCAAGTTGCCCTCAAGGAACAAGTGATCCCTAGATACAATTCTGGGGAATGTAACATCCCAACAATACAGTCTACTCAAAACCTAGGGATCCACTAGTAATGGTAAGGACTCGTCACAACAACGTATGTGACCAACCATAAATAAACATATGGTTACAAACACATTTTTATAAACAAAATGCTATTCCCAGTTCAACTTCTGGTAAGAATGAAAAGCATTTAAAAGAAGTTCCTTTGAATATTTCTTTCGCATAACGCACAGGTAAAACATCATTTTACTTTTAAAATAAGATAAGATCAAAAAGGTAACTTTTGATATGTATACAGTTTAAAATGATAGTAGGAACTCACCTCTGTTTCCTTCTTCTTAACAAGCGCTACCTATGATAACACCGAAAGAATCGGTAAGTCGAAATACAGATAAACCTCTCGTTACTTGAATAGGACTCAAAGACACAGAAGCTAACAACTTAACATAACCTAAACCGGTCAAAGGACAACGTCGGTCTACAACAACACCGGTCGAACAACCTCCGGTCGAACGACCTCCGGTCGGGCACAACCATTCGGTCGAACACCCTCGATCGAACAGGCTTCGGTCGAACACACCATTCGGTCGAACGACCACCCGGTCGAACGACCACCCGGTCGAACAACCTCCGGTCGATCGACCATCGCCTTGTTCATCAAGAACAGCGATGCAGAACCCAGATTCAACCCAGATCCAAATGAGAAAATACTCAGATCTCAAAATGGAACGGTTCAAAACCTTCACAACGAGATTCTACACGGCTAAAAGCATTCAGATCAAAGCATTAAGCTAGATTCGTACCTCGATTTGCCCGAAACGATCGACCCAAAACAAAGCTTCTCATGCACTCTTCCTTTCTCTCTGACTTCTCAAAACCAAGAAACTGATATTTGTGATATAAATCAAAATATCTAATTTGATTTGTATTTATATAGCCCAAGTTACAGAATACCCCCTTGAACTTTGGGTAAAGGTCAACTTCTCACCCAATCCCAAAAATTCAGGGTGTTACACTGTTTAAAAATTAAGGGAACTCACCTGATGACGAAATTTCCGATACTTGACGATCCCTAAACTTGCAATTTAATCCTAAAGTCCAATATGATACATTTTGGGTTAATCAACTGGAATAAATATTGATTTTCTACGTCTGTACAGGACCCCGATCGCTAAGATCCCGGTCGCTACCCAACTCCGGGCGCTAAGACCCCGGTCACTACACTCATCCCGGTCACGGGAGACACCGATCGAGGTTCATCCCGGTCGAAGAGACCCAATTTCTCGGCCAAAAATTGCTTAATCATACTACATACGACGGCGATTAACAGGTGCATCTTCGCTGTTAACAAACTAATATCAAGTGCCAAACCATCTAAATCGAGTTATATCCTAAAACACAGAGCCCCGATCGAAAACAAAGGGACTCGGGCTCTGGTTCGGTGACTCCGGTCCCTTACCCCCAGTTCAATAGAACAGCACAGATAATCTAGAAACCCAAATCTTTCAAACCAAAAGGTAGAGAGGAAACTAGAATTAAGATTTTGATGCTTACCTCACGTTGATAAGTTTCCGCAGGTTCTGATCTTGACTTCGGCTCTCGACTTCGATCGGCTCCCTATCTCCCTCCTCAAATCGCCGCACACAGCTTTCACACACACAACACTAAACTTCTCAAGGACTTCAAAGAACAAAAGATAGGGTTTTAGGCCTAAAATTGGGCCCATTAAGGTTATTTACACTCAGGCCCATCTCATTTTCTTATTTTCTCCTCAACTTGATTTTCTCAAATTTTCTAACCAACCTACCCAAAATAAACGAGTGTTACAACTCTTCCTCCCTTAAAAGTATTCTGTCCCGGAATTTTCCTTGGCAAACAGGTGCGGATGTTTAGACTTCATTTTCGACTCCAATTCCCACGTAGTTTCTCGTCCCTTGTGAAACTTCCACTAAACTTTCACTAAGTTAATCTCTTTCGTCCTTAGTCGCTTAACCTTACGATCCACAATAGACTCGGGCTCTTCGACGAAATTCAGCTTCTCATCCACTTGAACATCTCGCAGTGGTATTGCCGTATCCACATCTGCGAGACACTTTCTCAAGTTAGCGACATGGAAAGTGTTGTGTATGCCCTTCAGTTCATCGGGTAAATCCAACCTATATGCCACCAGGCCAACACGTTCGATAATTTTAAATGGGCCAATAAACCGGGGACTTAATTTCCCTTTCTTCCCAAACCGGATTACCCCTTTCCACGGCGATACCTTCAGCATTACGTTATCACCGACCTGAAACTCTAAATCTTTACAACGTTTGTCCGCATAACTCTTTTGACGGTCGCGCGCCACTTTCAGTCTTTCACGTACTTGGACGATTTTATCTGAAGTCACCTGCACTAACTCTGGTCCGGCCAACTGTCGTTCTCCAACCTCGTTCCAAAACAGAGGAGTTCGGCATTTCCTACCATAGAGCATTTCATAAGGAGCTGCTTTGATGCTGGCATGATAACTGTTATTGTAAGCAAACTCGATCAGTGGTAGGTGGTTTTCCCACGAACCTTAGAAGTCC
The DNA here is from genome assembly GCA_954870635.1 of Arctium minus. Classification (NCBI taxonomy): domain Eukaryota; kingdom Viridiplantae; phylum Streptophyta; class Magnoliopsida; order Asterales; family Asteraceae; genus Arctium; species Arctium minus. Next base: position 1,657,296 of record OX941092.1, on the reverse strand, counting down.
AGAACACATGCCCTCAGCATGTCCTCCAGGGTCTGGATAGTCCTCTCACTCTGGCCGTCAGTCTGTGGGTGATAAATTGTGCTCAATTTGATCTTTGACCCCATCTCTCGCTGGAAGCTTTTCTAGAAAACTGACGTGAATCGACTGTCTCGATCAGATACGATTGACAATGGCACACCGTGACGAACCACAATTTCGTCAATATATAGTTTTTCAAGTCTTTCCATAGAGTAAGTCTCCTTGATAGGCAAAAAGTGCGCTGACTTGGTAAGTCAGTCCACGATGACCCAAATTGCGTCATACCCCTTCGGAGTCCTAGGTAGTTTAGTCACAAAATCCATTGTGATCTGCTCCCATTTCCAGACAGGGATGTCTAATGGTTGGAGCTTCCCGTACGATCGTTGATGTTCCACTTTTACCTGCAGGCAAGTCAAACATCTTTCCACGTAATACGCTACGTATTTCTTCATACTCGGCCACCAATATTCTAATTTCAGGTCCCTGTACATCTTGTTCGTCCCTGGATGAATTGAATACTTCGACTTATGAGCTTCCGCTAAAATGACCTTTCTTAAATCTCCATACTTCGGAATCCAAATCCTTCCGTTGTAGCACTTTAATCCCCGGTTGTCCTCTATCAACGATTCCTTAAGACCTACCATTCTTTCAGCTTTAAGGTTTTCGGGTTTCAAGGCTTCCGCCTGGAATCTCTTGATCTCATCTAAAAGAGTTGATGTTACTTCCACTCTGGTGGTTATCATCATCAGCCTTTCACTCCTTTCCTTTCGACTTAAGGCGTCTGCGACCACGTTGGCTTTTCCTGGGTGGTATTCGATCTTACAGTCGTAATCTGTTAGTAACTCCATCCATCTTCGCTGACGCATGTTCAGCTCTTTCTGGTCGAACAAATGACAGAGGCTCTTATGATCCGTGAATATTCTGCATTGCGTCCCATAAAGGTAGTGCCTCCAAATCTTAAGTGCAAAAACAACAGCGGCCAACTCTAAATCATGAGTAGGGTACCTCGTTTCATGGTCTTTCAACTGACGTGATGCATACGCGATTACTTTTCCCCGATGCATTAGGACACATCCCAAACCTAGCCTGGACGCATCGCTATATACTACTAGGGGTGAGCAAAACCCGATCCACCCGAATTACCCGACCAGACCCGAACCGAAAAACACACCCAAAGAGACAACCCGAGGAACCCGACTATCCGATACCCGTGGCCCGAAAGAATGATCGGATATGTAGGATCGGGTTGGGTATATATCTCACCCACCCGAATCCGTCTGAATATCTGATATAAATTATTTTTTTAATTTATTATTAATTCATAAATATGAATACAAATACAAATTTCCCCCAAATCAAAACCTAATTCATTTTCTATCAGACCTTCACCCATCCACTCCACGACTCCTCTCCCTGACCTACGCACGTCACCGGCCGCCGCAAGCACTTATGCCACCGGCCACCGCTCAAGAACTCATGGAAGTCCAACTATCCACCACCCTTTTCTTCTTCCTCACCACAACACTCTTACTTTCTCTCACCCATAAGCACTCATGCCACATCTGCTGGAAACTTTCTCCCACCAACCACCGCTTCAAGCCTTCAACCAGACAACCATCGTTGGAAACTTTCTCCGACGACACCGATTACAATTTACATCCGCCGCTCAAGCAATCAGTCATGCCACCGGCCATCGATTGGTAAATGCCTCAGCCTTCAATTTCTTTAGATTATTTGCTATTTTACTTGGGGAGTAGGATTTGCTAAATATCACAGATACATTTGAAAAAATAAAGTTGCATCTAATGTAGATTTAGGGTTAGTCCTTTTTTTAGTCGGATAAACCCGAAAATACCCGATAAATCCGAATTTTTCGGGTTAGTCATTTTTTCGGTCGGATTTCGGGGCTAATTCCTTTCATCCGATACCCGATCAGGTTTTGGGTTTTCGGCCCCGAACCGACCCGACCCGACCGATGCACACCCCTATATACTACAAAGTCTTATGTACCATCCGGCAGCGCCAAAATCGGAGCGCTACTTAACATATCCTTGAGTTTTTGGAAATCTTCCTTCTGGACTTCCATCCAGACAAACTTCGCATTCTTTTTCGTCAACGAGGTCAACGGTGTAGATATTCGAGAGAAATCTCTAATAAACTTTCGGTAGTACCCTGCTAGACCCAAAAAACTTCGCACTTCAGAGGGTGTCTTTGGTGCTTCCCAACCGCGAATTGCCTCTACCTTTGTCGGGTCCACCTTGATTCCATCTTGGGACACGACGTGTCCTAGGAAATGCACCTCCCGCAGCCAAAATTCGCACTTCGAAAACTTTGCATAAAGTCGCTCTCTCTTCAACAATTCTAAGACTGTTGGCAGGTGCTCCTCATGATCCTCCTCGGTCCTTGAATATACTAGGATATCGTCAATAAACACGATCATGAACTTATCTAGATAAGGTTGACACACCCGGTTCATCATATCCATGAAGGATGCAGGAGCATTCGTTAATCCGAATGGCATTACGAGGAACTCATAATGTCCATATCTGGTACGGAAGGCGGTTTTCGGGATATCCTCCTCCTTCACCTTGAGCTGATGATAACCGGACCTTAGGTCGATTTTGGAGAAGAAACTGGCTCCCTGAAGCTAATCGAATAGGTCGTCTATCCTTGGAATCGGATACTTATTCTTGATCGTCAACTTGTTGAGTTCTCGATAGTCTATGCACATTCGCATAGATCCGTCCTTCTTCTTCACAAAAATAATCGGCGCTCCCCACGGAGATGTACTAGGCCTTATAAATCCTTTCTCCAGCAATTCTTGCAATTGCGACATCATTTCTTTCATTTCTGAGGGTGCTAACCTATACGGTGCACGCGTTATCGGTGCGGCACCGAGAACTAGATCAATCTGAAATTCGACCTGATGATCGGGAGGTAGATCTGTCAAGTCCTCCGGAAATATATCCGGGTACTCGCTTACTACACGCACATCCTCTATCCTACTCTTTTCTTTCTTAGCATCTAACACATATGCTAAAAATCCCTCACACTCTTTCCTCAAACTTCTATTCGCCTTGATCATAGAGATCAAGCTAGAATTCTTGTCCCGCCTATCTCCATAAATCACTACTACACCTTTCCCCGATAAAACCATACGAATCATCTTCTTATTACAGATTATACTAACCTCATTCCTAGCCAGCCAGTCCATCCCAAGAACTACATCAAACTCTCTCATCGGCATAGGGTATAGTACCACCGGTACCAAACTCCCTTCGATATCTACCACGCATCCCTCAAACACCTCCCTAACCAACACCTGATTAGCATCGGCGGTTTCTACCCCAAACTCTCGCCCTAACCGCTTAGGCTTTAATCCCAAATACTGAGCAAATGTGGGGGATACGAAGGAACAAGTCGCTCCTGAGTCAAATAATACTCTAGCACAAGTGGAGTTTACCAGAAACGTACCTGCTAACACATCTGGCACCTCCTCCGCCTCAGTAGCTGTCATGTTAAAGGCTCTCCCTTTCGGGTGAGTCGGCTCCCATTTCTTCTCTTCCCTTCTCCCTCCCCCACGTTCCCCAGACTGAACTGGTCCTCCCCGCTTGACTTGTGGGCACTCCGAACGAAGGTGATCTGGTGACCCGCACTAGTAACAGTTTTTTTTGGGCAATCCCAAGACATGTGCCCCGGTAACCCACACTGAAAACACGACCTTTCCCCTGGAATACAATCTCCCCGATGCACTCTTTGACATTTCCCGCAAGGCTTTTCTCCAACTCCATGCCCCATCCTCAACTCTGGTTTGAAACTCTTACCTTTCCTTGGATCTGCCGTCGGTCCTTCCCACTTTCTCTTGTCGCCCACCCTGTCAGTTAATTGGCGGTTCTTTTCTTTCTCAGTCATTTCGGCCGTGTGTACGGCAGCCTGAAAAGTTGCTGGTTCCCTCGCAGAAACCCATTCACGCATGTTGCTTTTCAATCCGAAAATGAATCGTTCCACCCTAGCCTCCTCATCCGGCACGTAGGATCCAGCAAAACGGGACTTCTCGATGAACTTGTTGGTGTACTCCCTTTCTGACATACCTCCCTGTTCCAACCCCATAAATTCTTCCTGTAACTTCTTCACTGCCGCCATAGGACAAAACTGTGCTTTAAATTTACTCACGAAAGTCTCCCAGGACATGCCTTCAGCGGCAACCACTCCTAATCCCATTGTTTCAGCATCCCACCATAAGGTGGCTTCAGACCTCAGCATGGATAAAGCATACGTTACCTTATCTTCCCCGGCACACTTGCTGGTAGCAAACACCAGCTCCATCTCCTTTATCCATTTCATCACTAAAATTGGGTCACACTCTCCTTTGAAAATAGGAGGTTTGCAGGCCGCAAACTCTTTGTTACTGCATCCTTTTACCCCTACCTTAGATGTCGTCTCAGCCATCGATAAAGAGTTACCCCCCACTTCCGTTACTGGCGGACTTGACAGTTCAGTCACTTCCCTACTTTCGCTCTTATCCTTACTTCCAGAAACTGATTTCTCTTGATGCGCCAACAGTGCTTGTAAAGTCTCCTGAAGTTTCCCCATTTCCGCAACAAATGTTTCATGGGTTACAAAGGCCTGGTTCCTACCGCGACCCCTGGCCCTTACAGCTCCTCGCCCTCTCACAGTGGTTGAGCTCTCCTGATGCGACGTTTCTCTATTAACAGGTGCATCTTCACTGTTAACAAACTAATATCAAGTGCCAAACCATCTAAATCGAGTTCTATCCTAAAACACAGAGCCCCGATCGAAAACAAAGGGACCCGGGCTCTGGTTCGGTGACTCCGATCCCTTACCCCCAGTTCAATAGAACAGCACAGATAATCTAGAACCCCAAATCTTTCAAATCAAAAGGTAGAGAGGAAACGAGAATTAAGATTTTGATGCTTACCTCACGTTGATAAGTTTCCGCAGGTTCTGATCTTGACCTCGGCTCTCGACTTCGATCGGCTCCCTATCTCCCTCCTCAAATCGCCGCACACAGCTTTCACACACACAACACTAAACTTCTCAGGGACTCCAAAGAACAAAAGATAGAGGTTTAGGCCTAAAATTGGGCCCATTAAGGTTATTTACACTCAGGCCCATCTCATTTTCTTATTTTCTCCTCAACTTGATTTTCTCAAATTTTCTAACCAACCTACCCAAAATAAACGGGTGTTACAAGTCAGCACACCGGGTCAACCAAAAAACCGGTTTTTAAAACATTGCTTTTGATACTTTTATTATTAATTTATATTTAATCTTATGTTTTTAAATATAAAGATGTAGTTACATTGATTTAAAAGAAGTGACAAAGAGATATGTTTTAGTTTGAATTTGATGATATGAATTGCATTACTCATTTTGCAACAATTTTAAATTTTAATATAAATGTACAAGTATTTAAAACTTTAGTACGAATAAATACATAAAAATTTAAATAAAACGAAAAGCAAACAAAATAAGTAAACTCGGCCCAACCCCACGTCCTTCCCGATCACCGATTCTATGACTGTTGCTGCATATTTCATCTTCTTCCTACGCCCATCTACATCCCTTTGATGAATAACCTCATCGTCCATCCTAGGGGTGTAAACGAGTTGAGCTTTTAACGAGCTACTCGAGCTCGAGCTTGTATATCTCAAGCTCGAACTTAATACTTCACGAGCCCGAGTCGATCTTAGATACAAAATAAAGCTCGTTTAACTTAACGAGCCGAGTTTCATAACACCAATGCTCGACTGTCGACTTGGCTCGTTTGTAAACTCGATTAAATTTTTTCAAGCCGAGCCCAGCCATCCGAGCATACACTTTATCGAGCCAAGCATGCTCATATGTTTATAAATCATACAATAAAAATATAAAAATTATCAACCTCGAGTCAATAAACGAGTTAATCGATCACGAGTTTGAACCCATAAACGAGCATCAATCTCAAGCTCGATAACTCAAAAAATACCGTACATTGGAAAAGTTATTCAAGTTCGAGCTCGAGCCTAGTATTATTTTTATTCAAGCCGGACTCGAATAACCTACTACTCGACTTGACTCGTTTACACTCGAATAACCATGGAAGAAGAACATTTCAAGTTTGGTTTTAGAATACTTTTGTCCTCCGATTTCACAATTTTTTTTTAATTATTGATATGATGGCTTTTTAGTATCCTTCTTTTTAATTAATAATTTTTTTTTTAAATTTGTCACAATCACAATCATATTAAATTAGCCGATTACCTGTTAAATCGGTCAATGGAACCTTCAATTATACCAAAGTTTGTTTCGGGTCCTTAAATGATGATTTTTTTGAAAGTTTATTCTTCAAAATAAGAATCAGACTAAAATTGTTTTCATTTTAATGCAATTTTTCATTTATAAAATAAATAGTCTTATTGCTTCTATTTTTAAAGTTCATCATTAACTCTTATCAATTAAAACAAAAAATTAAACTTCAACTTTAACACTTCCTAAAAAGCAAATATTTTACCAACTTTGATCTCCCATTTAAAATGATTCAAGATTTGATCTTTGAAGACTATTTGTTGGTACTTTTTTCAAGAATAAATGGCTTTAGGATAATTGACACGTTTCTTAAAAAACCTTGCACTTTTGTCCACAACTTTTTCTTTATTCTTTTCTATTTATAGTTATATTTGACATTTAATTATCAACAAATATGGGTTTTCTTATTCGCAACCCATATTTCTTACATACATCCTACCGTTCTCAACACCGGCCACCGCTTCCACCTGGTCCTAAACCGTTGCCCTTAATCGGCAGCATAATCACGATGCTTCAAAACAAACCGACGTTCAGATGGATACACAAGATGATGGACGAAATGGGTACCAAGATTCTATGCATTCGCCTTGGAAACACCCATGTTATAATCGTGAGCGATCCAAAGATTGCTCGTGAGTTCTTGAAGGAAAAAGATGAGCTCTTCTCATCAAGGCCAAATTGCATGTCGGGTTATTTGACAAGCGGTGGTTACTTGACCACCGCCCTTGTTCCAGCAAGTGATCAACAATGGAAGAAGATGAAGAAAATCCTAGCCACTGAATTTCTTTCTTTAACCAGACACAAGTGGTTGAAAAATAAGCGAGACGAAGAAGCCGATAATTTACTTAGGTAAGTGCACAGTTTAGTATGCATACTTAATTAGACCATACACCTCGACAATTTATTGTCGAATTGCTAAAGTATCATGCAGATAAAAAGTGTTTGATGTGACACGTTTGTATTAGGAATTATGGTTTTGGTAATTTCTAATATAATTGTTAATAACATCGCACTTCTCGCTAATATGATATAAAAAAATGTATAAGAAATTGTTTTTTTTTATAATCGCTATTGTCCCATCATTTTTTCTATTATATACTTGTGTATAAAAAATGTATGAATTGTTTATCAAAATTTATTTTGATTATTGAAAAAAAAAATATAAGTTATAGTTTGGTCATTAATTAGTTAATATTTCTATAATTTCTTATTTATTAAATTATAAATTTAACATTAATATATAAACAAAAATATTTAAAAATGCAAAAATAAGTTTATAAAATGGTTGATGCATACATAATAAAAGTACATACTTAATCCATTACAAATCATTGTCAAAAATAATTAATAAACAACACGAATGAAATTATATTATTGTTCGGTTAAAAACTATTGAAGTTGATTTTCGTGGCATTTTTATTTTTACTTTAATTGTTGTTGCAGGATCATTTCCATCAATTTCATAATAATTTTTACGTTTTCATATATGTTCTTTTATATTTATCTTGTTCTAAACAGGAAGTAGAGAAGTCTCTCAACACCTATACGTTTTTTCTTCTCAATATTCAATTATTTTAACATTGTTACATGATCATTTTTAACGGAACAGGTTGACAAATGAAAAAAAAATTCTTTATCTTTTTGAGGCTTTTGTTTCTAATGAGGTGGGATTAATGCCCGCGCGTTGCTGCGGATGGAAAGAAGTATTAAGACCATAAATTTGAGCATGACCAATTATGAGAACAAAACATTTTGTGTCTGTTAGCAGCATGACTATAATTTACAAAATGCCTTATGAGGATGATGTGTGTGTATGATAGGAAGCGAAAATAAATTGGCAAATGGTACATTACATCATTAAACCTAAAAAAAGTTACATTGTTATTAAACCTAAATTAAATTATAATAAAAATATGAATTAAACAAATTTTACATCATTATTAAACATAAAATAAATTATGATAAATTACTTTATTAATAAATAAAAAGTTGGTGCGTGAATCACCTACGACTATGTGCTTGGATTGATGGGGAAGGTGGAAGGTTTTGGGTTGGAGAAGACACAGTCATTGAGATGCGATGCATGTTAAGGGATCTTTATTTTATGCATATATAATAAAAATAATTTTTATAATATAACTTTTATTTATTTAAATTAGAAAATGAAAAAGTTATAAATGATCGAAATGTCATTTACTTAACGGTCAGGAGGTAACAACTTTTAGTTTCGAGGACCAAAACGTTACGCAAATGCAAAATCGAACTAAATCCAAGAGGAAAATAAAACTATAGGGACCAAATCTGTAACTCTACAAACATAGGACTAAATCTAACAGGGAGATAAAACCTCAAGGACCAAATCTGTAATTTACTAAAAACCTCAAGGACCAAATCTGTAAATAACTCAAAGTTCACTTCCTGATAAATGTTATTACTTATAATGACCGAGAAGAAGAAGTTGACATTTTCTCTGGGATTGATGTTAAATATGTGTAAATACAATTAAAACGGCATGAATTATAAGAGCATCTCCAACAGCTTCTCCAAAATGGAGAAGTAAAAAGTGAAAATCTCCAAAAAAAATCACTTTCATCTCCAACAGATTCTCCATTTTGGAGATTACACAATTAATTATAATATTAAAATATTCAATACAACTCATAAAATATTATTTCTCCCTCCTAAACATTTATTTTAAACCAATCTCATTGGTGGAATGAATAAAAAATAATTTCTCTCTCATGTGTAATCCTTTTTGGAGACATCTCCAAATTTGGAGATTTTCATCTTCTCTCTCATGTTTTCTCCATTTTGGAGAAGGTTTTGGGGAAACTGTTGGAGCAAAAAAACCCCAAAATCTCCATTTTGAAGAAGCTGTTGGAGATGCTCTAAACTATCTTAAACGTATCAAATACCACATATTTTTAACATTAAAATATATAAACATTTAACTAAATTAAAAAAAACATTTAATACATTAAAATTATATATTTATTTTGTATTAGTTATCTAATTTATATGTTAATTATAAATTAATATTTTGGTATTAAATTATAATAAATAAGTTTTTATTGTAATTTTGTCGTTATTTGATTAAAATATAGTTTTTTATGTTCATAGACATAAAAATTGGATAAACCATTGTAGTCGAGGATCTGATAAAAATTGGTGTCTGACACTTTAAAATTTGTATTGCAACGGATGTCCTAATAAACCGCTTTTTAGGATTAAGTTTATTGGACAAAAGAATTGTATGTGCTATGTAAAAGTGTTTCAATAAGTTGATAAGACATTTTTAAGCATCCCATCAAGTTTTCCCGGTACAATTTTGGAAATAAAGCATTATATTAGTATTTTAATATGATATTAATGGACAAAATGTTTTACTTTTATATAAAAAAGTGTATATAAGACATTTTCCAAAAATGTCATATAAAGAAAACTAATAGGATACTTTAATTCAAAAGTATCGTAAAAAACTTGTTAGAATGCTCAAATACATGTTAACATCTTATTGTAACACATTTGTATATGATGTAAAATTGTTTGTTGATATACACTTAAGTCCTATAAAACAGTCTATTAGGACATCTATAGACATTTTTGGAGTCCTATAAAGTCGATTTTGTTGAAGTGTTGTCTTCTTATCGGTGTTTAAATGTCGATTCATTTTGATATATGAATGTGTATGTATCATAGGTACATTTACAATCAATGTGAGATCAATTACACGGTCACCGGAGGGGTTATGAACGTACGAACTATTGTGCAACAATACTCGAGCAACACCATAAGGAAGCTCGTATTCGAAAGTAGGTATTTTGGCAAAGGGAGTCCAGATGGCGGACCAGGGAAAGAAGAGATCGAGCATGTTGACTCACTTATGATCAATCTTTCTTACCTTTATGCATTTTGTGTGACGGATTACTTCCCGTTCTTGCGATGGATAACTGATTTCGATGGGCACGAGAGGATCATGAGGGACGCTGTTTGTACCGCAAGAAAACATCAAGATCGTTTGATTGATGAAAGGATTCAACAATGGAAAGATGGTATTAGGACCAAAGAAGAAGACTTGCTTGACATTTTCATCAACCTTAAAAATCCTAATCTAATCACCCATCAAATCAAAGCGCAAATCCACGTAAGATTAGCATAACTTTCGGTGTTTTCAAGAATATTTTTTCCATATAATATGCATTTTATATGATTTTTGGGATGTTACAATATTACAGGAAATAATGCTAGCAGCATTTGATAATCATCGAATGGTATTGAATGGGCAATCGCAGAAATGATAAACCAACCGAGGATTTTCGATCGAGCGCTCCTCGAGCTTGATTCTGTGGTCGGAAAAGATCGGTTGGTGCAAGAATCCGATATACCTATCCTTAATTACATCAAAGCATGTGCCAAGGAAGCTTTCAGGCTACATCCCGTTACACCATTCAACCTTCCTCACGTGGCGAGAGTCGACACCACCGTAGCCGGGTACTTCATCCCAAAGGGTAGTCACGTGCTACTAAGTCATATCGGACTAGGGCGGAACCCTGACGTATGGGATGACCCACTAACTTTCAATCCATATTGTCACATGACCGACGGTAACGATGTGGTGCTGACTGACCACAACCTTCAGATGTTATCGTTTAGCACCGGTCGACGTGGGTGTTCAGGAGTGTTGTTGGGCTCAACCATGACCGTAATGTTGTTGGCTAGGATGGTCCAAGGGTTCACTTGGGAGTTGCCACCCAATGAACCACAAGTTGATCTCAAGGAGAACCTTCGATATTTAGCAAAGGCTAAGTCATTGTTCGCCCTCGTCAAACCTCGTTTGCCTCACCATTTATACCCCATATGTTGAAAATGGGTTTTTACAAAGAATGATTTATATGTCTATTAATTAATGGACTTGTGGACAAAGCTCGATCCAAGATTTTCGATCATAGTGGTCCTATTAAATCTTACAATTTCGGTGAACATCCCCGGTGACAATCTCAACCCTCCCCCCCCCCCCCGCCTTTTTCTTCCCCTCTATTTTACGGAACTTGACAAATGCTCAATTTGATTTTGTATGGGATCAGTTTAAACAAGATTGACTTTTTGTTTTTTATGACATCGTTGATTTGTTGTTTTCTTCTCAAGATGTGTGTTGATTTGTTGTTTTCTTCTCAAGATGTGTGTTGATTTTAAGTTTGATCTAGCTTAGTGCGAGTGTTGTGTGCGTTATATGTTAACCCATTGAAGATTTGCATAAATTATATTTAAACAACTTTGGGTTTGTTTTGTTTGGGTTTGGAACTTTATCTTGATTTGTTTGGATTTGGATTCGTTAGTCCTCACAAAACGATAGGTATCATTCATTTTTTCTTTCTTCCGAGTTCACCTTGCTTTGGGTTTTGGAACAGATATCTCAATTTGGTATAGATTTGGAATGCATATGTAGTTTTTTATGATGCCCCAAATTGAAAGAAAAGTGATCCTTAAGCGTTTCTACTTCTTTTAGGTGGATATTGTCATATAGTTTAAATCAAATTGAGTATTTGTCAAGATCCGTAAAATGGAGGAAAAGATGAAGGGGGGGAGTGAGATTTTCATCGGGTAGACGATCACCAGAATCTTGTTGGAGGAGTCATCGGAGATGGTCACTCCCGTGGGAAATGTTTAGAATTTGGTATGTTTATATAAAGTTATGTGTATATATTATAAATATATAATAATAATAATAATATCTTCAACAGCATTGCTATAATAGAAAAAAATGACTTTTTCTTTCCTATTTCTCTCCAACAGCTTTGCTAAAAGGTTTGCTAAAATAGAGAAAGAGCAAAAAATCTCTAAATATAGAGAATTCTCTATAATCCCTAAAGTAGAGAGAGAAATTATTATTTTAATCAATCCAACCAATAAGATTCAATTTTTAACATTTTATTTTAAGTTTTTTTTAAAAAATGTATTGGGATGATAAATTATGGAATATTATAGTAATATAAATAATGATTAATTCTCTAAAATAGAAAAGTTGTTGGAGTTAGAAAAAAATGTTTTTAGAGATTTTGACTTTTCATTCTCTATTTTAGAAAAAATTTAGAAATGTTGTTGGAGATGCTCTTAGAATCCTTTTTATTAATTAATAAATTTGTCACATCATATCAAAGTAACCGGTTGCTTATTACATTTGTCAACGAGACTGTCAGGATCTAATTCTTAACAAGAATAATGAACTCAGAAACAATATTAAAGAAGTTGCGGAATAACACTTTAATATTTAATACTCAATGTAACAGTGAATCAGAAATCACAATCTTGTAAACTTTATTGAATGATTAAAGTTACAAGATTTCAAACAAAACCTCAATATTGATGAACAGGCTCACCAATACGAAATCTACTTCTCTAGAACTAGGGTTCTAAACCTTGAGGTTAATTCTCTCTATCAAAAACAAAAAACTCAGAATAATCTGCTAACTTGATATATTAAACTATTCTCAACAGATCTATACATATACTGAAAATAAAAGATAATTACAAAAAATAAAAGATCTTCAGTATATTCTTCTATCATTATCTTCAAACCTTCCATGATTATCTTCAGTCTTGATCTGCACGTATCTTGATTATCTCTTAAGCAGTATTAACTTTGTAGCAGTATTAACACTCTGAGCAGTACTAATTTTCACCAGCAGTAGTAACTGTGCTCAGCAGTATTAACTTTGATCTGACAATACTAACTTCAGCAGTACTAACTACTAGCAGTAGTAATCAGTTGTGCTAGCAGCATTAATCATACTTAAGCAATTCTTTAATTCCCAACAGAGACCTTCCATTATACGAAAAGTTTGCTTCAGGTCTTTAAATAATGACTTTTCTGAAAATTAGTTCTCTAAAATATGAATCAGATTAAAGTTGTTTCCTGATGCAATTTTCCATTTATAAAACAAACAATTTTATTGATTTTATTTTCAAACTTCAACATCAATTCTTATCAATTTACACCTCTTAAAAAACATATATTTAACCAACTTCTTTCTTTCAATGGTCCAGGATCTTTGAATATTATTTTGTTGGCACATTTTTCAAAAGATAAATGCCTTTAGAATAATCGACACGTTTTAAAAACCCTTGCATTTTCATCCACACGTTTTTATTTGTAGCTATATTTGATATTTAATTATTAATAAATATTCATGGCATGTTTCAAAAAAAAAATAATAATAAATATTCATGGCAAATCACATACTATAAACTATTTAGACGTGGAAATATATAATTCAATGAGTAAGGAAATTATTTATTTCTTTTTTTTTTCCCCCCAACCAGCCCATGTCCAGATAGTTAAAAATATATATATATATTTAGTTCTATTTTCTATTTATTAAAAGAATGGCCCCCTTACAATTGTTAATGAAACCCCCTTTCAAATTTACATACTTTCACTCTCGCTCTTGTAATTTGGTATTGTTAATTTAGTATTGTTAATTTGCTATTGATATTTGATAAATAAAGCATAGATTTTTATATCATCCGAACCAAAGAGATGAAATAAGGAGAAAACATTTAAGTAGAGGACCTTGTTAACAACGAGGCCATGGCTTTCCAAAAAAATTGTCGGAAGTAACTAGTGATGTAATAACCAGGTCCAAAGTGATAATTTCCAATATTTAAGGGGGTTAAGTGAAATTATTTATTTAAAAAGGGGATAGTCTAGGATTTCGTGCATTCCTCTGTTCGTTGGCGGCTAGAGAGGTCTGGGGAGAAAAGCATTGTTGGGGGAAATCGAAGAGGAGAGGCAGTGAAGATTGGAATAGGAATTGTTTCTCATAAGGTAACATTTCTGAATCCATTTTCTTCTTCTAATTTTCTTAGTTGATGCTTCTTTTTGTTAATGGTTGGAGTCTGTTTAATGTAAAGACTGGGTTAGAGGAGTAGAGAGTTCATATTTTATTCGATTGAAAGATTGATTAAGGTTTGGGTTATTAATGTTTGTAAATGATTGAGAAGGTTAAGAAAAATGTAACTGATCGATTTTATTGAGATTAGAATCTGTTTAGTATTGATACCAAAGTCTGTGTTCGGAGTAAAGGGTTGTTAGAAAACCCAGAATCGCCCCGGGCGTTTGTCAAGTTGGGGATCGGGGTATGAGGAGACCCCGGTCGATGAGAAGGTCGGTCGATGGCATCGGTCAGCTTTTGGGTCCAATCGATCTTTCAGACACTGGTCGAGGGAGGGACCTCGGTCGAGAGGGAGACCCCGGTCGAGGAGAGGTGATCGGGGCGTGTAGTGAAGTCGGTCGGCGCTGGAAGGCCCCGGTCGGCGCATGGCGTGGAGTCGGGCGGCGCCTGGTGGGGAGTCGGGCGGCGCCTGGGCGGTCGGCACCTAGTGGGGAGTCGGTCGGCGCCTGGAGCGGAACCGGGCGGCGCCTGGGCGGTTGCGGTCGACGCACGCAGGGTATGACCCCGGTCGGTGTGTGCACCCCGGTCGACTCTATGATCTGGTTCTCCGGGCCATCTGTTGGGCCGAAGCCCATTTCTGTATTTGGGAGTTAAACATTGATTTGTTGGGCTGCATTTTTATATGGTGATTGGCCTTTTGTATTTTATTTTATCTTAGGAAGCAATTTATTTAGTAGAGGTTTTGGGGAAAATAAGTTGCGTGTTGGGATTAGATGTCGTTGAGATTAGGGGTTAAGATCATCTCGTTATAAAACAGTTTTAATTGGGAGTTCACCGATCAATGTTTCCTTTATAGGTTTCAGATCGAATTATAAGGGTAGACGCGAGATTTAAACTAAGGACGCCAGGTGAGTTTTCTGAACTTAAAACCTCTCAAGTTTATAAAGTCGTTTTATGCACATGGAAGTTAATTAAATGTTTGTGTTGTTTCAACTGTTTAAGACGTGAGAAATTTATTTTTAAGACGTATCTTTATTTACGCAAGTTTTATATACGTGAGTTTCTTTTCATGCGGTATAAGTTATTTGATGATTAAATGTATGCATACATTCTTGTGAGCGGCCTAAGTCGGGGGGGGGGGGGTGGCCCGCCTGTTCTCATACCGGTGTGTGTGTCCCGTTTATGCTATATGGGGGTGTGTCCCATCTAAGGCAGTATGAGACAGACACGCTGTCACTTTGTGACTGTAGTGTGTGCCGGAAGCGAGTTTTATGCGTAGTTTATGTGCTCAAGCTAAAAAGTTGATTTATTCTAATCTTTGATAACTGTGATAGCTTTATGTTTTGAGGGATCTCACTAGACCGTTGGTCTAACCCTCGTTCTTTCAAAAATTAAAAACCTTTTCAGGTCGCCGTGAGTTAGGTAGTGCAAGCAAGGGTAAACAGAAGGCTTGATCGGGAGCGGGAGTAGCAGACTTCCATATATTGTTTGTTTTAGTAAAGATCTCAGTTGTAATAGGTTGTTTTGATGCAAACCTAGCTTTCTTTAAAGATTCTAAATATTATGTTTGAGGCCGTTTTGGCAAGATTTATGGTTATATTGAATTGCTCTATTGTTTTAGTTCTGGGTTGTTATAAGTGAGGGAAGACGTTTTTGCCCAAAAAATTGTGAAGTCTGATTTGCGTAACAAAATTGGTGATGAATTTTTGAATACTATAGAAAAAGAAGCATTTATCGATGTTACAAGTAATGATATAATTAGCCAATTCCAAAAGATGAATATACTTGTAGGACACAATTGCAAAAATTAACTTCTTATCATTTTTAATGAAATCGCATCTTTTGGTTAATTAGTATTTTATTTTATATGGTGCCCCCATCAACATTTTTTTCTGGATCTGCCACTGCTCTTTGCTTATAATTTATAAATACATTTATTTATCCATTAATGTAGAAATTACTTTTTCATGATATCAACATACTATAATAAAATTGGCTTTATAGGATGCCTATAATACCTAAGTACCCTAATAGAATACTTTCTAAAACTTAAGTTTATAGGAACAAACTAAAATAGGTCTTATCTAAACAATAGATTTGTTGGACACTTTTGGTGTAACACCCGTAATTTTCGGTAAGTAAAGGTAGCCCGGGTATTTTCACAATTTGGAAACGGTGGGATTTATGTTGGGAAAGCATTACTTAAAGTCCCTGGGAGTGTCGAGGTCTTGGTGTTGAAAAAGTCGAGTTTCGGAGCTTGGTACGGGCCCGACTACAATGCCCGACAACTATGTCAGTGTCATAATCGCACCTGGCATTGTAGCAGCGAAAAACAGAACCTGGGGGAGAGTTGGCGACATTGCCTAGGGCAATGTTGCTTGTCAATGTCGCACAGAGGGTGCAGTATGCTGATAAAGTCGAGATTTCAGCCTTCTTTCTCATTTCTCTTCTCCAAACTTTTCACTTTCTCTCCCAAATCGTCCCTTCTTCTTCCCCCTCAAACCCTAACTCATTTTAGAGCCATTTCTTGAGCTCTTAAGGTGTTCCATCATCAAGTGGTAGAGTGGAAGCTATGGCCAAGAGTTCACCATCATCATTTTCAACCTCAAGCTCCATTTTAGAGTTTTCTAGGTTTTCACCAAAACCTAATTGGTTTTTGAAAGTTTTGGCTTGAGGATTCAAATTCTTCAAAGGAGCTCAAGTTGGGGAAAATATAGATTTAGCCTAAATCTAGCAAGGTGAGTTCAAGTTGATTTGTGAAAACGGTGTATGTAACTGTAACACCCCGATTTTCGAAAGGTATCATTTCAAGTTAATACAGAAACCGATATATTAAGGAAAAATAAAATA
The DNA here is from genome assembly GCA_954870635.1 of Arctium minus. NCBI lineage: Eukaryota > Viridiplantae > Streptophyta > Magnoliopsida > Asterales > Asteraceae > Arctium > Arctium minus. The sequence goes on along the minus strand of OX941092.1, from coordinate 1,640,227 downwards.
TTTGATTTTGGGCTTGAATCCCTGATTTTATGGTCTTTTTAGATGAAGGATTCAATTACGGGTCCATCGGTTCTTTCCGGAGCGAAAACGGAGCTATAACGAAGAAGTTATGACCAAAATAGTGTTCGGGCATATATTCATGGTCTGCAGGGCGCACGACTCGTGCCATTTTCTTCACAAAAGTGGCACGGGTTGTAACACCCCGATTTTTCGAAAGGTATAATTTCAAGCTAATACAGAAACCGATATATTAAGGAAAAATAAGATATTTGATTTTGGGCTTGAATCCTTGATTTTATAGTCTTGATGGATAAAGGATTCAATTACGAGTCCAACGGTCCTTTTCGGAGCGAAAACGGAGCTATAACGAAGAAGTTACGGCCGAAACAGTGTTAATGACTTTCGGTACATTTCGTGCGACAGTGCCCACGACAGTGACAATGTCACTGTCGCATGTCAGGGTCGCGCCAAACCTGCAGTGCATAAAATCGGGTTTTTCTTCATTTGGCCATAACTTTCTCATTTCAACTCCGTTTTTGGCGATTCAACTTGCTATGATTTCGTATTTGATAGCTTTTCAAGGTTATATTGTTAGTCTTGGGAAGATCCAAGAGTATTTGGTGGTGGAGTGGAAGCAAGGATCAAGAGTTCATCATCATCACCTCTATCTTCAAAAAAATTTGGGTTTTCTAGGTTTTCATCAAAACCTAAGTGGTAAGTGTATCCCTTCCATTTCTAAACCTTAACATAAGTTATAAATGCTCCATTGATGATTATCCTAGTGTGTGGTTTATCAATTTCGGGTTTGATGGTTTTGGAGAAATCTAGGTCGAAATTTGGGTTTGGACCAAAATGGAGATTTTGATGTGTAATGTTTGGGGAATGTTTCTATATGGTTGAATGTGGTTATTTACGGTTGGAAATGTATGGATATAGGTGTTTGGAGACTTTTGGCTTGGAGGATTCAAGTTTCTTCAAATGAGCTCTAAGTGGGTAAAATCTAGATTTAGCCTAAATCTAGCAAGGTGAGTTCAAGTTGATTTGTGAAAATGGTGTACATGCCAAAATGTTTGTTTTAAAGTGTTTTGTGCCTTACACGAAATTGTTAACTGTTGATAAGTTTTGTTAACTGTTGATAAGTTTTGTTAACTGCTGAGAAGTTGGTTATTTTAAAGGTGTTTAACTTTATAAACCCATTTAGCACACATCTTTGGGATTTTGGGCATTATGATAAATAAATCATGTATTTTGATATTTTAATGATTTATTTATGGAAGTAGATTTTGAGTAAAGGGTCTGGTTGTTGTAGTGCTTGATAATCTTTGCGGTCTTCAGTTCCAGTTAATGCAACCTTCAAGTGACATTATACTAGTCTAATCTTATGTTTTTTACATTAGTTTATTTACTAAATATTGCTCTTGCTATGTTCTCTCCTCAAGATGATGTATTTCTCTACTACAATAGAGCAACCGATAGACATTAGACCAGAACCATAGTAGTTGAGGAGCTATTTTTGAGACTTCAACAATGAAAGGCTCAGGAGCTGAAGAAGAGACTTCAACAATAGGTTCATCAGCAATCGGTCGAAGAAATTCAGATTGAATCACATTTACTGAGGGTGGCTCAGAGCTTGAAGATAATTTTTTTTTACAGCAACCAGAATGCCAAAATGCTGTTGTATTATGGCCATTTTTCTTTCATCTTTGTCCATTGCTAGAATTGATACATCTGACCATAGTTGGGCCAAACCTTTTTCCTCCAGAAATCAAAATGGAACGTCAAACTATGAATTTAATTTGTAACTATAAGGTTGATCAGTAACCATATGGGATAAACAACAACCTTATAACTGATCAGATAGTGAAACAGAAGCCAAACATGAAGGTCAATTTGGCCAAAGGCCTTTGGCATAGTGTAATCCAACAGTCCTCACAACATCCTTTTAGACTGATCTAACACAACCTTATAACACACTTGGTATAACTGAAGCATCTCACTTAAGGTTGATTGTTTTACACAATCAAAGAGTCTCTTCGTTTTTGTATTCATCAATATCATATGGTAGTTGGAGTTTTCTTATGATTGAGTTTTACCTGTGGGTTTGTAGTTGAAATCAAGTTCCATAAGAATAAACAACAAGGTGTCTAAACACTTCTTCTTCTTCTTATGCTTTTGATAATGAAGACATTTGATTTTTTAATGTGAAAAATGTTAACTTGTGTTTCTGTTCTTTATAGCTATCTAGGCTAATGGTGGTTCTTGATTTAAAATCAATACAATATATGGTCATTGATCAACCTTAAACCAACCAGGGTCATGATGGCTTGCATGCCATTTTCATCCCTAATAATGGATATGGAGCACATGACACAATAGTATCTAATGGCTTTAGTGGTTTCGCTAGCACATTGAGAATGCTTTCTTTCTCTATTTTTTTTTTTTAAATTTGGGATCAAAGTAGTACTTGTTTGTGGAACTCGTTGGTATTTTAGATCTTTTTCAATTGGGTGTTGTTACATATAAGGTTGGGAAGCCCATCAATTAATAGAACTGTGATAGAATTGGAAGTGGCTATACTAAGGTGTCGTTTGTTTTTTAAGAGGTCTAAAGTCTGAAGTCTTATTTTAGTTATGATTAATAGGAGGTGGTGTGTAAAAAGGTCTGAACGATTCAGACTTAAGAGCTATTAAGAGTTTTTTTTTTTTTAAAACAAACAACCCCTAAGTGTCTTATCATATGAAGGTAAGGGTAATTATAAACTATTTGAATAATACATTGAATAAATATATGATATCTGTAGAGTTTATTATTGAGAATTAGTAACTACTTGATTGTTGGAAACATACCTCTCCGGCCGACTTTCATACTCAGCTCGTCATGCTCTTGGGTTTTTAACAACGATAGGCCATGATTTCCATCTTAAATATTTTCTTTTCTTAATATTATTTGATTTGTGATCATCAAGTTTCTTGACACAATCTTGAATATCATGTTTATATAGTTTTTAAATTTATAATTGTTCAAGCGTTTATTTTATTTTCTTATAGATGATATAGCCCATCCGACATGCATAGGTTTGGGTAAACGACAACCATATGGGCAAATCTTACCCGGTAAGTAAAATGAAGGTGTTGAATCTTAGCGGTAAGTGCTTACCAGGTAAGATTTGGGTAAACGGCCTTTTAGTGTTGACGGTTGCATTATATGTGATAATTAGAAATCTTCACCTTGGAAGATTAACATACAATTTTTATTAGTATAAATTTACTACAAGTGTAATAACATGTATTTTTATTCTTGTTGCAGGTACCGGATCCAACTATTAATCAATATGATGATAAACAAAATTCTAAGAAGAGAAAGAAGAATTATATAACTGTCAATGAGTCACAGAAGCCGAAGCATATGAGGAGCAACTTTAATAAGAAAAAATCTAATATATTAGAGAACTGGTAGAGATAAGTTTATCATTGTTATTTTTATTCCTTATGATTATATGACTATTAATTTAATTGTTTGATGTTTTTAAATTAATTATTATATTAAACTTTTTTAAACATTTATTTATTATTTTGGCACACATTATTAAAACCGTTGTAAATATTATTATTGTCATCATCTTTTATGGTAATATGATATTCAATTTAAACCGTGACTATAAGTAGTTTATGGCCACATTTTAGTTATTTTGTATGGTCGAATGACAACCAATAGTCATGGTTCTACAATTTTAAGAAACCATATATATGAAGAGTTGGCTACGGTAGATATAAAATTTGTGTGGCTGTAAATAATTTATTGCCACAGTTTTAGTTATTTCATGTGACCAAAAGGCAACATTTAGCTACGGTAATTATAATTCAATGTGACCATACATCATGAATTGGCCATGTTTACTATGAAATTTGTGTGACTATAACTACTTTATTTTCATGGTTTGGTTATTTCATGTGACAAAATGGTAACCAATCACCACAGTATTAACAATTCATTGTAACTATATGTCATGAATTAGCCACGGTTAATATGAAATTTTCGTGGTTATAAGTAGTTTACGACCACGAGCTTAATTATTTCATGTAACCAAAAGGTAAGCAACAGTCACTGTTTTAGCAATTCAACGTGAGCATATATCATGAAATGGCAACGGTTAAATTAAATTTTGTGTGACTATAAATACTATATAGTCACGGTTTTAACTATTTCTTGTAACCAAAATGCTACCAATAGCCACAGATTTTAATAATTCAATGTAATCGTATGTAATGAAATAGCCACGGTTAATGTAACATTTGTGTGGCTATAAGTAGTTTATGGTCACAGTTTTAGTTAACTCATGTGACCAAAAGTTAATCAATAGCCACATTTCTAACAATTCACTGTAACAAAATCTATGATTTGGCAACGGTTAATAAGAAGTCTGTGTGGCGATAACTGGTTTATTGCTACAGTTTTAGTTATTTAATGCGATCAAAATATACTCAATAGTCACGATTCTAACAATTCAGTGTAACCATATGTCATGAATTTGTCATGGTTAATATGAAATTTCATGGCAATAAGTTGTTTATGGCTACATTTTTAGTTATTTTTTATGACCAAAAGACAACCATTAGCCACAGTTCGAACATTTACGGTAACCATGTCATGAATTGGTCACAATTAATATAAAATTTATGTGACGATAAGTAGTATATGGTCACGTTAAACGTGGTTATAGGGTAATCATTGGTCACCTTCAAAAACAAATTATGTGGCTATAAGTAGTTTATTGTCATGGTTTTCTTTATTCTGTGCGACCAAAAGGTAGCAATGGCCACATTTATAAGAATCAAGCGTAACTATATGTCTTAAATCGGCCATGTTTAATGTTAGTTTGTGTGGCGATAAGTAGTTTATAGCCACGGTTATTGGAAAAATGTCCAAATACCATAAAATTTTCGATATGTTTATGGTCACGGTTTTTAGGCTATAGCTACGGTTTTTCATGTGATATGGTGACACATATTAAACGTGGCCATTTGGGAATCAAAAGACACGGCAGAATAGGCTACAGTTTGATTGAAGAAAAAAATTGTGGCTAATAGCATACGGCCACGGTTTTTAACCGTGGCCATTGTGAGTTTTTGTACTAGTGTAAGAGTCTTCAACATCTGTTCAATCAGAAGGAACTCAATATGAGGCAGCGTAGATGGATGGAATTGCTGAGCGATTACGACTGTGAGATCCTATACCATCCGGGCAAAGCCAACGTGGTGGCGGATGCACTAAGTCGTAAGGAGCATGGAGAAGTCACAAAGGTGGTGGCTTATCGTGTTGAGGTTGTTTCCGACTTCTTGGAAGAAATCAAGGGTTACCAGAAGGAAGCTTTATTGGAGAGAAATTGGAAGAGTGAGAGAATAGTTGGAGTTATTAAGTTGCTAATCGACGACAGTCGCGGGGTGAAATGCTTCAAGAATAGAGTGTGGATACCTAAACTAGGAGAGCTCCGAAAGAGAGTGTTGGAAGAAGCGCACAAATCACGTTACTCAGTGCACCCGGGGACCAACAAGATGTACCGAGATCTGAAGCAAGGCTACTGGTGGCCGGGTTTAAAGAAGGATATTGCCTACTTCGTCGAGCGATGCTTGACATTTTTGAAAGTTAAAGCTGAACACCAGCGACCGTACAGGGAGCTTCAACCTTTGGAAATTCCAGTCTGGAAGTGGGACGAGATTTCAATGGATTTCGTTAATGGGTTACCACGATCACCTAAGGGGCACGATGCCATTTGGTTGATAGTGGATCGACTCACAAAGTCGGCTCACTTCCTACCGATCAAGGAGACGTATCCGCTAGAGAGATTGGCTCGATTGTATATAGATGATATAGTGTCCAAGCATGGGGTACCGTCGTCAATTGTGTTGGACAGGGATGCTCGTTTTACGTCTTCCTTTTGGAAAGGATTGCATAGAGAATTGGGATCACAACTAAAGTTGAGTACAACTTATCATCCTCAGACTGACGGTCAAAGTGAGAGAACCATTCAAACGCTCGAGGACATGCTCCGAGCTTGTGTAATTGATTTCAAGGGTTCATGGGAAGTTCACCTACCATTAATAGAGTTTTCTTATAATAATAGTTATCACGCGAGCATTCAGGCAGCACCGTTTGAGGCATTGTACGGTCGGAAGTGTAGAACACCGTTGTGCTGGAACGAAGTGGGAGAGCGACAGCTGACAGGTCCCGAGATAGTACAATTGACTGCAGAAAAGGTAAACAATATTCGGGAGAGGTTAAAGACGGCTCAGGATCGGCAGCGGATGTATGCGAATAAACGAAGAAAGCCTATCGAGTTTCAAGTAGGCGACAAAGTTATGTTGAAAGTCTCGCCTTGGAAAGGAGTAGTTCGTTTCGGAAAGAAAGGTAAGCTTCGTCCAAGGTTTGTTGGGTCGTTTGTTATTTTAAAACGCGTAGGAGAGGTAGCTTACAGACTTGAATTGCCTGGGGAGTTGCAGAAAATTCACCCTACTTTCCACGTATCAAATCTGAAGAAATGTCTGGCAGAGACCGATGTGGTTGTGCCGTTAAGGGATATTCAAGTGGATGAAAAATTAACTTACGTCGAAGAGCCGGTGGAAGTTATAGACTCTAAGGTAAAGAAGTTAAGAAATAAAGAGATCAGACTGGTAAAGGTGCAATGGAGATTTCATAAAGGCCAAGAATCAACTTGGGAAGTGGAGGCGGACATGAGGGCCCAATATCCCCATCTGTTCGAAAATGGAACTCCGGGGACGGAATCCTTTTGAGGGGAGGATATTGTAATAACCGGTTCAAAGTTAGCAATTTTAGTTGGGTGGAAGTTGTCAAATCTTAAATTCTAAGGGGTTAAGTGTAAATAGTGGTTTTTAAGAGTTATTAGCCTAGGGTTTTGGGCCTCTTGTGTTGTCAGCCGCAAGAAGCAGAGAAGGAGGGAGGAAGCGATTGAGAGAAGAAAGCTTGGAACATTGAATAGAGAATCATCTTAAGGTAATATTCTAATCCATCTTCTTCTTCTCTATTGTAGTCGGTCATCTAGTTTATTTTGGGGTAGAGTTGGATTAATAGAGTAGAAAATTCAAGTTTGATTTCATTGAAAGGTCGATTAAGTTTGGGATGGACTTGGTTTAATGATTGAAAAGTTAAGGATTATGTAATGAGTCGTTTAATGGAGAATAGAACCTGAGTAGTATCAATTTAAGGTCTGCATTAGAAGTTAAATCGAAGTCTGTGTTTGTGTTTAAGGGTTGTTCGAAAACCCAGATGTCGTCCCGGTCGAAGACCTCGGTCGATGCTGGGTATCGGTCGAAGACCTCGGTCGATGCTGGGTATCGGTCGAAGACCTCGGTCGATGCTTGGTATCGGTCGAAGACCTCGGTCGATGCTTGGTATCGGTCGAAGACCTTGGTCGATGTTGGGTATCGGTCGAAGACCTCGGTCGGTGTTGGTAGTATCGGTCGGCGCTCTGGATGGACCGGTCGGCTGGATTGTGTTGGGTCTATGTTGGGCCGAAGTCCAATAACTTTTTGGGGACTGTTAAAGTTTGTAGTTTGACTCATTTGGTATAAAAACTGATCCGTTATTTTGGGAAACTTGTTAGTTAGTTTTAGTAATTTTTAGCGGGAAAGTTTCGGGAATTGAAGTCATTGGATTTGCGAGTTAGGTCCACTATTATAAAATAGTTGATCGGAGAGTTTACCCATCTATGTTTCCTTATAGGTTTCCAATCTGTTTATTCGGGTAGACGCAAGATCTAAGTTGAGGACGACAGGTGAGTTTTCTGAACTTAAACCTCGCAAGTTTATAAAGCCGTTCATGCTCATGGAAGTTAAATTAAATATTTGTGTTGTTTTAACTGTTTAAGACGTGAGAAAGTTATTTTAAGACGTATCTTTATTTACGCAAGCTTTATATACGTGAGTTCCTTTTAATGCAGTTTAAGTTTATTTGATTATTAAATGTATGCATACATTGTTGTGAGCGGCACAAAGACGGGGGGTGTGGCCCGCCTGTACTAATATCGGGGGGGTGTCCCGTTTATGCTATATGGGTGTGTCCCATCTAAGGCAGTATGAGACAGACACGATGTCACTTTGTGACGGTAATGTGTGCCGGAGGTAAGCTTTATGTGTAGAATATCTTTTCAAGCTGAATGAATTAATTTGTTTAAATCTTTGAGATATATGTTAAATCGTATTTTGAGGGATCTCACTAGACCTTTGGTCTAACCCTCGCTATTTTTAAAATATAAAAACTTTCAGGTAAGCTAGGGGCTGGAGGTTCCGGGAAAGGGAAGGAGAAAGTTTAAGCAGCGTCCACAATAGAGGACTCCTGTAGAGACTTTTAAAATTTTAGTATTATTATCTCAGTTATGTAATCGGATGTTTTAGTGAAAACTTAAAGGTATTACTGTTGAATTAAGAAAATTTTCGGCATGAGATATTTTATGACAGTAAGCTTTGCGTAGATGGTTTTGGTTGTTTTAGGTAGCTGATAAGCTAGCTGATGAAAAAGTCACATTTATCAAAAACTAGCTTATAAGATGTAAGATTATCAAAAAGGACATTAGCAAAAATAATCAATTATAATATTTAATAATACAATTAAAATAAATTTATAATAATATAATATATTAATTAATACAAATAAGGTAGTAAATAATATAATATGTTAATTAAAAAAATTTTAAATTTATTATTATATATATTATAAATTTTGAATTTTAAACCAAATTTATATATATATATATACATTAACTTATGATTTTAAAAAACTGATACATATAATATGAAAAAAATAATCGAATAATAATTACAAAATTAATAATAATTGATAACTAAAATATATTGATCAATATTAAAAAATTGATATAATTATCAATAATTTCTAAATAATTAAAATTTTATATCAATATATAATTAAAATTTATGTTATAATTTTTAAATAATATTAATTAATATTTATTAATTAATAATAATAAATTTTAATAATTAATATTTTAGGCTATGTTTGGCAAATTAGCTGATAAGCTAGTTTATGACTGATAAGTTAGCTGGTGACTGATAAGCTAGCTGATGAAAAAGTCACGTTTGGCAAAAATTAGCTTATAATCATTTAAATTACCAAAAAAACCATTAATTATTTATTTATAATTAAAAGTTAATATATAATAATGAATATTAATGAGGGGTAAAATTGGAATATTTACAAAAAGCTCCTCATAAACTACTCCAAGTAGTTTATCAAAAAGCTAGCTTATGGTCATCCAAACATGTACCCAGAAAATAAGCTAGCTTATTTTTGCCAAACAATGCCTTAATAGGGTTAATATATAATAAATAGCAAGGGTATATTTGAAAGGAAAAAATAAAAAGCTCCTCAAGGTTCTAAAACGCTAGCTTATGGTCATACAAATATATACCAAAAAAAACTAGCTTAACAATGCCTAACTCTTATCAATTAAAACAAAACAAAAAATAAACTTCAACTTTAACACTTCCTAAATGGCAAATATTTTACCAACTTTGATCTATTTAAAATGATTCAAGATTTGATCTTTGAATATTATTTGTCGGTACTTTTTTCAAGAATAAATGGCTTTAGGACAATTGACACGTTTCTTAAAAAACCTTGCATTTTTGTCCACAACTTTTTCTTTATTCTTTTTATTTATAGTTATATTTGATATTTAATTATCAACAAATATGGGTTTTCTTATTCGCAACCCATATTTCTTACATACATCCTACCGTTTTCAACACCGGCCACCGCTTCCACCTGGTCCTAAACCCTTGCCCTTAATCGGCAGCATAATCACGATGCTTCAAAACAAACGGACGTTCAGATGGATACACAAGATGATGGACGAAATGAGTACCAAGATCTTATGCATTCGCCTTGGAAACACCCATGTTATAGTCGTGAGCGATCCAAAGATTGCTCGTGAGTTCTTGAAGGAAAAAGATGAGCTCTTCTCATCAAGGCCAGATTGCATGTCGAGTTATTTGACAAGCGGTGGTTATTTGACCACCGTCCTTGTTCCAGCAAGTGATCAACATTGGAAGAAGATGAAGAAAACCCTAGCCACTGAATTTCTTTCTTTAACCAGACACAAGTGGTTGAAAAGTAAGCGAGACGAAGAAGCCGATAATTTGCTTAGGTAAGTGCATATATCTACCACGACAATTTCTTATCGCGCTTTGCTAAAGTATCATGCAGACAAAAAGTACGTGTTGGATGCGACACATTTGCATTAGAAATTACGATTTTGGTAATTTCTAATATAATTGTTAATGTAACATCAACACTTTTCGCTGATATAAAATTTGTATGATAATTTGTTTTTTTTTTTTTTTGTTATATTAAACATGTTTATAAAAAAAATGAATGAATCATTTATTAAATGTGATTTTGGTTATAAAAAATATAAGTTGTAGTTTGGTCATTAATTAATATTTCTATAATTTCTTATTTATTAAATTATAAATTTAACATTAATATGTTAACAAAAATATTTAAAAATGCAAAAAATAGGTTTATAAAATGGTTAATGCATACATAATAAAAGTACATCCTTAATCCACTACAAATTACTGTAAAAAATAATTAATAAAACAACACGAATGAAAATATATTGTTGTTCGGTTAAAAGTTATTGAAGTTGATTTTCGTGTCATTTTCTTTTTTGCTTCAATCGTTATTGCGGTATCATTTCGATCAATTTCATAATATTTGTTATGTTTTCATATATGTTCTTTTATATTTATCTTGTTCTAAAAAGAAAGTAGAGAATTCTCTCAACACCTCCACGTTTTTGTTCTCAATATTCAATTGTTTTAGCATTGTTACATGATCATTTTTAACGGAACAGGTTGACAAATGACATTTTTTTATCTTTATCCTTTTGAGGCTTTTGTTCCTGATGAACGAGAATGAGAAACTGACATTTTCTCAGGGATTGATGTTAAATATGTGTAAATACAATAAAACGGCATGAATTATAAACTATCTTAACATTAAAATATATAAACATTTAGCTGAATTAAAAAAACATTTTATACATTAAAGTTATATATTTATTTTGTATTAGTTATTTAATTTATATGTTAATTTATAAATTAATATTTTGATATTAAATTATAATAAATATTTTTTAATTGTAATTTTGTCGTTATTTGAGTAAAATATAGTTTTTTATGTTTATATCAGACTTAAAAGGTTGGATAAACCATTGTAGTTGACAGTAATATATGTTTAATTGATAAAAACTGGAGTGACACTTTTTAAAAATTGTATTGCAGCAGGTATGTACAATTGTATATGTTTTGTAAAAGTGTTTCAATAAGTTGATAAGACATTTTTAAGAATCCCATCAAGTTTTCCAAGTACAATTTTGGAAATAAAGTATTATTAGTCTTTTAATATGACATTAATGGACAAAGTGTTTTACTTTTATATAAAAAAGGTGTACATAAGACATTTTCCAAAAATGTCATATAAGAAAACCAATAAGACACATTGTAACACATTTGTGTATGATATAAAATTGCTTGTTTATATACACTTAAGTCCTATAAAGCAGTCTATTAGGACATCTAGACATTTTTTGGAGTCCTATAAAGCCGATTTTGCTGAAGGGTTGTCTTCTTATCTGCGTTTAAATATAGATTTATTTTGATATATGAATGTGTATGCATCATAGGTACATTTACAATCAATGTGAGATCAATTCCACGATCACTGGAGGGGTTATGAACGTAAGAACTATCGTGCAACAATACTCGAGCAACACTATAAGGAAGCTCGTATTCGGAAGTAGGTATTTCGGCAAAGGGAGTCCAGATGGCGGACCCGGGAAAGAAGAGATCGAACATGTTGACTCACTTATGATCAATCTTTCTTACCTTTATGCATTTTGTGTGACGGATTACTTCCCGTTCTTGCGATGGATAACTGATTTCGATGGGCACGAGAGGATCATGAGGAACGCTGTTCGTACCGCAAGAAAACATCAAGATCGTTTGATCGATGAAAGGATTCAACAATGGAAAGATGGTATTAGGACCAAAGAAGAAGACTTGCTTGACATTTTCATCAACCTTAAAAATTCTAATCTAACCACCCATCAAATCAAAGCGCAAATCCACGTAAGATTAGCATAACTTTTGGTGTTTCCAAGAACTTTTTTCCATATAATATGCATTTTATATGATTTTTGGGGTGTTACAATATGACAGGAAATAATGCTAGCAGCATTTGATAATCCATCGAATGGTATTGAATGGGCAATCGCAGAAATGATAAACCAACCGAGGATTTTCGATCGAGCCCTCCTCGAGCTTGATTCCGTGGTCGGAAAAGATCGGTTGGTGCAAGAATCCGATATACCTAACCTTAATTACATCAAAGCATGTGCCAAGGAGGCTTTCAGGCTACATCCTGTTGCACCATTCAACCTTCCTCACGTGGCGACCGTCGACACCACCGTAGCCGGGTACTTCATCCCAAAGGGTAGTCACGTGCTACTGAGTCGTATCGGACTAGGGCGGAACCTTGACGTATGGGATGACCCGCTAACTTTCAATCCAGATCGTCACATGACTAACGGAAACGAAGTGGTGCTGACCGACCACAACCTTCAGATGTTATCGTTTAGCACCGGTCGACGTGGGTGTCCAGGAATGTTGTTGGGCTCGACCATGATCGTAATGTTGTTGGCTAGGATGGTCCAAGGGTTCACTTGGGAATTGCCACCCAATGAACCACAAGTTGATCTCAAGGAGAACCTTCGAGATTTAGCAAAGGCTAAGCCATTGTTCGCCCTCGTGAAGCCTCGTCTGCCTCACCATTTATACCCCATATGTTGAAAATGGAACTTTACAAATGCTCAATTTCAATTTTGTATGGGATCATATTTAAACAAGATTGACTTTTTGTTTTTTATGACATCGCTGATTTGTTGTTTCCTTCTCAAGATTTGTGTTGATTTTAAGTTTGATCTAGCTTAGGCCTTAGTGCGAGTGTTGTGTGTGTTATATGTTAACCCATTGAAGAGTTGCATAAATTATATTCAAACAACTTTTGGGTTTGTTTTGTTTGGGTTTGGAACTTTATATTGATTTGTTTGGATTTGGATTCATTAATCCTCACATAACGATAGGTATCATTCATTTTTTCTTTCTTCCGAGTTCATCTTGCTTTGGGTTTTGGAACAGAGATCTCGATTCGGTATAGATTTGGAATGCATATGCAGTTTTTTGGTATGATGCCCCAAATTGAAAGAAAAGTGATCGTTAAGCATTTATACTTCTTTCAGGTGGATATTGTCATATAGTTTAAAGCAAATTGAGTATTTGTCAAGATCCATAAAATGGGGGAAAAGACGAGGGGGGTAGTGAGATTTTCATCGGGGAGACGATCACCAGAATCGTGTTGGAGGAGTCATCGGAGATGGTCACTCCCGTGGGAAATGTTTAGAATTTGGTATTTTTATATAAAGTTATGTGTATATATTATAAATATAAAATAATAATAATAATAATATATTATTATAATATAATGATAATATAAGCATTCTATTTCTTAATTGAAATTAAAGAAATAATAAGAAGAGCAAAAGGTTCCTTAGTTAATGGACTTCTTTAACAAAAGTTAATTAGAGGGACCAGAAGTGAAAGAGATTGATAACTATAATGACTAAAAGTGTAATTAATTTAAAATAAAAACTAGAGTTAATAATGAAGTCAATCACATGATTCATGAAGTGATAATCAAACAAAAATACCAACCAGAAATAAATGACAAACTTTAAAAACAAGTCAATGTCAAACATTAATTAGCATGCATTATATATTGTAACAGAGGAATACTTTTGTCCTTCCATTTCACTGTTTTTTATTATTATTGACCTGGACCATCTGGTGGCTTTTTAGGGGTGTTTGGAATTGCTTATTTGAGGTGTTCTTTTAACTTATTGCGATTTGTCATTGGAGATAAGCACTTTTGAGTGTTTAGATGAGGAAAAATTAAAATGGTTTATAGCGGTGTCAAACCATTGAAAATCACTTTTTGATAAGTCATTTGGTTTTAACTTATCAACTTATTTGAAAAGTGTTTATCAATTTTTGGTTATTTTATATGTATAAACAATCCCAAACACCTTTAAATAACAACTTATTAGCTTATTACGTTTTGGTACGACAATAAGCTAATCCAAACATTTTTTTAAAAACTTTGGTTTAACACCGCATAAGTTGATAAACATTTTTTTAAAATAAGCATAAGTTGTTTTAAATAAGCAATCCCAAACACCCCTTTAGAATCCTTTTTATTAATTAATAAATTTGTCACATCATATCAAGGTAACCGGTTACTTATTACATTTGTCAACGAGACCTTCAATTATACGAAAAGTTTGCTTCAGGTCTTTAAATAATGACTTTTCTGAAGATTGGTTCTCTAAAATATGAATCAGATTAAAGTTATTACCTGATACAATTTTCCATTTATAAAACGAACAGTCTTATTGATTTTATTTTCAAACTTCAGCATTAACTTTTATCAATTTACAACTCTTTAAAAAACAAATATTTAACCAACTTCTTTCTTTCAATGATCCAGGATCTTTGAATAGGGTTCTTCCATTTGCATCCTAGTCTAATTTTCATTTACACCCTAGTCTAACTTTTTTAGGTTTTCTAAATCTTTCTATTTCCCAAAAAAAAAGGAGGTGTTATCATATGCACCCAAATCTATATGTCTAGGTTATAAATTTTATGTAATCATTTCTATTATAATGATATTAACTTTATTACTAATGCCTAACTCTATATTAATAAAAAAAATAGAGTAAACTACAATTTTCGTCCCTGTGGTTTGTTGTATATAACTATTTTCGTCCTTAGTCTTTAAAAATTGCTTTTTTAGTCACTGTAGTTTCCATTTCATTTCCCTTTTAGTCCTTAAAGACCAAATCTGTCAAATTGCAGACATTAAACCAGGGACATTTTAGTCTTTATCTAATTTTAACAAATTTTTCAATTTTAAAAGGGTATGATAATATAATAATATAAATATATTATTTATATTTATATTATGTATATATAATATGTATACAAGTACATCTCCCCTCATCCCAATTCTCATTCCTTCACCTTTATAGAACCTGGTTATCGTCCCTTTCCTCCAATGACCCTTTCCCCGACTACTACGAGTTCAAGATCGATCCCCACTCGTCAAACCCTCCTGTGTCCGCTCCCTACCTCCTTCTCTGGCCATTAGCCTTCCCCTTTCCCACCACTATTCCTCCCACCCTTGCAACTTATTCCCATCGAGCAGCACAAGAGATCCTTCCTAGCACTGACACATATTTCGTCGAGCACCACCAGGCCATCGCGCTCTCTTCCTGCGTATTCTCACATCTCGGTCTCCAATGAACCCCCTAGTGATGGGTTCTAAAAATGGGTTTTGGTTTGAAGTGGGTTTCAGGAAATGGGTTTTCGTTTCGAAATGGGTTTCTCAAATGGGTTTGGGTTTCAAATTCAAATGATGAGGAGGGCTTCAGTTCACAGTTCGTCGAAATGAGTTTTGGTTTGGGGTTGTTCGTCGATTATTAGTTTGTTTGTAGTGATGTAGTCCTCTCCTCTCCTTGATTTTGCTTTTAGGGGTGAAATTACAGGAAGATAATTCACCGGAAACATTGAAGAGGGATTCACTGGTGAACGAAGGCTCATCGGAGATGGGTAGGAAATTAAATGGGTGGCGCTGGAAATTTTTGTGGGGAAGAAGACGTAGGGGAGTAGGTAGGGGCACTAGGGGTTATTAAATAATTACTATAATTAATAATATATTACTAGTATATTATATAGCAATAATAGTAATTATTATTAATAGTAAAATTATTTAACAAAAAAATGCAAAATGACGAAAGAACCCTTCCTTTAATTGATTTTTTTTAACAAAATTAATGCGAGGGACGAAAAACGAAAGGAAATACAAACCACAGTGACCAAAAAAGCAATTTTTAAAGACTAGGGACGAAAATAGTTATAGCCAACAAACCATAAGGACGAAAATCGTAGTTTACTCTAAAAAATATATGAAGGGATCGATATTAATAAAAAAATATATTTATTTTTGTAGATATTAATAAAAATATATATTTATTTTTGTAGATATAAATTAGGACCTTTGGTGAGACACTGAGACTGCTTCATTTGCTTCACATTAAATGTAATAATATTTATTTTTGTTTTAAGTTTATGTTTATGTTTATTTTGAGAATAATTTTTTTTAACTTTGAAATGTAATAATTAGTGGTGTTAACGAGTCAAGTTGAATAGTAGATGTTTTGGGTTTGATTTATAAAAATAAAATCTGTTTGTTTTGAAATAAGTGTTTATTTTTTAAAATAAATGTGTCATTCCCATTTTACCCTTAATTATGAAACGAAAAAAATTTCTCTTTATTTTTAAGGGTAAAACTACCATTTTAGTTAATTAAAAAGTGTAATAATTACATATTCTTAAAACTATATGCATTTTTTATTGTGAATATTTATATTAGGACAGAGGGATATTATGTTTGAGTTGGAGATTAAAAAAAATTAATGATCAAGTTTGAGCTTGATCCTTGTCTAAAGATATTGAGTTATAAATTATTATATAAGATTCAAGTTTTACAAGAGACTTTTCAAACATAGAAAAAAATTGAAGTTTTTGTTCTTTAATTTGTTTTAAAAGATTGCCTATATTGTTTTTTAAAATATAGAAAACCAAGGGAAGCCCCTAAATTTAGAAAAATTTCTACGAGAGAAATTAATCTTTTATTAATTGCCATCGATATTTATTGTTATATGAATTTTCTTTAAAAGGTGTTTGGGATAATAAATTTATAGAATATTTTAATAATATAATATATGTTGAAATTTCTAAAATAAAGAATATGTGGAATTAAAAAGTAATTCTTTCTAGGATCATTTGGTTTGATGAAATGATTTTAAGGGATTTGAGTTTCGTTGTAGGATTTGGAATTGGACGGGATTTTTTTGAACGACAAGTTAACGCACACACACGTTTCAGTGGTATCGAGCCTCCATTACGGGCAATCCCACTAATCCGCTGCGACCCGGCCCAGCCTTTGGCTTAACCCGACCGGCAGGGTAGAGGGTCCAATAGACTGGACCCACCTGAACCGAACCCGGCCCCGAAGGACCAGACCCAGAGTCTGGATATCTTAGGAAAGTGTCGCTCGTGGGAATCGAACCAGGGTAGTGTGGCTTTCACCCCACCCCCCAGTGTAACACCCGGTCTTTCGTAAAGCAAGCTCCGTCTTTCGTTGGTTATCTCTCCGCTTTCCGTCCATCTTTTTGAGTGGTAAATGTTGTGCTTTCGAACCTTAAGTCGACCCATGAGAGAATCTCGAGTTTCGACCTTTTTCGGGGCTCGGTACGTGTAGCGCGACTGTGACTCGCGATAGTGACATGTGTCACTATCGCGTGGCACAATCGCCGGGGGTGTACCACCCGCGGTACATTTCTCGCGAGAGTGCCCTCGCGATAGTGACAATGTCACTATCACGTGGCATAATCGTCCGCGGCCACTGGTTCCCTAAATGCCCGAATTTCTCACCATTTCTCTCATTTTTCACTTATATCTTCTTCCCTTTTCTCTCCCAAACCCCAAAACCGAACCCTAACCCATTTTGGGGGTTTTTTCCTCCCCAAACCACATGTTTACTCACCATCTAACTAGTTGGAATCTTGAACCACAAAACCTCCATTTTCATCTTCCCCATCAAGTCCATCGGTTGGGAGCTCGGGTTGAAGAGTTGGATTGGGTGTTCTCGGAAAGTCTCGTCATCTTTAATGGTAAGCTTTCTTGAAATAATGTTAAATGCTCCATTGGTGGTTTCTTAGTGTTGGGTATCTCGGATTTGATGGTTTTTGGGAAACTAGGGTTTTGGTCTTGTTGAGGAATTTAGTATACAAAGGTTGGGGAAATGTTTCTATATGATTTTGTATGGATATTTATGGTTTGGATTTGTATGGATCTAGTTTTGGAAGTTTTCGGCTTGAGGATTCAAGCGGCCTTCAAAAGAGCTCGTTGGGTGAAATCTAGATTTAGCCTAAATCTAGCAAGGTGAGTTCAAGTTGATTTGTGAAAACGGTGTACATGCCAAAATGGTTGTTTTAAAGTATTTTATGCCTTACACGAAATTGTTAACTGTTGATACGTTTTGCTAACTGCCAATAAGTTTTGTTAACTGCTGATAAGTTGGTTATTTTAAAGGTGTTTGACTTTATAAACTCATTTAGCACACATCTTTGGGATTTTGGGCATTATGATAAATAAATCATGTATTTCGGTATTTTAATGATTTATTTTATGGAAGTAGATTTTGAGTATAAATGCGTTTCAATTTGTGTTTTGAAGAAATGCATGGTTTTATGTTATGGGACGTTTTGAAAGAATAAATGTTGCAAACTCACTTGGAAAATGAATTGTCCCAATCTAAACTACGTTGGAATTAATCATATGTTTTGGAGCATGGGTTTATATAAGTACGGGTTGTTTATATTTGATTTCATTTTATGATTTTCAACGTTGGGTCTTTGGGTTTGTCGAGCTTATGGCTCGGTCTGGATTTTGTTGGGTTTTGAGGACACTTGTCCGTTTTAATAGCTCGTTATAGAGCGTTTGGTTATGATTTGCATTTATTGCATCTTATTTGAGAGTTACATACTTTAAACACGTTAGTTCATTCGTTTTGAGTCATGTAATGGTTTAGTTAGTGCAATGGATCCATAGGCACGGTGTTCCTATGTCCCCGCTTTGGACACTAGGTTCGCCACTTGGCACGGAATAGGCATCGGGTCACCATGATAAGTAAGGTGTGGACCTATACGGTCGGGCAGCGTCTCATGGGCAGTAAGGTGTAATTCCCTTGTGCTAGAGTTCCCCGTTTTGGAACTCTCAAGAATAGACCTAGAGGGGTTGACTTGATGTTTTCGAGTGATAGACTCAGAGGAGTTGAGCTCGGTGGGTGTTTTATGTGTAACCCACATATTTTGATTTCTTACATAATTATGTGACATACTTTGCATCCGTCACGTACCATGTAACGGGTTTTCCCCGTCGCCATTAGGTGTGGTTTTGGATATGGAGTTTTATAATCCATGTTTTCGGAGACGTTTGAGTATGGGTATTTATCTATGTTTTAAGGTTTCGGTTATCGAAACTCATTCGAGTTATTGGGATGTCTTGGAAGTTTGAGTTATATATGTTTTCAACGTTTGATCATTATAATATCATTTATGTTTTACGTGCGCGTTGGGTTTTGGCTTTATTTAAAGAGGCGTGTGTTTTATGATTTTAATCACGAAAGGGGGTGAATGATGAAAGGAGATTGTTTTAAGATTTAATGTATTTCATTTCTAGTTGTTTCCAAATTAGTGGTATTGCATTTTGGGAAATCATGATTTTAATTAACATTCCTAAAGTTATCGTTTTATTTATCTCTAACGAAAACTCTTGAGCTCACTAGGCGTTAAGTCTAACCTTTTATTTGTCGGCATGTGCATCAGGTTCCAGTTGGGGTTTGGTTCTAGCAGTGCCTTGAGGAGTTGAGCTATAGACTTACGCGAGAGTAAGTAGATCGATGAAGTCTTCCGCAGTTGGAGATAGTGACTATTATTGGGTTTTAGTAGCACCCGTCCTTATTATAGACTGTATGTAGAAAATAAATGTGTTTATTGAGGTGAAATCCCATATTGTGTTTGTAGATAAATTATCTATCGTTGTATTTTAGAAAATTTTAAGTTAGTTGATATTTTTAAGTTTGAGGGTGTTACACCCAGGATGTTACCTATCCAACTGAGCTAACCCCCTTTGATAATTGGACGGGATTTTGATTTGGAAGGAGGAATATTTAGTATGTTTGGTTTGTAGGATTTGAAATGAAATTGAATTTCATAATAATAAAAAGAAATAATAAATATTTTTTATTAGTTGATTATTACAAAACAAATGTTTTAACCTATTTTAAAACATTATTACATATAAATCCTATGAATTCATATGAAATACCAACCACCCCGTGGGATTTCAAAATCTTATGTTTATGGGATTTCAATGAAATATCGAGATTTCCAGTATGGGAAATCATTCAAACCAAACATGAGATTGAAAAGAAATTCAATTTCAAATTTCCACAAACCAAACGAGACCTTACAGATTTTGACTTTAGGTTCTCTATTTTGAAGATATTGTATATGGACTCAAAGTTGAGATTGATTAAGGTATTGTTTGGCAAAAAAAAAACTAGCTTATAAGCTAGCTTTTTTTCTGTACATGTTTGGATGACCATAAACTAACTTATATATAAGCAAACTTATTGAAAAGTTATTCATAGTAGCGTTTTGAAAAACTAGTTTATCAGCTCCCAGCTAGTTTATCAGTTAGTTTGCCAAACATAGCCTAACTCTTTTGTCAATTCGAGTTTGACATTTTGATCATGTTCTTCATTATCCATTTGATTTTATGTCCATTTCTTTTTTCGTTAAAAAAATCGTTAACTAGTTATTCTTTTTATATTTTTTGTTTCTTTGTATTAAAATTTAAGATTAAATTAATATGTTTTTCTAAAAGAAAAATGCATATACAAAAGAATTAAAAAATTAATGATGAAAGAGAATATAATAATAATTAATAATAAATTCAATATCATTACAATACAAATGATTACATAAAACTTATAACTTAGACATATAGACTAGGGTGCATATGCCAACACGCCTTTGAATATTATTTGTTGGCACATTTTGTCAAAAGATAAATGCCTTTGGACACGTTTCTTAAAAACCCTTGCATTTTCATCCACACGTTTTTATTTGTAGCTATATTTGATATTTAATTATTAATAAATATTCATGGCATGTTTCAAAAAAAAAATAATAATAAATATTCATGGCAAATCACATACTATAAACTATTTAGACGTGGAAATTATAATTCAATGAGTAAGGAAATTATTTATTTCTTTTTTTTTATATGAACGGTTGAGACTGAATTTAGATACTCTCTTTACTTATAATTTATAAATACATTTATTTATCCATTAATGTAGAAATTACTTTTTCATGATATCAACATACTACAATAAAATTGGCTTTACAGGATGCCTATAATACCTAGGTGTCTTAGGCTTTGTTTGGCAAACTAGCTTATAGCTTATAAGCTAGCTTTTCAAAACGCTACTTTGAATAGCGTTTCAATAAGCTAGCTTATGGTCATCCAAACACGTACCAGGAAGAAAAGCTAGCTTATAAGCTAGCTTTTTTTGCCAAACATAGCCTTAATAGAATACTTTCAAAGAGGAGAGTTATTATGCAACTTTTTACATGATACAACCCTTCCAACCCCTTTATCCACCACATTTTATTTTCATCTTTTTTTTCCTTTTTTTTAAATTACATAAAATGTGTGATTGATAGAGGACTTGCAAGGGTTGCATCATGTAAATGAGTTGCATTTGAATGCCCCTCTACTTTCTAAAACTTAAGTTTATAGGAACAAACTAAAATAGGTCTTATATGAACAATAGATTTGTTAGACACTTTTGGTCTGTTTTAACAAGTTTTTTTAAAACGGTTTTAAAATAAAGTATCGTATTAGCTATTTTATTGGACACTTGTGTTTTAGTGTTATTTTTTTCAAATAGTATCGTATAAAATAGCTAATATGACATTTTATTTTAAAATCGTCTTAAAAACTTGTTAAAACGTCTAAAAACATCCTATAAACCTTGTGACGTTGAGACAATTAGGCATTTTAAAGGTCCTATAAAAATAAATTTTGTTGTAATGACATATCATTATTTATAGTAAGGTCGAAAAAACCGAAAGTATGAAATCTCTCTAGTTATTCTCATAATAGGTTTTCAACAACACCAACTTTGAAAGTTGTCTACAATAAGATCTGTGAAAATACACTTTAGTTTTTACTTGAGTGAATTACATGTTTTTGGTCTTTGTGGTTTACCTTTTACACCGGATGTTCCTAAGGGGTTATTTGTTTACCTCTTAATGGTTTCATTAAGAGATAACCTCTGAATCGCTAAGAGATGAATCTTGTTTGGCAAAAAATAAGTCTGCCTCTTAATAGTTCCAATACCCTCTAAATGATTTTGTATCTTGGACCTTCCTTAACCATTAAGCACCCTGATTTCATTCTAAACTATTACAAAACAACCCTATTTCACTTGGAACTATATCATAAGTGTCTCTTAATCATTCTGACCACTTAATCATTCTACACCAAACCATTCAGCAACTGCCAAACAGCCCTAAACTGAAATTAGTACGCAAAGGGGCCATATGGTTTACATATTCTCACGTATGAGGTCCTTGCCCTTAACTTTGTTAAAACATATGTTATCATATGGGCAGATTGATCTTTTTACTATTAATTTGTTTTCAATCAAAAATAAACAATATTATATATATAGGCGAAAGATCGTGTGAGAAGTTGAGGTTAACGTAAGAAAAGTGAGAATTGAATCTGAACCGTTGATCATTTTTAATCAAATGCCCTCCAATGAATTGCGACTTAGAAGAGAATTGATCTGATGCATCTCGATCCATCTTATCTCGGTGCATCTCATCCTAATATGCATCATTTTCTCATCCAACGGTTAATAACCACTTCACACGTTTCTCACGTTAACCTCAACTTCTCATCGGAACCCAACTCTATCCCCTCCTAACTGACTGTTTATCTCCATCTCGGAATCCAATGACCCTTCGTCCATCTCAAGATCCACGATTTGGAAATGGGAATGTAAAACCCACATGGAACACAGGGACGATGAACACCCTTTTCAAATCAAAGGACACGGGGACGATCTCCACAATTTTTTGGTTTATTTTGATTTTTTTATTTTCAAGTGCATCACACATTTTTTTTTGAATTTATTTATACAAAAATGTTGTTTATGTTTCTGATTCTATGTTGATTTCTTGAATTTTTATCGTATTGTGTTTGAGTTTGGTGCTGATGGGTGGTGTGTTGTTGTGTGTAATACGTGTATGTTTTTACATTTGAAATTTCATAGCAAAACAATATGAATGTAACCTCTACAGTGTTTGTTGCTGTGAAGATTCGGATTTTTTTTCCTTCATAGTGTTTTGCTGTAAAGGTTCAATTGTAAAAATGTGGTTTTATTGAAAAAATCAACTTGATGATGCATATATGAACTCATATTAAGGTTGTGATGTCTTGATGGCATGGGAACTAGAAATGGGACATGGGGTGTAACCCAATAACATCACGGGTGACTTCACTCACATGTTCTCGTCACCTCGATGGAAAC
The DNA here is from genome assembly GCA_954870635.1 of Arctium minus. Taxonomy (NCBI): domain Eukaryota; kingdom Viridiplantae; phylum Streptophyta; class Magnoliopsida; order Asterales; family Asteraceae; genus Arctium; species Arctium minus. The sequence continues at coordinate 1,616,842 of OX941092.1, read as the reverse complement.
GGATCTCCCCCGTATTTGCAAGAGGCAGTTCTTGTATGTTTATGTTCAAGTGTGGGACATTGTTGCCAAGTTGAATGTTGGTATTTGTACAACCAAAGTGGATTCCGGTAACATTTAATTATGATTTTATTATTCAATTAATAAATTGTACATTTTATATGAACTCATCGACTCTTGTCCTAACACTTGTTATTGTGTTTTGTTGGTTCACAGGACCCACTAGCGGTGCGTCTAGGGCGTCTTGACTCGCCGATCGTGAACTTAGGAGCATTTGAAGTGTTGGGCTTGTGGAGAACTTTTGAGAAAAGAGATTTTTGGAGATATAACGACACTTATGTTAATCTAGTTTTAAAATTGTTTCTAGATTAAATAGGTTGTTATATCTTATGTCTCGTTCTCCGCTACTTTAGGAATTGTGCAAACTTTCCCAATTATCTCGGGTTATAGTTGACGTATTTAGAAGTTTTATTTTATCCATTTTTCCCAGAATTTCCCTATTTTGTTGCTTAAATTTTAGGATGTTACACATGTATTTATTTTAAATATCAAGATTGGTTCTAATCGAAAAAAAATTGTATTTTATTCCCCAAATCAACACAATTGACTTTTCCCTATGTCAAACAGCATCGACTTCCCCTAGTCAAACCACGACTTTGCGGGCTCGTAATCATTCTCAGAGAAATTCATGGGTCCGTCAGTGAACTCGGCAATCTACACTCGATTTGTTTTGATCATATCCAAATGTGGCTTTTGTCATAGGTACATCTACAATCGGTGTGAAATCACTTTTACAATCACCAGGGGGATTATGAACTTGAGGACTATCGTGCGACAATACTCGAGCAACGTCACAAGGAAGATCATGTTCGGAAGTAGATATTTCGGCAAAGGGAATGTTGACGGTGGACTTGGTGAAGAAAAAATTGAGCATGTTGACTCGCTTTTTATCAATTTGTCTTACGTTTACGCATTCTGTGTGACAAATTACTAATATAACACTACATTTTATTTGTTGTAGTGCAAGTTTGGTGTTTTCGGCTTTGAAATCATTAAATGTGAATCTTTTACCATATAATATGCATTTATTTGTGGTGTAATATTACAGGAACTGATACTAGCAGCACATGATAATCCATCGAATTGTATAGAATGGGCAACCGTATAAATGATGAACCAACTAAAGATTTTTGATCGAGTAATCCAAGAGCTCGATTTTGTGGTCGAAAAAGATAGGTTGTTGCAAAAATCCGATATGCCTAACCTTAATTACATCAAAGCATGTGCCAAGAAGGTTTTCAAGCTGCATCCTATTGCAACATTCAACATCCTCTTAAAAAAACGGCACCTAAGCCATTGTTCCCACATGTTGAAAATAGGGTTTTACGAAGAATGATTTATATATTTATTTAAGGACTTTAACAAACAAAGCGTTTGGTGAACTCATCGTGAACCATTCAACTGGAAGTTTGTTATATTAGTTTTTTTAATAAGCGAGCAAACGTGAACATTAAAATTTTGTGTTCATGTAGTTAGACAAACAAACACAAGCAACAGTGTGGTTCATTCAACATGAACATTTGCTTATGTACGCTTATTTATGTTCACATGTTAAACTAATTTCTTGGAAAAATTATGACCGTAAAACATCATACCTTATTAAACCTCAATAGCTACAATTGTTATGTACAACTGGATTTGAACCTCGGGGGACGAGATATCCAACCACATCCTTCCACAAACAATGTGTCAAATTTGCATCCATGTTTGCATTCACCAAAATCATTTAAATGTTCAAATAATTACAAATTTGAATAATTGGTTGGGTTCTGATAAGAAATTGAGTTAACGATAAGAAACATGAGAGGTTATCAACTGAACCCGATGCCAAGATAATGCACCAAGATAAGATGCAACAAAATGCAACAGATCAAATAAATGCAGGATTGACTTTTGCAAAACAAATAAATGCAACAGAGTCCGTAAAATGAGTCTCTAGAAGAAGTAGCAAAGAGATTTGAGAATAAGATAAATTAGAAAAAAAAAAAAGAATCGTTAATTTTTATGTAACGAATTGAATGTTTCCTTACAGTTTGGACCAAAGAATTTGTGTTTGCTGCAAATGAAGCAACAGAAATAAATCCAATGGAATACTCAAAACCAAAGAAGAAATGAAGGAATAGAAGTCGAGATTGAATTGAAATTTCAAGCAACACAAACTCCAATAAGCCAAAAAAACTTTAGTTATAAAATTTCAAATCAGAATCTCAGGTTTAAATAACAAATTAAAATCGTTAGATCTATAGAATAAAATGGCGTAGAACAGTAAAAAATGTTCTTATGCTTACTAGACCAGCTTCAAAGGCAATAAAGTCTCAGCAAATCTGAAGAGCAAAAGAGATCGATTTCCGACCAGATTAACACCTCTCTTCTCATTGAAATATTCAGAACAGGGTTGCCTGAATTTCCGATCGATACAAATTGCTAATAATCACAAAATCTCAACACTAAAACCTGAATTCCAAATCATTCCATAAAAATCAACAAAATCTCGACCAAAAACGACGAAAAAACAGGAAAAAATCAATTAAATTTAAACAAAAATAGATCATGAAGATGAAAAAGGTTCAGAGTTTAGCTTAATATGCTCAGCGAACAGCTTTTTAAAGACAATTCTCATACAAGAGGTGTCAGAATATAAGCATTGATCATCACCACCAACAATAAATCAAAAATCAAAAATCAAAATCAATGAACAGAAGAAAAATTTGAAGATACCTGCATGAATCGCTTGAAGGGTGAATTTTATTCGCGTGTTGATCAATGGATATATAGAGAGAGTGAGAGAGAGAGATAGGAGGTGAAGACGACGGCCATCAATGGCGATTCTAGGGTTTCAGAAGTCGAAATATGCGGAATTGAAATGGGCTTTTATTGAAGCCCAATTTGGCCCATTAATTCGGCCCATTTAGACATTTGGCACGTGGTGTGTAGATCTTGGGCACGTGACTAGATTGATTGATGAAATTATGTCAATGCGGGAAGTTTGACGGACTGTCTCTTTCGACTCACCTGCCCAATATATTCTTTCTTCCTTAATATTAAAATCCTATTTTTATAATCATAATAAATATTTCCTTCAAAACAAATATAATAAATATTAAAAAAACGATATAAAATTTAGAGTAAATTACGTTTTTATTCATGTGGTTTGTTAAAATTTTCTATATTTGTCCTCATGGTTTTGAGATAATGATTTTTCATCCCTATAATTAATAATTCATTGTTTTTTCGTTCTTATAATTTAAATTTTATTGTTTTTCCATCCCTATAGTTTACAATCATTTCTATTTTAGTTTTTCATAGTTAAAACTAGTGTTTTGGTCTCATAAATGAAAATAGAAATGAATTACAAATCATAATAACGAAAACCGAAATTTCAAAATCATAGGGATAATATAATTCAAATGTTCATCTTAGAGCATCTCCAATAGCTATGCTAAAATAGAAAAAAGTAAGATTTTAGCAATTTTGTTGCTCCAACAGCTATGTTAAACCATATGCTAAAATAGAAAAAAGAAGAGAGAGAAGATAAAAATCTTCAAATTTGGAGAAATCTTTAAAATTCTATTTCTAAAAGAGATAAATAATATTTAATTCTTTCCACCAATAGAATAAATTGAAGTTGTGTGTTTAGAAGTGAGAAATAATATTATATTAAATGTATTGAATATTTTAATAATATAATTGATGATAAAATTGCTAAAATAGAGTAGCTGTTGGAGTTGAATGTAATTTCTTTTAGAGATTTTAACTTTTTATACTTTATTTTAGAAAAAAAAAATTATAGCATAGCTGTTAAAGATGCTCTTATATACTTAATAGTGTTTGTTCATGGATGATCAATTAATTTTTGTTAATTTCTGATATAAAGATTAAAATTTATAAATATACAATAGTAATTATAAATTTTAATTTTGAAAGATTTTAATAAAACAAATATATATATGATTTTTTAAAATAAATATAGAAGATTCATAACTTTTTGGCCTAAATATAATATTTTTGTCAATAATGATGTTTATAGTATTTCGAATATTTGATAAATTTACACGGTTTTTTTATTTAAGTTATAGCACTTTTAAATGTTGAACAAAAAATAATTATTTAGTTCAAGGGTACAATTGAACTAAAAAATGTGCAAAAATAGTCATAAACATCGTAAACAGATTTATTCACATCAAATTCAATCAAACAACGTCAAAAATAAATAATTGTTTCTAACATATATCCATTTCTTTATTTATTTTCAAAAAATATGTGTTTAAAAAAATTTTGTTTTGTCAAGCCTAATGTAACAACACAAAATCAACAAGACAGATAAAATAGAAAATCCCAAACGGTTCCCATTACAATTCAAATTAAAACAGAGCATTCAAGAGTAGCAACGGAAACAACCTTCCACGGCCGAGAATATCTATATTACGATATACTAAAGAGCTAAGCAGCTTGATTCTCTCAGCTTAACTCTCGGAACACTATCTCATACGCCGCAATCTGGGGAATGAAGGAGGGAGGGTTTAGGACACGTTTGGTTTGCGGGATTGGAATGAAATGAATTGGATTTCAAGGAGGGATTTAGATTTGGAGGGATTTGGGGGGATTTAGGAGGATTTGAAATCCCTTCATGTGTTTGTTTTGTAGGATTTGGAATGGATTTCAAATCCATTCTTTTACAAGTCTTGCTTGGTTTGTAGGATTTGGATTTGGATTGAGTTTTTTTTATTATTATTATTTGTTTGTTTTATAAATAATTTATTTTTATTGGTAAACGTCGAATTTGAATCGATACAATTTGAAGTATGGATCAAGCTTTAGAATCCATCGGATTTGGATTTCAAATCCAGACCCAATGCCAAGGATTTCCAAATCCATCATATGAGAGATTTTAAAATGGTCAACGGATTTGAAATCCGGTCAACGAAATCCTTTCATGCAAACCAAACGCAGGATTGGAATGAATTTGAAATCCAAATCCCTCCAAATCCATACCAATCCCGCAAACCAAACGCGCCCTTAGGGTTTTATTTCCTTTACAATAATTTTACAATTAGATAAGTTTAACCCTATTTCGTGTAACCAATTTATAGGAGCCCTGTGTGTAGGAGTAAGGACTATTTGTGTGGCACGTTTCTCGCGATCAGGTGAGTTCCCTTGAACTCTTTTCACCATAATGTGTTGACTTACGTTTGAAATTATGATTATGGTTTTACGTGCAAATGTGATTTTTATTCACAAATGCATAAATATTTCTTAAACAAAATGAAGAAAGGCATAGCTCACTTCATGGAGAGGTGTTTGACTTGTCTTCGGGTGAAAGTGGAACACCAACGTTCATATGGGAAACTCCAACCATTGGATATTCCGGTTTGGAAATAGGATCAGATCACGATGGCTTTCGTGACCAATTTGCCTAAAACCCCGAAGGGATATGACACGATATGGGTGATCGTGGATCGGCTTACCACGTCGGCGCACTTTCTACCCATAAAGGAGACGTACTCGATGGAAAGATTAGCATGTGTTTGGGGGGCCGTTTGTGTTGTAATGAATTATTTTAGCTGTTTTGGCGTTTGGGTTGTTACACCTAAATTTTAAACTTTGTACCCGGGACATCAATAATTACAAAATCTATTAGTTATCAATCAAAAAATTTATGTGAAATAAGAATAATTAAAAATTTCTCATGCTATTCAAGAAAAATAATAATGTACATAAAATATAAAATAAAGCAAAATTCATTTCATTTTCATACATTATGGCATGTTTATATGGATATTATTGCAAAAGTCGAATCTATGAATTGCACTCTTTGCTCCTAGGTCTAGATGATCTGAAACCATCTCCAGGTTGAAGTCAATTAAAAGCTGAAATGGTTCTACATTGACAACAACATTAGTTTATTGCAATCATTTGTGGGTCTTATAGAAATCAGCTATAGGTGAAACTTACACCATCAAACAGGCTTCATCGAAAAAAACTATTTGATATTCATTGCAAAAAGTTGTCACCTGTCACTGTGTTAATCAAATTTGGGAGACCCCATCTCAACTAAAAGTCACCGATTAATCTCCTTTTATGAACATCTCATAATTAAAGATCTCCTTAAAAATAATCAAATTAGAGAATCAAAACTCAAAAAAGATTTACATTAAATCCAATAGATTATCTATTTTGGATAATATAGTATTAATTATATTTTAAAATAATCCATACATATAATAAAATATTATTTATCTTTAATAAACATTTAATATGAATGTTTTTATTGACGAAAATATAATAAAATATATTTTCTGTATCATGGTAACACTTGTTCGCTAGTTCTACAAATTCAAATAATTTCACACCATTTCTAATGCTTTCTCCAATTTGCTGAAAGTTTTGGAGGACCCGTTTAAACAAAAATTTGTCTAAAATCTTAACAAATTCTTTAAAAAAATACAATTTAAAAAATCCAAAATCAAAATCTCTTAACAAATAATACACATTTAACTCAAAATCTTATATTATTAATATTCCACATGTTTAGAAAATATTTTTTTTTTCTCTCTAAACATTTAATTTTAAAGATTTTATTGGTGAGAATAATACAAACTCATTTATCATGCATAATTAATATATTTTTAAAGTTCTTTAAATCTATAAAATTTTACCATATCTCTCATACTTTCTTCATAAATAACCTAAAATCTCTATTTTTTGGAATCTATCGACGCACAAGATAAATTAAGATTTTGTCAAAGTAAAAAATCAACCCACAATCTTCACTTTCATTGAAAAATCAGTTGAAGATACTCTAAAAAACCACTAGTCATAACAACTATGCCTTTACAAAAATCGACAAAATCTTTATAAAAATAACAAAAATTAAATTAAATTAATATTTTATCAAAATAATGCCATCAAAAATAAAATTTGATTATTTATCGATTGTATTTAATACTTTTTTGTTTCATATATATAAATAATATATTAAACCAAACAGTTAAAAATGAAATTAAAAAAATTCGAAAATTCAGTTTATTATATTAATTATATATTAACCCGAGGCTAGTTTCGGGAATCTATCGAAGAACGGGAAAAAAAATTTAAAAAGAAAAGGGCAAAAGGCAATTTTCACGTGCCTTTGTGGTGTATTCCTCATGCAAAATCAAATGAAAATAACCTTTTAGTTCAAAGTAAACTATAAATTTGGTCCAAGTAGTTTGTCGAAAATAACACTTTTTGATTCTATAGTTTTAAAATTATAAAATGTCTGTTGTGGTATGTAAAAATGTCGGGATTTGGTCTATCCTTCTGATGGTCGTTAAAAAATTATGTTAAATCAGGGACAATTTCATCATTTTATCAATTCTTTGTGTTTTATACTCGATTTTATGATCTTGATCTTTATGGTTTTTGGTTAGACGAAAGACACAAAAATTGATATCATGATGAAAATCCTTCTCATTTAACGTAAATTTTTTTATTAAAAGGAGAGGCCAAATTCAGACATTTTTGCTAGCCACGATGGCTATCTTTGTAATTTTGAAACTACAGTGACGAAAAGTGTTACTTTTAACAAACCATAGGGACCAAATTAGTAGTTTACTCTTTTTTTTTCTTAAAATTTTATAATTAAAAAAAATCGATAATTAAAAACTTATATTTTATTTATTCAAAGAAAAACTTATATTTATAATTATATCAATCTACATCATGTTCATTTTATTTTTTATAATGAGAAAGATAAATTGTGTTTAAAAAGGAAGATAATTTCACTAGGTGTGAAGAAAATATAATTTCAAAAAGATATGTTTAAATGTTTATAGTTTGAAAAATGTTTTATTTAATAATTTATAATTTGAAAATTTTACTACTTTAGACCCTTAAAGAAATATTTTTTAAATGATTAAATTATTAAACATGCATTTTGAGTGTATATGTTTTCTTAAAATAAAGATTTGTAATCGGCAATCTGTAAATCGGGGTCACCTCCCCATTGTGAGGCATCATATGAAAGAGGAAAATCAAGTATACCGTGTCCGTGACCTGTCAGATGACTAACTTACGAGATATGACAGTACAAAAACTTTTTTAACATGTACGACTAAGGCATGACATAACCTAAGTGGAAACTAAAAAAAATCATAATTTGTTTCACCTATCGGCCTCATGCTCGCTAGTTTTTTTTTTCAGTCTCATTCGCGTACGAAACGCATAAATTTTGTATCTCCCACACCACGTACACCACCTTGGAACCAACAGTATTAGGTCAAGAGGGCCTTTTAAACGTAGATATCACAAAATGAGAATTCATGATCACTTTTATTTTCAAGCGCAAATTGCTGTAACTTGATAAGAGCATCTCTAATAAAACTTTTTACAATAACTAATATTGAAAAGATTTTTTTTACAATAACCTTAATAGGTCGGGTTTACACCCTTCCCACACGGACCGCAAGTGTACGGTGTCGTATCAAGTAATACGTACGGAAGTACGAGTATCGAATCGTAGGAACTTGGTGTTGAGTACCACAAATCTATATTAACTATTAACTAGACTATTAGAAAGTTGAATTGTTGGTTTGATTGACAGAGCTTTAAGAAAAATAAGACTGAAAACTAGATCTGAAAATTGGTTTGGTTAACTGCTGATAAGAAAAGTTGGGGGTTGGAATCATATTCAATTCAATCCTTTTCAAACCATGAATGGGGATCCAGGCTTTAACAATTGGTTCAATGAATTTAATCTCAAAGGATACCATTACACTTTCTCAAGCTATAATTCTATTAGTATTTAACAGGGCCTTTTCATCTTTCGATCTCAAAATCGAGTTACAATACTTATGAAAAACAAGATTAAAACATATATGGTGGAATCGGTATACCTCTATCCGATTCACACCAAAGGTTTATGATAAACACATCGAATCATTTAAATCCTATCTCGAATATACAAAATAATCAAGAAATATCCAAATAGTTGATCAGACCAAAGGGATTCCATAAAAACTTATCATAAACATTCATTGATAAATCATTCATCAAAACCCAAACTCCAATCACATGTTTAACAAAAACATCACCAAGTATTCATCCAACCCCCAACATGAGAAGATTAGCTCATGTTGGGGTTCTTAAAACATAAAACTAAATTGAGGAAATAAAACCATTGTAGCAAAAGATAGAAATACTAGAACTCCATGAAGAAGGATTTCGATAGCCTTTCGTACCCGTCGTACGTGGATTGCTTCGTGTCAATCGTCGATTCCTTCTCTTCTTTCTTCAATCTCCCTCGTTGTCTCCAGAGACGACCTCCTTTCTCTCTATTTTCATAGGTTAAAACTCTGATGCCATAGCCTCCACGCAAACCCCTAGTTATAGGAACAAAAACGTAACAGACAGGGCATCGACACGGTCGATCGCGCGACTGGACCCGCGCCGAGAGTCGAGCGCAACACAGTTTCTTTGCCCGCATTAGTGACCGCGCGGCTTGGCCCGCGCCTCGAGCCGCGCGGAACACTGTTTCTCAAATCCTTGTTATATTCAGTTTGGGCTAATTTCGCTACCATCCTTCACCATTTTTCTCGGAACTGCTCGGGCTTGATCCTTAATCCTCTTCATGTACTTTTCCTCTCAAAATAATTAGTTTTACCACTATTTTACTTAGGATTAGACAATACTTTCCCGATTTTCGATTACGAATAATGTTAAAAAATGACGTTATCAAACCTCACATTCTTTGAGTTTTTGTACAAAAACCTTCGTTCTTGCCTTGAATTTGGTGTGAAATGACATTTTGTTAGTTTTCTTTAACATATAATATTGACTTTTATATTATATAGTTATGGGTGTTCATCCAAACCGCACATATCGTCCATACCACACCATAAAAACGCGGTTTAGAACTTTCGCAGCGTGCTTTAAGGTTTGCATTTTTAGCAAACCGCCCTATGCGGTGCGGTTTGCAGTTTTGAGTTATCAACCCGCACTGCATCGCATATCTTTTAGTTTTTTTTTTAATTTTATATATAACATATATATATGTAATATTTTTGGACTTTGTGTTTTGGACTTTTGAGTTTGATCTAATATGAAAATTGAAAACCATGAAAGGTATTACATATACAAGACATGAGATGAAAATTCTTGATAGTCATAATTCCAATTGCCTATACACGCCCAATTTAGTTTGAATTTTTTTTTACTTCTTAGACCAATTTTAATAGTGCAATATGTATTGGGAATCAAATGTATTGGAGTTCTTTATTTTTTTGGACTACGGTCACTTTATCGTTGATTCTATAATATATTTTTAAACTTATAGTTATTGGATTGTAGGCATAAAGTGCGATATGTACAAATCGAATAAATCACACCGCATCGCAACACATTTTGCGGTGCAATTTTTGAGGTTTATGTGGTGCGGTTTTGAAAAATGATCGAACTGCATATGCGGCGTGGTTTGATATTTGACCCTAAACCGCACCGCGAACACCCTTATCCTATACAATTATCAATATGCATATATTGATTTAACTTGTATCATACATGAAACCAACAAAATGAGTTTTCATAAAAACTAACATTTTAAAGTTTTATGTAAGTTATTAACTTGGTGAGTTGAAAATAATGTGACAGAGAAAAGTATAAAAAGTTGGTTCTTAAAAGAGCATGTTGAACGGGATTATTGTAAGAACTTGCTTTTTGTATTTATTTATTTTGTTGTCAAATCACTTACAACTCATCAAATTAATAACTTAAATAAAAGTTTGCAATAATATTTTTTTTATACGAACCTTGTTTGTGGTTCTCATGTATTTTTTTCAATATCAATAAATAATTATAAAGTTAGTAAAATATATAAAAAAACAAATAAAGTGTCATTTCTCACCAAATTGAAGGTAAAAAACCAAGATTATTGTATAAAAACTCAAAGAATGTGATATTCTTATTAGAATTTTATCTATCGGTGGTTTTTTCTAACAACGTACAATTTTTACATATAAAAACCTCCCATTAAAGATGCTCTAAAAAACTCTGTTGAGAATCTCCAACATCGTTATTTATAATTTATATCAAGGGCCCGTTTGTTAACAACTTAATAAACTTAATGAGACTCACAAAATTTTCCGTCAGTTATACATGACCGTTTAGTAGTGGCTTAATAATATAGAAAGTAACTTATTTAGTAAGCTTTTAGGGAAAACTTTATGTAGAAAGCCAGTTTTTTTCCAAACCTGTCCATCCTAATAAAAAAAACACACTCATTCCATTTATGAAAAAAACCCTTCAAAACAAAAATCTTTCAATCTATCCAGACAGATTAATCGACGCATACAACTTTATCAATCCAGGATTTAATAGAAAACCAACTAAACAACCACTAAATCAATTAAAATTAGATAAAAATACTTTAATTAATAAATTTATTCAAAAAAAAAATACAAGTTAAAACTTGAAAAACAAATCATACAATAATGGTGTTTATTGTTTTGTTAAAATTAATTAGATTTTAACTTTATATCAAATCTCCCCATCCACACCTTTTTCTCTCCCAACTTTTTCAACCCTTTTAAAATACTCATAATATTTAAATTATTATATAATTAATTTTTAAAATACTGTAATTAAAAAAATACATTGCATCTCTTCCATAAACCGCCCAAACTCCCAGATACACACAGTTAAAGAGTGATTCATGTGTGTGTGTGAATTTGATAATATTTCATCAGATCAAAAGCATCGTTATCTTGAACTCTCGATTTCTATGGTGATATTGAATCGCTTGTAATCACTCTGTAGATTGCGAAATAATCAGTCAATTTGCGGTTAATCGAGCGTCAGATTCATTCGGACGAAGGATACAGGCGTTGTAATTTGAAGATTATCCAGTGACGGATGCTTAATTTGTGGCGGATTTGATTTGGATTCGTGACGTATGAGGTAATTTGTTTGAAGTTTGTTATCGATTTTGTTGTTTTACTTGTTTAATTTGAATCATTTTCGTCTGGTTTATTTACCTTGTTGTTCGTAATCGGTTTGCCTTAATTGCTTGATGAAATGACGGTGATTACTTTCGATTCTAGATGTTTTTGAATATACGAGGTGAGAAAATGACGTTTTGTGTTGATTTTGATTCTCGATTAATTGCTAAAATGTTGTTATCGGTTAGAATTGAACTCATATTCTTCTTATCATTTTCACTGTTTTAGACTTTTATTAGTTCGTCCACTGTGCATCAATCATTCACTCCCATTACCACATGCAGAGAGAGTACGAAAGGTTCTAATGGATTTCTGTTTTTTTTTTCCACTTGTAAAACACGATGAAAATGTTCTAATTCTAAATGTTTGGTTGATTAGACTGTAGTGGAGTTTTGACTGTTTTCACTATGACTTCTTCAACTTTTTCCATTGATGAATTGAAGTTAGAAATCTTCTGCTCTTTTCGAGGATCATTTGTTGAGCGGTTAATCAATGGTTGACCAAAAACGTGATCGATACTTGAAAAGTAGTAATACATTTGAAATCTGAAAGTTTTCAATTTCAATATGAACAATGTTCGTTTAAGCTTGCTCACTCTTAAATTTTCTCTAAAAGCTTGAGATAGTCCTATTAGGGGGTGTTTGGATTGCTTATTCGAGGTGTTTTTAGCTTATTGTGATTTGGCACCGGAGATAAACACTTTTGAGTGTTTGGATGAGGAAAAATTAAAATGACTTGTAGCGATGTCAAACCGATGAAAAACACTTTTTGATAAGTCATTTGATTTTAACTTATCAACTTATTTGAAAAGTGTTTATCACTTTTTTGGTTATTTTATATGTATAAGCAATTCCAAACACCTTTAAATAACAACTTATTAGCTTATTACGTTTTGGTACCACAATAAGCTAATCTAAACACTTTTTTAAAAAACTCCGGTTTGACACCGCATAAGTTGATAACATTAACTGTTGGCGATATTCAATAGCTTTTTGAATCCGGTTTTTACTTTATACTAGTCAATATATTGGTCCTCTTCCATTGTACTTTCCGAAGACTATGGATATATGGATTTTATCAGATTGAATATTTTTATTAGGTTGCATATATAAGGATTACTTTGGTTTAGGTAGGAGAATGAAAATTAGAATGAGAATGAAAATGGGAATTTATTTTCACTCCCCTTCCTCTCGTTTAATTTGAAATGAAATTTTGGACTTGTGGGAGAACGAACTCATTATATTATAAAAAATTAAATTGTTTCTTTTATTTTCGTTTTTAATTATTACTGCTTAATACCTCTAACCAAATACACATAACATTATATTAATTGGAAAAGAAACATGAAAACACACATCTTAAACATCCTTATGTGTATTTTTATGATCCATGAGTAGCACATATCTATATTTAATAAATATTTCATGTTAATTCATTCCTCTATACATGTTGCACTTATTGAAGTTTCAACTCTTGATCTCTAGGGAGTTTAGGATCTTACGAGTAACTATGATATTGTTGGCCTTTGAGACCCTTTGGTTAGATATATGATTAGTTTGAAATAGAGATTGGCAAAAAAGATACAAATTTCGGTTCACACCGAACAAGATCAGGTTTTTTTAAACTACTTAAATCAAATCATTGACCAGATCATATATTTTTTAATATTGGTATATGTACATCTCTAATTTGAAATATCAGTTGTATATAATTCAAATCTCAATCCAAATGTGATCGATCTCTAATTATATATACAACTTATAATATGGCATATTGTCATTACAATGTACAACCAAAAAAATTGAATATATCACAAATGATAAACAATCTACCTCTCTCTACAAAGTGAGAGCAAAGAAGACAAATGTACCAAATAAATTGTTTAATTAATAATGTACAACTAGAACATGGGAAGATTGAATTTCCAAGAACATGTTTAATTAGGTCTGCAACCACAAATGAAACAAGTGACCTACCTTTGGTGGCTTACCCAACCTAAAGTCATCAAAGCAAAAGTGGAATCCAATATGCCTTGACAAATCAAGAAACAAAAAAGGATTTAGAAATGAAGGAGAAAAAGGACAAGGGTAGAGGAAGCCACATGTCATAGCTAGTAAAGCTTAAATAAGATGGAACACATGAAGAGATGAGTTTGTAACACGACATACCACTGCAGGAAATAGTTGCACTAATTTGGCTTGTGTCTTGATATGTCATTTCTCTTACCTCCCCTTCTCTCAAATTCACCCCCAATGCAAACCAATAATAATCCCTAATAGAGTTATTTTTCCTTTTTAAAAAGGTAGAAGTGAGATTGTCAAATTAGACGGGTCGTAAGGGTAAATTGGTAATCTAACTACCCACAAAAAAAAAAAAAAAAAAAAAAGACCGTTGGTCTAAGACATTGTTTGGTAAAAAAAAGCTAGCTTATAAATATAAGCTAATTTTTTTTTTGTAAATGTTTGGATGACCATAAACTAGCTTATTGAAAAACTACTCATAGCTATGTTTGGCAAACTAACTGATAAGTTAACTTTTCAAAACGCTACTATTAGTAGTTTTTCAATAAGCTAGTTTATAAGTTGGTTTTTGGTCATCCAAAGGTTTTTTTTGCCAAACAATGTCATAGGCTATGTTTGGCAAACTAGCCGGTAGCTGATAAACTAACTTTTCAAAACGTTATTATGAGTAACTTTTCAATAAGCTAGTTTATGGTCATTCAAACATATACAAAAAAAAACTAGCTTATAAGCTAACTTTTTTTTTTGCCAAACAATGTCGTAGTAGCGTTTTGAAAAGCTAGCTTATCAGCTAGTTTGCCAAACATAGCCTAAATGTACCAATAATCCAACAATTCTTAGGTTAGAGGTTCAAATCTCATCAAATGTGAGGATTGTGTGTAAAATTTATCATATATAAATGTTATATACTGCCAAAAATTGTCTTGTTAGATTCCTGGTAACATGTATGTGGTAATTTACATGCTTTGGGTAAAAAAATCACTCTTGAACCAAATTAACCTTTATCCATTACAAATCTTGAGTACATTCCCCTTTCAAAAATCTAGATTCAAGTCTTTTTCTTGGAAGAACCTAGATTTAAGAATACATTAAAACTGGTTGAATGATTGTTTTACACCTCACTTCCACAACCAAAGAAGGTTTTATATAATCAAAAAGATAAAAAGCTATCAAAAGAAACTATGAATCTTTCTTTTGTAATATTATATTTAGTTTGAATGCGTTGTTTGGTTTAATATTCAACTTTTGTCAATCAATTATTTTATGTTATTTGTTATGATTTAAAGATTATATTAGAAAATGTTTCTTACATGATTTAAATTAAGAACATGAAAATTATATTCTCAAATGTTTATAGTTTATATATGTAGTTTGCCGATTCATTTTTAAATTGTTTGACCCAATCTTGACATTACTTCCCTATATGCACACTAGAAGCTTATTCTATTTTTTGCTCAAAACTATTGTGTTTTGTTGGGATTTTTTTCAAAATTCTATATTTATTTATCAATAAATCTTAAAAGATTTAAATAAAGTTCAGAAATTTCATCTATTAATGAATATTTTAGATATTTGAATGTTTTTTAATAGGATAGGGATATTTGCACCCCTCCCTATGTGTTAAAGACACCCCTTCTTAACCATTATTCATCATAATTCAATCATTGCATCATCATATTTAAATTTATTTGTGTTTTAATTATTTTTTATATTTTATTATTATTATCTTTCTTTCACTTAATCAAGCTTTTATTATTATTATTATTATTGTGAAACTATAATTAATATTATGTTAGATATTTTTTTAATTTATATTTAGTTTTATTATTTATTTATTTTTTAGTTTTATTTTTTTGTATTAATATTTAAGATAAAAAAAATAATATGTTTTAAAAAAAATACAAATATAAAAAATGACTAAAAGGAAATTATTTTATATTATTATTATCATTATTATATAACAATATTTTTTTTTATATTTCTTATTACAAGTATATTTTTTTCTATAAATAAAAGATGATACAACATAAACTAATTTATATTCAAAATTTTGGTAAAAAAATGATGAATTATTATCTGATTTTTTAAAAGTTCATAAAACAATGATGACTTATTTTTGAATATTAAAAAACTTAAAATAATAATTGAATGGTTAATCTTGAATTTTTAAGTTGAAAAAGATGATGAGATTTTTTTATTGATTTCTCGAGTTGCAAAAAAATCGATGATATGTTATATGAGAATATAGATAAAATGAAAATTTTTTAGTTTAATTATTTAAAAAAATTATATATAATATAAATAAAATAATAATTACTTGCACTAATTAATAATATTATCTATTAATAAAAAAATAAAAATAAAAACCAAAAGAGAGAGAGAGAATAAAATAATGTTTTTCATAATCCCTATGTGATTTAATGATACTTTTTAGAATTTTTTAACCTTTTAATTGCACCCCTAGATACAGAGTGGTGCAAATAACAACCCCTTTTTAATATTTAGACCGTATTCTTTTGTAAATCTATGCGTACAAATTTGTGCCGTGAAAATAGAGAATAAATTTATATATATTTCGTCTTATTGTGGCATGAAAGTTTGTGCCATATATGTTTTCAACTTAGGAATTTTTTATTCCGAAAACATGTTTTTTTTTTTAAAAAAAATTATATGAATTAAAATTTATAAGATCCAACTTTATTAGTATTATAAGTACAAATTTACATAAAATGACTAAAACGGAACCTCACCTCCCAATAGAAAAATTATCAAAATTATTGTATCAGCTTTATATGTTTTAAATTTTGAAATATAGAATTTGTGCAATGACAAAAAGAGCGTGAGGATCACGTAAGTTTGGATGCGTGCTGGTAGTACTCCCTCTAACATCTGGGGTTACCTTTCACTTCCAGATTATTTAATTACATGGACTTCACAACCCCTTTGGAAATCCAAAAATCACAATTGCATGGCAAAAAGTCTTCATGTTAATTTAAACTTTTTTTTTTTTGAAGAAACATGTTAATTTAAACTTAAAAGCCATATTTATATATGAAACAATATACGTGAAGATATGATGTTTTGTTATTCAGTGACTCAATTCTTGTGTCTCATATCATGTTAAGTATGTGACACCCCATGATTTAATGTGCGGTTTTTGTAATGCGATATTCGATTATTATTTCTTTTACATTATTAATGTTTTGTTTACTAGTTTTTGATATATTATCTAATTTAACTTGTTTATTATCATTCACTTATTATATAGAGATTTGTCACTATAAGTCAAACCTTAAAAAAGGTCGTGGCCTCGTAATGACTCTTGAGGCTTGGTCTCGCCGCCACATCACGGCTCACGCCATTTAGAACCTTGGGTGTTTATAAAGTGTTATTTTATTGAAATGGACGTCTGAAGATGCGTGAAGATGTGGTGTTTATAAAGTGATGTTTCATGTGTGGAAATGGACAAGACTGAACATTTTACATATGGAAAAACATTGTATAAACACTACATTTTCATATGAAATCTGGTTTATAAGTTTGTATGAGTTATTGGTTTGTAAAATAGAGGAATATGTATATATATAGAGGGAGGTTTAGGGGAGAACCTCAAAATTAATGGAAAAATAAGGAACACCCTAGTAGCCTTAATCTGGACGATATGCACTTGTGCATACAAGTAAATTAAGTTGTTTTTTTTTTGTTTTTGTATGCACATGTACATGTTACAAATTATTTGTATGCATAAGTCCATGCCGTCCAGGGCTATCAGGGTGTTACTCAGTTTTCCATATTTTTTTTTGAGATTTTCCCTTAAACCTGACCCCTCCCCACGCGTGTGCGCACGCACGCACACACACACACACACACACATATATATATGGTTGAGTTTATGTGAGACCAATCTCTTTTTGTGAGACCCGTGGCCGTGAGGCCATGATTTTACACTTGAAAGTTGAAACTTCACAGCAAAACTCGATGAAGATAAAAAAATCGGAACCTTCATTGTGTTTTTGCTGTGAAGGTTTTTACCTTCATAGTATTTTGCTGTGAAGTTTCAAGTATAAAAACGTGTTCTCACAAAAACATATTTCCAAATATATATATATATATATATATATATATATATAGTGGAAGGATATTTTGCAACCCTTAAAAAGGTTGCAACCCTTGCAACCCACGTCTTAACCGTTGGATTTATGAAAAACGGTTATTTTGTTTTTATTTTTTTGATTTTTTTAATTGAAAATATTGGACCCACATGTATTGTAACCGTCGATAATTAATCCGAGGTTAAGAAGTGGGTTGCATGTATGAAAAAATAGTGGAAACCCAGGTACCCAACACAAACCCACTTCCACAACACCATTGCTTTCTACTCTTCTGCACACAACTCTCTCTCTATACATATCTTTCAATTCTAGAGAGAGAGAGAGAGATTTGTGGGTATAAATTATAATGCAGTATCTACACACAGATAAAAATTGGAGAGCTAAACTAATAATATGACTTCTCTTTGTAAGGTTTGATTAGCCGTTTCCGGTGCCACCGTGCCACCACCGCAAGACTTCCACAATTCGAATTAATGGGCAGTGAACCAAACAATTCCCCATATGAACTTCCCTCAACCACCACCACCACCGCCGGAATCACCAGAAGAAAACACCGGTACCCGGTGGAGGAAACCGGTCCAGAATCAAATTCCCACGTGGGTTGCTCCGGCAAGTCTTGCCGATCATGCACCGCCGGCGTGATCGCCGACTGCGTCGCCGTGTGCTGCTGCCCATGCGCCGTCGTCAACTTCTTCACCCTCACTTTCCTCAAGCTTCCATGGATGATGGGCCGGAAGTGTTTGGGCTTGGGTAACAAAAAGAAAAAGAAGTTGAAAAACGAGGATAATACAGAAAAGGACAGAAGTGGAATTTCGAGAAAAGATGAGGGAGTAGAAAGGAAATCTCAAAATTTGGAAGAAGAGGAAAAAGAGGAGTACAGTGCAAGGTTTGAGGCAGAGAAGGTTTGGTTGGAGTTGTATAAAATCGATCAATTGGGTTTTGGCAGGGTCTCCTTCACTGGAATTCAGTCTCTTGAGTAATACCACCAAGGGCATTTTCGGTAACGAAAAATGCATGCATTATTAACTTGTATTTTTAGAATGCGTTTGGTACACAGACAGTGTTAGACAGTGTTGGACAGTATTAAACAGGAATGTACGGGACTGAACAGACGAGCTGGGTGAGGTAGACGAGTGGATGAAATGTGGAAGATTTTAATTTGACATGAGTAGTTTAGCAATTTACCTATATTGTTTCATCTTCCTGTTTTTTTTCCACGTATTTTGGTGGAACAAAAAATTGTTTTGTTGTCTCACTCAGTCTTGTACTCTGTCACTCAATCTTGTTTTTTTCCCCGATGTAATGTGCTATCAAACATTAGACAACAATTTTCCCCCTCTATTATGTGTTGTCATACACCTAATGCACCACGTAGAAAAACCATTTTTAGAGGTGGGACGAAAAAGAAAGAGGGACTTATACACGATTCATTTGTTAGGTGTCGTTTGTTTTTTTAGAGGTATAAAGTCTGAAGCCTTATTTTAGTTATGATTAATAAGAGGTGGTGTGTAAAAAAGTCTGAACGATTCAGACTTAAGAGCCATTAAGAGGTTTTTTTAAAAAAACAAACAACCCCTTAGTGTCCCACGTGGGCAGAACATGGACCATTTCTTCTCTATATGTGTTCGAACCTCCATCATCTCCTCAAATGCTCTTTTTCTTTTGTAACCCGTGGATGTTCAGGCCAGCTTGTGCACACCTCGACTAATCCCATGCGCCCTGTAGAACAGCCAGGAAAATCAAATCCCCAGTAGCCTTACAGGACTTGAATGCTCTTTTTACAGATTCATGGGAGTTTTACATATTTTCACATGATTTCATATCAAATGTCAACCACCCTAGTGACTCGGTACTTTTGGGTAATTTTAGTCGTCTAACCCCCTCTTAACACTTCGGGCCAATCTTTGTGCATTCCTTTTTAGTTGGAGGGGACGTGTTAGAATCACACATCAGCTATGTAATAACCGGTTAAAAATCAATAAAAGGTAAGTTGGGTGAAAATTCTGTCAAAACTTTTCATAAAGGGGGTTAAGTGTAAATTCTTGTATTGGGATATTAGTATAGGGTTTTTGGGTTTGTTTTGGTGTCAGCCGAAGGATACAGAGAGGAAAGAGGTTAGGAGCATTTTGGAGAAGAGAAGAAGATCAAAGATCTCGAAGGAGTGCAATCGATTTGTGAGGTAAGATTCAAATCAAAACTCTCTTCTAGATTTGTCTTTTGATTCTAAGTGTAGAATGGGTTGTGTGAATTTGGGATTTGTAGGTTTTGAGTCTGAGAATTTCTTGAATCTTCATCTCTTTCATTATGTCAGTTTTGGTTTTGTTTGAGGTTAAGTATGGTATATGTATATATCAGAGTTGGGATTTGAACCTGTTGTGGTGTTCATGGGTTTGGAATATGTGTAAAGGGTTGGGTTCGATAACCCATAATCGCCTCCGGGCGTTCTGCAAGTTGGGGACCCGGTCGATGTACCCGGTCGTTGACATCGGTCGAATAGCAGTCCGATCGTTGGAGGTTGACACCGGTCGAACCTCTTTACCGGTCGGGCGCTCATGTACCGGTCACCCTTGGGTGCGTGTGGTTCCGGTCGTATGTTAGTGGTGAAACCCCGGTCGCCCGTTGGGGGGGGGGGGGGATGACCCCGGTCGAAGGAAGTGTGGAGGGTCCCGGTCGATGTATAGATACCGGTCAAGGGAATACCGGTCGTAAGCAATCCCGGTCGACCGGTTGGTTCCGGTCCGCGCGTTAGTGTGTGGGCCGAAGCCCAGATTTCTTCTATTTCAATATTCATTTAAGTAGATTGGTATTGTGGTCTTGGGGCTTAAAAGTAATTAGGCCCGATTATGTTTGGTGGGTTATTACTTAAGGATAAGATGTCGTTGGGGTTTTATGTCGAGGTCAACTTCCTGTTTGTAAAATTAGAGAGTGGGAGAATTCATCCATCGATATTTCCCTTGTAAGTTCCGGTTCGAATCTTAGAGGTAAACGAAGAAATTGAGCTAAGGGGCGGCAGGTGAGTTCTTCTAAACCAAACCTTTTGATGATGAAAACATGTGAAGTTTATTTTAAACTTTGATTTACTTATGATGGCATGTTTTATTTAAATTGTTCAAGTGTGTTATAAATTGTTGTTGCTTAAATGTATGCATACATTATACGTGGGTTACGTGACCTAAGTCGGGGAGTGTGGCCCGCCTACTCGTGCCGGGGAGTGTGGCCCGTTCATGTCGTTGGGGGTGTGTCCCAACATTAAGGCAACACGAGTTAGACACATCGTCTTTGACGGTCGTGTGGTCCGTAACATGTTTTATTTATGTGTCATTATTAAATGTTGATTGAAATTCTGGAAAGTTATTTATTTTATTGTTCATCTGTTAGAGGGGACTCACTAGACCTTCGTTCTAACCCTCGCTCTTTTAAAACTAAAAATCTTTTCAGGCAAGCGAGTTTTATAAAAAGGGCGGTTAAAGGCAAAGAGAAGATATAGCTGAAGAATTAGAAGACTGTCTTTTTAAGCATTTATTTATATAACATCTCAGTTGTGAATAAGTTGCCTATGCAAACCTCGTTATTATATTGGTTGTTTAGGGACCGTTTGGGTATTATTATTATGAAGATTAAATTGTTATTTTGTTATTTTTTTGATCGGGTTGTTACAAGCTAAATTTGGATCATTACTCCTTTATATATGTTGTAACATTCATTTTATCCTCAATAGCTTTTTTAGAGATTAATCTGGGATTTCACACATTCTTGTATTAGGATGAATCAAATGGATTATATTTGGATTGAGCTAAAAAAAATGGGGGAAATGTAGTTTGTTAGGTATATGAGTGATGGAGCCAAGGAGGGATGAATTTAGGGGTGTTTGGGATTGCTTATTTAAAGTGTTTTTTAGCTTATTGCGGTTTGACGCCGGAGATAAGCATTTTTTAGTGTTTGGACGGAGAAAAAGTGAAAATGCTTATAGCAGTGTCAAACAAGATATAAACATTTTTTCATAAGTCATTTTTTTTTAACTTATTAGCTTATTTGAAAAGTGTTTATGACTTTTTAGGTTATTTTATATGTATAAGTAATCACATACACCTTTAAACAACAACTTATTAGCTTATTACGTTTTGGTACCACAATAAGCTAATCCAAACACTTTTTTAAAAACTTCAGTTTGACACCGCATAAGTTGATAAGTACTTTTCAAAATAAACATAAGTTGTTTTAAATAAACAATCCCAAACACCTGCTTAGTAAAGGAGAGAAAGTTTATGTGCATGTTTCACTGTCCCACACAATACAATGCTTTCATAAAATTAATTGTACAATTTCCACTCTCCGTGACCCTGTCTCTTCTTCCTTTTACTGGTACTCTTTAGTCTCTACTCTCAAGTGTAACTTTTATTTATTTATTTTTCTTCAACATATTTTTAAAACTCTTTTTTCAAAATGGTGAAAGTCGGATATAGAGTAAATTTTTTTAAATTTAAATAAATTTCCAAAAATAATTACGACAAGAGAGATATATTTTTTAGTATATTTCCAGCAATAGCATATGCTGTGAAATTAAGTTTTTAGTGAGAGCAATAATATTTTATTAGATAAATAGAATATTTTAAATATAACCAATGTTAAAATCTTTAAATAAATAATTTGTTAGAATTAAATATATATATATATATATTTTTAATTTTAAAATTAATTCTCTATTTTAAAGAATCTATTAAAACTGGTTTAATAATTCATTTTAATCCTAGCATCCATCCCTTCATATCCATTTTGAATTAAATAAACATTATTTTCTTTTTTTAAAGTAAAATAAAGATTATTTTCAGTAATGTATTTGTGCCATTTTCTTATGCAATCTAATTGCAAATAGACCGTGAAAAAAAAATATCATGATGAAATAAGAGCATTTGTAAAAGATTTTCTAATCTATACTATATTATAAAAACGACATAAAAAACTCTTAATTACAATATTTTAAGCACAATGTATAACTACTTAAAACCAATTATTTAATTTACAATTTCTTAATGTTTTGGTACAACCTTTCCATCCACAGTATCTCACATAATCATCTATTTGTGAAATGAATGCTCATTTATTAATATAAATATTTGTTTTTTTTGGTGGAGGATTTTATAAAATAGATTTTATATTAACATAATCTATTTTAAATGTAGATTTTACATTTAAATCTATATTAATGAGATGTAATATAAAATCTTTTTTCTTCCGTATTTTTTTATATTACATCTAATAATGATTTTTCCATATTTTATTTTATAACATCTTTTTCCATATTTTATTTTATAAAATCTTTTTACATAATGAGATGTAATATAAAAACATTTTTTTCTTCCGTATTTTTTTTCTAATATAAAATCTACACGTATTTTATATTAGCATAATATAAAATCTACACGTACTTTTTTTTCACGAGCATTAAAAGAAGAAAAAAAAAAGTTGATATGAATTAAAAATAAAAAATAACGAGATACACTAATAAATTATTGTATTCTTTAAAATAAAAATATTCCGCAATACTTTCCAAATTAACCAAGTGTAAAGAAAATAAAATAGAAACGATGTAGATATAAAAAATATTATTCCATATTTTTAATATATTTACATTTAAATGTAAAATCGAAAATGAAAATAAAAGATTTTAAAATATTATCTACATTATAATCATCTATTTGTGGAATGGATACTCATTTATTAATATAAATATTTGTTTTTTTGGTGGAGAATTTTATAAAATAGATTTTATATTAGCATAATCTATTTTAAATGTAGATTTTACATTTAAATCTATATTAATGAGATGTAATATAAAATCTTTTTTCTTCCGTATTTTTTTATATTACATCTCATAATGATTTTTTCATATTTTATTTTATAAAATCTTTTTACATAATGAGATGTAATATAAACTCTTTTTTCTTCCGTATTTTTTTTGCTAATATAAAATTTATTTTATTTTATAAAATCTACACGTATTTTTTTTTCACGAGCATTAAAAGAAGAAAAAAGAAGTTTGATATGAATTAAAAATAAAAAATAACGAGATACACTAATAAATTATCGTATTCTTTAAAATAAAAATATTCCGCAATACTTTCCAATTTAACCAAGTGTAAATAAAATAAAATAGAAACGATGTAGATATAAAAATATTATTCCATATTTTTAATATATTTACATTTAAATGTAAAATCGAAATTAAAAATAAAAGATTTTAAAATATTCTCTACATTCACTATAAATATATATATAGCTTCTCTATGTATCATCCGAGTACACGAAGAAGACGAACGGTCGGATGTCAATGGCGGAACCTGCAACTGAACAAAAGACATTTCACTATATTTTTGTTTTTTTGAAAAACTACTTTTTTATATTTTATTTTATTTACTGATAATTTGTTTATATTTTTCAAAATCCACAATCATATTTTTCGAAGTAGAGGAATAAGATATATATACATATCTTTATTTTTATCGACTAATACTATGAGGTCTTGAAGTCAATAGTCAGATAAATTTTCAAGTGGTACCGAGTGAATTTGAACTATACCAGTTGAGTTGCCGGTTACAAAAGATAGAAATCATTTATTTTCTTTGTCATATTTGATGTGGGTTGAATGTTGTTAATTAATCTACAGATTTATACGTTCAAAGTGATTGTCAAGTGTTGTCGAGGAGGTTTCAGAAAAATTGCAAAATCTGTAAAAACGTATGTTCATATTTATAATTATTTCAATAATAGTGATATGTTGTGAGACATGTCGTTTGAGTTTTAAATAATATAATACAAAACTATTATCAATATTATTGCACAAACTCATAACAACAAACGATTAAGAATATATACAAGTTAACTACCTATGAAAATACATTTGTTTTTCAAATTGTATTTCATTAACTGTTAACAGAGAAATTACGTTTTATTTTAACTCGGTTCAATATTCCAACAAAAAATTTATTCTCCTGTGAAATGCACGGGCCCAACACTAGTATTTCTTCAAAATGTAGAATAAATACAAAATCTCAAAAGAAAATATATTAAGTTAATAGTTTGTTAAAGATTATAATATTAATTATATTATTAAAACTAGAAGCATACTCGCGCAATGCAGCGAGATAAATCACGATTTTAATGTTTACTTTTATATTTTGTTTTTTGTCGATTTACAGTACGATTTTGGATGGTTTGAGAAAGTGATATTGTTTTTTTTATAAATTTGTTTAATTTAGGCTTAATAATATAATGTTGTTTATATAAAAAAATTAAGTATTTTGTTAAAATTCAATGATTATTTTATATATTTTAATAACATCTAGAAAAAATAACCAATTACATATTTAATAATATAATTAAAACAAATTTATAGTAATATAATATATTAATTAATAGTGATACATGGAAAAGTCTACATAAAAGGAAGACTCTGCACATACTAAATTGGTGGGTATTAGAAGTCTGCAGTAGTAATATGTATCTTGTGCTTTGATACTTGTAAATTAAGAGATTTTTAAAATTTTGCATAAAATGATGGTACCTTGTGTCTAGTAATTTGTATTTAAGAGTTTTTATCTCTGTTTTATAATATAGTATAGATATTTTATATATTTAATAAAGTACTAATTTTTTTTCTGAACACAAAATTTGTTATTGATAGTAATATAATGAAAAAGAATATTTAAGGATTGTTTGTTTTAAAAAAAAAAACTCTAAGTCTGAATCATTCAGACCTTTTTATATTTAGACTTTTTTTTTCCAGTTTTCAGAACCTCTCAACTTTTAAATATGTCTAAAATAAGAAGTGGTGACCTAACTTATTAAAACATCTTATCACCACCTCAATTCATATGTTATTATTTCTCTCAAGACGCCTCCAGACGTTATAGAAACATACAGTCTTGTTGATTTAGATTTCAGATTTCAGCACTACCTCTCATTAATCAAAACTAAAATAAGACTTCAGATTTCAGAGCTCTTAAAAAACAAACGACACCTTAATTTTCATGGTAATAATTTTTTGAGGGTTTCCAAATTCGGAGTAAATTTACACTCTTCTAGTTTGTCAATTTTGCGTGGATCTATTGTAGATGCTCAAAGACCTTTATCTATATGTTAGAAAAATTAAACATTTCAATGAAAAGATAGAAATGATTTTCGTTCTAACGGAGAAAATAAACAAATTTAACGACCAAAGACTACTTTTAAAACAAAATAAAATCTATAATATTTTGTTTTTCTAAACTTATCAAAGTACACATTCCACTTTTAAACTTTTCACAAAACCTAAGGACCAAAACAAGGATTGTGGTGTACTGGTTAAGGCTCTGAGGGATGTGGTGGAATATCACATCTGTCCAGGGTTCGAATCCAGACGTACACAACAATTGTGGCCACTGATGTTTAATCAGGGTTGATGTTTTACAGTCATAATTTGCCAAGGGATTAGTCTAGTCATAACCTATGACACCCTTCCAATTTTTTTTTTAAAATAACCATATTTGCTTAAATATAACCTTTTCTTTTTAAAGTAAATTGCAAGAATGTGTATATTTTCGTATTTTGTTTGTACATTTTATTTTAGGTAAAAAAATTATATTTTTATTCCAACCAATCATTCCACGACACGTGTCGCATAACTCAAAAGGCACGGGACGTGACACTTGTTCACGAGCAGAAACAACGAGACACGCCTCAAGAAGAAAACAAAAGAGCGAGTTTAGAAGCAGAAGGTGAAGCAAGCATCCATGGCGACGATCAGAGTTGACTCGGAGGTGACTCGGATAATGATGGGAGTGAACGAGTCAAGCATCAAAGGCTATCCACATGCTTCAATTAGCAGCAAATCAGCATTCGAATGGACCTTGAACAAAATCATTCGTTCTAATACATCTGGTTTCAAGCTCTTTTTTCTCCATGTTCAAGTTCCAGATGAAGACGGTAATCCTTTTTCGTTTATCTGTTCTTCAGTACATATTTTCCACAATTTTACTTCTGGTTTTTCGTGCGCATATGGAATTTTGAACTGATTTTAGCCTTTTAGGGTTTGTGAAATTGAATTTACGCGATTTAGGTTTTATCGTGGTGTAATTTGTTACTGTAATTCGGATCTAGAGGTATTGAGTTTCGATTCTATGAATTTGTATGCTGAACCTCTGGTTACGTGATTTGCTGCTTTTTTGAAATGGAGAGTGATATTGTAATGGACTTGTGTGTAACGTGTTTCTTACGGATCTGTTGTTTATATGACTGTGCTGTGTTTATATGCATTATACGAGCTAATATAGGTGTTAATTTCGAATCTGATGAGCAATATGGTGAGTTAGATGTAGTTTCTGCTGGTTAATTTACATGATTAGCTGGTTCTTACGGCTTATTGAGTGGAAATATTGCTGAAAATGAACCGACTTATTTGCACTGTTCCTTTTTGTGTTTTTGTATTGATGCAACAGATATAGGTTATCTAATTTGTGACTGTTGACTGTTGACTGTTTGTCAATGCCAATGTGCAATAGTGCTCAAGCTTTTCTTTGATCAAGTTGTGTTCTATGCTGTTAATTGTGCCACTATATTGTGCAATAGCGGCGGTATAGCGGTCTGCAGTCCTCGGGAGAATAACGGTGCAAAATAGTGCCGCTATTTGCTGCATTTTTATCGCAATTTTCAGCTGCAATAGCGGTGCTAAGTCCGCGATTTTCTTGTGCTTGATTTTTTTTTAATGTTAGCTGGGCTATTTAGTGTTGGGCTCGTATTGCTGGGATCTTTTTTTGCCAAATGTCCAGCTCTTTTAGGTTTAGGTTAAGTTTTTGGAAGTTCACAACTTCTGAGTTCTGAAGTTGCTCAACAATGTTTTGAAATGATGTCAATTTTGAAGCTGAAATTTTGTTTGTTTGACTTTATAAGTCATTTGAGTCGTTAATTATTTCTTTTTAATTGTTAGGAGCACGTATTTAGCTGTTGAAACATACATATTAATATGCAATTTCAATAACTACTAGATGGACTCTTGACTGCCAAAATATACATACATATATGATTGTAATTATTATATAAACCGCTATTATTGGACCACTATACCATTGCGATAACCGCTATATCAAATCACTGTAGTGACCGCGATTTTAGATATTGATCACTGTAACAGCAGAGTTGTGTTATTTCATTGCTTAGAGAAATAAGAAGTGGGTGGAAACCTCCTCTTATGAAGAATACCCCTCTTTTATGCCAAGATTAAATCTAGTTCATGCATGTTTTATTTTGGTTTCGTTGTATGCTTCAGCCATAAAAATTGTATTTAGTCACTGAACAATTGTGGCCACCGAGCTTATCACGGCTGCAATCGCCTTTGCCGGGATTAGTCTTGACTGCCTGAGATACCCTTCCATAAGAACATCCATATACCAATTTAATAATTTTGAACGATATCAGACATAGAAGTTGTTTTAATCATTTATGCATTATGTAGAAACAAAAAGAGCTGAAGTTCGTATTACTATTTATTACAAATGATGATGAAGGGAAACATGTCTTTAAACTTATCTAGCCTCTCTTTGTTTGCCAATCGTTTTGACTTTCGAGACAATACTTGCTTCTTGTGTAAATTTGATGATAAAACGAGTAACATTTGATGGCCTTTTGTTCCTATTGCGCTAGGTTTTGATGAGGTCGATAGTGTATATGCCTCACCAGAAGATTTTAGAGATGCCAATCGCAAGGACAAGATTAATGGATCTCATCTTCTTGAGTACTTTGTGAAGAGAAGTCATGAAATGGGGGTCTCTCTCTCTCTCTCTCTCACACACACACACACACCTTGGTGGTGTTTGATTCTATCTTGTTAGAGTCCTACATCAGCTTGAAAACTTGGAACTCTGCATCTCTCCTCGACGACTCTTTTGGAGCGTAATGTAATGGGATTTCACATATTTTTACATGGTATCAGAGCAGGATCTACTATCATCTCCCTTTGCCTTAGACTCGACCCTCTGGGACATCTTTACCTGTCTAGGTTCTGATGGTGTGGGCTTGATAGAGTCCCACATCAACTTAACTTTCATTTCATTTATGTTAGAGCTCCTCCTCTCCTTAAGGGCTCATGCGTAGAGTAATCTAATGGAGTTCCAAATATTTTCACACATCTCCCAGGTGGTCGTACCTTGGAGGTCACGGGTTTAACTCACATTTGACCATGTCTCTTTTCTCCTCACCAAGCTAATTGAAATTCTCATAGGTTGCTTGTGAAGCCTGGGTTAAGAAGGGTGATCCCAAAGAAGTAATCTGCCATGAGGTTAAAAGAGTCCAACCAGACCTCCTTGTTGTCGGGAACAGGGGTCTTGGTCCCTTCCAGAGGTATGTATAATTTTCGTGTGTGTGTACACACGCACACACACACACACACGCATATATATATATATATATATATATATATATATATATATATATATGTTCTAAACATATTCCATCGTTCATTCTTTTACCATCCATTTTTAGGACAGAATCCACAAATGCATCATTATCGTCATTGAGCTCTTCTAATTTGAGTCGCATAACTACTCGTTCAAAAGCATCTTCTTTTTAGTAAATTATTGTAAGTAAGCTACTTGTTACTTGATTGGCGAGTTGGTCTAGGTCTCTGCATTAAAGTCTCCTTTCAATAGAACATGAGTTTGAATCCCGTTTTTAGCAATTTTTTTGTTCTCAGCTCGCAATTACGGGTTCCTATAGTTTTTTTTAAAGAATTGGCGGAAATGGGCCGAACTCATGGCCCTTGCAAATACAAGCAACTAAAATTTCTATAATTTTAGTCCTTATGGCCAAATGGTGCCACTGCGTAAAAAAATTTCAAGGTCTGTTTAATAGTTCCATTGGTTGGTAACTTGTACTGTAGAAATTGAAGAGATATGTTGATAGAGGAAGTGGAATCCAATCCATATTGGTTGTTTCCTATACACATCATTTGGAAGGATTTACAATAAAAATATTTAGCCAACTAGCAAGGGTTTTCATGCAAATAACCGCTTTATTATCTGAGGGTGGAGGTGAGGTCTGCATAAATCATATGTTTACTATAAACATCATTTGGTAGGAATTTACGCATATCATTTAGCCAGCTAACTAGCCTCTACTATTTGAAAGTAGAGGTCAAGTCTGCGTACATCTCACTAGACCCCACCTTCTGGAGGGATATATGGGCTAGTTTGGTTTGCTTTGATTTATTTAGCCCGCTAGCCAACATGAATTTGGATCATGACGCTTATAATCTTTCTTGAACAGGGTTTTTGTAGGAACGGTGAGCGAGTTTTGTGTGAAGCATTGTGAATGCCCCGTTGTAACAATCAAACGCAGTGCAGACGAAACTCCTCAAGATCCCGTAGATGATTGATTGTTTGTTCATATTTACCTATGTGTGTTTATATCTTTCATCAAAGATTTGGATGCGCCTTCGAGTCCTTTTTTCAGTCTTTTATGCCCAGTTCTTACATGTTTGGATATTGTGAGTTTGTTTTAAAAAAACAATAAACGAAGTTATTTTGTCAAGTGTTACATTACTCGATAAGTAAAAATGAGGTGGGCAGACGAAAGAATTATAGTAGGTTTAATATTTTAATTCGACATGATATTTCAGTAGAGGGAACATCAAAAGAGAACAAGATCAAAATAAGAAAACACGAGAACGGACAACATCTTTCAATGAAATCACATGCGATTATGTGGGTGACTTGGCATGAGACCTAGGTGACGCGGCTAAGGTTGCACCAATAAAACATGATTTTACCTGTAGTTTCAGTGTAAAATCCTATATGATTTGGCTGTTCTAAAGTTTTATTTAGTTCTCGTTTGAACCCGACTCTAGTACGAAAAAACATGTATTTTTGTACAACTCAATCATCTCTTGTGCCATTTTAAACGTTGCATTAAACATGAAACACCAAGTTTTTGTTCTATCATTTCTTGTACGGTCCTATATACCATAAATATGTTGGTAGAGATCTAATAAGCCCAAAGAAACAAGTACAAAAACAAGCCAACAACAAAAACATTAGACTCCAATCCAAGATTAACAACAAAACACAAATGTATCATCTATTTCCATCCTTCATATTTCTAACCTCCAAAACCTAATTTTACTACCCACCAAATTTCACTTCATTTTCCCAACCTTCTCAAGAACCTCTTTAAACCCTTCTTCCAAACTCCCCTTCATTTCTTCACTCATTTCACCTTCTTCACATCTCTTCACCATTTCCCTCATCGATTCCAGTTTCCGCTCGATGAACTCGAGATCCGATGCCGGCTTCTTCTCGTTCGACCCGTCTTCAAATACCGAGCTCCGGAAGGCCGAAACGAACTCGGAAACCTCCGGAAGCTTCTTCTTCTCCACGAAACTCGATGGGTCGAGGGCCGCACGTAACAGCCCGTCCAACACCTTGTTCACATTCACAGCAGCGTTGATTATCGTCTTTTGCTCTTCTTTCGAGTCTTGTGAATCGCACACGTCTCGCGGATGTGGACGTCCTCCTCGGTGATGTGATCTCCTCCCGCTGCTGTTTCTTTTCAATGAATCTTCTAGATGTTTAGCCGCCATTTCCGGAACCTTCTCGGATTCTGCTTTCACCTCTTTAAATGAACCCGAAAGTTTTCCGGTCCAGATTGGACTCGTATAAGGCGGAGAAAGATACTTGCTTTTCTTCCTTTGGCGTGGCGACATCGTTTCTTCTTCAATGCCGCCGCCTCCCCCGCCGCTATCGTGATCGCTTTCCGGCGAAACTGACACCACCAACGCCTTCCGTTTCCGCTCCCTCTTCAACGATCGTGAACCCGAACCACCTCCACCGCTCGTTTTCGCTTTCTTGATCTTATGTTCGTCTTCAACGCCTTCTCCCAAAAGTTCCGCGACACTTTTCTGCTTCCGTTTCTGATGCAACTTACCGTCTCCACTTTCCGACGGGCCGTTGATATCGGAATCCGAAATGAACCCACTTCTCGTCCTGTCTTCAAGACCTTCGATATACTCCGGATCATGATATTCCGGCAACGAGTGACCGTCTTTCCGTCGATAAAAAGCGGTCAGGCAGCTTTTCAGAACAGTGAGTTCAAGCTCAGCCATTTTTACACCAAGCTCCATTGTAGCAGAAGCTTTCAAGGTCGAAAAAAGCTCCACCGCATTAATTCGATCAATCAAAATCTTGATAGTGTTCCCTTTCGGCATACTAACTCCCGCCTTGATCCCGCTGTTCACCGCCTTATAACCGTCACCGACCCAATCGAAGGTTCTACATTTACACATCATTTCCGCCTCCACGAGCCAACCCACCGCTTCTAAAGCCTTTTGAACCGCGTTCACGAACTTCTTGGAGTCACTCTGGTTCGACATTTCCTCAAAGGAGTCGATAAACGGCTTCAATTGAGACGGCGAGCACCAAGAAAACGATCCGTCCCCGAAATACGCCACCAAGAGATGACCTTTACGTTTCAAAGTAGCGGCATAATCCGACGCATCCGAAGGGTTGTAAACCTGTCCAGGCCACCACGGATGGCTCTTGATCTTGCCCCAAACGAAATCCCCCACAACGAAATCGTGATCTTCTACTTCTTCTTCAGTTTCGTCCCGTTCGCCACCGTAATCGCCTTCGTTCCCCGCCAATTCCCTACCGGAATCTTGACCGTTTTCTTGAATTCCTGATTTCGTCTCCGATTTATCGACATTCGTCGGTTTCTTCTCCCCCGCGTTTCCCTCGTCGTTCTTCCTCGTATCATCGCCCGATTCAAAGTCTTCCGCTTCGTTTTCGTGCTTTTCGACTCCCATCGGATCCCCACCCGCATTCTCCCCGGAACCCGACTTCCTCTCGCTTTCGTTTTCGCCCGAACCCTTTGCATCCACAAACACCATATTCTCATCACCATCTCCAACCAAATTACCAAAAACCCCTTTTTTCTCATCATCTTGTTTATCTTCTTGAATCATCTCAACAACAGAAACCTCAGTCTTTTCGATCACCGTCGTAGTAGTAACAACCACCGCATCGCCACCACCGCCGCCGCCGCCGTCGGCCACCTCACCACACAAAACCTCATTTTCCGGCCCTAAATCTCCACCACCTCTCTCCTCCGAACTGGGTTTCAAGATTTTATGCTCATCATCATCTGTGTGAAAAGACGAAAATACCCCTCTTAGGGTTTCACTTGTTATCGTCTTCCCATCTATGGTTTCCATTTCTAGAAACAAAAATTCAAACAAATACCCACATCAGATTCACTCTAAAAACTCCAAAAATATAAACCGATTCTAAACCAAAATAAAAAAATAAAAAAAAATAAAAAAGATTCCTTAAAAAACCCATCAATCAAAAACAACCCACTCAAATTAGGGTTTTCAAAACCGCCATTGACAGATGAAAGCTTGCTATTAGTCGAAACAAAACTCAAAAACCCACTGACACACCCACTTGAAAATCAACAAAATCAGAACATAAAACACATGGGTTTTATAAAATTTGCACAATTTCCATGAAAAAATGAACACAGAAACCTAAATCGAAGTGATCAAGAGAGAAGAATACCTGGATGAAAAGAAAGCTTTTTGTTTCGATAAAAATCGAATCTTTTTAGACCATGAAAGGTGCGTGTTAGTGTTGGTGTTGGGTGATTTGGGTGCTGGATTTAATCGTTATCGAAGTAGGTGGGGGTGTGATTTTTATTGTTGTTATTATGGACTTGAAAACTTTGGATTAAAATTGAAAAAAGAAATCTTGAGTTTAAGCAAATTTGGGGGAAATAAAAGGGGAAGAAGATAATTGTGTTATAGGGCAAAAGGGGAAGGGAGGGTGTCCGTGAGAAAGACAATGTGGGGGAATGTTAAAGTGACGAGGCGGTGACATTTGTGACCCTCGTTGTACTATTTTTTTTGCTGTTGGAGGCTTGGAGCATCTTCGACAGAGTGCATAATCGTGTGAGAAGTTCAGTTAAGGTGAAAAATGAATATGAAGTTATGAACCCTTATTACTTGTAATCTTAAATTTATCTATGAATT
Source organism: Arctium minus (assembly GCA_954870635.1). Lineage (NCBI taxonomy): Eukaryota > Viridiplantae > Streptophyta > Magnoliopsida > Asterales > Asteraceae > Arctium > Arctium minus. Next base: position 1,582,629 of record OX941092.1, on the reverse strand, counting down.
ATCTTTTATAAGAGATTTAATCTGGTGCATATCGATTTATCTTATTCCAATGTGCATCCAATTAGGGGTGCTCAAAAAATGACCAACCCGATCTACCCGGCTAACCCGAAAAAACAAGAAAAAAATCAACCCGAGATAACCCGACATGTAATTGATACAAATTTAGAGCAACCTGAAACTATTGGATTGATATTGAGTTAGACCCAAAGTAACCCGACCAACCCGATAAAAGTTTTAGCGGCTTCTTTACAATTATTTACATTTTTCTTTAATATGTATAAGTTACCAAAAAGCAATTACGCAATAACGAGGAATGAAACTTATAAAAGGCCATTACTGGAAAATTATATGTAATACCTAAATATTTGATGAACTCGTATAAAGGAAGATTTCTTTATTTTTATGTTTTCAACGTTGATATTACTTTGTTTAAACATAAACCAACCAACCCAAAGGGGTTGGGTTGGGTTGCACTTTTGGTTGGGTTTGGTCGGGTTGAAAATTTTCAAACCGTCAATATTGGATTGGGTTGTTCAAATGTCTTTAATCCGATCAACTCAACCCATGAGCACCATACATCCAATGGTTGATAATCATTTCTGACGCTTCTCAGATTAAGTCAACTTCTCACCGGAACCCAACCCCTTCAATATATTTCCAAAAAAAATCTAAAATGCAGAACCAAAGTCAAAATCTTCACAAAAAAAAGTTGCATTCATCTCCGACAGATTCCCCATTTTGGAGAATCCAACATTGATTATAATATTAAAATATTTTCATTTTATCCATTAAAATATTATTTCTCTCGATAAATATTTATTTTCAAAGTTTTCCGTTGATGCTTTCACTTGGTAATCATTTTTGTGGTGTTCTCCATATTTTGAGAAAAAAAGAACTCATCTCTCCCCTACTATTTCATTTTGAAGATAGTTTTAGGGGGTTGTTAGAGCAAAATATTGGCTTAAGATCTTCATTTTCTCCATTTTAGAAACTGTTGGAGAGACTCTTAATTTTGATGCCGTGGAAATAGCGGAAATAGCTATTTTACCGCAAATCAAATTTATCTTTTAGCCATTTCTCTTACAATTTTTTAAAAAAATACTATCGCCACAAATAATCATTCTTCAACATGCGGAGGAATGATTACCCAATACCTACGAACATAGTGATTTTTTAAAAACTTGGATGATTGAAGTCATAATTTGTCAAAAGATTAGTTCAGACATAGCCTAAGACACCCTTTAAAAAATCACTAAAAAGTTAATTTAATCTGGTAAAATGACTATTTCTATTTATATTAATAATGAGAACTTCGGTAAAATGATTATTTATGTTTAATACATATATATATTAAGTGTGGGAAGCCTGGTCATACTGTCAGAGATTGCCCGGTCAGGGGAATCATCTGTTTTGAGTGCAAGGCACCGGGGCACGCGAGGAAAGATTGCCCGAAGTTTGTGTCGGGTAGCGCGCCAGCAAGGAAGGAGAACCCTCCTAAGGTTCAGGGTCGAGCTTTTCAGATGACGGCCGAAGAGGCCAGGGCATCCGCTGATGTGGTATCGGGTACTTTTCTTATAAACTCTGTACCTGCTCGCATTTTATTCGATACGGGTGCTAGTTTCTCTTTCGTATCTGATTTGTTCCGTCAGAAAATTGCTATGCCCACTACTAGTCTTGAGGATGCGTTAGTAGTAGAAATAGCTGATGGTAGACGAGTTCTGATCCGCGAAGTTCTGAAGCAGTGTGCTCTTAGTATCGAAGGGAGAGAATTCCCTATCGATCTACTACCAATGTCAATCGGGGTTTTTGATGTGGTAATCGGTATGGATTGGTTGTCAAACAATCAGGCCGAGTTCGTGTGTTCCAAGAAGATGATTCGACTTCCCAACCCCTCTGGAGAAGTCGTGGTCATCTATGGTGAAAAGAGGAAGGGTGAAGTGGCAATAATCACAATGGCAAGAGCACGCAAGTGTTTAGTAAAAGGATGTTCGTCCTTTCTAGCCTATGTGATCGATGCCAAGTTAGAGAAGTCAAAGCTGGAAGATGTGAAGATCGTGCGTGAGTATCCAGATGTATTTCCGGACGACTTGCCCGGGTTGCCGCCCGATCGTCAGGTAGAGTTTCGGATTGATCTTGTGCCTGGTGCTGCACCGATCGCTAAAACACCTTATCGTTTAGCGCCATCGGAGATGCAAGAGATGGTGGCACAACTCCAAGAGCTATTGGAGAAAGGCTTTATAAGACCGAGTTCGTCACCTTGGGGAGCTCCGGTCTTATTTGTCAAGAAGAAGGATGGCACAATGAGAATGTGCATTGACTATCGTGAGTTGAACAAAGCTACAGTGAATAACAGGTATCCGCTTCCGAGAATAGACGACTTGTTCGATCAACTTCAAGGAGCGGGTTGTTTTTCCAAGATCGACTTACGTTCAGGTTATCACCAAGTGAAGGTAAGAGAAGAAGATGTTCCGAAGACGGCTTTCAGAACGCGTTACGGCCATTACGAGTTCCTTGTAATGCCTTTCGGCCTGACGAACGCACCAGCAGTGTTTATGGACTTGATGAATAAAGTGTGCCGACCTTTCCTCGACAAGTCGGTCATTGTATTCATTGATGACATACTAGTGTACTCCAAGAGTGAGTCGGAGCACGAACAACATCTACGTGAGGTTCTGGAAGTGTTGAGAAGAGAAAGATTGTACGCCAAGTTTTCCAAGTGCGACTTTTGGCTTAAAGAAGTACAATTTCTGGGGCACGTAGTCACTCGGGACGGAGTGAAAGTAGATCCCTCCAAGATTAAAGCTATGATGAATTGGGAGCCTCCTAAGAGTCCGTCAGAGATCCGAAGTTTCTTGGGTCTGGCGGGATACTACAGGAGATTCATTCAAGACTTTTCTAAGATCGTTTCTTCCTTGACAGTTCTGACTCGGAAGAATGTGAATTTTGAATGGACCGAAACCCAAGAGAAGGCGTTCCGGATTCTTCAAAAGAAGTTGTGTGAAGCTCCGATCTTGTCTTTGCCTGAAGGGTCGGAGGATTTCGTGGTCTACAGCGACGCTTCAAAAATGGGGCTGGGTTGTGTGTTGATGCAACGAGGCAAGGTAATCTCTTACGCCTCGAGGCAGCTTAAAATACACGAACAGAATTATCCAACCCATGATTTGGAGTTAGCGGCAGTGGTGTTCGCTTTGAAGCTTTGGCGACACTACCTATACGGCACGAAGTGTACTCTGTTCACATATCACAAGAGCCTGAAGTATGTCTTTGATCAGAAAGAGCTGAATATGAGGCAAAGGAGGTGGCTCGAGTTGCTGAAAGATTACGACTGTGAATTGCTTTACCATCCAGGTAAGGCGAACGTGGTGGCCGATGCGCTAAGTCGGAAGGACTATAGCGGGAGTATTCGGGCTACCCATTCAAGAATCGAGCTTGTGTCTAGTCTTGTTGAGAAGATCAAGACATCTCAGATGGAAGCATTGTTGGAAGAGAATCTCAAAGAGGAAGCCATGACAAAACAGCGATTGCTCCTGACGGAAGATAGCCGTGGAGTGAAACTGTTCAGCGGTCGTGTGTGGGTGCCCAAGGTTGGGGGAAACCGGGAGCTGTTGTTAGAAGATGCACACAAGTCCAAGTATTCCATTCATCCAGGAAGTACAAAGATGTACAGGGACTTGAAGTTGCACTATTGGTGGCCGGTGATGAAACTTGACGTGGCACGTTACGTTGAGCGTTGTGTGACGTGTTCGCAAGTCAAGGCCGAACATCAACGACCGTACGGAAGTCTCCAGTCCTTAGAGATTCCCGAGTGGAACTGGGAGCATATAACCATGGACTTCGTGACGAAGTTGCCTAAAACTCTTCGGGGACACGATACCATCTGGGTGATAGTGGATAGATTGACAAAGAGCGCTCACTTTACCGATGGATAAGTTGGCAAAGCTTTATATCGATGAGGTGGTCTCGAGGCATTGAATACCATTGTCGATCGTGTCGGATCGCGACAGTCGGTTCACTTCGAACTTCTGGGATGGGTTCCAGAAAGAGCTTGGTACGCGAGTCAAGTTGAGTACGGCTTACCATCCGCAAACCGACGGGTAGAGCGAGCGAACGATCCAAACTTTGGAAGACATGTTGAGGTCGTGTGTCATCGATTTCGGGGGTAGCTGGGACACTCACCTGCCTTTGGTGGAGTTTGTTTACAACAATAGCTACCACTCGAGTATCGGAATGGCACCCTTTGAGGCTTTGTATGGGCGAAAGTGTCGGACTCCCGTGTGCTGGCTTGAAGAGGGAGAAAAGCAGTTCGCCGGACCCGAAATCGTGCAAGAGACTGCCGATAAGGTCAAGTGCATTCGTGAAAGAATGAAAGCGGCTCAGGATCGTCAGAAGAGCTATGCCGATAAGAAGAGGCGGCCGATGGAATTCCAAGTGGGCGACCGCGTTATACTTAAGGTGTCGCCGTGGAAAGGCATTATACGGTTCGGAAAACGTGGGAAGTTGAGTCCCCGTTTCCTCGGACCTTTCAAAGTGCTTAAACGGGTGGGTTTGCAAGCCTACCAGTTGGAACTGCCACCGGAGCTGAGCAGAATACACAACACGTTTCATGTTTGCTACCTCCGGAAATGTTTGGCGGTGGAAGACAGCGTCATTCCCCTTTCAGAATTAAGGGTAGACGAAGGTAACCGTTGTGTGGAAGAACCCGACGCCATCTTAGAGAGAAAGTCTAAGAAGTTGCGTCACAAAGAAGTCACCTTGGTCAAGGTACAGTGGAAGCATCACCGGGGAGCGAATGTGACGTGGGAAGCCGAGGAGGATATGAAGCGAAGATATCCTCATCTTTTCGAATAGTTAAGATTTCAGGGACGAAATCATTCCCAAGTTGGGGAGGATTGTAACACCCCGGATTTCCGTTGTGTAATCTTGTTATTCTTGTGTTAAGATTTTGTCGTTAGCTCCGTGTTTGGTTTGATGTTGTTTTGGAGTTTTTAGAATTTTGGGGGATAAACAGTGAATTACGCGAGTTACACCGCGACTAGAGGTCGCGGCACAACCCGCGTAACCCTCTGTTGGATATGGGATTTTGGAACTACGCGAGTTGCACCGCGACTAGAGGTCGCGGCACAACCCGCGAAACCCACTGGATGATTAGGGTTTTTGGGACACGGGCGAGTTATGCCGCGAGTTGAAGTCGCGACATAACCCGCGTAGTTACTTTGACCGCCTTAAGAGGTTCAGTTCCCAAAATCACTTTATCACAAATCTCAAATATATCTTTCTCTCTCTAATTCTCTCTCTCTCTTTTCATCTTTCGATCTTCGAAGTCTCGTTTGGTTGCTAGTTTTCGGTGTTTCTAGCAAGGGGTCGGTGTTTTAAGCTTCACCTCTTCGTCGTGATCGTTATCTGGTTTTCTGGGTTTTATTCCAAAAACCTATCGGTGAGTTCCTACTACCATTTTACAAACTTTATACATGTCAAAACTCTTATTTGCGAAATCTGAAGTATTTCTACGGTATGATTTTATGTTATCTACATTTTGATATAAATGAAGTTTTTGGTGATTCTCGGGGTTCCCGATCAGTTTTGACTAAAATGACGGGTTCCGCCTTATTGAAGTAAAATGATGTTTTACTTGCACATTATGTGGTCATTTGAAAAGAATGTTTATGAACTCATTTTAATGATTTTCATTCTTACCAGAAGTTGAACTGGAAATAGCATTTTGTTTATAAAATGTACATATACCATATATTTATTTATGGTTGGTCACATACGTTGTTGTGACGAGTCCTTACCATTACTAGTGGATCCCTAGGTTTTGGAGTAGACTGTTTTGTTGGGAGGTTATATTCCCCAAATTTGTAGCTATGGATCACATGTTCCTCGGGGGCAACTTGGTACGGTTATGTGAGGCCGGATACTAGCCATGGTTCATGGCGATCCTAGTGAAGGAGTATACATTGGTTTCCCTTAGGAGCGCGATCTCACCTCGTAGCACGGACTCTGGGTTCATTGCTGAGGACTCCAAGTGTTTAGATCATAACTCGGATTTGTGGTCTACTTTGTGTTACACCACTATCCTCGGTAAAATGGTTCTTTTGTCATTGTTTAATGAGTTTTGGACCGAAAAGGCCCGGTTGTGGCGAAATGTTATCTTTTATAAATTAAACCTTTATGAAAAGAATTCCTTATGTTACTGACGTCTATATCTCTGATTTTGAGCTTTATAAACTGTATGTTCTCACCAGGCTTTAAGTCTGACACTTTTTCTCAAATGATGTGTATAACAGGTTTCCATTAGCGGTGGGTGCCGGGGTTTTTGGAGAGACGAGTTTTGAGTCTCGAGGTTTTTGGAGATGTTTTAGTATTGATGCTGGGCATTGTTAAGTCCCATTCTTTTGATGAAACCCTTGTATAGGATTGTATAGTTTAAAGGACTGATCCCATTTATGGGAAGTTAATGGATTTACTTTCGTCATATTGTCAGGTTTTCCAGGTTTTATTTTACTATGATTTTTGAGGTGTTTCATGAGTGTTATTTTTTTCCGATTTAGTTGGAATATTGGCTTTAGAGAAGGTGTTTGGGGAAATGCCTCAAAGGGATGTTGTGAGGTGTGAATTATGCCTTTGCTTGTGTCTCTTGACCTTTTGTTTGTTGTACCCCAAGCCACATTGGAGTTGTCTGAATCACTCTGTCTTGCAAGTGGTGTAATTTTTTGAGGTTGTTTCCTGTTGAATCTCTGTGTAGCATTTTTACGGTAAAGTTCTTCAAACCAGCAATGTTGGTTAGATATTTAGATTGTAGGTGATTCATTAGCTAGAGCAAATATTTTATATTTGTCTGTCTTTGCTTTGCCAGACAATCGTTGCCCACCTTAAAGTGTAAAATTTTCGCTTCAACCTTTTAGTTCTTATCATTTTGTTTCCAATTCCAAAGGTAAGAAGTTCATATTTTGTTCATTCATTTTAATACTAGGCATTCAAAATGATTAATTGAAATCCATCAAAACTGCCTTGAACTCATGAGTTATTCTCTTTACATTGAATACGTTTTTGTTGATCCAAAAGGAAGATTATGCGGTACATGGAAGCATGTGCACCTATAATTGGGTAATATGAATGTAAAACTACAATCAAGAACTGCTACTGGGCTTCAAATTAGTTGTAGAAATGTGGATCTTTGTCTGTATCTCATTTCATTTGATGTTAGTTAGCATTTATACTCATCCTAAAATTATCTCTTATGAAGCATCGTTGTTGGTTGATATTGTCAGTTTATAATTTTTTGCAAAGGTCAGTTTGATTGTCAATCCAATTAACATCAGAATCTTGCATCTATGCTGACAAAGCAAGAGGATCTAAATCGTCAGGTTAGCATGCTTTTATTTTAAAATGACATGTTTTTTTAAGTTTGTATGTCTTTTGGTGATTTTCACAGCAGTGTTTATGAAGTCGGTTGCTTAAGCAAATGTACATGAACTTTCTTATAGAAGACTAAAAATGAGCGGATCCCACCGGCTTTGCAATTTTTGGTTAAAAGTTTGTTCCAGTCGATAGGATGTGACTTGTACATTACAAGATAGAGTTGAATCTGAAATGGGCTCCTGTTGCAGTTGTTCTTGGTGTAGTTATCCTACTTTTTTGGCAGAAAGAAGATACGATGATGGTTGCTTCTTTTGTCCGAGAAACCATGATTAAATTAATTGTTGTTGTTTAACAAGTGATTGTTCAAGGTTAGATATTAGTTGGATCCCAAGGTTTGGTAAGTAGAAGAAACCTTTATGTGAAAAGTATTGACTCAGATATTTTGTTGTATAATTTATATAGAGGGTGAAGCTATCAATCATATCAGAAAGTTGATTCTCTCTCTCATTAACAAGAAACCATTTTTTTTGTGTATGTAAAAATCAAAGTCATCACCATCATACAATTTGTTTCCAACACCTCAGTTGAGGCTTTGATTTGCAACTTAGAATCCAAAAAGATTTACAATTCATGAGTGGGAACAAATTGTTTTTTTTTTGTCTTTAATTCAGACCCTTTAGTATTCTACATTTATTTTGTAGAAATGGTTTATATTCTTATGTTCAAGTTCTTTCATTTCTACAATAAGATATTCGTTGGTGAAACTTTTCAACCGTTTGGATAGATCATGTTACTTGGCCAAAACATAAGCAAAAATACATCATGTTGCATTGCGAAAAAATCTTACAACATGTGAACCACCACCAAGTATTTCAAAGATATCTTGTAAAAATTTGACATTTAAAGATTAAATGCATCTTGATCGAACCTTTACATCTCGTCGCATTGCACGAGTACTCAACTAATATATATATATATATATATATATATATATATATATATAACTTGATTTTAAGCAAATTTGGGGAAAAGAAGGGGAATAATATAATCTATACTATATTATAAAGAATGCATAAAAAACTCTTAAAAACAAGTCTTAAAGCTTAATGTACCGTCATTTAATGTTAATTACTTAAAAAACAATCATTAAAGCTATATGTACTACATTTAATGTTATTTATTAATTTTCAATCATTATCTCTAACCATTTTAACTCCCCTAAAATCATTTCCCACTTTAATAATTCTCAATATAATTAAATATAGAATAAAAATCAAGTTTTAAATATAATAAAAAAAATCTAACATAATCTTTTATAAAAAAAATTATATTATGAAACCAAAATAAATTACATTATATTATTAACTCTAAATTAAACAAATTTATATAAAAAAACATTATCACTCTCTCACAACCATCCAAAATCGTAATGTAAATCGACAAAAAACAGAAAATAATATAAAACATTAAAATCGTGATCTATCTAGCAGGATTGCGCGAGTACACTTCTAGTCGTGTTATAGAAAGGGAAAGGAGGCTCTGTCTGTGAGAAACACAAGGGGGAATATTAAAGTGACTAGGCGGTGACATTTGTGATTACACTGTACCCCTAGTTGTACTCGTCTTTTCCGTACTTGGCTTTTATATTGCTACACGTATTTATTAAAGTGTAACTCATTTTAGGCTTTAAATTAAATTAAATGAGATTATTGTATTTTATTTTCGGATAAAGTTATGGGTGATATATATATTGGAAAGATATTTTGCAACCCTTAAAAAAGTTGCAACCCACATTTTAACCGTTGGATTCATGATCGACGGTTATTTTATTTTTATTTTTCTGTTTTTTTTAATTAAAAATATTGGGCCCCTATATATATATATAGGGGTTGTTTCATTTGCAACCCTTAAAAATGTTGCAAACCTTGCAACCCACATCTTAACCGTCGGATTCATGATCGGCGGTTACAATAGATATGGGGTCCAATATTTTTAATTAAAAAAACAGAAAAATAAAAATAAAATAACCGCCGATCATGAATCCGACGGTTAAGATGTGGAAGGATATTTTGCAACCCTTGCAATCCACATCTTAACCGACGGATTCATGATCGGCGGTTATTTTATTTTTATTTTTCTGTTTTTTTAATTAAAAATATTGGGCCCCATATCTATTGTAACCGCCGATCATGAATCTGACGGTTAAGATGTGGGTTGCAAGGTTTGCAACATTTTTAAGGGTTGCAAATGAAACAACCCCTATATATATATATAGGGGTGGTTTCAATTGGAAACCAAATTTCATTGGAAACTTTGGAAACCAAATTTCAACCATTGATCTTTTTAATCAATGGTTAAGATTCATTTGAATTATATATGATAATAAATTAATTAATTTATTAATAAAAGATAATAATAATATGTCAAAAAAGTAAATTGTCTTTTTCTTTTGTATTTCAAATTTGACAACAAAAATGAAATATGGTAATAAATTAATTAATTTATTAATAAAAGATAATAACAATATATCAATACTACCTTTTTATTACCTGTTCATCAATATGCAATATGTAAAACCCAATTAAGTTTCATTACCATTATTGTTTCATTACCTTTTCATTATGTTTCACTATATCAAATCTGTTTCATCAGGTTTCACTATATTAATATTTTGTTTTATTACTTTTCCATTATGTTTCACTATATCAAATCTGTTTCATCAGATTTCACTATATTAACATTTTATGTTTCATCAGGTTTCACTATATTAATATTTTGTGCCTGGAGGTAATTTCATTTGAATACTTGAAAAATTAAATATTTTAATTTTATATTAATATTTTAATCAATCAATGATTCATCATAATCAAAAATAGAGGATCCGTATGATTAAAATTTGTTTTCCTAAATTAAATATCTTATTTTTACATTAATAAATGACTAACATTACCATATATAAAATAAATTAAAAATAAATAATTATTAATATAATAATAATAACAATTATCATATATATTATGAAATTATGTAAAAGACTAAAATAACCTTATCAATTAAAAATAAAATTAAAAAAAAGAAATTCAATGATTGGTTGATTTCGTTTTCTAAAGTTTCCAATGTAATACTGGTTTTCAATTGATCTCTCCCCTATATATATATAGAGAGAGAGGGGTGTTCAAATGCAACCTCTTTACATGGTGCAACCCCATGCAACTCCTCTATCCACCACTCATTTTATTTTCACCTTTTTAATTAAAAATTGTGAAAATAAAATTAGTGGTGGATAGAGAGGTTGCATGGGGTTGCACCATGTAAAGGGGGTTGCATTTGAACACCCCCCCCCCCTCTCTCTCTCTCTATATATATATATATATATATATATATATATATAGGAGGTTCCGACAAAAGAGTAACTAAATAAAAGAACATAAAAAAGTCAATTTTTTTTTAAATTATATGGAATTTTACATTAACAGTTAACGTAAGGGTGTGTGGATAACATGGACATGTGATTTTAATGTAAAACTAGAAGCGTACTCGAGCAATGCAGCGAGATAAATCACGATTTTTTTGTTTTTTTTTGTCAATTTGGATGGTTTTGAGAAAGTGATAATGTTTTTTTTTATAAATTTGTTTAATTTAGGCTTAATAATATAATGTTTTTTATATAAAATAAATAAATATTTTGTTATAATTCAATGATTATCTTATATATTTTAATGACATCTAAAAATAATAATCAATTACATATTTAATAATATAATTAAAACAAAATTATAGTAATATAATATAATATAATATATTAATTAATAGTGATAAATGGAAAGATTTGCATAAAAAGAAAGTCCTGCACATACCAAATTGGTGGATGTTAGAAGTCAACAATAGTAATATGTATCTTGTGCTTTGATACTTGTAAATTAAGAGATTTTTAAAATCTTACATAAAATGTTATACCTTGTGCCTAATAATTTATATTTAAAAGTTTTTTATCCGTGTTTTATAATATAGTATAAATTACATATGATACGACCATTTTCTTAGAACATCTCCGATGAAGGTTTTTATAAAAATATATGTTTTGTATTTTTTATCACAGTCATGTCCGACTCATCAAATTAAGAAATACATTAAAAGTTCACAATAATTTTTCTTATAAGAACATCTTTGTGAGTCATGTGTATTTTTTCAAAATCTATAATTTTGTATATTAGTAATTATAAAGTTAAGAAAAGGGAATTTAATTAAAACGTCCTTTATTGAAAAATCAGTACCCAATATGTCCTCAATCTTGTTATTTTTGCCAAAATACCCCATATGTCCGCGTTTATTGTCCGCGTTTTTGAAAAAACGCGGACATAGTGTATTTTGGTCCGCGTATGGCTTGAAACGAGGGCTTGATCCGCATTTTTCACTGTTACACGCGGACTTGGTCCGCGTTTCGTCCTCGTTTCACTGTTACACGCGGACTTGGTCCGCGTTTCGTCCTCGTTTCACTGTTACACGAGGGCCTCGTCCGCGTTTTTGGCTTGACACGAGGGTTGGGGCCGCGTTGAATAGTGTAAAACGTATTAGGGTTCCAAAACTAGGGTTTCAGGGATATTATTTCATGTGTTGTCAACTGTTTCTGACGTATTTTTTGAATGATTTCACTGCTTTTTTCCACATTTTGGTCTGATTGTCATACAATAAGTGTACCATTGTCATTGAATTTGTGGTTCACATTCATCTTCTCCATTCAATTTTTCCTATAAAGACCGGTAAGATTACATGCAAAATCGTTCATCACATCCACTTGAATTGCTTCATTTTTCATACTACTGAAAAAATGAGTTCATCTGTTAAAAAAGCTAGGCTCTTATTATGTTTCGATGGTCAATGGGTGCAAAACAACAATGGGTGGGATTATACTGGCTACACAAAGCGTGGTGTAAATATTCCAGTAATGGTTTCGTATAAGACGTTTATCGATTACGTCGCGGGAAAGTGTGGAATCGGAGATTCTGCTGCTTGCAAGTTGGTCTTCAGACGTGCAGATGGCTCACTGATGGAGATAACCAACGATGACGAAATCCTTGGTTTTATGCTACTTGCAGCCGATTCAGAAAGACCTCCACGACTTTTTGTGTATGTCGCACCATTTTATAAAATTAACGCAATCTCTACAGTTTTTTTATAAAATTAACGCAATCTTTAAGATTAACGCAATCTCTACAATAATTTTATAAAATTAACGCAATCTCTAAGATTAACGCAATATCTACAGTTCTTTTATAAAATTAACGCAATCTCTAAGATTAACGCAATCTCTACAATATTTTTATAAAAAAAACGCAATCTCTAAAATTAACGCAATCTCTACAATAATTTTATAAAAAAACGTAGTCTCTAAAATTAACGCAATCTCTACAATAATTTTATAAAACAAACGCAATCTCTAAAATTAACGCAACATCTACAATAATTTTATAAAACAAACGCAATCTCTAAAATTAACGCAATATCTATAATAGTTTTATAAAAAAAACGCAATCTCTAAAATTAACGCAATTTCCACAATATTTTTATAAAAAAAACGCAATCTCTACAATTAATGCAATTTCCACAATATTTTTATAAAAAAAAAACGTAGTCTCTAAAATTAACGCAATCTCTACAATAATTTTATAAAACAAACGCAATCTCTAAAATTAACGCAATCTCTACAATATTTTTATAAAAAAAACTTAGTCTCTAAAATTAACGCAATCTCTACAATAATTTTATAAAACAAACGCAATCTCTAAAATTAACGCAATCTCTACAATAATTTTATAAAATTAACGCAATCTCTAAAATTAACGCAATTTCTACAATAATTTTATAAAAAAACGTAGTCTCTAAAATTAACGCAATCTCTACAATAATTTTATAAAATTAATGCAATCTCTAAAATTAACGCAATCTCTACAATAATTTTATAAAACAAACGCAATCTCTAAGATTAACGCAATCTCTACAATAATTTTATAAAAAAAACGCAATCTCTAAGATTAACGCAATCTCTACAATTTTTTTATAAAATTAACGCAATCTCTAAGATTAACGCAATCTCTACAATAATTTTATAAAATTAACGCAATCTCTAAAATTAACGCAATCTCTACAATAATTTTATAAAAAAAAACGCAATCTCTAATATTAACGCAATCTCTACAATTTTTTTATAAAATTAACGCAATCTCTAAGATTAACGCAATCTCTACAATAATTTTATAAAATTAACGCAATCTCTAAAATTAACGCAATCTCTACAAAAATTTTATAAAAAAAACGCAATCTCTAATATTAACGCAATCTCTACAATTTTTTTATAAAATTAACGCAATCTCTAAGATTAACGCAATCTCTACAATAATTTTATAAAATTAACGCAATCTCTAAAATTAACACAATCTCTACAAATTTTTTATAAAATTAACGCAAAATCTACAATTTTTTTATAAAAAAACGCAATCTCTAAGATTAACGCAATCTATACAATATTTTTATAAAAAAAACGCAATCTCTAAAGTTAACACAATATCTACAATTTTTTTATAAAATTAATACAATTTCTAAGATTAACGCAATCTCTACAATAATTTTATAAAAAATGCATTCTCTAAAATCAACATAATCTGTAAAACTAAAATTAACGCAACATCTAACATATTATCAACATAAACGCAACACTCTAAAATTAACACATAATCACTAAAATATAAAATTAAAACGCGGTTAAAAGAAACTTACCGAAGAAAGTGGTCGACCCATATCCGACTTTTAAAAACGCTAATCAACCGAGCCGAGATCCGAACGTGTGTAATACACGATATATTTGAGAGAGTAAAAAAATCCCTTTGAGAGTGATGGTGGTGGGGTTACGGGGGACCTCAATTATTTATAGGGAGGTTGTGGTCTAAAACCCTAATAAAAGACCCATCCCCACCGTTGATCTATGAAGGTTTGGTTTACCAAGATACAAAAAAACGCAGCCCTCAAATACGCGTTTAATAGTGAAAAACGCGGACCAAGTCCGCGTGTAACAGTGAAAAGCGCGGCCCCAACCCGTGTCAAGCGTCGTCCCCGTGCATTGAAGCCAAACCGGACCGTATCTCGGTGAAGGGAAGCAAAACGCGGACCAAGTCCGCGTGTAACAGTGAAACAAGGACAAAACGCGGACCAAGTCCGCGTGTAACAGTGAAAAACGCGGGCCAAGGCCGCGTGTAACAGTGAAAAACGCGGACCAAGCTCTCATTTCAAGCCATACGCGGACCAAAATACACTATATCCGCGTTTTTTCAAAAACCCGGACAATAAACGCAGACATATGGGGTATTTTGGCAAAAATAACAAGATTGGGGGCATATTGGACACTGATTTTTCAAAAAAAGGTATTTTAATTAAATTCCCTTAAGAAAATACGTTAAAAAAACTACCGAAATGTCACTTCACACCAACTTTAAGGAAAGAAACCAAGGTAGTATTATAAAAACCTACACCTTTTTCTATTATAACAATCTCCCAATTGGTTATTATTCTCGTATCAACTTAACTGGATATATACATACCTGATTTTAAGTTAATAAATTTTTTAATATTTTTAGTATAGAAAATCAAAAATTAAAATTTCTAAAAATAAAATTACATGTAACTTTGATATATTTTTTTATTTTAAATATTTCAGCATTAATTATTATTTTTATCATCTCAATTTCTCAATATACTTTATTTTTAAATTATATTTATAATACAACAGATTGTCTAAATTTATAGAACCAAATTTTAAATTTCTAAAAAACATTATATTAGATTTTAATAGATTGATTTTTATAAATTTCATTTTTAATTATATTATTAAAACATTCTATAATTTTATTATATCAATACATTTTAAAAGAACTTTATATTAAGTAAAAATAGTTCCACATCAATCTCTTTACATCGACTTTTAAATGATTCTCTAGATTTAGAGTTTTCTTTTATAACATCTTCAACAAATTCAGTAAAAAATACAAAACAAAGCATTTGTTCAATATTTTGCTACAGATTCTCTATATCGTTTTATAAATTGAGAAAATTCCAAATTTAAGAATTATCTAAAACTTATATGAAGATATAGAAATTAATTGTTCATTCATTCCAAACAATGAGATTGTATTATTAGTATTATTATTTTATATAAATTAATCGTTTTTATCGGATAAGATTCTCAATCTTTATCATATGCATCCAATAAGATAAAAATAAACCAGTAAACAATTATCAGGTAAGCATTTAGTAATGGTCCATAAGACCATCCACTATAGTAATTGCTTATGCAATTGTTTAAGTAACACATCAGATTTCTTAATAAGAAATTATAGTGATTATGACTTATAAATACAATTTTTTTTATAATAAATTGGTTTTTGATAATACTATATTTTGACACAAAAACTAAGATTTGTTAGAACATCTCCAACCGCACGGTAAATCAGAAGATTTGCCGTGGATGGAGCTCCAACCGACCGGTATATGTAAATAAAAATTGCCGGCCGATGAATCCATACGGCATATATGCCGTTCATTTTCAAGACGACAAAGCTTCAGGGACCCACCACTATGCATTTGTTTATTAATATTTAATATGAATTTGATTTAATAATTATATAAATTAACAGATACATATAATTAACAGATATATAATAAATTAAAAAACTAGTGTAATATATAATTAACAAATATATAATAATTAACACATCTAATTAACATATACATATATAATATTTTAGTGTAATATTAATTAAAAAATTATTATTATTAATTTAACAAGTTTTTATTAGATAAATTAATTACTAATTATTTATTATTACAATATGTATTTATAAATTATAATTACTGTAATTAAAAATAGTTTAATAATAAATAAATATATTATTTTAATGTGGGGTCATAAATTTGGTGTTTTTTTAGAGTGTGATTGGAGTTGAGTTTTGTTTTTCGTGTTGATGGACCCACCAAATTTGATGTTTTTGATTTTTTTTTTGTCAAAAGTTGGAGATGCTTTTAGCGAGAATTTTCTTTTTAATCATAACATCAACTAAAAACAAAAAAAAACTACATTGTATTTTGGTTTATTTTATATAATAATTAGCCAAAATGACCAAATTACGGAGAGGGATTGGCCTCTTAGCCATCCCTCTCCCTGACTTGCAAAACGCAATGGAGCCCATGACACAATTGCGCCCCTACGCATAATCTTACTGAAAACAAGTCATTGTTTTTACTGAAAACAAGTAGGGACACAATTGCGCCCTGGGCTCCATTGCGTCCCTTGGGACATTTTTACAAGTCAGTGAGAGAGATGACTAATAGACCAATCCCTCCCCGTGGTTTGGCCATTTGGGCCATTATCCCTATTTTATAACATCTAAATTATTTCAATTTATAAATCAAAACTAAAATTACATTTTAGTGAAGGTTAAAATAGGGTGTTGTTATCCCTACCCCATACTCACTCACAAAAACTTCCATACCCCCTTATCTCCCTCACATACACCTCCTCCTACTTCACTCACGTAACCCCCTGTAGGAGGGGTATAGATATAATTCACGTAAAATAGAAGCAGCAATTGATGGTGACGTACACGTTTGGTTAATGTGATGACTGACAAGAAGTAAATGAAAGTACAGTTTCAGGTACACGCGCCGGTGAGCATTTTATTTCAAATTCAGTACTCATCGCCTGAAAATCCCCATTTACTGCTGAAATTACAATTTGCCACCTAAACTTTTTATTCATGTACAATAATACCATAGAGATTCTTATAAAAAGCTTTTTTTTTAACGTTTTTTTGTTACTATCACTTTCAACTCATCAAAATAAAAACTCACATAAAATACTACAATGGTAGACTGGTAGTTCTTACAAAAACCTTCAATTCAAGATTCTTATAAACAAAAAGTGTAGTGGCATGTAGGAAACTACCATTGTGAATAGTTGTTATAAGAACTAAAACTTATTTAGGTTGTACCTCCCCTTGAGGTTTGGTGTGAAGTGACATATTTTGATTTTTGACTTCATAATCATTAATATTAAATATTTAACTTATATATAAGTATTGTATAGGACCTACAAAAAAAGGTTCTTGTAACAACTACAATTGTAGCATTTTATGTGAGTTCTTGTTTTGATGATATTTGAAAGCGAGGTGCAACAAAAACAAGGTAAGAACCAAGAAAATAAAATTAGTAATCCGTCATTTCACACCAAACATTAAGGTAAGAGGTTCTTATATAAGAACCTATAGAGGTTTGGGTTCTTAAAGCATCTCCAACAACTTCTCCAAAAAAAATTTAAAATATAGAATCAAAAGTCAAAATCTCCAAAAAAATTTATATCCATCTCCA
This sequence comes from Arctium minus, assembly GCA_954870635.1. Lineage (NCBI taxonomy): Eukaryota > Viridiplantae > Streptophyta > Magnoliopsida > Asterales > Asteraceae > Arctium > Arctium minus. Next base: position 1,564,854 of record OX941092.1, on the reverse strand, counting down.
ACAGTTTTCCCATTTCCGAGATAAATCATTGATTATAATATTAAAATATTCTATATATTTAATAAAATATTATTTCTCTTACCTAAACATTTCATTTCAAAATTTATCATTCCTGGGATATAATAAAAAATAGTTTCACTCTCTTGGTAATCCTTTTTTGGGTTATCTCCATATTTGGAGAAAAACTTATTATCTCTTCTACTTTCTCCATTTTTTGATAGTTTTTGAGAAGTTGTTGGAGCAAAAATATAGCTCTAAATCCCATATTCTCCATTTTCTCCATTTTGGAAAAGCTGTTAAAGATGCTCTTATTTAAGAACCAATGTTCTTATTTAAGAACCTAAAGAGGTTTAGATTCTTATAAGAACTCTCCACAATGCTAGTCCTTACAAGATATTACACTTTTTACTTATAAGAATCTTGCATTGGAGATGCTCTAAGTAAGCAGAACTGAAATTTCATAAAATTGAATCATTCAGGAGCCGTTTACGGAACGCTTCATGGGTAAGCGTGTAACAGCAAGAGCGCCACTTTCACTTACCTTATCAAGTAAGATTACTGATCATCAAAATGGATTATTGGTATGTCTTTTACCCGGTAAACATTTATCCGGTAAGTAAGAGTCTCCTCCCTCGTTACCAAGTAAGATTATTGATAAGTAAGAGTCCTCTCACTAACTGGGGGAACCCGGCCCACCTAACGCACAAGGTAGGGGTGCTCACGGGTTGGGTTGACCGGGTTGAAAACACTTGAACAACCCAACCCAATTTAGCGGTTTGAAAAATCTCACCCAACCCAATTTAGCTGTTTGAAAAATCTCACCCAACCCAATCAAAAGTGCAACCCAACCCAAACCGTGCGGGTTGGGTTGGGTTGAGTTGGTCGGGTTGTAACTTTAATACATCATTTTACAATCTAACTAAGTGATTCTGTTTAAAAAGCTAAAATCAAAATGGAAATATAAAAACAAGGCTAATAAGAGAAGAGTAGAAGAAGAGTGTCTCTTACCTCTTGATTATATCGATGTTGAAGATTTTTGAAGACTTGAAGGTTAGATTCGTACGATTTTAATTGATGTGGTCTCGTACACAGATCTAAATACGGCTATGATAGGAAGACTTGAGAATTGATAGAAAGAAGAGTCGTTAAAAGTCTAAAACCATTAAAAAAGAAGGCTTAGAAGTTTTGGTCGGGTTACTTTAGGCCCAACCCGTTTCCAACCCAATATATGCGGTTTGGACAAAATTTGTATCGAATATGTATCGGGTTACCTCGGTTTGAGTTTTTCTGCGTTTTCTCGGGTTGGGTTGGCCGGGTTGGTCGGAAATTTGAGCACCCCTAGCACCAAGTCCACCTCTATGGACAACATAATAACATTCGGGATTCACCGGCCAGGACGGAAATCCAACAGTTGTGCAGTATCCCGTGTTTTTCTTTTTTTTTGAAGTATATAATATTTATATACGGCAAATGCAACAGATAAACTCACACCATCCTCACCTTTAGTGAGGTTTCAAGCTCTGACCTCCTAGGAGGCCAAAGACCCTTTGGCCAGTATCCCGTGTTTAGATGAAAACAAACGACAAGCCACGATGATTGTTAAAACATTCCTACGTAGGAGGCTGCTACTTTGTGATGGTTTATGTAATAGCTACTGTCTTACCATGTCTTTGTTTTTTGGCTAATTATTATGTGGTATGTAGTGATGGATCCACGATTTTTGTCGAGTGGGTGCACTTTAAGGTGGAACAAAGGCCATGCAAAGTCCCTAAAAATGATTGTTTAGGTGAGGCAAATGATTTTTTATTATTTTCAACTATAAGAATCCTTGAAATTAAACATTTACCAGAGCGAAGCAATATAATTCATTATTAAACATATTAAATATTTTAATAATATAATTAATGTTATAATCTTGAATTCTTTTGTAATAATATAATTAAACAGGGTGAATGTAATTTTCTTTTGGAGATTTGATTTTAATTCTCAGTTTCAAGAATCTGTTGGAGAGATGTTCTTACACCCATTGATCATTTGGAATGAATTCTTCCATGTAAAACCAACACAAGCATTCTGATTTGTGGCAACTCCTTTTGATTTTCTATCTTCTAAATCCAACAATGCATCTAGACACATTGCAAGCATTGGAGCCTAAGCATCTCTCAATTCAGTTTGATAAGAACCAAAAAAAAACATGAGCATTCTTAAGATGCATTTGCCATCTTTAATAGGCTTATAACTTATGGTGATTTTAGTGTCATCAAGTACTTTGGATCAAAATATAGTATTTGAAAAGTGCAATATGTACACAGAACCAAGAATTATCCAAGTGATTGTAAACACGAAATCCAATTTCTCAACGCTAAGTGCATCTTATTAGCATCAAATGAACGAGTTCATAGAAAAACGAACATCATCAGATTTGACAGAAGTAAACACATAATTCGCAGAGTTGGAGTTAAAATTTGCATCTAGTGGAAGTAAATCACGTCCTTCAATTCGTAAACGAATTTAATTTCAATCATCAAAACTAAGAAATTAACAACATAATACATTATGCAGCCAAACAAAAAGGAGAAACGAATATCATCAGATTTGACATAAGTAAACACAGTATTCGCAGAGTTGGAGTTAAAATTTGCATCTAATGGAAGTAAATCACGTCCTTCAACTCGTAAACGATGTATGCAAATTGCAAAACGAAAATTAATTTCAATAATCAAAACTATAACAACATGTTACATTATGCGGACAAAACAAAAAGGAGAAACGAATATTATCAGATTTTGACAGAAGTAAACACAGAATTCGCAGAGTTGGAGTTAAAATTTGCATCTAATGGAAGTAAATCACGTCCTTCAACTCGTAAACGATGTATGCAAATTGCAAAACGAAAATTAATTTCAATAATCAAAACTATAACAACATGTTACATTATGCGGACAAAACAAAAAGGAGAAACGAATATTATCAGATTTTGACAGAAGTAAACACAGAATTCGCAGAGTTGGAGTTAAAATTTGCATCTAATGGAAGTAAATCACGTCCTTCAACTCGTAAACGATGTATGCAAATTGCAAAACGAAAATTAATTTCAATAATCAAAACTATAACAACATGTTACATTATGCGGACAAAACAAAAAGGAGAATAGAATATTATCAGATTTTGACAGAAGTAAACACAGAATTCGCAGAGTTGGAGTTAAAATTTGCATCTAGTGGAAGTAAATCACGTCCTTCAACTCGTAAACGATGTATGCAAATTGCAAAATGAAAATTAATTTCAATCATCAAACTAAAAGAAATTAACAACATATTACATTATGCAGACGAAACAAAAAGAAGAAAAACGTACCACAAATCCGTTAACTAAGCAATCGAAACTTTGGCGCCAGCTTCTTCAAGCTGTTTCTTCGCATCTTCAGCTTCATCCTTCGATACTCCTTCCTTGAATTTCTTCGGAAGTCCTTCAATAAGCTCTTTCGCTTCCTTAAGCGCCAAACTCGTCATAGCCCTAACCGCCTTAATCGTCGCAATCCTCGCATTACTCGGAACATCATCAATCACCACATCGAACTCCGTCTTCTCCTCCACGGCTTCCGCCACGTCTGATCCCGCTCCTCCAGGTGCGACGGCAACGGCGGCGGGAGCAAACGATGCGGCGGTCACTCCGAGCTTCTCTTGTAGGTACTCCACGAGTTTTTGTGCGTCTGATAGCGTTAGATTCGAGATTTCATTCCCTAGCTGTACGACCTTCTCCTCCACGGCAACGGCGGCGACTGGATGGAGGAATGTCGATCTGCGAGCGATTTTTGTGGTTCGAATGGGGAATTCTAGAGTTTGTTTGGGGAAAGTTAGTGACGGAGGTGTAACGAGAGCGGCGGTGGACGGTGAAAGGCAAGAGGATGAACGTAGGGTGATGGTAGAGAGAGCTGAAGATGCCGCCATTAAAGCAGAGCTCGGAGAAAAGTTGGGAAGACGATGAAGATAGGATAAACGGATTGGAGAGGTTTTGGTTGATTTTGAGATAAAATGTATAGAGACGTTCGGTTTTGTTTTTTGGGTTTATTGCATAAATACCCCTTAACTTTCAAACCATTTACATTTATAACATTTGTACTTTTTATTCGTTTTTTAAAAAAATGTCTACAACTCAGGGAATTTTGTTAACAACTTAAGGTATGTTTGGCAAACTAGCTGATAAGTTAGCTGGTAGTTGATAAGTTAACTTTTCAAAACGCTACTATGAGTAGTTTTTCAATAAACTAGCTTATAAGCTAGTTTATGGTCATCAAAAAATGTACTTAGTGAGTTTAATCAGACTCACAGTTTATTCAGTCATTTATATATGACTCTATGGTCAGGGGCGGAACACAAGCTTTCCAACCGCAGGGGCCGGACCTAATATACTATATAATTTCTAGTCCTTACCAACATGGACGGACGCAATAATTTTTTCGTAGGGTGACACCAAATTTTCAAGTACAGTTTTTATTAATGTATCGTCATTTTTTTACCAACGTTCAACATCGACCGTTGTGTTTTCAGCCTAATTCCGCACTTTCAAGGGATTTTTAAAGTTTTTGGTTTGATCTCGAGAGATTTTTAAGTCTTTTTTATCGATTTCGAGAGACCTTTTCGGTATTTTGTGTGGATTTCAAGAGATTTTTTTCGGTTTTTTTTTGTTGATTTCAAAAGTTTTTTTGGTTGATTTCAATATCGACCGTTGTGTTTTCAGCCTAAACATTCAATGATTCAAACAAGTCACAACTCAAACCAATGACCCATCATTTACAGATTTACTGTAAATGATTTACTAACTGATTTCAACTTCAAGAAATGAAGAAACGCTAAATGAGTAAATGGAGTGCAGAGTACTGCTTACCGATCAAAGTCAAACGATTTGGCCGCTGAGTTGAGTACTGACCTATAGGTTGCAGCCTGTGTTCCTTTTCTTTTTCGTTGCTTGCACTTGCCGACACAGGCGACTGCCCGTGACCACCTGTTTGCACTTGTCGACAGTCGACAGGCTGTGTTAAGTGTTCTTCCCCCTTCGAATCTGTAAAACCCTAAAAATAGGGATAACAAAAACTTTCCAAATAAGGAAAAGTGGTATATAAATTGCCATAGCAAGAGCCTCCCAAAAAGGGGAATAGTACACTAAGCCTGTTTAATCATAAATGTAATTTAACGGATAGATAAACAACAACCAACTAATCTAATTTCTACATTTAGAAAAGAGATTACAAAAGGGGTGTCATCTATAAACCCAATTCTTCCAGAAATAGTTCAAGTGCCAAAATCCCCAAGCTCTCGCCCAAAGCATCTAAACTTGCCTAGGAGCAGCGCCGCTAACACCTGAGATACACATCGACACCAAACAAATGTTAGGCCAAAAAACCTAGTGAGTTGCACAAGTAAAAACATGCCATAAACAGTTACAGTTCTTATCAGCAGTTAATCATTTAATCACGTAGAGGTGGAGTCAACGGGAGCGACCCATATCTCCAATCAGGTTCACCCAAAGAGGTGATGTACCTTGAAGTCAAATAACAAAGGCAACCCAAAGGCCCGACACGCATCGGGGACTACCGCTTAGGAAATTCCCCGACGGCGGAGGTCTAGGCACATAGGGGACTACCACTCAGGAAATTCCCCAAATGTCACCCACCTACATCCCTATAGTGAATCACTGACTTGGTTCGTCCACATTATGCAAATAGGAGGTCTCAAGATGTGTTTTAACCCAACATATTCGGATATCAACCATGAATACAACATTACCATCCCAAGCATGTAAATTCCATCATATGACCTAGTAATCATCCAAATACTTCGTGAGAATATAAGGTCGCCAAAAAGGCACTCCAAGTAGGAATCATCATAATACCAAGATATGCATAAGTGAATCATAGTAGGTTACTCACATACATATTTCCATAGAAATCCCCAAATACTTGTACATTAAATAAGAACACTTGAGTAATAACAAGAATAATAACATGTAAAGGAAATGATGTGTATCTAGTTTTTACAAAAGGGTTAGTAAACTCACAACCTAGGTTTTGTACCAAAACCTAGAAAAGATGAAAACCCTAGATTTGAGAAGATGAGACTTGAAGATGAGGAGATGTTCTTTGAGAAACCCTAAAATCTTTCTTGAGGTGAGTTTAATGCTTGAATCCAAAACCCAACCACCAAAAGGTAGTATTAATGAGAATTAGGGTTTGGAAAGTGGAGAATGGAGGCTGGAATGGAAGCTCCAAAATCGCAACCAAAAGCTAGTGTTTGAGAGAAAATGAGGTTGAAATCTGATAAGGGTTTTTTTAAGACACTGCCCCCGACGGCGATAGTGCCCGACGATAGTGCCATTGGCACTATCGCGAGTCACAATCGCAAGCACCATACCACCCGCGGGGCACAATCGCAACCCACCCCGAACTCTCGGTACAACTTCGGCGATAGTGCCCTCCGCGATAGTGCCCAGGGCACAATCGCGAGGCACCCAAAAACAGCCCAAAACTCAACCGAAAACTATAACGATCACAAGGTTTGAACAATTAACGAAGGTAATTTAATTATATGACATTTAGACATAATAATGATCATGAAATGTACACCAAGACACACCTTCTCACAGAGGCGAAATAAATGCATTTAAGAAAACAAAGTACTTACCTTGCGAATTTTCGGGTGTTACAGAATCCTTCCTGAAACTCCAACCCAGAACAGAGCCTAGGGTTTATGGAATTTGAGTTTTCAACAGAGTACAGAGGGTTTACTGGTTTAGCCTGTGTTTTCCTTCGAAATTAGAATCCTTCCTGAAAGTGAAACGCCGATTGAATTTGATTTGAGTTTCAAAATTTTGAGTTTTGAGGGTTTATGGTTTAGTTACACCGATTGAATTGGGTTTTGGGGGTTTTGATTAGATGATTAATTTTGTAATTGGTCAAATCTATTATTCTAATTTTTTCTTTGTTGGACTTAGAGAGTTTACACATATGTTATGGACTGGACTGTTGGGTGAGTGGGGGTGCCAAATCAAAAAAAATATATTTATAACTTGGAGACCAATACATCTCTACTTCATGTGCAGAAAAGCGCAGGGGCCTTGGCCCCCATTTGTTACCATTGCCTTCCGCCACTGTCTATGGTAATGACTTAATTATATAAAAAGTGGCTTATTCAGTAAGCTTTTTAAGAGGGGGTGAAATTTTATGCGGAAAATGAAGTTTTTTTCAAACTTTTCATTCCTAATTAAAATACATGTTTCTTCCATCTATGAAAAAACTCTTCCAAACAAAACTTTCTCAATCCATATAGACAGATTGATTTGTAAAGACAATTTTATTCATACAGAACTTAATGGAAAATCAACCAAGCAATTCCTTAATCGCATGAAATAAGGAAGTTTGTTGAAATTTTTAACATGTTTTACCATAATAATTCGTTTTATATGTTAAAAGTATCAATTTAGTTAATTAAACATTTAATAATTATATATTTTTGAAACAAAAGGAGTAACTTATAATTTTACGAGAATAATCAGTCATTAGATGGGATATTATAAACCCATCCATACAAAATTTTAACATTCTCATCAAAGTATGAAAAGATACTAAGCATCATCGTCCCAAAAGTATGTGTTTCACATTGAAACACAATGCACAGAATCAAATGTAAACGGTGACATGAACTGTAATACATCATCTTGTATTTTGCTAGAAAATGTGACATTACCAAATGAAATTTGGCTTAGTAATATTCAGCTACCGGTAGAGCAGATCTTCTCAGGAAGTACTCTGGGGTTTTAAACCTTATCAAATGTGATAAAATTGTCTACGTTCTTTTGTTGTGTATAAATATTATATACTTCACAAAAAAACAATCAAATATAATCTATACTATATTATAAAAACGACATAAAAAACTCTTAATTACAAAATTTTAAGCACAAGGTACAATTAATTAAAGTCAATCACTTAATTTACAATTTCTTAATGTTTTGGTACAACCTTTCCAAGCACAGTATCTCATATAATCATCTATTTGTGGAATGAATACTCATTTATTAATATAAATATTTGTTTTTTGGGTGGAGGATTTTATAAAATAGATTTTATATTAGCATAATCTATTTTAAATGTAGATTTTACATTTAAATCTATATTAATGAGATGTAATATAAAATCTTTTTTCTTCGGTATTTTTTTATATTACATCTCATAATGATTTTTCCATATTTTATTTTATAAAATCTTTTTCCATATTTTATTTTATAAAATCTTTTTACATAATGAGATGTAATATAAACTCTTTTTTCTTCCATATTTTTTTTCTAATATAAAATCTACACGTATTTTATATTATCATAATATAAAATTTACACATATTTTTTTTCACGAGCATTAAAAGAAGAAAAAAGAAGGTTGGTATGAATTAAAAATAAAAAATAACGAGATACACTAATAAATTATCGTATTCTTTAAAATAAAAATATTACGCAATACTTTCCAAATTAACCAAGTGTAAAGAAAATAAAATAGAAACGATGTAGATATAAAAATATTCTTCCATATTTTTAATATATTTACATTTAAATGTAAAATCGAAAATGAAAATAAAAGATTTTAAAATATTTTCTACATTCACTATAAATATATATAGTTTCTCTATGTATCATCCGAGTACAAGAAGAAGACGAACGGTCGGGTGTCAATAGCGGAACCTGCAACTGAACAAAAGGTATTCCACTACATTTTTGTTTCTTTGAAAAACTAATTTTTTATATTTTATTTTATTTACTGAGGATTTGTTTATATTTTTCAAAACCCACAATCATATTTTTCGAAGTAGGGGAATAAGATATATATACATATATTTATTTTTATCGACTAATACTATGAGATCTTGAAGTCAATAGTCAGATAAATTTTCAAGTGGTACTGAGTCAATTTGAACTATACCAGTTGAGTTGTCGGTTACAAAAGATAGAAATAATTTATTTTATTTGTCATATTTGATGTGGGTTGAATGTTGTTAATTAATCTACAGATTTATACGTTAAAGTGATTGTCAAGTGTTGTCGAGGAGGTTTCAGAAAAATTGCAAAATTTGTAAAAACGTATGTTCATATTTATAATTATTTCAATAATAGTGATATGTTGTGAGACATGTCGTTTGAGTTTTAAATAATATAATACAAAACTATTACCAATATTATTGCACAAACTCATAACAACAAACGATTAAGAATATATGCAAGTTAACCACTTATGAAAATACATTCGTTTTTCACATTGTATTTCATTAACTGTTAACAGATAAATTACGTTTCATTTTAACTAGGTTCAATATTCCAACAAAAAATTTATTCTCCCGTGCATTGCACGGGCCCAACACTAGTATTCACATAAAGTATGAAACCTATAAATGATTATTGCGTTTGAATATATAAATCTTTTACTATCTATATCAATATTTGGTAGATAAACTTCGATCTTTTTCTTTGTCCCCTATAAATGTAACATCATAATGACCCGATAAGATCGAAAAAAAGCTCATAGTAACAACCTAAACTAGAGGTGTGGCAAGTTTAAAAAATAAAATAGAAGTGGGAGAAGTTTTGTTAAAAAAAAAACTAAAAGTGGGGTAATTTTGTAAAATAAAAAACCTAACATGGGGGAATTTTGTAATGAAAAGCAAATAGTGGGGGAAATTTTGTAAAAACAATGAACAAATGGGGGCATTCCGAGAATCGAACTCGGGACCTCTCGCACCCAAAGCGAGAATCATACCACTAGACCAAATGCCCAGATTGAAAGAATTTGAATATATATACCCAATAAGAATATATTACTTGTTAAAATTTGATCTCCCTAGTTTGCCAAAAGTATACTTTTTGGTCCATTCAGTTTCAAAATCACAAGATGACTATCGTCGTTTGCAAAAATGTCTTTTGAAGTTGCATGCTTTTGAGGCATATTTATTGTTAATTTTATATTTTGATGTCCAGACATTTTTGCAAACCATGATGGTCATCTTGTTTTTGTGATTTCGAAACAAAGAGCATTTTTGTTCTTTTATGGATCTGTCGTTTAACCAATCAAAAAACACAGAAACCAAAATCATAAAATCGGTTTTGATTGCGTAAAAAACAAAAACATAATAATAAACGGACGAAAATACCTGTTGTTTAACAGAATTTTTTAATGTTCGTTAGAGGAATGGACCAAATTCTGACGTTTTTTCAAACCACGATAACCATCTTGTAGCATCAAAACTACAAAGACAAAAAAATGTTATTTTCGACAAATCACAGGACCAAATTTGTAGGGTACTCTATAATAAACAAACACAAACAATGGAAAATGAAAATTGAACGATAAATAAAATATATATAGTCCATGGTTAAAGCAAAAATATTGCCCAAACGCTCTATTTTCTCCATTTTAAAGAATGTATTGGAGATGTTTTTACCTTTTAAAAACATCTCCAACAGATTTTGGGCAATATTTCCTCAGTTCATTATAAATCTATTGTTTTTTTCATCAACAATTTATTATTATTTTGTAGCTTCTCATCCTTTTCAACGTATATTTGTTTTCACAATGTGAACATTCTTTATGTGTTTGTGAAACAAAAAATACAACTAAGAAGTTTCACGTTTTAAAACAAATATATGTTAATCAATATATTAAATTATAGCCTTAAATAGAAAAAAAATCATGTGAAATAATACCTTCCGGTAATAGTTCTCACATATATCACAATATATGAGATTCTCAAATGATTAAGCTCCAATCATGTGTATATGTATACTATTTATGTGTGTATGGGTGATTCCTAAATCAACATCCATGCATATGCCGACTTTCCGTAACTGAGTTATACAAGTTAGGTTCACGTCGTGCTTCGATTCTCCAAAAACATCATGCATTAATTTGTATAAAAATGGAAAGGTAAAGACTGAACTTTCCGAAAACAGTAAACGAAGTCACCGCCTTCCACGTGTCACTCCTGTATTGGTCTAGTTAGGTGGATGTTTCTTTTCCCGAAAGTAGCATCAATATAATTCAAGTGTTGTATCTACGGTTATTTATCGTCTTGTAAAACTAAAAAATAAAAAGTTATAATATTTAACTCGAGGTATAATTTTATAAATATATCTTCATATTAGCTTATCAGCTGATATACTTCAGATGGTTCTGAAACTGACAAAATAAAGAAATCTTGCGAAATAAATAAACCGTATGCAAAGTTCATTAACTAATATACAAATGCAACGATCTTGATGGTTATGATAACATGATACAACCAATACCCAAAAAACAAACCAAAACGAAAAATGGGTTCATTTTTAAACCATATATCTGATATATATATATATATATATATATATATATATATATATATTTGAACAATTCAATTTAGACATTATTTAGTAATTGAAGTGGCCATAAATCATCTATACTCCATACGTTCTCGTTTGTCTCAGTGGCAAACGAACCTGGAAAGTTCATAATGTTGTCACAAGGAGGATGGTAAGACAATTCCATCTGACTTACAACATTGCATGTCTGTGTCGGAATTATGGTTGTTTGATTGTTTTGCCTTGAAGACGTTTGTCCGTTGAAATTCTCGGTTTGCTTCACATACTTTTGAATCCTCGTTCTCCAGTAATTCTTTATCTCATTGTCCGTTCTTCCTGGCAAATGCTTTGCGATTTTTGACCACCTACAAAATATTTCCTTACAGCTAAAAAAATAGGAAACTGTCTGATATTTCTGTTGTTGAATTTTTGGAAACGATTGTGTACTAACTTTTACTTTAAATGAGATCAAATACGGGTTGCATTGAATATTTAACACATGTTCCATGTTGCAAAATAAAGAGGGTCATCATGTTCAGTGGTTCAAAATCGAAGTCACGTATATTTAAAGAAAAAATCACTCAGTTTCATTCATTTCAAAAATGGAGGTCCAACAATGAACATGTTTTGATGATGGATGCCGAGGTGGTTTTCACGACAAATCTCTATCAAGTTAAAAAGACAGATGCATATTACTGAATGCATATTTTTAGGTAAGTAATGTAAATTACTTATATTATTATGAATGTTTTATTAATTTCTATTTTAAGACTTAGATTTTTTTTTTGGGGGGGGGGGGGGGGGTTACAAATATTTAAAATGTGAAAATAAAATATCAGTTAATTGTCTAAATAAAATAACCATCGTTTTTTTTTTTAATTTTTATAAATAATTGAAAAAGCAAACAAACAATGATTAAAAAAATTTGAAGAAAAAACGATTTAATTTGAGAAGGTAAATCATAGATCTCAAAAAACAATTTTTTATTATAAACAAGGGATTTGTTTTTTGAATTAACACGGGATTCCACGTGCCCCATGCTACTCGGGTCAGAACGTAAGCTAGTGATACTTTCGGCTACTGAACTTTCGCCATCTAGGATGCAACATTCTACTGCTTCGCCTAGCAGCACGACGCTTGTTTAAATTAATAATATAAAAAATTAAATTAAATTAATTCCATACTAACCGGTTACCCCACTTAGCATGAAGCTCCATAATTAATAGTTGTTCTTCAGGAGTAATATTGCCCCTTCGTACATCTGGTCGAAGATAGTTTAGCCATCGAAGTCTACAACTTTTTCCAGTTCGTTTAAGACCTGATCAATGCATAATTAATGCAAATTTATATAACAAAATCAGTGTTTTCTTCGATTTGAAACAAAACTTATAAAAAATAATAGAGTAAACTACTATTTTCGTCCATGTGGTTTGTTGTTTATAACTATTTTCGTCTCTGATATTTAAAAATTGTTTTTTTAGTCATTGTGGTTTGCAACTCCTTTCGCTTTTAGTCCCTGAGAATATTAGTTTCAGGAACGAAAAGAGAAAGAAATTGCAAACCACAATGACCAAAAAAACAAATTTTAAAGTCAGGGACGAAAACGGTTATAAACAACAAACCACAAGAGCGAAATTTGTAGTTTACTCAAAATAATAATTAATCAGCACCTGCAGATTTCGCAAGAGTGTTCCAAACACCTTCACCATGATCGGCGATGTAGTTGATAAGAATCAAGTCTTCTTCCATCGTCCATGGCCCTTTTCTGACGTCGACATCTTGCATACATGTACTTGGCCTTTTCTCCATTTTCTGATTAATTGTTCGAAGGATGGAGAAAGACTGAGATTTGTTGAAGAAAGATGAAGAAGACAACAATCGGTTTTATAGGGGAAGGTTAAGAATGACAACTTAGCGGTTAATTAAGGGTTTTAATTAAGGTTAATCAGACTTTAGTCTTTTGACCTAACTTTGTCGTTATTATCTTAATATATGATTAATATTTAATCATGTGTTCATGCATGATAAGGTTATGGGCTGTAGCGATGTGATATCAAATTTTATCGTTTTCAACGTCAATGCACATGCATGTCTACGTATGCATCATATGCATGCATACATATATACATACGTATTTTTAAGATAAAAGACTAGCATGTGTAATGCTAATCCAATATAAGAAATTGATTAACGCGCTACAACGATTAATTAATTTGATGTTTTGAAATTAATAAAAGCACATTTTAAAATTTTGGGAAATATTATATAACATGTAAATGAAAAATATTATTTTTTCGAAATATTAATTTTTGTTATGGGTCAAGTTAATATTCTAGAAGCAAAAGTTTTGTTTGATTCAAATGATGGAGATATATTCAAACCATATAATTTGAAGTTGAGTTCCGTTCAAGGGAACACGTACAATAACAATTTACTTTTATTTTTGTACATTTTTAAGCAAATGTCTGAAAATCTCGGTTTTTGTAATGGATAACTATGTAGATAATGTTTTCGTTATATAAGGAAATAAGACGTACATTTCGTTGCTACTCAACAAAACATTTATGGACAATGCATTATTTAAAATGAAAATATCATTAAAAATTTGTTGTTCTGTAATACATTTGACTCTCTTTTTTTTGGCTAATTGTATCTAAATACACCCAGTAGCAAATTCATTAAATTTGGCGATTTGATCCGAATTTAAATTTTTACTCTTATAAAATAAATTTTTTTTTGAGAAATAAATATAAATATTTTATTCTAGATACTTAAATATAGATTAAAAAATAAAAATACATGTTTAGCACAATAATAGTTAACACAAAATATGTTTTGTTTAAAGAAAAACAACACAAATGACTAAAATATATAGGTGTATTTAAGAAAAATGACAAATCTTTCATGTATTTGCTCATATACTCCACTTTCGCCAAAGCATTCCTCCAACTTTGGCGGAATGGAGGTGGGACCCACGTGGTCAAATCGTCTGAGCCACCGAATACAAAGGACCAATAAGAAAATGACACATATACGCTAACAACCTTCAAGAAAAATATAACCTTTTCAGATGGCGGTGACATTTTTTAGCATTTTTGCCAACAAGCTCTGAAGTTGGTGAAATGCATGAAATTTTGGAGGAATGCATGGACAAGTACCTACTTTTTATGACGTTGGGCTGGACATCATCAATTAGCCAACATTAGAGGAATGCTTTGATGAGAATACAGTCCATTTGAGCAAATACATGAAAAGTTTATCATTTTCTTAAATATAATTATGTATTTTGGTCATTTGTGTTATTTTCATTTTCCCCTTTATTTAAATATAATTTAGGGGTTCTCCCGTTTTTTTTTTTATTATTATCAAATTATAGAAAAGGAAGATAACTTGGAGGTAAGCCCAAATGGGCTGTATGCAAATGGGCTGTAAGCCCAAATAATGGATCTTATAAGTTATATTATATGTATTGCTTCACAATTTTTGAATTGAACTTTTTTTTAAAGTATATAATATTCATATACGATAAATACAACAAATAAACTCACACATTTTGCTCAGTTTGGTGAGATTTGAATCCCTAACCTTCTAGGAGATCAAAGGCTCCGATAACGCTAGACCAAATGCCCTGAACTTATGTTTGTCCCAAAGTAACCCCAAAACTTTTCATATATTTTAAATTTTACCAATACCTTTAAAAACATCACCAAATAGTGGATCATATATAAGAAAATGCATGAAAATGCAATAAAGTTTGTCATAAATGGTATTTAGTGTAATAAATAACTTTCTTTCTCAATCAATATAACAAAGTTCTAAATTTTTTATTTTTTTTACCAGTTTGACTAGTAACATATTGGTCTTATATAATTTGTTAAGAGATTAGTCCAGGTGTAGCCTACGACACCCTTCAAAAAAAACATATTGATCTTATAATTTGATGATATGGATATCATGGTTATAATCCACGTCATCATAACTCTTTCATATATATTTTATAAATAAATATCTTATTACAAGATCAATATGTTACTGGTCAAATGATTGTACTTTCACTTGTTAGAAAAATCCAAAATTGTTGGAACACAAAGAAAGCCTTTTTTTTATGATAATAATCAATTTATTATTACATCAAAGGGACATGTGGGTCTCTTTAAACTTAAAAATATATCATAATTAAAGCCACTTTGTTTGTATTTAGAAGATATTTATATAAAATAAATGTAATAAAATCTTATGAAAGTTAAAATAACTTTTTTGAGTTGTCTTAATAAGATTGAAACATTTGTTTGGTGAAAAAAATTAAAGTTAATATTACTTGTTTTCTTGTCATTATTTGTACAAGTGAAATAATTACCTTGGTTTAAATTATCGAAATTTTATCATCTATTTACCGGTAAAATTTGTTCGGAACGTTGAAATAGTGATTCTATAAGTAATTATACAATGCACAAACAAGTTAAATATATAAAAAATCTTTTAAATAAAACGAAGCCATAAAATCATTACAGTTTCAAACCAAAGGGGATAAATGTTCTCCAATATTTAACAAATCAACAGGGGAACAAATACAAAAACAATTATCTTATAAATTTTATATACCAAAAATCGGAAATAAATATCTTAAAACAAAAAATTACAAAAGGGGTTATTTAAAACCTGTATTTTAAAACACCATTCCAATAACTTATGATTGAAGTATATATGTTATCATCTTTAGTGGCTTACAAGCAAATCGGTTATGGTCTAACACAGTATTTGTGAATGGGTATATATGTTCCTTACTGTGTTGCCGGTAGATCATGTGAAATGGTTATTCTTCATTTAAAATGATATAAAAGAAAATTGTCTGGTTCATATGAATGAAGTATTCTGTAATTCTTTCGTAAGTGAAATTTAAACAAATACAATAAAACAGCTTAAAGATTAAAGAAATCTTGGATATGAATCTGATTTGCATGATGACAAAAGTGCATGTTAGGTTAGGTTTAAGCAAGTTCTTATCCACACAAAACCCTAAAGCAAAATAAAAGACAAACAAAAGGCAATTTTTTGCCACAACAAACCCATGATCTTTTGTTTAGGCTATAAAACAGATAAATTAAATCAAGTTTTTTATTTTGTTAAAAAGAGATATAATTGATTAAATTCTAGTATGAGTTTTTAAGTTAAATATAAATATTTGATTTTCGATCGATTAAAACAATAATATTTGAGTTTTATCATGAATACAATTACATCAAATAATAAAAACAATTAGAATGATCTTTAACAAAAGATTAACAATATCTCTTAAAATAAAATGAAAATATTTTTGTAAAATAATAAATGAATTATTGTTTTAATTAGTTTAATCATTTTATTAATACCATATATTTATATAAAAACACTCATTATTGTTCATATTATGATAATGATGAGGATGTTATTTAAGAACCCTTTGTCTTGTTCAATGTGGACAAATTATCAAATAGATCTCCAACAGATCTCCAAGTTTGACAATTCATACAAAAGGGCTACTTGGAAGCTTTCAACTTAAAACCATAATGCATTTTAGATCTCCAACAGTTTTCTTATAATTTATCTAAAATAGATAATTAAAAGTAAAAATCTCTAAAAAATTATTACATTCAACTTCAACAAATTTGTTATTTTAGATATTTTAAAACAACTTAGGCATTGTTTGACAAAAATAAGCTAACTTATTTTCTTGGTACATGTTTGGATGACCATAAGCTAACTTATAAGCTAGTTTTTTGATAAGTTACTTGGAGTAGCTTATGAGAAGCTTTTTGTGAATATTCCAATTATGCCTCTCATTAATATTTATAATTATATATTAACTTTTAATTATAAATAAATAATTAATGTCTTTTTTGGTAATTTAAATGTTTATAAGCTAGTTTTTACCAAACGTGACTTTTTCATCAACTAGCTTATCAGCCACCAGCTACCTTATCAGCTACCACTACCAGCTAGCTTGTCAGTCATAAGCTAACTTTTCAGCTAGTTTGTCAAACATAGCCTTATATTATTATAATATTTAATAATTTATCATTCCAATGCACTTTTTAAAAAAAACTTAATATAAAATTAAATCTCATTGGTAGAATTGAATAAAATAATCATTTATCTCTCCTATCATCAAGTTTTAGAGAATCCTTAAACTTGGAAAATTTTCAAGTTTTTTCTATTATAACAAACAAGATAGCAAAGATGTTGGAGAGGTTTAGAGAACACAAATCCAATTTTTTCTATTTTAGCAAAGCTGTTGGAGATGCTCTTACAATTTCTCCATCTAAAAGTAATTGTTTTTTTAACACAATAATTTAATAAAAAAATATATAATTAATGAAATATAATAATTATTTTAGTTTTCTAAAAAATATACAAAGGTTTTTACTCGCAAGTGTAATATAAAATCACATGTGATTTGATTGTATTCATGTTTTCTTATTTAATTAATTTTGTTGTGTAAACCCGACTCTCTTTCTTTATCTATACTATATTATAAAAACGACATAAAAAACTCTTAATTACAAAATTTTAAGCACAAGGTACAACTAATTAAAGCCAATGACTTAATTTACAATTTCTTAATGCTTTGGTACAACCTTTTCAAGCACAGTATCTTACATAATCATCTATTTGTGAAATGGATACTCATTTATTAATATAAATATTTGTTTTTTTGGTGGAGGATTTTATAAAATAGATTTTATATTAGCATAATCTATTTTAAATGTAGATTTTACATTTAAATCTATATTAATGATATGTAATATAAAATATTTTTTCTTCCGTATTTTTTATATTACATCTCATAATGATTTTTCCATATTTTATTTTATAAAATCTTTTTCTATATTTTATTTTATAAATTTTTTTTACATAATGAGATGTAATATTAACTCTTTTTTCTTTAGTATTTTTTTTGCTAATATAAAATCTATTTTATTTTATAAAATCTACACGTATTTTTTTTGCTAATATAAAATCTACACGTATTTTTTTTCACGAGCATTAAAAAAAGAAAAAAAATGTTGATATGAATAAAAAATAAAAAATAACGAGATACACTAATAAATTATGGTATTTTTTAAAATAAAAATATTCCGAGTGTAAAGAAAATAAAATAGAAACGATGTAGATATAAAAATATTCTTCCATATTTTTAATATATTTATATTTAAATGTAAAATCAAAAATGAAAATAAAAGATTTTAAAATATTCTCTACATTCACTATAAATATATATAGTTTCTCTATGTATCATCCGAGTACAAGAAGAAGACGAACGGTCGGGTGTCAATGGCGGAACCTGCAACTAAACAAAAGATATTCCACTATATTTTTGTTTCTTTGAAAAAATACTTTTTTATATTTTATTTTATTTACTGAGGATTTGTTTATATTTTTCAAAACCCACAATCATATTTTTCGAAGTAGGGGAATAAGATATATATACATATCTTTATTTTTATCGACTAATACTATGAGGTCTTGAAGTCAATAGTCAGATAAATTTTCAAGTGGTACTGAGTCAATTTGAACTATACCAGTTGAGTTGCCGGTTATAAAAGATATAAATCATTTATTTTCTTTGTCATATTTGATGTGGGTTGAATGTTGTTAATTAATCTACATATTTATACGTTCAAAGTGATTGTCAAGTGTTGTCGAGGACGTTTCAGAAAAATTGCAAAATCTGTAAAAACATATGTTCATATTTATAATTATTTCAATAATAGTAATATGTTGGGAGACATGTCGTTTGAGTTTTAAATAATATAATACAAAAGTATTACCAATATTATTGCACAAACTCATAACAACAAACGATTAAGAATATATGCAAGTTAATCAATTATGAAAATACACTCGTTTTTCACATTTTATTTCATTAACAGAGAAATTACGTTTGATTTTAACTCGGTTCAATATTCCAACAAAAAATTTATCCTCCCGTGCAATGCACGGGCCCAACACTAGTATATATACAGTTTAACTTAACATATAATTTAATAAAAATACTTAAAATGATATTTAACAAGGATGAAGAAACATTTACATGAGAGAAATATCTAAATATTTACAAATTGGTTCACAAGTATCTAAAAAACTGTAAGTAGGTCGGCTTTGGCCCAGTATCAGCTCAGGTCAACCCTCGACGTTTTAAAACAATTAGATAATCAATAAATGAAACTACCGACCCTGGCCAATCTAAATTGGCACACCTTCACCTTTTGGACCACCCTGAATATAAATTTTGTCTCTGTCCCTAACTGTGAACATCTGTTGCATAATAGGATGGTGCTGCTAAGATTTCGGATTTGAAGCGTATGAACTTATATAGTGTGGAGCATCTGTTGCATTCAAAAACAGTTACAAAATCCTTTTTGTGGAGCATCAATTTTTATGGTGTGAGAAATACGACATATATTTTGTGTTTTATAATTTGTCGTCACGATTCTGATTATGAATGTGAAACGATCATTGACTATCGTCGGAAATAAACATCCGTGTTCATTTTTCAAGTTTACTTTTGACTTGCTTGGTCTTGGTGATGATTATGTGTTGCAAATTACACCGTAATTATTGTTTTGATGTAAGAAAAGAATTTGGAAAAAGCAGTCAAGATTCCAAAAGAATCTAAATTTGCAACGTGATTATTGCTTTTGATGTAATCAAGATTCCAAAAGATCATCGGTCTTTTGTTTTGGGTTTTCTTTAAAATGATTTTCAGTCTGCCAATAATCTGTCGGTGATTGAAATATTAATGGCTAGACTTTTTGTGGCAGACGAATATGACAGTGAATCGGATCATCGACGAACTTATCCGCCGTTGAAACCTTACTATCTTGTGGTGTCTAGAGACTCGATACATGCTTCCATTCTTAGAGGTATCCTCTAGCCACCATTTGAAAGGACTTGTTAAATATGTCACATCGGCTAAACATGAACGATTAAACTTTTATATACAAAAGAACCTTCTAGTTATCTATATGCTTCCACATATCCCAATAGTGTTAATAGACGTAAAAAATACGTCAAGCCAATAAGGGTCTATTTATTAGCAGCTTAATAAGACTTACAACCTATTCGGTCAGTTATATATGATCGTTTAATAGTGACTTAATAATGTAAAAATTGGTTTATTTAGTAAGCTTCCAATGAGAGTTTTATGCAAAAAGCATAGTTTTTCTCAAATCTATCCACCCCAATTGAAAACGACGTTACTTCCATCTATGAAAAAACACTCCCAAACAATAACTATACAGACAATTAACGAAAAACTAACCAAACAACACTTTAAATTACTCTCCAAAAAAACCACAATGCCTCAACATACATTAAAGTGAACTAGTAAATCTAGCCGATACGAGACTTTAACACAAAACATTACACCACCACCATTGTTCGATTTAATAAATCATAATCGGGAAATTTCATACATATTCGATATATATATATAGCAACGTCTATTTTCTCTCTTCAATGATCGCATACTGCACGAGTTCATCTCTATTATATACTATAGGTCCAGGTTCAGGAAAAACCACAAAAAAGGAAAAAAAAAGTATGAAAAACTAAGAAACATCATAATAACCATTCATCCGAACAATATGCACATTTTCATAACATGCACACGTGCATAGAAACCTAGAAACATCTTCAGTTACTTGTATTCACATGTGCACACCATCAATGGTTATCAACGTGTTTTCCTCAAGTTTTCATCTCTCCCTCTCTCTTTCACACACACACACACTCTCTCTCTCTATATATATATATCTACTCATACATATATCTATGATAATATTATCAAACTTCGCAAGAATCATAGTTACTCTGAGCCTGTTTCTTCGATGGTTTAGCCACCATCAAGCAATCAATTGGTGGGTTGGTGCTGGTTTTCAATTCTCCATAAGTATTCCAACAAAATGGTTCGTGGTTTTCTTGAACTGGCTGCAACTGTATTGTGTCTAGGGTTACATCTGTGCATGGCGATGTATCACTGCATGCAAAATGAATAGGGTTTACAGTATACGTCCCTCTTATATTCCGATAAGATATCCCGGAAACCGCCACTGCTGACGTCATATTCCGGCATTTGCTTCCGTCGCAATAGTATTGATCGATCATGATCGCGGTTTTGACGTTTGAGACTTGGATGTTGGCGAAGGTCACTCGTTGCACCGACCCTGAACCGCCCTGCAAAAAGCACCGATGACAGGTTCTTATAAGTAAAAAGTGTAGGTTCAGATCTCCAATGGGAACCAATGGAGGTTCTTATAAGAACCCACTTCCCATTAGAGATGCTCTAAGAATATGTATTGGACTTTTTGGTTTTAAATAGTTAACCCATGTAGTACTGCAATAAAATCGGGTTTATATAGTACGTAAAAAATGTCATAATAGATAGTTTTATATGACTTAAAATTATAGAACCACGTAATTTGGTGTCATATGTAAATTTGTTACAATAAGTTTATAGAACGTTTAATTGGAAGGTTAAGCCTACATATATGTACATAATATAAAATCATGTTTATAGGACGTCAAAAACGTTTAAATATCTTAATAGACTGTTTTATATGACTTGAAGTTGATAAGACCACACAATTTGATGTGTAAAACTTAAGTTTATAGGACAATACCATAAACCGTCATATATAAATCTAAAAGTGTTACATAGGTTTATAGGACGCTTTTGATCGTTTCAACAAGTTTTTTAGGACATTTTTAGAATAAAGTTTCGTATTAGTTATTTTGAAGGACACTTCTCATAAATACATCTTTTTATAGCACATTTGTTTTTATATGACACTTTTTTCAAAAAATGTCATATAAAATAGCTAATACGACACTTTGTTTTAAAAGAATCCTAAAAAAACTATTAGAACGCCTAAAAAATTCATATAACCTATTGTTACACTTTTAGATAGAAATTTTATAGTTTGGTCATATAAAATTAAGTTCTATAAATTATGCTATTAAGACACTGCTTAAACATTTTGAGCGTCTTATAAACCCGATTTTATCTATTATTTTTTTTTTGTAAGATGTCTCCCAAAAGTGTTTATATAAGACATTTTTTTTTTCAAAATAATTTCATATAAAAAATTAATATAATATATTTTATTTCAAAATTGTACAATACGTGTACACATAATGTACAATTATTTGGTTCTATAATTTAAGTCATATAAAACAATTTTTATAATATTTAAACGTTTTCACGTCTTATAAAGCCGATTTTGTTGCAATGAGATCAATTCGGTCTTTTTTTTTTTTTTTTGGTTCAAATGGCTAGAGCCCATATGAAAGATTGAGACTTTTGTTACCTGCCATGTCTTTATTCTAACTCCATTCAGTGAGTCGTGTATCTTCGTATCGCTAACTGTGATATTTGAAACGCAGGCTTTCGTGTTATCTTTCCCGAGGCTTCCGATGCTTATTCCGTGTCCAGGCCCACAATCGACGTTTTGTATGTTTACTCCTGAGCATCCGGTTTGTATGGAAACACAATCGTCGCCTGTGGAATTAAAACTATGATTATATCTCTATCTTCTTTTGTAATAGTCGTTAAAGGGTTTACTATAATAAAATCGGCTTTATAGTAAACAAAAGATGTCTAAATGTTCTAATAGACTGTTTTATATGACCTAAATATATAAGAGCAAACAATTGTGTATATAGAGAATGTTTGTACATGTTTGGATATCCTAACAAGTTATTTAGGACATTTTTGAAATAAAGTGTCGAATTAGCTATTTTATAGGACAATTTTGAAAGTGTCATATAAAACATCTTTTTCTACTACACTTGTTTTTATAAAACCTTTTTTCAAATAATGTCGCATTAGAACTCTAATAGAACGTTTTATTTCAAATGACCTAAAAAGCTTGTTAAGATGTCCAAAAACATTCTATCAACTTATTATAACACATTTATATAAAATATTTTGACATATTTGACATCCCATAAAGCCGATTTTGTTATAGTACTTTTTGGAGTCTCGAAGATTAATGAAAAGATACCGCAAGCGAGTTTGCTGCTATGGATGGTCACGTCTTGCGAGTTTTGTAAGTGGATTCCGTCAGTATTCGGGCTATCACCCGGAGATGAAACCGTAATATCGAAAACCTGAACAGATTGACAATTATCGAATTTGAGGTGAGTTTGTTGGCTGTTTTGAATCGTTATGCCCGTGACCGTCACATCAGAGCTTCCGTAAAACCTGACTGCCTGCATTTGTATCGATCGTTAATAAATTAGTTATAGTCTAGCAAGAATCGTGCATTCGAAGGGTATGTATTGACATTTTCATAACTTTGACTTATATATATAACAAAATCAGCTTTATAGAACGTCAAATATGTATAAATGTCGTAATAGATTGTTTTATAAGACATTTAAGACATTTATACGTATTTGACACCCTGTAAAGCTGAGTAGTGTCTTACTGTTGGTTTAGTGCTCGTTGGCGAGTCGGTCCACCAGACTGAGCCTTGTCCATCGATAACACCGTTTCCACGGATCGTTATCCCGTTTAGCTTCGTGAATTCAAGCCATTGCAGAAGACCCGATCCCCAACTTTTCGAGTCCGTTGGAGCTATTATTTTGCCATCTAACTGCAAGATTATAATTTCATATACATATTTCAGTACGATCATTTTATTTTAAAAGTGTTATGAAAATTTTGTTATACTATGATTAACTTAAGGTAAAATCTTTAAATATAACGCAAAATCGTTTAATCATATAAACTTAAATCCTATAAAACAGTTTCTACTAAGACATTCATACATATTTCACGTTCAGTAAAAAGTAAAGTTCACCTGAAACACGATGTTCGATCCACAATCGGGTCCTGAGAACGATACGGGTTTGACCAAAAAGACCGAACCTTTCGGCACGACCATTGTTGATGCTTCTAGTTTACAAGCAGCTAACCATGCTGCTTCAAATGCCTGTTTGATTACAAAAAATGTGTATATATATATACATATATATCACAGTCAATCTTAAAAGCTAAAAGTTGTAATAATAATCCATAATATTCTTATAAATTTGATTAAAAATGGATTCAAGTTCTATAAAAATCTGGTTTATAGGACACCAGAATATGTTTAAATGTCATGATAAACTATACGACATATGTAAAAGTGTTATAATAAGTTGATATGACATTATTGGACTATCTAACAAGTTTTTTTAGAACGATTGAAAATAAAAAGTCTTATTAACTTTTTTACATGACATAATTTGAGAACACGTCTTATAAAAAAATGGGCAGTTCAAATGAGTGCATCTATCCTGTAATTAATCACATGTGATACTATATCTGAGAGTCGAATGACCGATGGTACGCAGGGCCAATCGTGCACAGACCCCTGGTTTTAATTTTAAAAATACTTCCTTAATCACATGTGATATCGATTGACTATATTTTAGCGCTAAAAACGCCTATTTAATTTAGAACATTTAGGGGTTGTTTGTTTTTTCAAAAAAAAACTCTTAATACCTCTTAAGTCTGAATCGGTCAGACATTTTTTCATTCAGACTGTTTGTTTTTTCCAGATTTCCGACTCTCTTAAGTCTTAACATCTGAAACTAGAAGTGGTGACCCTTGAAACAAGGGTCACCACTTATTAATCAGACCTAAAATAAGAATTCAGACTTCAGACCTCTTAAAAAACAAACGCCACCTTAGACATTTTTTGCGTCTTAATAAACCCGATTTTTGTTACATTACCTTTGTGTCATCGGTTCTTCCATCGCCTTTAGCACCAAACTTTAAAACGTTAAAGATGGCGGAGGTTTTCCTATACTGTAACGAACTCGGCATAGAGTCTCGATAAGAAGGGTAAAAAGTCTCGTCGGCCAGACGCCGCCACCCACGGCGGCGTTGTTGCATTCGCTTGAGTTTTCCGGCGACGCCGCCATCTTCGGGTATCCACACAAGCAACACCGTCAAAATGCGAAAAATGGAAATCTTCATTTTAGGATTTTTTTTTTTTTTGGGGGGGGGGGGGGGGGGGCGGGTGTTGGTGTGAGATTCTTCAAGATTTTAGTGGGTTTTTATAGGTGATTATATGATACTGTTTACTTAGTGCCATGCCTCTAATCATTTATCTTATTAGTTTGAGTTAAATGCGAATTTGGTCCTTGTGGTTTGTCAAAAATAAACGTATAGAGTCTCTTAAAAGAACTTTTAACGAATAGTGTCCCTTTAGTTTTATTTTTGCAATAGATTGGATTTCTCTTATTAATGGTCGTTATGATTTGACCTTTAATTAGGTGACATCAAGTGAGGGGTATTTTAGTCTTTTTACACTTTATTTAGAGTAGATTAAATGTTTCGTTCATGTGGTTAGGTGTTCTTAACGGTCCTTGTTCTTTTTTTGAAAATTTAACAGATCGTGTTTATATGGTTGCATTTTTACAATGAGTTAGGTCTTTAATGCAACCGCAAGAACCCAAGTTCTTGATTTATTTAGGACCCAAATCCATTTAAAAAGGACCCAACTTATTAAAAAATGCAACCACGGAAATACAACTTGTTAAAAAATACAACCACAACGACACATTCTGTTAAATTTTAAAAAAGGAACAAGAATCGTTAAAAACACCTAACTACAGGGTGAAACATATAATTTACTCCTTTTTAATTATTTGGTTTTCTTCTTTTCTTTTCTTTTCAATTACGTCATAGTTAAAATTAAAATTTCTAAATCCACACAAAAACATAAGAACTTCAAGAATATTGTCAAAAAGACGAAAATACCCCTCTCGTGAGGTTACCTAACGGTCAAACATAACGGTCGTCAACAGAGAGGACCCAATCCGTCACAAAAACAAAACTAGACAGACATTATTCGTTAAAAATTCTTTTTTAGGGACCTAATTTGTCACAAAAATTAAAGTACAAGGGCAATATCGATTGAAAATATTTTCTAGAGACCCTATCCATTAATTTCAAAAACCAGATGGACTTAAATTTGCACTTAACTCTATTAATTAAGACTAACTAATCTTACATTTTGGTCAGTTTCTAAATCCAGAAAAAACGGTGGATTTGACAACTTTTTTTCGTCCCAATATATATATATATTATTCATGGGAGACCCTGGTATTTCGTGGTAACTGTGAGATACAATCTCATCCATCCATTTAATTAATCAATGGTCTAAAATAACTAATATAAATAATATTTAAAAAAATGATTTTATGCCACTAAATAAGGAAAAAAGGGTAAAATTGTCAAAAAAAATTACAATTTATTTTTTTCTGATTTAGGCGCCAACCGATAATTTAGGAATGGATTCAGTTGTGGTAACCTTCAAAAATTGAAACATATTTATCCAATAACAAACATAACGACTACACTGTATATCAAAACAATCACCAACGATTCTAACCTTAACTTATTTATTTGTTATGTGTTACATTATGATGTGCTTGTAAAAACGTGTGTTACATTATGATCATATTTCAAAAAACGTGTTACATATTGACGGTGAACCAAAGTGTGTTAGTTACTATCACTTTAAGTTATGTGATACATTATGAGCATATGTTTCACAATTGGATTCTAGCCTCCTCCTATATATAATTTCCCTGTTAGAATGTGTTTACAAAAAAAGAGCTTATATCATCCCATGTACCACGTCTTAACACGTAAAAATAAAAATAAACTTCCAACTAATTTTGCATACAAATATGTAACAAAAATAGGTCGCTTTATGTAACGATAACATAAATTAATATATGAATACAAATTCAAAAAATATTAATATCATCCAATGGAATTGTTTTAGTTGAAACATAACACCATGTAAAACCCGGTGTACCACAGAATATCACAAATCATATTTGCAACACAACTCATATCCCATAAGTTTCACAATGTATCACAATGTGTGACTCTGTGTGACATCTATTTGCAACACGTATCATATTCGATAAATTTCAATCGATATGCAAAAATTGAAGAACTTGTCTGTAGTTTCATCGTTCACCTTGTTGGAATACGGTAGATAGCACCCATCAAATTTCATACGACCAAATCAAATTTCAAAAACAGAATATCTCATAATTAGTTGGTTGAGATATTGAAGGAAACCAAATATTTAATTTATAATTGATTGATTCTTTCAGTTATAATTTTGTTTTTAATATTAAGTAATTTATCAAATGACTAAAATAACCTTCCTTATTAATTAAAAAAAACAAAAAAATATTAGATGGATGACTGAGATTGGATCTCACAGTTACCACAATCTAATAGGGTCTCATTTGATTATGCCCCTATATATATATATATATATATATATATATATATATATATATATATACACATATACATTATTATTTTAATTATTCTAAAATAAATATTCACTTTTAAAGATAAAAGTCTTAATTTTCATTGTACCGTTAACTATTTTGAATAAAAAGTATCACTATAATTAAGTGTAAATTTGTTTTTTTTGTTTTTTTTGTTAACTAAAAAGTGTAATAATTATAAATTTTTAAAATTTTATATCATTTTCATTGTGAACATTTATTTTTTGACAAATAAAGTATATATATATATATATTACCATTTCACTCCAACAAAATAGACGTTAAATATGTTTAAATGTTTTAATAAATTGTTTTATATAGGACTTATGGTTATAAGATTATATAAATGTATATAACTGTTAGTAGAAGTTGATAAGGTGTTTTTAAGAGTTATAAGAAGTTTTTTAAAGCAATTTTGGAGTAAAATGTCTTTTTGTTTATGAAACACTCGTCATCTTTTACCGCGTAACTAAACACTTATTGCCTTTTACAGGGTATATGACAATCAGAGATGATGGTCTTTGTCAACATTTAAGTGTCATTTTGCTGATTAAGAAATATTATCGGTAATCGATTAGTGCTTAATGGCTAAGATACGTTTATACTATGTTATTTTGATTACAGATAATCTTTCTCTATCATCGGTGGGAGTAAATAAAAAATTTTCTCTCATTACATCAAGTTTTAGAGAATTATCTAAACTTGCAAAGTTTTTTCTTTTATACTTTTTATATTTTTGAGAATAATATAAAGAACAAAACCTCCATTCTCTCTTTTTAAGAGAATTTGTTTGAGATTTGTTAGTTACCAACTTAATAAGGTTAAAAGAACATGATTGTTTGATAGTGGCTTAATAATATAGAAAGTGACATATTCAGTAAAATCATAGAGAAAGCTCAAATCTTTATGTAGAAAACCGAGTTTTTTTCAAACCTTCCTCTTCCTATTTAAAAATGCGTTCATTCCATCTACGAAAAAACTCAACCAAACAAAAAAATATTTCCAATTTCAATAAACAAATTAATTCACATAGACAACTTTATTCATATAGAATTTGATTAAAAATCAACCAAACAGCCAAAAAAATTTAAATTTCCTTTTCATTGGGAGGGTGTTTAGCACGTCTCTCCCTTCAAGTCTACACGCCAAATCTTAAGGATTCAATAAATTTGGATTTCATGATTTTAGCCCATGTTACAATGTAGACTTATTCAATTATATTTATTATAAAAATTAATTTATTTCTTAATTTATATTAGTTATAGCTCTGTCTGTCAATTTAATCACGATCACGGGATATCAAATTTTTTCGTATTATTGATAATTAAAAAAAAAAACCTATTTTTTGTGGGTAATCATCGTCTACAAATCATTTAGCTTTATGGTATTTACGTTTACGAGTTTAAATCATCCTCTTTATTAATTTTAAATCAGATATTTAGAACATTTTAAGAGATTTGAGAAAATAAATTTTTTTGATTATTTTGTAAGTGTAATTATTCTGAAACTTGAGAAAGTCGGGAGTGAGGAAATTGAAATATCCATATTTTGATCAACTTCTAAAAATAATGACAATAAACTTTTTGAATTTTTCATTAGCATTGGATAACAAATGTTTAAAATTTATTGTTGTATTAAACAAATTATATATATAGAGAGAGGGGGAGGATCATGCGATAAGCAAACTAATTTACGAGAAGGCGAGAAGAAATGTGCGCCACATAATTTATTAATTAAAAACCATAAATAAAAAATAGTTTTAAAAATTAAGATAATTATCATTTTAAATTGGATAATCCTTAAAATTCTCATTATATCTTTTAGATTTATTTATTTTTTAATTTCAATTATTTATTAATTTGTTTAAAATATATTATGAGATTTTTAAGGATTTATTCAATTCAAACAAGGACGTTAACTATTTAAGAAAACAAGAAAAACTACAATCATGTACAAAATCACATATGATTCGGCATTAACCCGGAAAAATGGGACACAGACGATTTTTCCCGCGGCTTCAAGTCGCGTGCGAAGTCGCGGGATCATGTATGATTTTGTATGTGAATCACATGTAATTTTGTATGTACCGACCTTTTTCTTGTTTTCTTAAATAAATAACGTTATCATGAATCCACCTTTCTCTCTCTCTGTATATATATATATATATATATATATATATAACTAGATCGCCCCCGTGTATTACACGGGGTAATTTTAAAAAATTAAATCATGTCAAAAAACTTATCTTACATATATGAATGATCATCAAAAGTATGATGCTTTTTTTCCAAGTTTTTTTCACTTCAGAGTTTTTTTTTTTGCATCTGGTTACAAAATATCCTTGTTTTAGTCAGTTTTCACAGAGAATGTTTGCAAAAAAATATGAATAAATATTAAGAATTTATAAAACAAAATTTATAATAGAACGTAAATAAAATTTATGGAAAAGTGCATAGTTAAAATATTAATAAAATAAGAATCACGTATCATAAATTATCAAATACTTCTTTATATACAACATTCTTTGTTCTAATGCTAATTATACTTTCATCATCTATAATTAATATTTTTAAAATTAAAATATCATAATATCAAGAAAAATAAAATTAAAAATGTTATTTTATAAAACTTCATGATAAAAATCAAAATTCTTGTATAAAAATTTAAAGAGGATGAGGTTTTTATATAAAAAAAACTCTTGAAGTAAAAATTGATATGAAATAGCTAAAAGAAAATTAAGACAATTTAGTGATTATTTGTATCAAATCTCATACTAATCATGACACATTAATTCGTATATATTTATGATATTTAATAATATAATTAAATCAAAAAATATTCAATATTAAACTCATTTCAAAGGTATTGACGAAACGATTACAATGATATAATTTGTAAAAAATAAAAATATTTTTTAATGCATTATAGTTCATATAGATTATTTATGTTTATATGATAAAAGTCATAAAATGAAAAATAAAAAAAATAATGGATTAAAAGTAAACTACATACCTAATTATAAGGGTAGTAAATATAAGATATAAATTAAAAAAATTGAATTAAGAAAATATTTAAGGTGGAATGAATGTTGATGTGTTAAATGAACTTATAATGTAAAATACGTCCAGATACATATTTAGGCGGGAAAATGAAAAAATGGGTTCACTAGAAGGCGACACATGACCTTTTAGTTACTTATTTATTATATGTATAGATTTTGAATTTTAATTTATTAATTTAAAGAAAATTGCTAAAAAGACTAAGGGGTTGTTTGGTTGATTTTCCATTAAGTTCTGTATGGATAAAGTTGTCTCTGTTGATTAATCTGTCTGTATAGATTTAGAAGGTTTTTATTTGAGAGAGTTTTTTCATAGATGAAATGAACGTGTTTTTTAATGAGAGGGACTGGTTTGGAAAAAACTTGGCTTTCTGCATAAAGCTCCCTCTTGAAATCTTACTGAATAAGCCATGTACTATATCATTAAGCCACTACCAAATAATCATATATAGCTGACTGAATAAGCTGTGAGTATCATTAAGCTCATTAAGCTGCTAACAAACAGACCCTAAAATGTCTTCACGTGCTCCTCATGTGAGCAGACTTAATTGGCCTCTACTAACGGCCATTAGCACATTAAGGGTGTTCGTGGTGCGGTTTAGGGCAAAAACCGCATCACATATACTGTTTGAACATTTTTCCAAACCGCAATCCATATACCTTAAATTGTACCAAACCGCACCGCACAATGCGGTACAGTGCAGTTAATGCGGTTCTTACCTAATACATTTTACACCTACAGTCTAATAATTATAAGATTAAAACTTCATCATAAAATCAACAATATCGTGACCGTAGTCTAAAAAATAAAAATATTCAACACGTCCGATTTCTAAATACATATTACATAATATTTCAATTATTCTTTATACACATATATATGTGTGTAATGTAACGTATGGTGCGGTTTGAACCGCGGTTTAATAACTCAAAAAACTGCAAACCGCACCGCATAGTGTGGTTTGGTAAAAATACAAACAGCCAAATCGCACCACAAAAGTTTTAAACTATGCTTTGCGGTGCGGTATGAACGGTTTGTACGGTTTGACAGTTTAGTTGAACATCCCTAACTGTCATCACTTAAAGGGGTCAAAACAAAAACAAATTACAAATCCCAATGGCCACCAATGTAATAAATCAAGTTTTATGGACAAAACTTAAGTTTTGAACATACCACAAGGACCAAAATTGTAATTTATTCTAAAGAAAATAATGAAGATGAATGTGAGGATGTAAAACGTGGGGAAAGCCGTTAAAGGCGGCAACGGACATGGCGGCTACTTTGACAAATCACATGTGAAATTTACCGTTAATTCGGTTACAAAAATCTCGGCTTAACTTTTGGGATTAGTTGAAGTGTTTATAAATAAAACTCTTTTGTTTTATTTTTGGCATTGTTTGGCAAAAAGACTTAACTTTTTTTTACATGACCAAAAACTATCTTATAAGCTAATTATTGAAAAGTTATTCATACTAGCGTTTTGAAAAGTTAGCTTATCAGCTACCAGCTAACTTATAAATTAGTTTGCCAAACATCGTCTTTATCAATAGTGATGGACTCAGTATTTTTATCGAGTGGGTACATCTTTAAAGCAGAGCAAATGCATGTAAAGTCATATGATTTATTTTTAGCTCAATTCTATTATTTCGAGGGATTTTTTAAAGTTTTTTGGTTGATCTCAATAGACTTTTTCGGGGGGTTTTTTGTTGTTGATTTCAAAATATTTTTTCGGTTTTTTTGGTTGATTTCGAAAGATTTTTTCGATTTTTTTGTTGATGTTCTTTGTATGTTATAATATCCTGGAGCACTGTTCAATGTTTAACGAATGCACCTTTAATACTTAAAAATTTACATATGAAATTTAGTTGAACGGTTGCATGAGACCTTGTTCGGGTATGAATAGGTTTGCCCCTGTTTATCAATGATGACAAATGTTAATATAAATCGTTAATATATTAAAGTGAATGTAGTTTAGATACATTAAACGTGTATTTGGTATACATATCGGATTTGAGTGGACCAGATGGGACTGGAATGGACAAGGCGAGGGTGAGGTAGGCGTGTGAAAAAAATTGTGGAAAGTTTTATTGTTTTAATTTGACATGCGTAATTTAGTAATTTATGAATGTTGTCTTGTCTGTCTCATTTTTGTTCCACTATCACGCCAAACGTGAGACAACAATTTTTGTTCAATTTGTCGCATCGTCTCTTGCATACCAAAAATGAGACATGTAGTTTGAGGACATGTGATTTCTATTCGTTTATTGATAACAAGTCATACGAAAAAGAAATGTAAGAAATTAGTATAAAAATCACATATCAAATGGATCGAACAGGGCCAAAATCATCTAATGCGTGTTCAAATAATTACAATATCTTAAGTCTGTCTTATTTTAAAAAAATATTATTAAATTAATAAAATGGTATTTGTAATCGTATTTAATATCATTTTTTTATAATAAAAAATTGAAGAAGCGTTAGCATGTGTATTCGATCCGGTCCATTCTAACTTGATACCTTCTCAATATTCTTATTTTTTTCACCTCTTGATTTAGTATATTATATACTAGCAGCGTACTCGTGCAATGCAGCGAGATACATCACAATTTTAATGTTTCTTTTTATTTTTTATTTTTTTATCGATTTACAGTACGATTTTGGATGATTTTAGAGAGTGATAATGACTTTTTTTTTAAATAAATTTGTTTAATTTAGGCTTAATAATATAATGTTTTTTATATAAAAAAATTAAGTAGTTTGTTAAAATTCATTAATTATCTTATATATTTTAAATTTTTTGTATTTAAATTGAGATGTTTATCCTGTTTTGATTATGTATTTTTTTTATCGATTTACAGTACGATTTTGGATGGTTTTAGAGAGTGATAATGTTTTTTTTAAATAAATTTGTTTAATTTAGGCTTAATAATATAATGTTTTTTATATAA
This sequence comes from Arctium minus, assembly GCA_954870635.1. Classification (NCBI taxonomy): domain Eukaryota; kingdom Viridiplantae; phylum Streptophyta; class Magnoliopsida; order Asterales; family Asteraceae; genus Arctium; species Arctium minus. Next base: position 1,531,121 of record OX941092.1, on the reverse strand, counting down.
AAAAATTAAGTAGTTTGTTAAAATTCATTAATTATCTTATATATTTTAAATTTATTATATTTAAATTGAGATGTTTATCCTGTTTTGATTATGTTTATCATAATTCAAATTTCATAATTTTAGAGTTTGAGAATTAGAGATAAGGATTTTGGAGGATAAAGATGAAATTTATTAATTAGAGTTAAAAGCATTTAAAAGTAGTACATATTGCTTCATTAGTTGTTTTTTAAGAGATTTTAAGTAGATTAACATTAAATAATAGTACATAATGCTTAATGGGTAATTTAAGTTTAATAATATAATGTTTTTTTATATAAAAAATTAAGTAGTTTGTTAAAATTCATTAATTATCTTATATATTTTAAATTTTTTATATTTAAATTGAGATTTTTATCCTGTTTTGATTATGTATTTTTTTTATCGATTTACAGTACGATTTTGGATGGTTTTAGAGAGTGATAATGTTTTTTTTTAAATAAATTTGTTTAATTTAGGCTTAATAATATAATGTTTTTTATATAAAAAAATTAAGTAGTTTGTTAAAATTCATTAATTATCTTATATATTTTAAATTTATTATATTTAAATTGAGATGTTTATCCTGTTTTGATTATGTTTATCATAATTCAAATTTCATAATTTTAGGGTTTGGAAATTAGAGATAAGGATTTTGGGGGATAAAGATGGAATTTATTAATTAGGGTTAAAAGCATTTAAAAGTAGTACATATTGCTTCATTAGTTGTTTTTTAAGAGATTTTAAGTATATTATGTAACACCCCGATTTTCGAAATGTATCATTTCAAGTTAATACATAAACCGATATATTAAGAAAAAATAATATATTTGATTTTGGGCTTGAATTCTTGATTTTATAGTCTTGATGGATAAATGATTCAATTACGAGTCCAACGGTCCTTTCCGGAGCGAAAACGGAGCTATAACGAAAAAGTTACGGCCGAAACAGTGTTAATGACTTTCGGTACATTTCGCGCGACAGTGCCCGCGACAGTGACAATGTCACTGTCGCATGTCAGGGTCGCGCCAAACCTGCAGTGCATAAAATCGGGTTTTTCTTCATTTGACCATAACTTTCTCATTTCAACTCCGTTTTTGGCGATTCAACTTGTTATGGTTTCGTATTTGAGAGCTTTTCAAGGTTAGATTGTTAGTTTTGGGAAGATCCAAGAGTATTTGGTGGTGGAGTGGAAGCAAGGATCAAGAGTTCATCATCATCACCTCCATCTTCAAGAATTTTTGGGTTTTCTAGGTTCTCATCAAAACCTAAGTGGTAAGTGTATCCCTTCCATTTCTAAACCTTAACATAAGTTATAAATGCTCCATTGATGATTATCCTAGTGTGTGGTTTGTCAATTTCGGGTTTGATGGTTTTGGAGAAATCTAGGTCGAAATTTGGGTTTGGACCAAAATGGAGATTTTGATGTGTAATGTTTGGGGAATGTTTCTATATGGTTGAATGTGATTATTTACGGTTGGAATGTATGGATATAGGTGTTTGAAGACTTTTGGCTTGGAGGATTCAAGTTTCTTCAAAGGAGTTCTAAGTGGGTAAAATCTAGATTTAGCCTAAATCTAGCAAGGTGAGTTCAAGTTGATTTTTGAAAACGGTGTACATGCCAAAATGTTTGTTTTAAAGTGTTTTGTGCCTTACATGAAATTGTTAACTGTTGATAAGTTTTGTTAACTGCTGATAAGTTTTGTTAATTGCTGATAAGTTGGTTATTTTTAAAGGTGTTTAACTTTATAAACCCATTTAGCACACATCTTTGGGATTTTGGGCATTATGATAAATAAATCATGTATTTTGGTATTTTAATGATTTATTTATGGAGGTAGATTTTGAGTAAAGACGTATCTCATTTTGTGTTTTGGATAAATGCATGGTTTTGTGTTACGGGACGTTTTGAAAGGATAAATGTTGTAAACTCACTTGGAAAATGATTTGTCCCAATCTAAATTACGTTGGAGTTAATTATATGTTTTGGAGCATGGGTTTATATAAGTACGGGTTAATTATATTTGATTTCATTTTATGAATTTCGACGTTGGGTCTTTGGATTTGTTGAGCTTATGGCTCGGTTTGGATTTTGTTGGGTTTTGAGGACACTTGTCCGTTTTAATTGCTCAATGTTGAGCGTTTGGTTAAGATTTGCATTTACTGCATCTTAGTTGAGAATTACATGTTTGAATGCAATAGTTCATTCGTTTTGAGTCATGTAATGGTTTAGTTAGTGCAATGGATCCATAGGCACGGTGTTCCTCTGTCCCCGTTTGGGAAGTTGGTTCACCATTTGGCACGGAATAGGCATCGGGCTCCATGGTAAGTAGGGCGTGGGCCTATACGGTCGGGCAGCGTCCCATGGACAGTAAGGTGTAATTCCATTGTGCTCGAGTTGCCCGGTTTTGGGGACTCTCAAGAATAGACCTGAAGTGGTTGACTTGATGTTTTCAGGCAATAGACTTGGAGTAATTGAGCTCGGTGGGTGTTTTATGCATAACCCACATGTTTTGATTTACTACATAATTATGTGACCTACTTTGTGTTCCGTCACGTACAATGTAATCGGGTCTTTCCCGTCACCAATAGGTGGGGTTTTGGTTATGGAGTTTTATAATCCATGTTTTCGGAGACATTTGAATATGGGTATTTATCTATGTTTAAGGTTTTGGTTATTGAGATTCATTCGTGTTATTGGGAGGTTTTGGAAGTTGGAGTTCTCTACGTTTTCAGTGTTTGATCATTAAAATGTCAGTTATGTTTTACGTGCGCTTTGGGTTTTGGCTTTATTTAAAAAGACATTTGTTTTATGATTTTTAATCACGAAAAGGGTGAATAATGAAAGGAGATTGTTTTAAGATTTAATGTATTTCGTTTTCGGTTGCTTTCAAATCAAATGTATTGCATTTTGGAAATCGTGACTTTATATATCATTCTTAAAGTAAATGCTTTATTTATCTCTAATGAGAACTCTTGAGCTCACTAGGCATTAAGCCTAACCTTTTTATTTGTCGGCATGTGCGTCAGGTTCCAGTTGGGGGTTTGGTTATTGCAGTGCTTTGAAGAGTTGAGCATTAGACTTACACGAGAGTAAGTAGATTTGGTGAAGTCTTCCGCAGTTGGAGATAGTGACTATCATTGGGTCTTAGTAACACCCGTCCTTATTATAGACTGGTTGTGTAGAATGAATGTGTGTATTGAAGTTAAATCTTAATTTGTGATTATAGATGAATAATTCATTGATGTATTTAGAAAATTTTAAATTAATTGCTATTTCTGGATTTGAGGGTGTTACAGATTAACATTAAATAATAGTACATAATGCTTAATGGGTAATTTAAGCTTAATAATATAATGTTTTTTTATATAAAAAATTAAGTAGTTTGTTAAAATTCATTAATTATCTTATATATTTTAAATTTTTTATATTTAAATTAAGATGTTCATCCTGTTTTAATTATGTTTATCAGAATTCAAATTTCATAATTTTAGAGTTTGGGGATTATAGATAAGGATTTTGGGGTATAAGGATGAAATTTATTAATTAGAGTTAAAAGCATTTAAAAGTAGTACATATTGCTTAATTAGTTGTTTTTAAGAGATTTAAGTAGATTAGCATTAAATAATAGTACATAATGCTTAATGAGTTGTTTTTAAGAGTTTTTTATACCTCTTTTATAATATAGTATAGATTATGTTTATCGGAATTCAAATTTCATAATTTTAGAGTTTGGGGATTAGAGATAAGGATTTTGGGGGATAAGGATGAAATTTATTAATTAGGGTTAAAAGCATTTAAAAGTAGTACATATTGCTTAATTAGTTGTTTTTTAAGAGATTTTAAGTAGATTAACATTAAATAATAGTACATAATGCTTAATGAGTTGTTTTTAAGAGTTTTTTATACCTCTTTTATAATATAGTATAGATAGATAATAAGAAAATGTGTACTTAATTTAAAATAACTGTTTTTTATCTCACTTAATAATTACTAGAATAGTTAGATATGCATTTTAAAAAGTATCATCCATTTTAAATGTGTTATCGGATGTGCTTCTAAGTTCTAACTTTGATCATTCGTTTTAAATGTGTTATAATTAATTTTTTTTGTTATTTAAATAACTATTAGATGTAATAACAAAAAAAATGGTAAACAATTTATTTTATTTTTACTTATAACAATTATTTTTTATTACAATTAATGTGGTTATTTAAAATTTCAATAACTAAATAATTAAACAATTCAATAGTTATATGTATAATTTTTTAACCTAGTCACAATAATTGTATAATTATCTTTAAAATTATAAACATTCAAACATGTGATTCAAAGTCACATGTGAGTGTTTATATGTATCAAAAAGTCTTAAATTTAGTTGACTATGGGGTTTGTAAAATGTTTTTTTCCTTGAAAAAATATATGATATTGATAGAAAAAAAAGATTAAACAATAATGATTGGGAATATTGAATTTCTATCCTTAATGAATTTTATATATAAAAACATATACCAATTTTTAATTATTCAAAATAAATATTTATTTTTATTACAAAATATTATTTTTGTTATTTTTATATAACACATCACTAACATACAACAATCACTCAAAATATAATAGATCGATGTTTAAACAAAGTTGTAAATGAAGCGAGGCGTGATGTGATGGCGAGGTTAATCTTCAAACCTTACAAGTTACGGTAAGAGTTAAGACTATGATGTTTTTTTAAGGAATAATGATTAATCAAATTAAATTTATATAAAATTATAAACAAAACAAGAACCATGCATTGACAATCTAATATCAAATATACAAAGCTTACAAAAATGATATCAAGAGATCATAAGAAAAAAATGTTTTACTAACGGTTTCGTAATCCATACATCTTTAATCTATAATTCTAACATCATATGGGCACACACACACACACACACAAAGTTAAATTGGTTTAGATTAGACGTGTCTTGTAGAAACTATCATGCATTTCATATAATCTTCATCATTTATTTTCGTCATCAAGATTGAATTCAAAATCTTTCTCGCCTTCAACTTGTCGTTAATGAATTATTGTTTTCAATGAATACATAAAATCATTGATATTTAATTTATTAAACCATAAAGTTATATATAAAAAGTAATAATAACAATAACAATAATAATAAACTCATTCATGCCATAAAACGCATTGAGTATCACTTGCCATAATACTCCACAATTTTTTCAAAGCAAGTCCAAACAAACTTTAACTCGACTTGGTTTTACTTGTTAACTTGGTTTAGAGATGACCAAAATTTGGTCCTAAGTCAGGCCGCATAGGCCTTAAATCGGTCCCTTCAATATCGGGTCTACCGGTAAAAAATCTCAGGGTTGGTCTTAAATCCGGTCTTGAATCTGACCTAGGAAAAAATATTTTTACATAAACATGTTATTTATATTTTTTAATTACGATTTTTTTAAATTAGCATATAAATACATTTTAAATAATGCATTTACTTGAAAATTTTGAAATTTTGCAAGAAAAACTTGTAAATCTTGTTAAAAATCTTGAAAACCGTGTATTATAATTAATAAAAATTATAAAAAATTGAAAATCAACCATATACATACATATTGAGGTCTTGAAATTCCATATAATTTGTAACTAGTGCCGGACCGTCGAGGCATAGCTGATTTCTACTAGTCCCAATAACTCTGATACCATAAAACAGAGAGTGATTTATTGATTAAAGAAAAATACTATGTACAAGAGAATTTATACAGAATACCAACCACTAATCTAACAAACCAAACCAACTAGAACATGGGCCATTTACCCAGATGCTTACCCGGTAAGCGTTTACCAATAAAACTCGACACACTAATTTACTTTACCGGGTAAGATTGTAATCATCGCGATGTTATCATATACAACAATTTATCCGGTAAGCACTTACCCGGTTAAAACTCTCCATCCTTATCCTTGTCTTACCGGGTAAGATTTTATGCTTTTGTCATGTTCATCCGCTAAGAAAAATGCCTCGATAAACGCTTATCGGATAAGCGTTTTATAAACGGACCCTAAATCAGTTACGGATTAACTAAAAAACAAACAAACTACCCTTCAAACATAATTACAAAACTGTAATACACGCCAATGCTCGATCATGGGCCGATCGGGCCCAATATGGAATCTCTTGGTTGGTCATTTTGGGTCCATGTGAGCCTAAAAGATGAAAACACAATTTCGTACTAAGTTTTAAATTTGGGCCCACAGAGATTGTATCGATAGCTAGTTAGAGCATCTCTAACAGCTTCTCCAAAATGAAGATTTTGGGGTTTTTTTTGCTCCAACAGCTTTCCCAAAATCTTCTCCAAAATGGAGAAAACATGAGAGAGAAGATGAAAATCTCCAAATTTTGAGATATCTTCAAAAATGATTACACATGAGAGATAAATTATTTTTTATTCATTCTACCAATGAGATTGGTTTAAAATAAATGTTTAGTAGAGAGAAATAATATTTTATGAGTTGTATTGAATATTTTAATATTATAATTAATTGTGTAATCTCAAAAATGGAGAATCTGTTGGAGATGAAGGTGATTTTTTTTGGAGATTTTCACTTTTGACTCCTCCATTTTGGAGAAGCTGTTGGAGATGCTCTTATAAAATAACTAGAGAAATTGTTTTTTTGGTCCTTGTGGTTTACAACTTTTTTCGCTTTTTGCCCCTACGAATATTAGTTTTAGGGAACCACAAGGGTTGTGGCGGACTGGTTAATACCCTGTGGTGGAATACCCCATATGCCTAGGTTTTGAATCGAGACGTACACAACAATTGTGGCCACTGAGGTTTAATCAAAGTTGATGTCTTACAGTCATAATTTATCAAGAGATTAGTGTAGGCATAACCTAGGACACCCTTTTAAAAAAAATATTAGTTTTAGGGACGAAAATGGAAAGAAATTGCAAACCACAATGACCAAAAAAACAACTTTTAAAGTCAGTGACGAAAATGGTTATAAACAACAAACCACAAGGACAAAAATCGTAGTTTACTCAAATAACTATCTATTCATTAAAAAATAAGTGTATAGTTTATTACTTTAGTGTATCCTATAATAAATGTTATTTTTTATAAGTAAATTTTTATTTTATTTTTTCCATTTTATTCTTAATTATGAGATGGATTTTTTTAATTAAAAATTGTAACAAAACACAAATTTTAAAATTGTGTACATTTTTCATCGTAGAAATTTACTTTGGGATAGAGAGAGTATTATGTTCGTGATTGTCTAATATAATAAATAAATATAAAATTGATCTTTGTAAGATTGGCAATAAATTAAAACAATTCGATAAACAAGATCAAGTGCTGGAAACACCTACAAGTCTACGACATAAGTCCTGCTGCCTTTGGGAATTTCTCCGTAAAAGTCACCGGTTCGAGTCGTCTAAGACCACTGGGGGTTTTCTGGTTGTTTTTCAGGACCTCCGTGATTAGTCGAGTTGTGCACAAACTAACCCAACCACCAACATTTAACAAAAAAAAAGTCTACGACATAAGTCATTGGTTCGAGTCCAGCAAAGCAACAACAAAATTTTCTACCAGTTTTTCAGGATCCCTATAATTAATCGAGATGTACACAAATTAACCCAGTCTTCCAAATAACCACACTTAGGGGTTATTTGTTTTTTAAAAAAAAAAACCTTTTAATGACTCTCAAGTCTGAATCATTCAGACCTTTTTACACACCACCTCTTATTAATCATAACTAAAATAAGACTTCAGACTTTAGACCTCTTAAAAAACAAACGACACCTTAGGCTATGTTTGGCAAAAAAAAGTTAGCTTATAAGCTAGTTTTTTTTTCTGGTACATGTTTGGATGACCATAAGATAGCTAGTTTATTAAAAAGCTACTCATAATAGCGTTTTGAAAAGCTAGCTGATACAGGGACGAACCCATAAATTTTTCCATAAAAAAAAAGTCTACGACAATAATCAATGCGTACCGTTACACCGCACCGTATAACAGGTAACAAAACTCCACCAGCTATTTATTATTTTAATTCTTTTCCCCTAGCTGTAGCCAATTACTGATTTCCACGTGTCACTCTACCACTTTCCCTCCAGGTCTATGGACTCCAAATTCGTTTCTCAACTAAAATTCATAAAACCATTCAAGTCCGCTCATAAAAAAAATTTAAAATTAAAAAAAAATAATTTCCCACAGAGAGAGAGAGAGTCCCACATGGTCAAAGCTTGCAAGAAAGATCTCTGAAACATCATAGACTCCCATCGTACTTTACCTATACGAACGATTTCAATCAATCTTCGAAGGTTTTTGTTTGTGATTGAGTGCTTAATTTGATCGAGATTTTGCAGATTTTGAGCTATTTCAGCTACAATCTACAGGTAATTGTTCTTATTTTTCTATCTGTTTGTTTTGTTGATTTTGTGTTTGTGATATGAGGTGAGGAGATTAGAACTTTTGGTTTGATTCGCGAGGGAAAGAAAGAGGATATGGAAGTATAAGGTTTTGATTGAGAGTTTGAGATTACAGGAATCATGGAACCCTAAATTTGGAGGTAGACGATTTGCCCTAATTGTTTGCATTATTTGGAAGGTTTCAATTAATTAATGTCGGATGCGGTCTTTATTTTTTTTAATTGAGAATAGAAGTCAACAGGTTCATCATCTAGGGTACGTGGTTATTGGAGAAATCTGGGGGATCAATCGGGATGAAATTATCTGCAAAAGATGAAGAACCTGTAGATCGCCACCTTTTCATCTGTTTTCATCTATTCACATTTGTTTTTTACAAATTTAACATGAATGAATATGTAATGTCGTTGTAGTGTTCATGGAGAGAAGCTTGATGCGTTTGTTAGATTATATGATATGAGTAGTTTCATAATAGTTTAGAAATGAACAGATTATATTCATTAATGGGAATGGTTCTAATAATCGTATGACATCTTTTAAAACGAAATGCAAACAATTAGGGCAAATTTCCTCCCAATTTAGGGTTCCATGATTGATGAGGTCTCAATCAGCCCTTATACTTCCATATTCTTATAAAATTTCGTCATGTAAGAATCAAACCTGAAGTTCTGATCACCTCGCCACATCACAAAAGCAACAAAATCACACATCATGATCATAAACTGAATAAATAACGCTTTATGTAGAGTGCAATTCATGCAAATATTTTATCTGTTTGCACTCTATTTTCCCCTGTATTCAAGTTAGTTCACATCGGTTATCCTATTGCTTGCCACAGTGAATTCCCCAAGGCTGGGGGATAACATGCCATTTTGCCACCAGCGTGGTGACTGAATGCAACATTTAGTGGCTGTTGCCTGTTGGCGTATTTACAACAACTGTAGCTTTACCAAGCAATTGGCAATGATGGTTGTTGAAAGTGTTGCTCATTATCTAACATGAACCTGCATAATTAATATACAATGTGCTCCTATTGCTTTAATGTGGATGCACATTTGACTTCACGAATGCACATGAAGATATGGTTGCCGCATGTTTGCAACTGTAAAGGGTCGAAAAAACTATATGCAATAGACCTTACTATTAAGAGCATCTCCAACAGATTCTCCAAAATAGATAATCAAAATTCAAAATCTCTAAAAAGAAAAAAATTACATTCAACTCCAACAATTTCTCCATTTTGGAGATTACAACATCAATGATATTATTAAAATATTCCGTACATATAATAAAATAGTATTTCTCTATCCTAAACATTTAATTCTAGGTTTCTTATTTGTGGGAATATAATAAAAAGATATTTCTCTCATGGTAATAAATTTCGGGAGTTATCCAAATTTGGAGAATTTCATACACTCTCTCCTACTTTCTCCATTTTGGAGAATCTAGTAGAGCAAAAAATTTGCCCAATCTGAAGGTTTATAGAACTATTTCGAGTGGAAATTAACAAGGAAAATTTGACATCAAATAAGGGTATTGCATGCTCGTACTATAAAAGAGTAAATCAAAGATACTTGTAGTTATAGTGGTACCGAGTCGACCAAAGCTAACGATATCGGTTACAGTCATTTTTTATTTAAGGCCTGAAGGTCATGGATTTAATTCTTATGTAAGTTTATATACCTAAATAACCGTGGTGGGGATTTTTAGGTATATAACCATTAAGGTACCCAACTATATTCCAATATTTAACCAAAAGGTTTAATGTGATAGCCATGATAAACCTTATGTTTTTCAAAATTCATTGATCAAATTCATGATTCATTCAAATCTTATTATCAAAACCACTTGGGTGTGGCGTGCCGATTAAGACTCGGGGATGGTGGAAATCTCATTTTCCCGGGTTCAAATCCAGGCGGTACCAAAGCCCTTGTGGCCATGGAGGTTCACATGCGATGACTCCAGGCCATTCATGGTCTCCCAGGGATTGGTCAGTGCGCGTAAGCTGGTCCAGATACCCATGGTCACCAAAAAAAAATCTTATTTTATCAATCGATTGGTCATGGTAGTGTTCCATATCAATTGGTAATAGCAATAAACCTTTTGAAAACAGTCTGAACAAGTCTCAATGAAGAAGAATAGCTACAAAGCTCAAACTTGCCCAGTGATTTTTCATGGATCTGCTTGTTGCGGTCTTGCACATTTTGACTTGTTGTGATCTTTATCGCATGAACATTTCAACTCTCTTAGAAGTAGAAGAGACTCAAAAAGCTAATTGCTTTTGTAAAAATAGATGTTATATTAGCATTGAATTTTTGTAGTTTTTTGTTACGCAGATACTTACAAAATGTCTGGTGCCTAATCGATAACGATAAATTTCCTCAACTTGGTCCTCCTAAATATGGCTTCCGGTGGAATGGCTCCTACTGCAGTTGAAAAAGTTGGTGGTAATTCTATGTTTGTTGACAAACTTCCCGAGGAAATCAATGAAATGACGATCAAAGATGACAAGGTTGAAAAGGTTGCAACTTGTTACAATTTTCTCAAGATGTTTGCCTTGCATTTGTTGGGTGTATAAGTACTTAGAGATGCACAAAAAAGCTCAAGCCCAAAGCCTGACCCGAAAAGCCTGGACCTAGTGAGCCCGAAGCCGCATCCGGGCCAGACCTCAAAGCCTGATCAGCCTGAAATTTTGGCGCCCTGAAAAGCCTGGGTAATCCCGTCCTGTTAAAGCCCGATAGGGCCCTTTTCAACCCCGAAGCCCAGCCTCATTCGGGCTTCCAAGCCCGTTTTCAATGAGCAAAGAAAAAGACCCGGACTTTTTTAGGCACGGCCCAGGCTTGAGGGTTGAAAAGGGCCCTATTGGGTCTTCTCAGGCTGGGCTTTTTCAGACTGGGCCTAGACCTGGCCCTGCCCCCAAAGTTTTGGCCTTGTCGGGCTTCGGGCTCACTAGACCCAGGCTTTTTCGGGCCAGGCTTGGGCTCTTTGTGCATCTCTAATCAGTACTGCGATTGTTGATAAAAGCTGTCTCTTGTAGGAAATGGAGGCAACAGTGGTGGATGGAAATGGGACGGAAACTGGCCACATCATTGTTACTACTATTGGAGGTAGAAATGGTCAACCTAAACAGGTAACCTTCAATCAGTGTCAAAATAGTGGATGAACAAAAGCTTGTTTAAGAATGCTACACTTTCTTGGCGCTAGGCTATTTAGTTTTTTTATAGGAGGTTACGTATTTTCTTCTGAAAAAAATCTTAGTTCTATATATCTTGCTTTTATGGGATATTAGAAAAAGTAAGAGTTAGCGATTCTGTTAAGATAAGGAGATTTTGTATCAAGCCGACTCAATATCATCAAGTGGCTTTTGGCCCAATGGTATATATAGGGGTGGACCTACTTAGGGACGAGGCGGGTTTCGTGCTACCGCTCACCCGATTATTGCAATAGAAAATATTTTAGGCGCCTGAAAGGTGCACCCGCTTGATTTTGAGAGGTGCCTTTAAAACCAAATTTTTAACAGAAATCTAACACAGGTGAGATGGTCTAGATAGTTGGATTAAAGTTATGACCTTCAAGCGTGGGATCGATTCTTCTAGCGAGTATTTAATTTTTCATCTTTATGATTTCGGTTAAGAGGCATCAACTAAGGCCCTACAATGCTATTACTAAATATCCTTGCTACAAGGGATCGAACTTACAACGTGAAGTATAGTTATAAACATAACTACCACTATGCTCAGCCACTCACGTGGCTTTTTATTATTTTTTCTCCCATTTTGGTTTTTCATGATTTATTTTCCTTCTCATTGTCGGTTCATCTTAAATGTCACTGCTTTTTATCTCGTTTTCAAGGCGAACATATATTTATTTTAAAGATCAAGGTTGATTCCATTTCGAAAAATGTATTTTATTCTCCAAATGGACATGATTGACTTTTCCCTGGGTCAAACCATGTTGACTTTTTGCCCCCGGGTCAAACTGTGACTTTGTGGACCCTTGATCCACCTTAAAGTTGCACCTGCTCAGAAAAACTCCAGGGTCTGCTGCTGGGTATAAAAAATATCTATAGCCCTTAGGTTGCGAGTTGAAGTCTCTTTAGAGACAATGTATCAGTTTGTTGATCATCAACTAAAAGCTGACCCAACATCAGTTTGTTTTTTGGATATTTGTTTCAACTTTATCTTGTTTAATCACTTAACAGACGATAAGCTACATGGCAGAGCGCGTTGTTGGCCAGGGTTCTTTTGGAATTGTGTTTCAGGTAATACTTTAAGCACATGTTCATTAAAGTATTAAACTTTTGGTACCCAAAGATCTATTGCACTGGCTGCAGCCTATGTGTGTGTGTGTGTATATATTATCATGAGAACCTTGATCTTGCTTGTGCAGGCAAAATGCTTGGAAAGCGGAGAAGCTGTTGCAATAAAAAAGGTGTTGCAAGATAAGCGATACAAGAACCGTGAATTGCAAACAATGCGGCTTCTTGATCATCCGAACGTTGTTTCACTCAAACACTGCTTCTTTTCAACAACAGACAAGGATGAGCTGTATCTTAATCTGGTTCTTGAGTATGTGCCAGAGACGGCTTATCGTGTAGCAAGACACTACAGCAAGGCAAATCAGAGGATGCCTATGATATATGTCAAACTATACACGTATCAGGTTTGTCTACAAGAAGAAAACTGGAGTATATATCCTGTGTAGAGTTGTTGCTGCATGCTAATGAAGTATATATATATATATATGTATGTATATATAGGATTGGGTTCATGTGAGAAATGTCATTTTTCGTAAGAAGAGAGAAATGGAGCATTCACATGATATATGTGAAGGTACCCTTATGTTGCGTGAAGCCGTATGGAGGTGAGTACCTTCACAGAAACGGTGAAGGTACACATTCAAAACTGGTAACCTTCACTACCTTCACAAAATATAACGTAACATTCACAAAATATAAGGGTACCTTCACCACTTTTCACGCTTCTCACTTAATTTTTTTTCTCGTGTGATCCCAAGTCTCTCTCTCTCTCTCTCTCTCTCTATAATCATGGAAAATTTCCATTTGAAGATGCATGTGTACCCATATGAATAATCTGTAACATCGGTTCACATATGCATCTTCAAATAGATTTTATCAATGCTACACATATGAACTTTCCCTTCTTACCTTCTCACGATATTTAGCCTTCTTATTTGAACCGGCCCCATATATATATATATATAATTGTTAAAGTAGATCATGTAGCTAAAGTAATGATCTTGACTGTATTTCAGATCTTTAGAGCTCTGGCGTATATTCATGCGATAGGTGTTTGCCACAGAGACATCAAGCCTCAAAATCTTCTGGTATGCATCAAAAGCTTCTCTCACCATACTCTGCAGTTTTTTAAAGTTTTGGTGTTACAATAGACACTCTGCTCTGCAGGTGAATCCTCATTCTCATCAGCTCAAACTCTGTGATTTTGGGAGCGCAAAAGTTCTGGTAAATATGTTTGTTTCTTCACACTTTTATTATTATTATTATTATATAAAACTAGGGGCAGGTTCATTTGAGAACCATGAGAACCAAATATGCATAATGAATATCATGATATTCCTCATGAATCATCATGATATTCATGCTGAATATTCATGATATTCCTCATGAATCATGATTACTTACGGTTTGTAAATGAACTTGCCACAATTTTTTTCCTGAGATCCAAATATACTTACCATTTGCTGATTTGAAGTCAATGAATAAAGGTGTCTTGCTCGTTTAAAATTTAGGTAGCTCACGATAACCTGTCCATTAAATTTACGAAATCTTACATTTAACAGGTGAAAGGGGAACCAAATATATCCTACATCTGTTCTCGGTACTACCGTGCGCCTGAACTCATATTTGGGGCAACCGAGTACACAACTGCAATTGATATCTGGTCAGTCGGCTGTGTTCTTGCTGAACTGCTTCTTGGACAGGTTTTTTTCCCCCACAACAGAATCTCTTGACATGCAGCTACCAGATATACTCCTCCGTCTCAAAATAACTATCCACAATGAACACACACTTTTAGAAATGTGTAACTATTACACTTTTTAATTAATTAAATGACAAATTTACCCTTAAGAATAAAGGGTAGAATTGGAAAGTAGACACTTAATTTTCAAAATCAATACTTTTTTTTGGTGATAAACTAAAGTGGAAAATGTGGACACTTATTTTGGGACTGAAGAAGTAATGTTTTTTGAAATAAATATTTTTTTACATATTTCTTTGTGTTATTCTGCGCCCAGCCTCTTTTCCCTGGTGAGAGCGGAGTCGACCAGCTTGTAGAAATTATCAAAGTAAGTTCATGGGCAATTTTGTGATACCGAAGCACATGGTTCATGATCCGGTTTCGTTTTATTTTTGCCATAATAATTTTGTTGTTTATTTGTTGATGTTATTAGGTCCTTGGTACACCAACTCGTGAAGAAATCAAATGCATGAATCCAAACTACACGGAGTTTAAGTTCCCACAAATCAAGGCTCACCCTTGGCACAAAGTGAGGATCCTGCTTTTCGTCTCCAACGTTACTTTAGCAATGTTTGGCAAACTAGCTCATGACCGATGCTAGTCAATGTCCAGCGAACTAGCTGATAAACTAGTCGTTGGCTGATAAACCAGTTGATGGCCGATTGGTCAAAACTAGCTATAAATTAGATTACTATGTAAAAATGACCTAAAAGGAAAATATAGGGGCCTAATTGGAAAAAGGTGAAAAAACCCTCAATAAGCTATTTGTAATATGGCTTACCAAATGAGACCTTTTCAAAAAGCTCAAAAAATAAGGTAGCTTATGGTTGCCAAATTATGGCCTTGGTGATTGTAAGACGAAGGATCATGTGAGAATAGGAGTTAAAGTGAGAAGTGTAAGAAGGGATTTAGATCCTTGATCACTTTTATTTAGTGTTGATCTAATAGTTTAGATCAAGTCCCAAAATAACCCATGAATTAGCATAGAAGGGAATTTTCAATTGATCTTCAATTAGGATTGATCCAAGGGTGGAGATCCCTTCTTGCCATTCTCACGATAACTACTATTCTTACCGGAAACCAACTCGTGATTGTAATCCTTCAAACATTATTTGTATACCATTGTTTGCCTAATACACTATGACGTTGGAAATAGATTTTTCACAAGCGGATGCCCCCAGAAGCCGTAGATCTTGTTTCAAGACTCCTCCAATATTCTCCGAACTTGAGGTGCACTGCGGTAAGTACATGCCACCCTCCAATTTGATACTTTTGCATATCTTGTATCTGCTTTTGTTTGTATGTTTTGTTCGTGTGTTTGTTTTGAATGTTGTTTGTTACTTCTAACTTGTTTTCAAATTTTAGCACCACCTTTCTTATTTTCAAGCTTTTCTTGTGTACTTTCTTTGCAAATTTTTCGTGCAATTTTTATCCTTTCTTTTGGCACACTTTGCACAAGTTTTGGGAGGTCTTCACGGAAACAGTCACTCTAGGTCAGTCAAGTCTGCTTACATTCCACCCCCTAGATCCGAGACGGATACAGGAATTTTTTTGAGTGGTATCACAAAATATATACCATTTTTTATTTCATAAGTTATCGTATAAACCCCTGAAGTTTTAATGTTTCTGGTTTGCACATTCAAGGACTTAAAAAATTACACTTGGCACGAGTTTTTTTTTTTTCCTGGTTTGACAAGCAACCATACCCTTAGGATATGTCCGCCCCTGCCCTAGACCCCACCTTCCGGATGGGATATACTGGGTTTTGTTTGGTTTTTAAGCATTTTTATATATTTCAACAGTTGGAGGCGTGTATCCACCCATTCTTCAACGAACTTCGTGATCCAAACACCCGTCTTCCTAACGGCCGTCCGTTGCCACCCCTCTTCAATTTCAAGCCGCAAGGTTAGTATTATCTGTTCCGTCCCCTTTTTGTCATGATTCGTGTGGTTCCGATGCTGAGATTACATACACATATGATGTTTTATTGATAGAGCTAAAAGGTGCATCGTTTGAACTCGTGGCTAAACTCATACCAGAACATGCTCGGAAACAGTGTCCCGTGCTCAGCAGTTAAAAAAACGTAACGGTAATCGTTGGTATCAATGCACTAATTTGATGGTATGACATATATGTTTGTTTATTATCTCTTATTCCACTTAACTTAGAGTTTGGCAACTGCCTTTTCCTTTCCTTTCCTTTCCTTTGTCTCCATGGTCCAAAATGTGATGTATGTTTGTAAGGTATTGTTGTTGTCTAATATTATTATGCAAACATTGTTGTCTAATATCATATACTATATTCATGTTTCCGATCCAATTGGATCGATCGATCTTGTTGGATGGGGATTGTTTTTAGGTAAACACTGACTGAAAATGGTTTAAGCGTTGACTGTAGTACTGACCGAGTTAGATCTTGTTTCTTGTTGGATGGGGATTGTACATAGGTAAACGCCGACTGGAAATGGTTGTTTACAAAATGTCTTGTAAGTGTTGACTTGAGTATTGACCGAGTTAGAAAACAACTCTTTGATTGTGTTAGCATCTCGATTAGTATATTTGTTGGGGTGTGTTGGTGAACTGTCTTTTTATTTTTACAGAGTAAGCACCTCTTAAGGGGCTGTTTGTTTACCTCTTAATGGTTCCATTAAGAGGCAAACTCTGAATTGCTAAGAGGTAAATCTTGTTTGGCAAAAAAATGTCTGTCTCTTAATGGTTCTAAAACCCTCGGAATGATTTTGTATCTTTGTCCTCCCTTAACCATTTAGAGCCCTAGTTTTATTATGAACAATTAGCAAACAACCATATTTCATTTTGCACTATATCATATGAGCATCTTAATCATTTTGCACCAAACCATTCAACAACTGCCAAAAAACCTCTTACCTATTAAAAAATAATTGTTATTTGTTGTGAGTTTCCAAAAAATTGATCTTTTCATTTGGAAAAGGTAATACGAGTTTACAAAAACAATCCAAGTTTCTGTTCTTATCGATTATAAAAAAAGTGTAGTAAACATATTATAAAAATTGAAGGATTTTGTATGTATTATTGATTTCTATAAAATATTTAATATATTGTATTTTTTTAAATTAATAATTAAAAAAATAAAACCTAAATTTTTTTGGTATAAATGTGACCAAGCCTTTGAAAGAGAATACAAGTAATGTTTTGAGTTGAGAGTCAAAATAAAAACAATATTGTTATTTAATTTATAATATTTATCCCTTGCTCTCAAATTAAATTTTCACATTTCTAGTTAGCTTGTTTTAAAATAATTGTCCACTTTTTCAAAGTAAAATTTCACTTTCATAAATAAAGTTTCTCTATTATCAAGGGTAGAAGACTAGAAGTATAAGTTAGTTATTTAAAATTGTATCACACATTTTTATAATATTGTGCCATTTTCATTATTGACATTTATTTTGTCGGAAGGAGCATAAAATTTAAAAAAAAGAAGATTATTTAAATAAAATTATTTGATAAAAAATTAGCACAAAAAATAGTCTATTGTTACAATGACATTTGCATTTTACAGTTTTTAAGTCACTCTTGTAGCGGTAATGATAGCATTGCCCCTACAAGAGTGACTTGATATAAAGTAAAAGATGATGTGATGAGTAGGGGTGTGGTTCAACTAACAATAAAACAATACATAGTTTAAAAAAAGATATACTATTCATGTTTATTTATGTCATTGACAATATATTAAAAAAATTACATTAATAATTGTAGCGTAAGCATGGTCCTTGTGGTTTGTCGGAAATAGCACTTGTTTTCTTTGCAGTTTTGAAACTATAAGATGACCATCGTGGTTTGAAATTATAAGACTCTATAACACTAAAAATAATTTGTAAAAAATTACGTATTAATGATATTTATTAATATAATAAATTTAAAAATATTTAGTATTTTGTTCATTTGGAATGTATTGATGAGGTCTCTAATAATATTATTTTTCAAAAAAAAAAGCATTTTAAATGTATTTTAATTGATAGATTAATATTTATGACAATATGATGAATGTATAAAATTAAGAATGAAAAAAAGTAAAGAAAGATAAATTGATTAATTAAATAAATTTTTTTGAAATAAAAAATAATAATTTTTTCAATAGGAATGAGAGGGGATTTTGATAGGAGTAAGCAAATTTTCTCACTTTTTAGGGGGCGTTTGGTTCGCAGAATGTTTTTGGATGGAATGAAATCTATCAAAGGAATTTGACTTTGATGGAATTGGAATGGAATGTTGTCAGGTTTGACCACCTGTTTGGTTGACAGAATTGGAATGAAATCTGTTAAATGAATTGGAATTTTTCTGTTTGGTTCACAGATTGTAGCTTCAGAATTGTAATGGAATTTTGGTAAATGACCAAAATACCCTTATTGATTATTTTAATTTTTTAAACAAAAATTACTTTAATAAAATAGTCATTAAATAGTTTAATTTTTAACAAAAATTGTTTTTATTATTTTAGCACATGAATGATGCCGAGGGAGTGAGGAGAGAGAGGGAGAAGGAGAGGGAGAGAGGGGAGAGAGAGGAGAGAGTGGAGGAGAGAGAGATAGAGAGAGGAGAGGAGAGGAGAGAGAGAGAGGAGAGATTGGAGGAGAGAGGGAGAGAGGATAAAGTGGAGGAGAGAGAGAGGAGAGAGAGGGAAGAGAAAGAGAGAGGGAGAGGGAGAGAGAAAGAGCAGAGAGTGGAGGAGAGAGAGAGGAGATATAGAGGAGAGAGAGGAGAGAGAGAGGAGAGAGAAAGAGAGAGGAGAGATAAAGAGAGAGAGGAGAGAGAGGGAAGAGAGGAAAAAGAAAGATAGAGGAAAGAGAAAGAGAGAGGGAAGAGAGAGAGAGGAGAGAGAGGGAGGAGATAGTGGAGGTGAGAGAGAGAGAAATAGAGAGGAAAGAGAGGGAAGAGAGAGAGAGAGAGGAGAGAGAGATAGCGAGAGCGGAGAGAGGAGAGAGAGGGAGATAGAGATGAGAGAGATAGTTTGTGTTTGCTGATAATCAATATTAGTAGGGTTTAATTTGCAGTAAAGGGTAAATTTGGAATTATCAAAATATAAGATTCCATTCCATTGAAATCCTTGGGTTTTAGGATGGAATGTTCAAATCCTTCATTTGTGGAATTTGATGGAATTCACACATTCCGTCCATAGAAAAAAATGAACCAAACAAGGGAATTGAATTTGGTCAAAGGAATTGGACATTCCAATTCCATCAGATTCTATCAGAATCTGTGAACCAAACGCCCCCTTAGAGTATCTTTAATAACTTTTCTATAATTTCTCTAAAATAGAAAACTATAAGTTAAAAATCTCTTAAATGAATTACATTCATCTTCAACAATTTTCTATTTTAGAGATTTTAACATAAGTTATATTAATATTAATATTCTCTAATTTATCTTTCCAGTACACTTAAAAAAACTTAGGGAGTGTTTGGGATTGTTTATTTAAAGTGTTTTTAGCTTATTGTGGTTTGACACCGAAGATAATCACTTTTTAGTGTTTGGATGAATAAAAATTAAAAGGGCTTATAACGGTGTCAAACCGCTGAAAAGGAGTTTTTGATAAGTCATTTTGTTTTAACTTGTCAACTCATTTGAAAAGTGCTTATATTTTTTTTGTTTATTTTATATGTATAAGCAATCCCAAACAACTTTAAGTAACAACTTATTAGCTTATTACGTTTTTGTACCACAATAAGCTAATCCAAACATTTTTTTAAAAACTCCGATTTGACACCGGATAAGTTGATAAACACTTTTCAAAATAAGCAT
This sequence comes from Arctium minus, assembly GCA_954870635.1. NCBI lineage: Eukaryota > Viridiplantae > Streptophyta > Magnoliopsida > Asterales > Asteraceae > Arctium > Arctium minus. Next base: position 1,510,903 of record OX941092.1, on the reverse strand, counting down.
AAGTTGTTTTAAATAAGCAATCCCGAACACCCCCTTACTATAAAATGATAAAAGTTCAATCTCATTGGTGGAATTGAATAAAATAATTATTTCTCTCTCATATTATCAAGTTTTAGAGAATTCTCTAAATTTGAAAATTTTTCAAGTTTTTTTTTATTACATAGAACAATATAGCAAAGTTGTTGGAGAAGTATAGAAAAAAAAACCAATTTTTTTTATTTTAGCAAAGCTGTTGGAGATGCTCTTATCTCATCTATGTTTATAAAATGTTTTTATACGTTGTAATAAGTATTCTAAAATAAATAAATAAAACGTTGTATTCATTATTTTATAAGACGTTATTTGGAAGGTGTCCTATTACCTAAAAACAAGTGTTCTAATAAAAAATAGGTTTATAGGACAATAATTGAATGCGGGAAGTTTGAGAATTTATTGAATATTTTATTAATATAATTAAAACTGGAATTTTCAATATAGAAAATTTGACAAATGTAAACATCGAGAAGAGTGTGCTAAGAGCATCTCCAATGCAAGGTTCTTATAAACAAAAAGTGTAATGGCTTATAAGAACTAGCATTGTGGAGAGTTCTTATAAGAACCTAAAGTCCTCTAGGTTCTTAAATAAGAACATTGGTTCTTACCATGAAGTTTGTGTGAAATGACAATTTTCTCATTTTTATTGGTAGTTAAATTAAATATTTGATATTTATTTATTAATATATAATAATTATTGATGTTGACATGAGGTTCTTATAAGAACTATCATTGTGGATTTTTATATAAAATTTTAAATTGATGAGTTGAAAATTAGGTGACACCAAAAAGTGTAAAAAGGAGGTTCTTGTAAGAACCTCCATTGGAGATGCTCTAAATGCATCACTACCTACTAATTTTGGGGAGACTAATGGTATCCTTATACATCGCTAATGACACATCTATCAAATGATTTTCTCCTCTCATACATCAACATTAAAGTCTGCTTTTTACATTCACAATGCATAAATTAACCGGATTTTGACATTAACAAGGGTGTCAATAGCATTCCCCTTAACTTTCTCCTCACTTTAGTATCAACGTCAAGACTGACTATTGACAATTTTAATGTACAATTTGACATGATTCTAACACAAATAGGGGTGCATTTAGCAACATCATATGGAAAACTGTTATATATGCTAATTTAGGGCTGTAAACGAACCGAAGGTTCAACGAATCGTTTAAAAACCGTTTGGCAAAAAGTTTATTTATGTTCATTTACTTAATAAATGAATGAACATGAACACATTTTTTTTGTTCGTTTAGTTAAATGAACGAACATGAACAATATTCGTTCATCTATGTTTGTGAACACTTGTTCATTTATGTTAGTTAATGTTCATTCACTTATGTTCGTTTATGTTTGTTTATATGTATAAATATTTTAATATATTATGAGATTAGAGGTGAGTTTATACGAGAACAATATCTATTTAAGAAAACACGAGAACGTTCGAGTACATACAAAATCATATATGATTCGGCGCGACTTAAAGTCACGGGAAAAGTTGCGCGTGTTCATTTTTTGGCTCTTTAATGCCGAATCATATATGAATTTGCACATGATTTGTTGTTTTCTTTTTTTCTTAAATAGTTAACGTTCACGTTTGAACATTTCTCCATTAAATTAATATGTAAAGTCATTAATTAAATAAAACTTTTAGAATTATTTTTTTATCCCTCCTAAATTTATCCGCTTTTTTATTTTGTTATTAATTTTTTTAGGAACAAAACAATGATTAATAGTAGTTGTTTTCTGTTTATTTGTGTTCATTTATGTTCATTAATCATTTTTTCCTAAAAAATAATTTATATTTGCTGCGTTTCTGTCTCTCTCTATATGTCTCTCTCTCTCTCTCTCTCTCTCTCTCTCTGTATATATGTATATATATAGTTGTATATACTCATCGTTCTGCTATGTAACGATCTCTGCATGAGGGTTTTTATTTCTCAATTATCAATCGATTGTATTTTATGAAGAAATTCCCCAAAATTGTAGTTACACTGTTCGATTATTTTGTTCTAAACTGCATTTTGGATGTTAGTTTTGAAATCACTGGGGTTTTAGACGATTCAGGTGAATTATGTAGAAATTTGTTAGTTTTTATGTAATTTTTTTGTTAAATATATGAAGTAGCATGTAAACGATCGATTTTTTAGGCTGTTTAGTTGATTATGGATTATGTTTGATAGTTTTTGCGGTGTGATCATAGTTGAAACGAAAGATTGAGGCTGGCTAGGGTTTTTCTGTTACCAATTTTAGTATTTATGGTTCGATACATTATATCGTGTGTTAATTACACCATCTTTTGTACTGTTTGATAATGTACCGATCATATCGTGTGTTAATTGCATCATTTTTTTGTAGTGTTCGATTGGTGAAATTAACACACGATCATGCTATCTAATTTATTTAAGAAAAAAATTACATAAAAAACTAAACTAATTTTTGACAAAATTCAGCGACTTCAAAGCTATCATCCGAAATGCAGTTAGAGCAAGATAATCGAGCCCCTGTATTGTTAGTATCAATAAGTGTTCTTTGTATTATTATTCTTTCTAACTCTGCTTTTTGTGTACTGCTAATGTCGAGCTCCTATATAATTAGCTCAAATGGCCAAATCACGGAGAGGGATTGACCTCTTAGCCATCCCTCTCCCTGACTTGCAAAAATGTCCAAAAGGGCGCAAATGGAGCCCAGGGCGCAATTGAGCCCCTACGCATATTTTTACTGAAAACAAGTAGGGGCTCCATTTGCGTCCTTTTGGACATTTTTGCAAGTCAGGGAGAGGTATGGCTAAGAGGCCAATACCTCTCCGTGATTTGGCCATTTGTGCCATTAGTTTAAATGAAATATAATAATCTAAGAGTGAGGTTAATTCTCTTGAATTTTTGGTTCTTATTTTTATTGTCTGTCTGATTTTTGATATCCCTTTTGATATTTCTTAATATAATTGCCAATTTTTGAGGTCATCTTTATGATAATTTCAGCATTTTAATTTAAAGAAAACGTACTAATCTAAGAGTGAGGTTAATTCTCTTGAATTTTTGGTTCTTATTTTTATTGTATGTTTGAATTTGATATCCCTTTTGATATACTTAATACAATTGCCAAGTTTTGAAGCACAGGATGCGCTAATTTGACATTGAATCTTGTTCTTTACGTTGAACAGATTGAGAGCTTCTTTCTGCAAGGCTAAAGGTTATAGAGAAATGGTACTTCTTCCTTAATACCATTTATGTATATCGAGTGTTTGCTTGCTCATGATGTGTAGAATATATCTTATTTGTTCCTAAATAAATATTCGATAGTCTAATATAATGATATATCTATGAGACAGTAAATGGTGGGTGGCCACAGCACATATACTCACTGCCAGTTAATTGTTATACCATGTGAAAATTTTGTTTTACAACATGCTCATTGGGTGTTTGCCTGCCCTGTTTTTTCACTATATCCGTCAGTGATCTTTTAACCTTATTCTAATTTCTGTTATCTTGGTTTCTTGTATTGTGATTTACTTGTATAGGGTGATCATGCTCCTGGTGACGATAGTGATAATATTGATTGGGATACTGAAGATGAACTTGAAATCCAGAACATATCCCCATCATCTTGTGCACGATTAATAACTAGGGATGCTGAAGCTGTTATTAGCAATGGAGAGGTAATTTTTCCATGTTATCTAAAGATCTTTCTTAAACTTTTTTGTTCTTATGGTGATACAAGTAATATAGATTAAAAACTTTCTTCTGTTGTGAATCAGGGGACAAAGGAGAGTGCCACCCGTGTCCCCGATTGTCCACATTCATCATGAATAATGAACGTGAACATTCATGATGAATGCTTACACCATTCATGATGAATAATCTGTGAATGCTTGGGACACGTGGTGCACTCTCCTTTGTCCCCCGGTTCACAACGGAACTTAGAGCATCTCCAACAGATTCCCCAAAATTTCTCCAAAATGGAGAACCAAAAGCTAAAATCTCCACAAAAAAAATTACATTCATCTACAACAGATTCTCCATTTTGGAGAATCCAACATTGATTATAATATTAAAATATTTCATTCATCTATTAAAGTATTATTTCTCTCTCTAAATATTTATTCTGAAAGTTTTCTATGGTGGAAATATATTAAAAAAATATTTATCTCACATCGCAATCATTTTTTGGGTGTTCTCCATATTAGGAGAAAAAAACTTCTCTTTCCTACTTTCTCCATTTTGGAGATAGTTTTAGGGAATCTGTTGGAGCATAAAATTGGTTCAAAATTTCCATTTCCCCATTTTGTAGAATCTGTTGGAGATGCTCTTAGGTTTTCAATTGAACCTGCCCCTAAGTAGGTAATATAGCATATAATTTCATAATTTGAAATTGAAAAAGTTGGGAGTTGGGTGAGGATAAAATGCAGCTTGCTTGCATACCCTTTGTAAGTTCAAATCATGAATTTTTTTTCCATGAAGTTTGAGGTTCAATGGGTATAGCCACTTGGGTCTATGAACTCTTGCAAGAAATGAGTTGGGCCTATAAGCTTCAAAAATTACGAAAATGCCCACGAACATCTAAATTGGTAAAAATAAGCCTATGCTGGCGACTTTTAACTAGTTTCCAATATTATCATTAAAAACTTCCTATCTTGTTCTCAACTCACATGCTTTTTACTGGAGAGTAGTAAGTAGCAGAGGCAATTCTTTTGGCTGTTGACTTGGTAACTAATTGCCAGAAAGCCTGTTACTCACTGTTCTAAAAGGCCCGCCACAGCTGCCGCTGTGGCATGCCGTGGCTCAATACACGGTTTTTTGTATTGCGATATTTGATTTTTCTACCTTTTTAGTGTCTCACTTTTTAGTTTTTGGTATATAACCTATTTAAATTGTTTAATACAATTGACTCATTGAGTAATAGTAGAAAACACATGTGTGTATATATATAATTATATATATGATATACAGATTTGTTGCCATAAGTCATGTCTTGAAAAACGTCATGGCCTTGCCATGGCTCTAAGGCTTGAGGCGTGACCTCACCGCCATGCCATGCTCCACGCCATTTAGAACCTTGTTGTTACTAAACAAATTCATTTCCTTGCTATATGGCATATCAGACATTTACATGGTCTTAGACGGTAGTGTAAAGCAGGTGACTTAACTCTTTTCATTTCTGTTTGTTTCTTTTTTACACTTTGTTGGTTGCTATACCTGACTTCTCTTGGTTTCTATACGGTAAATTAGTTGTCATGCATCAAAACATTGATTGCTATTAACTTCTTTGCTTTCTTTTTCTTCTGAAGGTGAGCACATCAGCAGGTCCTTCGAACTCCAAGTTGGTTGAGCAATTCCTAGGGATGGGATTCCGTGAGCAATGGGTTACAAAAGCAATTGAAAAAAATGGTATATGATAGGATCATTTCATTTAATATTAGATCTAACTGGGAGAAGGTGATTTACTACTTTATTCTTTCATATTTGTAGGGGAAGGTGACCATGAGTCCATACTGGAAACTTTATTTACATACCAGGTAAGCAAACTTTTTACTTCCCTGAACTATTGCTTCTGTTTATCCAATTTACATATAAACACGAGCATGGTAGATCTGATTGCTGAACAAAAACCTCCCAAGAAATCATATAAGTAACTTTTTATCATATTTTTAATGTGAAGCATCTAAATTGCTTATGTCGAAATAAGATTATGGAAACCTGAAATTTTCACTATTTGCAAAGTTTTGCATCTCGAAATTTAGTTGTGTGCATAAGCCTGTAAGGAGTTATCGATATTTTATTCTTGAAAAACAGTTGTTTGATGTACTTGAACCACCTTTATTGATCAAAAAGTTCCTTATTTTCCAAAGCATGTTCTATGCATAATGCATGGTGCTATGATAACTAATTCAATTGTTCTCTATGTGGAGTCTGCTTTGCAAAGCTTATAAAGCATGTAGATATTTCTATATATTTCTTTTTGTGGTGCTCAAATTTTAATTTTAACTTTAACTTGAAACTACAATGGGGTGTATGGCTAGATCTGCAAGTTTTACCAAACAACTTTTGTATATGACCTTGATCATTTTGTAATACAATTTCAAAACAAGTCTTGACTGATTGCTCTTAAAAAAAATAGACGTGTACAATCCCGGCTTGAGAAGGGTAAAAAGTGCAGGGGTCGAGGGAGTGAGGAGGAGGGGTAGGCCGAGGAGGACTTGGGATGAACAATCGAGGTTAGACATGGCGGCTATAGACATTTCCGAGGAGATGACGTCTAATAGAAGTTCTCGGAGACGCAATATTAGGTTAGCAGACTAGGTTGGGGATCTGTAGGAGGAAGAGATCTGGAGAGATAAAAGGATGGGGGGTAGGGTTAGTGAACCGGTTGTTAGACATCTTGAATTCTAGGTCAGACTAGGGGTGTGTATTCCATCCTACCTTGGTTACTTTTTTCCAGCACCTGCTTCTGCTAGCATGTTTTGTTTCTGTGTGATTGAATTTTTGTTGCTTACTCCTAACGCGTTTTTCAAATTTTTGCAATGTCTTTCTCGTTTTCAAGTTCTTCTTTTTTACCTGTTCTTCTGTTCTTTTTCTGCATATTCTTTGAGAGAAAATTTTCTTTTTTTTTCCAAGCCAAGAAAACAACCGCTCTACTCTTTGTGGTAGAGGTCCGGTCTACGACTCTACGTACATCTCACCCTCCCCAGACCCCACCTGCGGGTTGATATACTGGACTTGTTTGGTTTGGTTTATTTTTCTTGAAGGGTGTCCAGATCTTTTGGACTTTTAATGACTTATTGATGTCTTGCAGGCTCTTGAAGACTCTCCAGAGGGACATAACTCATGTCACCCTATTCACCTCAACTCTCCTCAGCAACAACAATGTGTAAATAATGATGACTTGTCTTCCGACTATGATGAGAGTCTTCTTGATGATTTCTCTGATTCTGACAGCTGGCCTGGCAGTGAAACTGTGAGTATATGCTTGGACATCAACTGAATTTCTTCTTTTTTGGTTGTTACCATGATGAAAGTTGCATATTACATTTTATGAGATCTACTGCTCTCGAGAGGTCATAGCCACCTCTTTTAATATACCCTCCTTCCTAAAATAAATGTCCACATTGAAAAAGGTACACAAATTTTGAAATGTGTAATTATTACACTTTTAGTTAACTACAAGACAAGTTTACACTTATTTTGGGACAAACTAAAGTAGAGATGTGGACACTTATTTTGTAAAGGTTTTAGATCAAACCGTAACAAAGCTAAAGTACATGAAGTGCTACTTTAGCGGTGTTGGTAGGGAAATAGAAGATGTGGTAAGCATATATGGACAAGAAATAGTTGGAAAGGATATATATAAATAGAGAGAGAGAGAGAGAGTCGGGTTCAAACGAGAACAATGACCGGTTAAGAGAACACGAGAACGGCCAAATCACATGTGATTTTACACTAAACTCGTGTGTAAAATTACCTATGATTACGCGCGACCTTGGTCGGCCAAGTTGCCCGCACACCATGCGTTGATCGTGTTCCGCGATCGCATGTGATTTCAGTGCAAAATCACTTGTGATTTGGCCGTTCTCTTGTTCTCTTATTTTGACGACTGCTCTCGTTTGATCCTCCCTCCCTCCCTCCTTCCCTCTCTCTCTCTCTCTATATATATATATGTATAATTATTTTTTAGAATACTTGTTACGATTGAAAAACAATTCTAAAATTCAACATCTATCTTGTACAGGAGAATATCGATTCTTTACCTGAACCTGAGAAAACATTAAAATCCTTGGTAGCTATGGGGTATACAGAAGAAATGGCTTCAGCAGCGATGGAAAGATGTGCGTATGTTATATTGAGCTTGTCATGTGTGCCATTGCCATTGTTCGTTTTGTGTGGTGTTGGGTCATTAATTAGACTACTGATTTCTAACAGAGATAATTATACATTTTCAAAAAGAAGTTGCAATTTTTTGTTACACAGGAAGAGTTAAATCGCTTGAAGCTAAAAGAATGTAATTTTGCATCTCCTTTGATAGTTTATGGGCTTATTTATCTCCAATCATGGCCGACTCAATAACACATCTAACCATCGATTATTATAAAAAAGGTCATGTAATCCAGGGTTTGGTTTTGGTCCCTAGAGGAAAGTTCAGCTGCGAACTTGTTTTCGTTGTGAACTGGGGGACAAAAGAGAGCGTGACACGTGTCCCCATATTTTCCCATTCATCATGAATAATGAACATGAATTTTTTGCAACATTCGGAATGAATGATACACCATTCTTGATGAATATCTAGTGAATTTCTGAGACACATGGTGTGCTCTCCTTTGCCCCCCGGTTCACAATGGAACTTGAGGTTTCAATTGAACCTCCCCCTTGGTCCCTACAATTATCACAATGGAACTTAAATTTTGAATTGAACTTAAGTTTTGTTTTGGTTTTGGTCCCTCTAACCGACTCCATCAATCTTTTTCCGTTAAGTGCAGTCAAGTGCCCCTCACGTGAGGGGTATTTTGGTCATTTTACAGGTAGATTTCATAAAAAAAAATCTAAGGGGTGTTTGGTTCATGGATTTTGAAGGAATTGGAAGGGATAATTCCTTTGACCAAATTCCAATTCCTTTGTTTGGTTCACATATTGATCATGATGGAATCCTTTCAACTCCACAAATCAAGGAATTGATCATTCATTAGCTAAAGTGAAATAATTGAATTCCGTCCAATTCCTACCAACCAAACGCGTGGTCAAATTCCATTCCAATTCCTTCAAAGTCAAATTCCTTCAATGGATCCAAATTCCATCAAATTCCATTCTGCGAACCAAACGCCCCCCTAAGAATATGAAGAACATTATCAACAGTTGATGGGCTTATCTATGCTATTGACATTTTAGTTTTTCAAGTTTTACTTGTAAGCCTTGCTACTTGATCATTTTTGCAGGTCCTGGTGCCTCGATTGCAGACCTAATTGATTTTATTCTTGCTGCTCAAAATGCAAAGACAGAGCCTGTGTTTTTTGAGGATGAGGTATTTACTCTTCTGGATAATATCTGAAGACTAATATAAGATATCCGACAAAACATGCTTCAACTATCATGTTCTTCTCTAACTTTATACTATATTAGACTTGGGATCATGTGAGACTAGCCTGTTTTCGTGACACCACAAAATAACACCGAACCTTCACAGCAAAAACACTGTGGAGGTTTTTTTGTACCTTTACGGTGTTTCTGTTGTGAAGGTTCAATGTGTTTTTGTGCCTTCACAGCTGGTCTCATGGGTCTCACGGAAATAGGTTGGTCTCACGAGAACCCGACCCTACTATATTATAAAGCATTTAGGTTAAAGTGTCAAGTCCTAAAATAAGTTATTAAGCATTAGGTATTGCTTAGTAATGCATAATCCCTTATCTTTCAAGTTTACTAATAATTGCTGCATACGTAGAATATTTTAAAACTCTTTGAACACCATAAAACTAACTGATATGCACGTTCAAATACAAGATAATCATTTATCACCCTTACAATTAATTATTTAATTTACTTTCTATCCCTTGTTTTTTCATTTTTCATTTTACACCCTTGTTATTTTAACACAAATAATCGTATATAAATAAAAATGCAATGAAAAAATATGTTTCTTTTTTTACAAATTATAGTATTATAATCGTCTCGTCAATACCTTCAAAACGAGCCAAATATTGAATATTTTTAAATTTAACCGTACTATTAAATATCATGAATATCTACGAATTAAATTTCTACTACTATATAAAAAAACTAATACAGTTATTGAACAAACTTTTGTACAATAACACTTATCATTCTAAGCTTTTATACAATAACACGTATTACCCTAAGCTTTTATACAATAACACTTATCACCTTTGTAATGTTACATTTGTCACCCTTACAATTACTTATTTAATTCATTTTATATCCCTTATTTTTTTCATTTTTCATTTTACACCATTATCATATTAACACAAATAATCGTATATGAACAAAAATGCAATGAAAAAATACGTTTTTTTTTCTACAAATTATACTATTATAATCGTCTCGTCAATATCTTTAAAACGAGCCCAATATTGAATATTTTTTAATTTAACGGTACTATTAAATATCATGAATATCTACGAACTAATTTGTTTTCTATCCATACGTTTTATTTTTTTCCACCGTTAACACATTAAAAATACATAATCGTAAAATACGTTTCATTTTTATTATAAATTATATCATTATAATTTTTTCTGTCAATAATTGTAATTTAAACTAATTATTGGATATATTTATGGGTTTAGGGTTTTATAAATTGTGATTCATAGGTCATGGTTGGATTGTTGATGACATGTCTATAAGGAAGTAACATTAATTGTTCGTTATTTTCTTACATTCCGCTGCATCGCGCGGGTATATGCCTAGTCATTATTAAAAAAAAAAACTTTATCACTAAAACTAAAATAAATTACTTATTTATTTTTAACTATAAACTATTTAGATTTTGAAATAAACAAGTTATACCAAAAAGAGAATTTTATGATCTTTAATACGACACTTATTCAAATAAGCTAGACATGTTCAACCATCACTTGTAATTTATATTATATTAAAACAAAATTTCAGATTTTCTTTTTATAATGAAAAATGTAATTTTCATTCTCGGGTTCTTATAAAATCATGCATTTCACTGCATTGCACGGGTACAACTAGTATATCATATTATTGCATACTTATTTTACTTTTTCTTACATTTCTTTCATTTGACATATAATCAGAAACCGAAAAACTTATTTGGTGAGAATGGGAAACTTAAGAAGAGGAAATTGTATGAACTTGAAGCCTGGAAAAGAAAGAAGCAGAAAGGTCCGCTGACCGAACAAGATGATGTGATCCGTCTTCCGAAACCAATGATCGGCTTTGGAATTCCATCAGAACCTTCGAGTGTGGTCACTCATAGAACACTCCCTGATGCCGCCATTGGACCTCCGTTCTTTTACTATGAGAACGTTGCTCTAGCTCCAAAAGGATCGTGGGATACCATTTCTCGCTCCCTTTATGACGTGGAGCCAGAATTCGTTGATTCCAAGCATTTTTGCGCGGCTGCAAGAAAACGAGGATATGTTCACAATCTCCCAATAAATAACAGATTCCCTATTCTTCCTCCTCCTCCCCTCACTATAAGTGATGCATTGCCGTTAACAAAGAGATGGTGGCCTGAATGGGATAAGCGTAAGAAGCTGAACTGCATACAAACTGTTATCGGAAGTGCGAAGTTGACAGAAAGGATCCGGAAGTCTCTAGAAAAATACGGGGATAATATACCGCTCCATGTGCAGAAGAACGTTATTGAGGAATGCCGAAAGTGGAACCTAGTTTGGGTAGGAAAAAACAAGGTTGCACCTTTAGAACCAGATGAAGTGGAGATGTTATTGGGGTTCCCCAGAAACCATACAAGAGGAGGTGGTATAAGCAGGACAGACAGATACAAATCCCTTGGTAACTCATTCCAGGTAATAATTTATTTTTTCGGAAGTATTCTATATATATATATATGTATGTATATATATATATAGAGAGAGAGTGAGTGAGGTTCAGTGGAAATCCCCCAAAACAATGAAAAACTGAGGAACACTCTAATAACCATTCATTTGTACGGTATGCACATGTGCATATAAGTAATTGAAGATGTTTCTTGGTTTCTACGCACGTGTGCATGTTATGCACACGTGAATACCACACAAATTACTTGTATGCACATGTGCATAACATGTAGACGTGCATAGAAACCACGGAACGTCTTCAATTACTTGTATGCACATGTGCATAACATGTAGACGTGCATAGAAACCACAAAATATCTTCAATTTACTTGTATGCACATGTGCATACCGTATAGATGAATGACTATTAGGGTGTTCCTCAATTTGTCATTTTTTTTGCGGTTTTCATGTGAACCTGATCCTATATACCGAGGTTCAGGGGAAAACCACAAAAAAATGAAAAACTGAGGAACAATAACCATTCATTTTCCCGGTATGCACATGTTTTTTCCGGGTATGGACATGTGCATAAAAGTAATTGAAAATGTTTCCTAGTGTCTATGCATGCCTACATTTTATGCACATGTTCGTACCGGACAAATGAATGGTTATTAGGGTGTTCCTCAATTTTTTGTTTTATTCACACACGTTTCTCACATTTGGTGTGTTTTGATCTCTTGACCTCCTGAAATGTTGGCTCTACCGGTAACCCTGGTACCGCTATGCCAGTAACCCTTTGGTTGGTAATAGTTTCTTATCGGAAAAAATGAAAATGTAATGAAGTTTATCATTAAAACCCTGGCCAAAATTTGTTTTATCTTATATTATGTTAATTAATTTTCTGGATCCGCCTATGTCTCGACCCCAACTCCTAGTGCGATGTATAATTGTGCATTTAACATCCTTTTCCCTCAGATCGACACAGTAGCATACCATCTCTCCGTATTGAAGAACATATTTCCAAACGGTATAAACATGCTATCTCTTTTCTCTGGTATTGGTGGTGCTGAAGTTGCTCTCCACCGGCTCGGGATTCGTCTAAAGAACGTTGTGTCAGTCGAGATCTCCGAAGCTAACCGAGACATAGTTAGGAGCTGGTGGGAGCAGACAAACCAAAAGGGAAATCTCGTCCATTTGCCCGATGTTCAACAATTGAACGGTGGTCAGATTGAGCAATTTATCACTTCTTTCGGTGGTTTTGATCTAGTCGTTGGCGGCAGTCCGTGCAACAATCTGGCGGGGGGTAATCGGGTAAGCAGAGACGGGCTCGAAGGTCTACATTCTTCTCTGTTTTACGATTATTGTCGTATCCTAGATACAGTTAAGTGTATAATGAATAAATAAAACTAATTCTAGTCTTCCTAAAGGGCCGAAACTTGGTTCGATGGTTCAATCTGTATCTAAGTCGAAATCTCCATAGCCCCTTTTCGTTTCGTAGGTTTTTTTTTGGTATTTTTAGCGAACGTTTAGGTCGAGACTCGGTAGTAATATTAGAAACTCTTAACGAATAACTTAGGAAGCGGAGGCGGTTCTCTGCAAGTTTTTAACGATGGTTATAATGTATGCGGATATTATGTTCGACCTGTAAATAGTACATGCTTTGGAATTGTTTTGCATCGAAATGTTACTTGCGATAGCCTTCAAAGTGCGTTTGGTAACGGGACTGCGCTGGATGGGCGAGAGTGAAGAATTGTAGAAGGTTTAAGGGTAATAATTTGACATGGGTAGTTTAGTAATTTACCGATCTTGTCCTGTTTTCGTTATTTTTGTTCCACCTATTTTGGTGGGATTTTTGTTTTATTCATGTCACGCGTATTGTCCCATCTTGTCCCGCATACTAAATGCACCATGTATAAATTTAACTTGTGATGCAGTTAAATTTAACATATGATGCAGTTTGGTACTTGCTGTGAAGCTTCAGGTTCATTTGTTGTTCACTGAGATTTTATATTTCTTATGTTTGAAATTTAGGATCTTGACAGTTGGAGTTGGATGTTATTTTTTTTTTAAAGATTTTGATTTTGGATACTGTATTTTAGAAAAATTATAGCATAGCTGTTGAAGATGCTCAAAAAACTATAATCAGTAGATTTTGTAACTATTGGAAATGACGTGGATGTTAAGTTGTCAAGTTATATTGTAATTTTCTATTACGTGAAAAAATGTTATAAACAACAATTGATGTAACATGGGTTAAAAACGCTTTTATCCGGTAAAATGGATGCAAAATAGGAAGATTAGACGTTTGTTACATTAATTGAGAGAAAAACATGATCGTTGTACTAAATAGAAATTAAGACACATCCGCATCCGCCACAATACCAAGACAAAGACCTTGAGGCCCAAAATCTGAATGTTGAAACCGAACGGCTTAGCCGCTTAGGTAGCACCCGACGCAATCAGGGGAGGACCAAGGAAGGGCTGAGCGAGGTCCTATGCACCCGCTCAACCGATTTTTGCAAGTAAAACTTTTTCGGAGGTATGAAAGTGCACTCGTTAAACTTTAAGGGGTGCTCCAGAAAAACACATCATCCAAAAAAGTCCCCTGAAATAAACTTAAAACCCAAAAAGTATTCCAAAATCAACCACAAGAACCGAAAAAGTCACTCGAAATCGAAAAGCTTAGAAAATTTCTCAAAATCAACCAAAAAACTTAAAGAATCCCTTGAAACGTTTGAATTTGGCTAAAAACCCGTCAGGCGACTTTGCAGACCTTTGATCCACCTTAAATGTACATCCACGGTTTATAATTTATTGTTATTTTGGTCTCTATGCTTTATAACTTATTGCTATTTTCGTTTCTGGATTAATTCCTATCTTTTTAAGTATAAGGGACTAAAACTATAAAGAATTATAAACTACAGGGATCGAAACAACAATAGCTTATAAATCATTAGAATGAAAATAACAAGAAGTTACAAACCAAAGGACTAATACCATGATTCCTAAACCACGTGGACGAAAATCGCTATTTTTAACAAACCATAGGGACTAAAAACGTAATTTACTCTTCATTGTAAGAAATAGGGTCTATTTTGACACAATTGTTTTCTTAAGGGACTGTATATGACATTATCCAAATCTGGATTCTATTCAGCACCTTATTAGGGTTTTTTTACACTTCTTCTTCTTCTTCTTCGTAGATTCTGATGGATGAACCGATTCAAAGCGAGCAGCAACATCTGAGTCTAGTGATCAGAAAAGCATGTTTTGGTCTACCAACAGCTTGTCCGTCATGTTTGCCAGTTTACATCTATCTCAAATTCGCAAATGTTCCTTTCGATTTGAGTTACAATCTCACTTTCCCTGATTCCGGTACGTAATTTCAACTCTACTCTCTCAAATCGATGATCATGCTTGATTTTATGTGATTTTATGCTGGTAATTTGGATGAGTTTGTTGCCCTAATCTAATTCACTTGGAAATTTGATCATTGTGGTTTTAGGTCAAATGTATTTCTTTCGGTTTTTGAGATTAAGAGTTATGATTTGACGTAGATTACTTTTCACTTCTGAATTGATACATGGACTTGAAAGTGAAAAATGAAACCACTGCTACATATTTATAATGCTGGTTGATGTCAATTTTGTAACCAAATAGTTTACTGAATTCGTATATGTAAAAAGTACAGGGTTTGATATCAATTATCAAATGTCAATTTGTAGATCATTTCTTGAGTATAGAGAGTACTAGAGACAGGGAAAAGCTGTCACTCCTTCCTGCTGGTGAAAATTGCAACCAAAATTCTCTTTTGTGTTGTCTCATTAGAATTGCAGCATCTGTGTTCTTGGCAAGTTTTTGAGCTACTTATTTGCCTAAAATCTTTGTTACATAGAATTGGAGATATTGGTAACGTTGAATCACTAGATATGGCTGTCCCCCGCAGTCCTGGAATTTGTTTACCTATTTGTAATTTATAATCAATTTAATGTTTGAGTTTTGATTTGTACTAGTCACTTTCGGAACCGTTTTTTAGCTGAATTAAAAAATGAAATGATCGATGCGATGTGGATCACAAACACAACAAAGTTAACTATATGTTTACACTAATAGTCGGAGGTTCAAATAAGAAGGCTAAATATCATGAGACGGTATGAAGGAAAGGTTAATAGAAGGTTCATATGTGAATCATTGGAAAATCCATTTGAAGATGCATATGTGAACCCATACGAATAATCTGTAACGTTGGTTCACATATGTATCTTCAAATAGATTTTTATTTTTTATTTTTTCAATTATTCACATATGAACCTTCCCTTAATCTTACCTTCTTACCTTTTCATGATATTTAGCTTTCTTATTTGAACCGTTCCCTACACTAATAATTACGCTTTCACGTGTCACGGTTGTAGGTTCCACACCATGCATTTGTGATACTATTTAACAAATTAAAATCATCATTTCTTGTCAATATCATAACATCATCGAGATGGGTTTTGGCTTTGTTTCATTCAGATCAAATTCCTTACGTCGACACTGATACGTATGTTGCTTACAACAACGAGAAGGGTGGTGTTATTGAAAGTTTAAAAGAAGATAACATTGTTAATCTGGACTCGGGAGTCCAGAATCTTCCGGAATGGGTATCGACGATGGCAATGATTAATTCATGGCTTTCAGATGCAATCTTGTACGAACTCTGGGTTGGTTCAGATGGAAGTTCTGCACACAAGATCTATTATTCTGACCTCCCATGGCCAATAGGAAAGCTTTTATATCTTAAGCAAGTGCACAATGTGAAACAGTTACTTGGGATATCAAAAGAGACTGCTGAAAGAAGGGAAGAAGAGGTATTGATTTTTCTATTGGTTAAATGTGCTCTGTTTTTCTGTTTCTTTCTTCTTTTCCTTAATGATAATAGTGGCGTTTGGTTCATTGGAATCCAACGGAATTTGAAGGAATTGGAATGGCCAATTCCGTTGACAAGCTCCCATTCATGTGTTTGGTTCACTCTTTGAGTTTTGGTAAGGAATTCGAATTCCACATATTGTGGAATGTAAATTCCTTGGGTTATAGCAAGGAATTCCAATTCCTTCATCCCATCTTTTAAGAAAAACTATTATACTCTTATTTTTACTCCATTCCATTTTATCCCACCACGATGGTTGTCACCGCCGCCACCACCACTGTCGCTACCACTGTCGCTACCACTGTCGCTACCACTGTCTCATTCACCCCTACGACCACCATCGCCTTCACCCCTACCACCTTTGCCGTCACCACCACCACCATCGCCATCACCACAGTCATAGCCACTACTACCACCACCGCCGCCGCCACTACCATCGACACCACTACCGTCTCCACCCCACCACCACTATTATATTAAACGAACCAAATAGACAGATTCAAAATTTCGACAGATTTTCCATTCCAATTTCTGTGCATGGTCAGACCTGATTAAATTCCATTCCAATTCCTTTGACAAATTCCATGCTGTGAATCAAACGCCACTTAAGAAATTGAGTATTTTATCTACTTATTCCTTCTTCTTTTTGTGTTTTTACTTGGAACACATTTCATCCGACTAACGCTTGACTCTGTTGGCTTTTTGTCCGACAGATATATAGGAGAGCCACTATTGCTTACCAAGCGTTGTCAACTAGGTTAGGCGAAGAGTCCTTTTTCTCTGATAACAGGTAAGTCCTGGCATGCTACATCTTGTTTCGATTTAATCACTCAA
Organism: Arctium minus; assembly: GCA_954870635.1. Taxonomy (NCBI): domain Eukaryota; kingdom Viridiplantae; phylum Streptophyta; class Magnoliopsida; order Asterales; family Asteraceae; genus Arctium; species Arctium minus. The sequence continues at coordinate 1,493,647 of OX941092.1, read as the reverse complement.
GCAATAGCAAGTCCTCAACGTTGTTGACCGCTAGCTAACGGGTTGACCTTGACTGATGTGTGTGCCTTTTTACATAATGCAGGCCAACTAGTTTGGATGCTTTTTTTCTTGGGCATGCACTTATTACACTGTATGCATTACCGGTCAGTATCATCCTATAATATCTATAAATTTTATTACATTTATGTTTGTTTTTCATGTTGACTCTGCTTCATTAGTAGGAATGGCAACGGGGCGGGTTCGGGGGCGGTTTGCCGTCCCCCGTCCCCGAAACCGAAACCCATCCCGTTCCCCGTCGGGTTTTTATTCGGGGCGCCCCGTCGGGGATTTTTTATGCCCCGTCCCCGAACCCGATCCGATGGGCGATCCCCGAACCCGACCCGATAATTTAATATTTTATTTATATAATTATATATATAATTTCATAATATATATAATTTTATATAATATATATATAAATAATTTTATATATAATATATATAAATACTTTTATATATAATATTTATATAATATATATAATTTTTATATAATATATATATAATTTTATTATAATATATATATATAATTTTATTTTTAATAATATAAATATATATATCGGGGCGGGGCGGGGATACCTTGCCCCGTCCCCGAACCCGATAAAATCCCCGAAAAAATCCCCGTTACCCGACCGACCCGAAATTGTTTAACCCGACCCGAACTTAGTCGGGTTTCGGGTTTCCCCGTCGGGTTCGGGGTTTTCTGCCATCCCTATTCATTAGTACAAATTTTCGTATGCATGAGAAATTTAGACGATCAAAATTTTGTTTTCCACTTTTTCGTTGCGTTTTGGATATGGTTATCTTAAATGAAACCCTACAGTGGTATCAGAGCGTGCCATCGAGGACGCTGGGCTCCCTAAGGGGGTGGATTGTGAGATCCCACATTGGTTGGGGAGGCAATTTGCTTTATAAGGGACTGGATACCTCCTCTATTAGACACGTTTTAAAACCGTGAGTTTAGGTGTGGATAAAGCGGAAAATATCAGGTACAGTTGGCGAGAGATGTTACAACCATGTTGCTTGAACTAGGTTCAAGTTCTCAGCAGAGTGAATTTCAAAAAATTGTCCCTGGACCATTTGTCAATCTGCAGATTTCATCCATTGACTAAAAGTTTTGCACTGATAGTCCCTATTATGACCTTCATTCCTCAATTAGATCCTGCCTTACTCACCTTTAGTTAAACTTTGTTGATTGATAGTAAATCGGGTGAGTCACATAATTAACATTTTTAGATAATCACCTTTAATTGAATGAATAGATATCTTAGATGTCTAATTGTAATGTACAAGCAATAAAGAATTGGTACTTAATTATCAACATTCATCTTCTTCATAGCAACAATCCCCATCAACATTCTTTTTTCTCATAACGACCAATCTTCATCAACAGTCATCTTCTTCATAACAACAATCTCAAACAACATCTTCTTCTTCTTCATAACAACGGTCTTTATCAACATTCATCTTCTTCATAACATTAATCTTTATCGATTGATAATGGGGATCATCGGTGCTGCAGTTTTTGAGTCTAGGAATGAAAATTGCAGATCAACACATGCTCCCTTGGTGATTTTCTTAAGTCACTATTCTTGGCACAACTATTTTGTTAAAAATAGTGGAATGCATGTGTAACTAGACATCATGGACCAAATAATTCACATGTACATGACACTATCTACTATTTTGTATAGATCTAAAAGCATAAATTTGATGTTTTATGCAAGTTCAGGTAATAATGATTATCTAAAATCACCAAGCAGCATTTAAAGAGAGTTTGAACCCATTTTGAGCAATTTTGTAGATATATACATATATGTATATAGGGTTAGGTTCAGGAAAACTACAAAAAATGGAAAACTGAGAAACACTCTAATAAGTAATAACCATTCATCTGTATGGTATGCACATGTGCATAAAAGTAATTGAAAATGTTTTCTGGTTTCTATGCACGTGTGCATACTGGACAAATTACCATTATGCACATGTGCATGTTATACAGATTAGGGTGTTTCCCAATTTTTCACTTTTTGTGGTTTTCCCCCGAACCTGACCCTATATACATATATGGGTATATACATCCACAACTACACACATATACCAAATTTTGAGTAACAAAACATGGACTCCTACTCTAATTGGCATTTAAATAAGATTGAGGTTCTCACTTCTCATTTATATTTTGTAATCAAAATAGTTAGACTTAAACATACCCCTATTTAATAATTCATGTTCACTTACATTTTTAAATATTTATGTTTGTAATATTATATCATTTATCTTAGCCTGCTACCTCTTATTTGTTGTTATTTGCTCTTAGGAAACATCAGTGCTTCGTGGCAAACTCTTGGAACAAGCTAATCTTGTGAAGTATGCTGATAAACATAAAGCTGAACTTTTAGATGCCGGATCATCGTCTTTGGATCCATCATCACCATCCATACCAAGACGGGGACCTTCAAACTGGGGTAAGTTTTGAGTTCTAGTACAAATTGTTATATCGTTTTGACGTTTTCTTGGCTGCATGATATAATTTTAATGAACCACAATGGGGTAAGGTTTAGGTGCATGATTCCTTCATCCTTTTATTTAAATAAATTAGTATTGGTGTTGCATTTGTTCTTTAAATATGGTACTAAGGGATGGTTCATATGGGAACCATAATATGCATTGATGCATGTACACTATATGAATTTCAACGAGTATATGCACAATTCTTATATACTTGCGTAGGGGCAGGTTCATTTTCATTTAGAAACCTTAAATATTTTAGGAACCCGGGAACCATCTATTTTTTTGAGTGTATTCATGATGGATATTAGTCATCGTGAATACCTGCCACGACATTCATCATGAATATTTCATCACGTTATTCATCGTAAATACTCACAAAAAGGGTGGTTCCTCGGTTCCTAAAATATTTAAGGTTCCTAAATGAACCTCGCTCTACTTGTATATATGCTATATAGTACATTGTACATATACATTCATGAATATACTAATTGCCAGATACACATATTTCAATAGTTTATATGTGTCAATGCATATATATATATACACACACACACATATGTTGGTTCTCTATATATTTATGGTTGTCATTTGAACTTTCCCATATGGTACTAATGTGAGAAATATGCATCTTTCATTCTAGTTTATTACTCTAGTATCAAATTTACACGGGCCTTTGGTTTTTGATTGTTCTAAATCAAATGAGCCTTTTGCTTCTTTTTTTTCTTTTCTAGCTTTTTAAGCAATATTTACGTCGTTTTTGTGGTTCTTTGACATCTTTCTAAAATACTTTTATCAAAAGTTGACTACAAATTTTTTTACAGTAATTTTATCGTAATCATCTAATTTACCCAATCGTGTGGCCATTGTTTAACACGTTTTTTTTGTCAATCTTCACAGATAATACACACCTTTTCTTATATTTAAAAAGGTCATAATGCAACAAAATGAAGTTTGGTTTAATTTCTATTTAATGCAACAAATAAATTTTTTTTCTCAATTGATGTAACAAAGTTTCAAATTTTCCTATTTTGTATCCATTTTGATCGAAACCTGCTGATCTTGCAACTTTCAATGACGTAGATGTTTATTGTCCACTCCACCATAACCCTTTTGTAAATGGGTATTCACGTATCAAATGTTACAAGGTCAACAAGTTTCTGGTCAAATTGGGTACAAAATAGAAATTTTGAAACTTTGTTGCATTATTATGAAAAAAAATTATTTGTTACATTAAATCGGAATTAAACCGAACTTTACTTTGGTATGGTTGTATAGGAGTTTTTGAACTAGAAAAGGAGCAGTAACTTCCCTCTTGTTTTTGCATTTTGCCCTTTAAAAAATGATAACTTTTAAGATATTTGCTGACAAAATGAGATTAAGTTGTTGCAAGTTATATGGTAGCAAAGGTATCGTTATCAAAACGACATAGAATTGATAAGATTTTAATGTTTTTGAATTCCATCTCGAAAGTTCCTTGGTCCATATGGCATAAATCATTACTCCCTTCATCCTAAAATAAGTGTCTACATTACTATTTTGGTTTCTCCTCTTTCAAAAGTAAATGTTTACTTTCCCACTCTAACCTTAATTACGTGACGGAAAACGATTTTCTCTGTAATTAAGGTAAAACTGTCATTTTGTTAAACTAAAAGTGTAATAATTACATAATACTAAAACCTTAATCCTATAACCCTTTTTTCATCATGTATTAGTATTATTATTTTAAGTATATAATACTTGCATACTTCAAATACTTACACACACTCTTCACCTTTGGTGAGGTTTGAATATTTGATTTTCTGAGAGGTTAGGCTATACCAGTAACCCCTGAACCACCGCTGGACTAGTGACCCTTTGATATGAATTATTATTTGGTAGCATACTAAAATCGGCCGTCTTTAACCTAGGTTCCAAACCCAAGAGCCAACCGAAGAGGGAGAGAACACAAGAAGAGAAAAGTTTCAGAAGAAAGGCGAAATATTTCTTGGTAACGCAAATGGTTGCCGTTCTGGTTTTTCTTAGTCTTCTTGGCGGATCCGATGATACTGAAGTGGATGCCGAAGGTGATGATGGCTTCGATTATGATGGTTAAACAAAAAAAAATCCTCTTTTGCTATCGATCGTCCCTTTTTTTGATCGGTTTTCTTTTTAATTTCCCATTATGTGGAAAATTTTGAAGAGATGCACATATACAACTTCTTTGATGATCTGAGTCATGAAATAGATTGTTGTTGTTAAACTTTTGTAGTTGATTCAGATTTCATAAAGTGTATGATTGGTACACATTTTTGGACCATCTTTTTCTTTTCTTTTCAACATCTTGAACTTGGGATCATGTGAGACTAGTTTGTTTTCGTGACACATGTGGGACCATAAAATAACATTGAATATTCACAGCAAAACATTGTGAAGGTAAAAAAAACATTGAACCTTTTAGCAAAAACACTGTGAAAAGTTTGATTTTGTACCTTCAGTGTGTTTTTGATGTGAATGCTCCATGTGTTTTTGTGCATTCACAACTGGTTTCACAAGTTCCTACCCTTGTGAAAACAAATGTTCAATAAGTTGTCATGGGTTCGGATAGGGTGCATAGAAAGTATCTGATCTAATTACAATTTATTAATCAAAATTACATATCTGATTGTAATTGGATTGAATGAGATCCAAGATTTCAATAGCCAAATTGGGTCGTTGATTGTTGGATGACAATTCAAAATCCTATAAACAAGCCTCATGGGTTTGGATAGTGTGTGTGTGCAGAAAGTGATCTGATTTAATTATAATTGACCAAAATTGTATATTTAAATATTTGCTTGTAATTCAAGTGAATCAGATCCAAAAGTTTCTAAATCATAAAGAGGAAAAAAGCAATAGACTATAAATCGTAAAGAACGAAAACAACACCGAGATGTAAACTATAACGATCAAAATTGTAATTTCAAAAATATAAGGACAAAAATAGCATTTTCCAACAAACTATAAGGACTAAAAACGTAATTAACTCTTCTTTAGTTCTCTTTATATATGAGTAAATTACTTTTTGGTTTGTTAAAAATTGTGAATTTCGTCTCTGTGATTCCAAAATTTCGGTTTTCGTCTCTATGGTTTGCAATTCACTTTCATATTCGTCCCTGAGGCCAAACATTACTTTTAAGCATGAAGAACTAAAATAAAAATCAATTGTAAATCATATGGATGAAAAAAAAACAATAAAAAAGTAAATCATAAGGACGAAAAAGGTAACAAATTACAAAGCATAGAGAGGAAAATCATGATTTTAAAATAGAAATTTCCAACAAACCACAGGGACTAAAACCGTAATTTACTCTTATATATTTCACAACAAAACACATATATGTGGAACCTCATTCAGTTGTTCAATGGTAGATTATCGTTCAAATTCCAAAAGATCATAGAGTTCAAATCCTATAGCTCCATTTTCATTCACATCAATCAAAAATCTGATTCAAAACCATGCTTCGAAAAACTAGCAATTTTTCGCGCCATTTCAACTTTCAGAACCACCAACAGCAGCGACCACTTAAGGAGGAACTCTTGATCACTTTAAAGCAATGTGTTTCCACCAAAACAGTTCAACAAATTCACACCCAAATGCTCATAAACTCCATAGAAAACCCCAATTTCTTACTAGCCAAACTCATCGATCTAAAAGACTTCAATTACTCCCACCATTTGTTCACTTCAATGCACGAACCAAATGATTATGCTTTCAATGTCATGATTCGTGGACTAGCAACTGCCTGGGAGAGGTTCGATCTTACGTTAGAATTCTATTATAAGATGAAGGGTTTGGGTATAAAGCCGAATAATTTTACGTACCCGTTTTTGTTCATTGCGTGTTCGAATCTTTTGGCGGTTGAGCATGGTAGATTATCTCATTGTATGGTGTTGAGAAGTGGGTTAATGGTGGATGGTCATGTTAGGCATTCTTTGATTACTATGTATTCGAGATGTGGTCAATTGGGGTGTGCACGCAAGGTGTTCGATGAAATTCCTGACAGAGATTTGGTGTCGTGGAACTCAATGATATCTGGGTATTCGAAGATGGGTTTCGCTAAGGGTGCTTTGGAGTTGTTTGAGAAGATGAGGGGTGAAGGATTTGAGCCGGATGAAATGACTTTGGTTAGTGTTCTTGGGGCTTGTGGGGAGTTGGGAGATTTGAGTTTGGGGAGGTTGATTGAGGATTATGTTGTGGATAATGAGATGACGATGAATTCTTATATTGGTTCGGCTTTGATTGGTATGTATGCGAAGTGTGGGGATTTGGTGTCGGCAAGGAGGATCTTTGATGAAATGAGCAAGAAAGATTTGGTAACTTGGAATGCGATGATTACGGGGCAAGTATTTCTTCCTTTTTCACCTTAATATGTGATCGTTCCATGCTTGTCTCTAGGAAAAATAACCGGAAACGATAAAATTTGGCTTAAAAACTCTTGTGTTTCTATACAAACGAGTGAGGTTCAGGGGAAAACCATAAAGAAATGAAAAACTGAGGAACGCCTTAATAACCGTTCATTTGTATCTTATACTTGCTTGCTAGATCTCTTTTATGGCTAAATTTGTAGTAATAACTATATTAGAGCATCCACAATGGAGCTTTTTTGAGAGTTTTTTAAAGAGCTTTTTCACCATCTAAGATTATGAAAAAGCTCCCGACAAAAAAGCCATTTTGTGCTTGTAACTGCACAAGCTCTCAATAAGCTTGTTTTGCTTGCCCACCTACGCTTGTGGATCCCACTTTTTTTTTGGAAAAAAAAAATTACCATAGTGGATGCTATTAGTACATGTTTGTTAGCAGCTTGGTGAGCTTAATGAGACCACATCTTATTCGGTTAGCTATACATGACTGTTTGGTAGTGACTTATTCAGTAAGCTTCCAGAGATGGAAGCTTTATGCAGAAAGCAAGTTTTTTCCAAACCTGCTCCTTCCAATTAAAAAACACGCTCCTTCCACCTATAAAAAAACCTTCCTAAACAAAAACCTTCTCAATCTATATAGACACATTAATCCACACAGACACAGACAACTTTATTCATACATGACTTAGTCAGTTGTGTTTATCATGTTAAGTTGTATTGCTTTCAATTATATGATTTTGCTAAAAGAACTATCTTGTTAATAAGCTTTTGGTCCAAGCAGTTAAGACAAGAAAAACCCGAGTCTCATTTATTAATCTTTCACATATAGATATGCTCAAAGCGGGTTGTCGGATGAAGCAATTTCATTATTCAACGTCATGAAAGATGAAGGGGTAAACGCTAATAATATCACATTGAGTGGAGTTCTCTCCGCCTGTGCCTCCGTTGGAGCTCTTAACGTAGGGAGGTCAGTAGATACATACGCATCAGAAAGAGGTTTGCAACACGATATATACGTGGCCACTGCTTTAATCGACATGTATGCCAAGTGTGGGAATGTAGATCGTGCATCTGAAGTTTTCGAAAACATGCCTTTCAAGAACGAGCCCGCATGGAATGCGATGATTTCCGCACTTGCTTTCAATGGACGGGCTAAAGAGGCTATATTACTATTTAACCGAATGTCAGAGGATCGGGTTGTTCGCACGGATGATATAACATTTGTAGCGGTTTTATCTGCATGCGTGCATGGCGGAATGGTCAAAGAAGGGCGTCGATTATTTGACTTAATGAACCCGTCTTTTGGGTTGGTCCCGAAAATCGAACACTATACTTGCATGGTAGATCTTTTATCAAGAGCGGGTTTGGTATACGAGGCATGGGATTTTATTCAGAAAATGCCTGAAAAACCCGATGAAATTGCATTAGGTGCGTTGCTTGGGGCATGTCAGAAAGCTGGAAATTTAGATGTTAGCGAAAAGGCGATGCGGGTTTTACTGGATATCGAGCCTAGGAATTCTGGGAACTACATAATATCGTCACACATATATGCAAATTCAAAGAGATGGGATGATTCCGCTAAGATGAGATTACTTATGAGACAAAAAGGTGTCACCAAAGTTCCTGGTTCTAGTTGGATCGAGATTGATGCTCAGGTTCATGAGTTTCATGTTGGTGAATTTTTACATATCAATGCGGAAGAAATCCACCGAGTGCTTGACTTTTTATATGACGAGATGAGGCCGGAAGGTTACGTGGTGAATAGCAACGGTTTGGAAGGCAACAATAAGAAGGCCTCCCTCAATCTTGAAGCTTATTAGGTAATTTTTCGGTTTCCTTTTTTCTAATTTTATATCTGTAATTTAGGGGACTTTTGGTTTGCGAGATTCTGATGGAATTGGAATGGTCAATTTCGTTGACTAAATTCCATTATGGCGTTTGGTTTACATATGGAATGGAATTGGTCATTCCATCATAACGGAGAAGGAATTGAATTCCATTCCATCTCATTTTTCATAAAAAGACAAAACTACCCCCGTACAATATCTATCTGTTATATTATAAATTCAAAGAAAGGGTATTTTGGTCAATTTTCATTATTTCATTCCAATTCATAAGTTGCATTTCTGTAAACCAAACAAACAGATTCCCGATTACATTATATTTCCTGCCAACCAAACACTTATAGCCAAACATGATAACATTCCATTCGAATTCTTTTCAAATTCCAATTCCTTCGACGGATTCCAATTCTTCAAAAAACATTATGCGGACCAAACGTCCCTTAGCTTCTACCCCAAATTATTTCTTAAATTCCTGATTGAATTGTTTTATTTGATTTTCCGCTGTTTTGTAATGAAGAAAGCATCAGAATTCACCTAAATGGTGAAGAATGCAACGGAAAGATTCTGAAGAAAGCAAATAAATATGACCAAGGAGTTAATTCTTATGAGCAAGAAGTAGTTTGTTGATAATGTGATCATTATTCATCCTAACCAGGTTAGTGACAGTGACCTTATATAGATTCACATATGCATATGCATGCACACACTCTTATGCTTGTGTGAATATGCATATGTGAATGGGCATCCACTAGACTAAGATGTGCAGTTTTATTACCTTGCTTATGTTTTTCTTGCACCTGCTTATATTTGTATGTTATTGCTTATTCGTATCCATCTTTTATGCTTTTCTCTCTTTCGCACATTTCTCACATGCCAGGGGTTTTCATAGAAACAACCGCTCTACTCTTTGTGGTAGAGGTCAGGTTTGCGTACATCTTATTCTTACCCTCCCATACCCCATCTCCAGGTGGGAGGTGGGATATACTGGCCTAGTTTGGTTTGGTTTGGTTTGGTTATGCTTTTGCGATCTATTATGCACTAGACAAATGTACAAGCTTTTGCATTACATTTCTTGTTATTTCTGCTTAACAGGGATCAAATGATTATTCATTATGAATAGAAGAGAATGCAGGAAGATGTTGATCATTCGGTACCTTTATTGTATGCTAACCTGCTCAAGAAATTGAAAGTTCATGCCGGAAAAAAAAGAATAAAAATGAATAGTGGGGAAAGTGTTGCGAACAAATTTGAGCAAAAAGGTTGATTGCCAACTGAATTACACGTGCAAGGGCAAAACTGAAAGGTATATTGCCATCACACAAATGCAGATTGAAATATAGTACCTGCTTTATTCACATGTGATTCACAAATAACCATCAATTAAATGTAGGGAGATATAACTCAGCTACAAAGCATACTTCACATCAAGATTGCATCTTACTTGTATTTCAGACCTCAATGAAATGCAACCTGGTTAGTTTTCACATCATCTCTTCTTTGTTTATAATTTCTTTTGCATTTCCCCACATGTTCTCTATTGATTTAGGCTTTAATGTTCCATCTGTCCCAAAATAACTGTCCACATTTGTATTTTAGTTTGTCTCAAAATAAGTGTATGCTTTCAAAAGTGAATCCTTACTTTTCAATTATATCCTTAGTTATGAGACGGAGGAATTCATTACTCATTCTATTATTAAGGGTACAATTGTCATTTAGTTTATTAAAAAAGTGTAATAATCATATATTCTTTAAACTGTATGCCTTTTTCATTGTGAAATTAGCGAATGCTTTCATGGATCAATGTGAGAAAGGAAAACGGGCTCGGAAAGAAGCCCGACTTAAAACGGCTTTACTTTGGATCCGTCAGGAGTTACGGGTCCCACACATAGAGCTTACGGCGGGTCGGACATCATCACAAACAGCTTACAGCAGTTTGGCTCAAAAAATCTTTCATTTGGAGCCTTGAATCCAATTTTTTCGTTATTTTTTGTTTTTATTTATTTGAATTATGATAATCAGATCGCATGAAATCAACTGATTTTCATGTCTCTGCTTCGGAGATAATCAGTTATGTGTAATTTTCCATTTTTAATTTCGTGATTTTTGGCCACGTGTCGGATCCGCCCTTAAAATGACGGAATTTTGTAATTTTGCAGATATTGAATAATAACGTATTTTCTCATGTGTAAACATTGTGTTTGGGTTCTTACTTCCGTTATGCGTTTACGTTCATAAAGCGGAGGCTAATATTTTTAAAAAGACAATAGTTTAGGGTTTCCTTGTTGTTTTGTTTCTTCATTTCTTGACGTATTTCAGTTGTAACAATTCTCATATCCTTACTATAACAAACAACGATTTTATAATTTTCAAACTGGACCAAACAAACAACGATTTTATAATTTTCAAACTGGACCAAACAAACAAGAGGGGTTTAAAAAGACGCCATTAGTCGTGATGGAACTTGTTCGTCATAGTTTTAAATTCTTTTATGACCTTCACGTATCCTCGATCAATTTATTAGTTTCAGTGAGACCTTCTTGTAACACAACACTCGTATAACAACCATCCACTTTAGCCACCGTGTGGTCTTACATCATTAGCGACCTCTCAATTCTACTGAATCATGGGTTCAGAGGGCTGGCAACGGGTATAGTATGAGTTAATCCGTTATCCAATCCATTTAAAATAGCGGGTAACGAAACGGGTAATTATCTATCTCATAAAACCCTTATCCGTATCCTACCCTACCCATTAAAAGTTGCCGGTAACGAAATGGGTAATGGATAAATGGTAAAACAAAAATTCATTTTGGACTATAATTGATATTGTTAAACCTCAAACATATAAGTAAAACATAAACTCATAAATATAGTTATTATTTTATATCTAATTTGTTGTAGTAAACATTTAATTACTCTAAATTTAATCATAGTATAATATTTTTAAAAACAATATGAAAATTGTAAGACTAACACTTTTCGTTTTATTTATTTTTATAAATCTGTCTTGTTTCTCATTTAATCAAATGAAATCTTTTACTCGTTAAATATAAAAAATAAATTAAAGTACATAAAAAAATATTAATAATTAACTTAATATAATTATGTGTATATATACTTACATTTAGTTTTATATAATTATACATACATATATATTATATTGTAACGGGTAACGAAAAACCGTTTATCCATACCCTACCCACTAAAATTTCGGGTAAACGGGTAATGGATAAGTAGATAAATGGATAAAATTTTCTTTATCCATACCCTTATCCAACGGGTCGAAACATAACGGGTAACGGGTTTACCCTTACCCATTGTCAACCCTAGTTCAGATACTTGAAACTGCCACCACCCCTTTTCGGGTTTTCCACATTATTTGATCTAGCTTGCTTCGCTCCCTCTGATGCACCATTCTCATGTATAAGTCCGTTGCCAACAATTTGTGTTATGAAGAAAAAATTATCCCCCGAGAACATCTTGCAATCCCTGCAAGCTTTGCGGTGCCAAATCTATATGCCTAAAAGGTAATTAATTTGAGCGTTACACGGCCACTATAATCACTTATACAATAAAAAAAAACTTAAAAATTGCTTTTTTTGAGTTCGGGATGTATTAGCACTTTGCGATGAAGAATAGAAGCAAACACACGGTGGTAATAAGTAATAACTCCAATTTAAGTGTATAGATTACGTATAAACCACTATTTTCTTAAATTAGAATTGAAAAGATGTTTTGCTCGTTTTTTTTTTTTGGAAGTCATAGTGTAACACCCCGATTTTCGAATGGTATCAATTCAAGTTAACACAGAAACCGATATATTAAGGAAAAATAAGATTTTGGATTTTGGACTTGAATCCTATATTTTATAGTCTAGATGGATGAAGGATTCAATTACGAGTCCAACGGTTCTTTCCGGAGCGAAAACGGAGCTATAACGAAGAAATTATGACCAAAACAGTGTTTGGACACATTTCTCGCGGTCTGAGGGACGCACGGGTCGTGCGTTTTCCCTTCACAAGGGCGCACGGGTCGTGCGCAACATCCAGTGGAGCGGGTTAAAAGCCTGGTTCAGCCTCATTTCACCCAAAAACTTCATTTCTTCATATCTTTTGATCCATAGCTCCGATTTGGGTGATTCAAGTTGCTACGGTTTCGTTTTTTAGAGCTCTTCAAGGATCTAGCAAGAGATTGGAAGTCTATTGAAGTATACTAGAGCATTTTGTGGTGGTAAGCTTCTCATCTCTCACTATTCATCTTCTTCACCAAAGTTTTCTAGGGTTTCATCCACCCTTTGTTTTCCCTTTCATAGATTGGAGGTTTGTAACCATTTTGGTGAACTAGAGGTGTTTTGGTTGGTGGATTCAAGCTTAGGTTAAGGTAATCTTCTATTTTCTTCATTTATGAAAGTTAGGGTTTCGGTATCAGTTGAGGTATTCATGTATAAGGTTGGGGATCGATTATTTGTGGTTGTTTATGTATATTTATGGTTGGAACCTTGTGGATCTAGGTTTTTGGAAGATTTGGTTTGAATAATCAAGTTCTTCAAGGAAATCTCTAAGTGGGTAAAATCTAGATTTAGCCTAAATCTAGCAAGGTGAGTTCAAGTTGATTTGTGAAAACGGTGTACATGCCAAAATGTTTATTTTAAAGTGTTTTACATGAAATGGTTAACTGCTGATAAGTTTTGGGTATTTCGATGTAAAATATGATTTACTTGGTTATTCGTCAAAGTGTGAGTATTTTGATAAGTTTTCATATTTGGTAAACTTGGGTTGTGTTAACCTCTTAAAATGCTTATATTGGGTTTAAACATTTTAGCAACTAAATAGCATGATTTACATATTCTTGGTGACTTTGAACAAGTAAGATCTATTTCATGATTCATGCATATTTGATGATTTTGTACAAATGGAGTCTATTTCATGTTATATGTATTTGGTGTATTTGCATTCATAAACCCTTTGGAAAATCATTAGTCCCATCTCGTGTGGAGTTTTGGGTTAATCTCGTCTTTGAGATATGTGTCCTCATAAACGTTGTTTAAAGACATTTCATTATTTGGGGACCGGTAATTGTTGGTCAAATGGATTTTGAGCATCCTAGCTCGGTATTGGCTTAAAAAGGGGTTTGAGGATATTTGTCTAGGTTGAATGGCTCGATGTAGAGTCCCATTTCATGGTTTACGTCTTAATGCATTTTATTAGGCTCGAGTGCTGTTGTCACTCAGGTATAGTTGGGTAATTTTAGACTGTGTTGCATTTGATTCATAGGCACATGAGTCAGTCTTGTTTGATGGTCATTTGGGTGGTACGGGGTTGGACTCTGGGACATATGTTTTATGACCTTGTCCGTTCAAGGAGTACACTAAGAGGACCGAGTCCGGGTGGTGCTATCATGGCGTGGAGTAGCCATTGGATGGGCGTTTTGGACCTCCGCCGGGTGGGGCAATGCCTTGGTTGTATTCCCCTTAGGTCGGGCCTTGGAGCGGTATTTTCATTAATATATCGCTAAGGTCAGTTGACTCTTTGGTGTAGCTTGGAGGGAGTCGTAGGGACACTTGGGCTTGTGTGTCGTGAAGTGTCATACGATTAACGTTGTATGAGTGACATACTTTTGTGTTCCTCCACTCTCAACGGATACGGGAAGCCCCCGTCGTCGGCCCGTCGTATTTGGATATTTAACTGTCCACGTTTTAATATTTCGAGTTCATTCTATTTTATGGTCGTGTGGGTATTATTTTGAGTTGCGGGTTTTCCATGACACGCCATATCTTTATGAACTGTCCTCCGTTATTTAAGGGTCGATTATTATGCCCCACCCCCGTTTTGGGTGTTTTGGGATATGGCGTATTGTTTACATTTTAGTACATTTGAGTATCGAACTATGACCCCGTTTTGGGTGAGTTGCGGTTCGCATCGTTTTATAAGAAATGTATGTTTGGGAAGCATTGTCTTTAAAAGTGTATATTATGGGGAAATGTGTCGTTTTCATTTTGAAGTATAATATATTCGAAGGATCTTGCTTTAAAACTGATTTCCTATCTTCTAAATATTTATTCATTCATGTTAAAACTCTTGAGCTCACTAGGCGTTAAGCCTAACCTTTTTATTTGTCGGCATGTGCATCAGGTTCCAGTTTGGGGTTCGGATTCTAGTAGCCCCACGAAGAGTTGAGCCCTAGCCTTACACAAGAGTAAGTAGTTGGTGAAGTCTTCCGCAGGTTGGAGTTAGTAACTATTTGTTGGGTTTAGTAGCACCCGTCCTTGTCATAGATTGTATGTATAGAATGAATGTATGTATTGAGGTTAATTCTTAAATTATGTTTGTAGACGAATCAATTATTGATGTATTTAGAAAATTTTTAATAAGTTGTTGTCTTCAGAATTAAGGGTGTTACACATAGCGGCATCGAACCAACGAACGACTACCACGAACACACGCACACTCGCACGCACACCTCCCCGGCGGTATCGGGCATCCACGGGCAACCCACTAATCCGCCGCTGTCCCGACCCAGCTTGCGTTGAACCTAGAGTCCAACCACAATCTAAGAATGGGCTGGGGGCAACCCAGTCAACGACTGGACCGGCCCAAGGACTGGGTACTCCTCATGCCCTCAAATTGACCCCCATTGGATTCGAACCCGAGTAGATTGGGATACCATCCACAACCCCCCCCCCCCCCCCCAAGGATGTTACCGCCCTTAGGGAAACCAACTGAGCTAGACATGATTTGTGTGTTTTGCTCGGTTTTATGTTCATTATAAATAAAAAAGTTACTCAATACTTTGCATAACATAATACCATATATGGGAAGATTCCATGTGAGAACTCATGCACAAACACGTATTAAATAATTCACTTCGTGAAATACAAGTGTCTACTTTGTAGTAAACATATGGTATATATGACACACATCTTATAAACAAATAACATGGACGTAACAACCAATGATTTAAAAGTTATAATAAACTTCGGTTAAGCTAAAAACTTGCATAATTACAAATCGAACTTTGGAATAAAAATAAGACAATTTAGTTAAGGTTGTTACTATATGAATATCTCAGTCGAAAACGTTGGAAATATATAAAGAAGAATGTTATATATGTTGATGTATGTTAGAGGAAATTAGCAGAGAGATGTTATTGTAGAGTCATCCTTAAATAAGTCGTCATAGGAGTTATCTTTGTTATTTTTAATTGCTAATTTAAACCAAAAATTTAGCATCTACATTATTTACGTTATTGTAATTTCATCGGTATATGATTAGTTTATGTCTCACATTTATATATCTGATATGAATCCATTAATGCATCAACCCTTTTGTCTTTCTGCATATACAAACGTATTCAAGCAATTGTCATTTTTATCAGACCATAATGAAAGCACAATTTTTTTTTCCTTCTAATCGAATACGATATTAATAAATCCCCCCCCCCCCAAATGATTGGTTTTTACGATCACTCCCAGCTTGCATATTAATCGTATAGCGATATTCAAAGTTGTAGAAAGTGATTATCAACACTCCAAGCACTATAAACACATTAAAAAAAAAAAGTAAAAACGTAACAACATACAAAAAAGCTTGATATAATGTACCAATTTTTTTTTTCCTCAATCAATTCAATAAGTTTCAAATTTTCTTATTTATACATATTCCGACCAATAATATATTGACATTGTAAAATCTGATGACATGGATACTCGTTTACTAAAGAATTACAACAAATCGATCAACAAATATTGGCACATACGTCATCAAATGTTACAAAATCAGCAGATTACTAGTAAAAATAAATAAAAAATAAAATAAAGTTTGATTTAGTGTATCAAATTTTTTTATCAACCAATACAATAAGTTTTCATATTTTCTTATTTATACATCTTTTGATCCGTAACCTCTTGATCTTGTAAAAATTAATGACATAGATACCTTTTTACCAAAGAATTAAAACAAAGTAGACGATAAACCTGACATCCACGTCATCAAATGTTACAACATTAACAAGTTACCATCCAAACCAAACAAAAAACAAAATACTTTAAAACACCATTACATAATATATATATATATATATAACATTAAATGAAAAAAGTTTGTTACATTTCGATCCATTTTTTCACATTTTCAGTATTTCCTAACGGGTTAGGATAGATGCACCTCTCCCTACTTATTAAATACACCATAGTCTACTAATTTCCTCATCACATCCATCAACATCAAATCCCTATTTTTTACATTTTCAATTAATGATTTGACCTAGGGTGCATATAACAATCCCTTCCTAACACTTGATTACCATCAAAAAGTCAAACCCCTGAAAAGTCAAACTGTTTTGAGATTGGGTGATTTTACACACACATACACACACCCTAATCTATCGCTATAAATATCTTCGCCTCCATCTCTGATTATTCCCTTACGCTTCTCTCCTAATTCGAAGCGCATTTTTTCCTCTCAATCTGCCTCGTATATTCATATATCTTCAAAGAGAGGGAAATTTTCAGAGAAAAAACGGGTTGAATCTCTCAACCTAACCCTAATCATCCGCTGATTTACCCGTTCCATTCAGGTACTTTTTGTTTTTTTGTTTGATTTCATATTTAGGGTTACGAATCCGGCTTCAGATCTGATGTTGAATGTTTCGTATTTGTATAAACCCTAAACTGAATACGGTTTATCGTATATCCATAAATCGGTTTCTCGATTAGGGTTTTATTTGGTTGTTGCTTATCGTGTTTGATTTTTTGTGTTTGTTCGGTGATTCTTGGTGTGTTTAAGGTATTATTCAACCGCCTACGTTTATCTACCCGTGAAGGAATGGGAATTCGTGTTAGTCTTTATGCTTGTTCGGAATTTTAACCTAGTTTTTTTGATATCGAGGTTTTTTAGCGGTATTCTTGTTTCTTGCGAGCGTGTTGTGTAGTTAACTATTTATTAGTTGGAATGATGTGTGTTTTTATGATTTGTTGATTACTCTGTAGTTTTATCTAGTCTGTGTTTTCAATTGTTGCAAATGGTGGAGCTTCGTTAGGGTTTTATATCAAAATGATGTTAATTATGAATACCTATTTAAGTAAGGCTATTTACTGTGTTGTAGGCTTCTTGACATCCATTTGTTGATATGGCTGCTACTGCAACCGCAACTGTGACTACTGCTGCTCCTCGATATGCCCCTGAGGATCCCACTCTTCCAAAACCATGGAAAGGTTTAGTTGATGGTAAGACTGGGTATCTATACTATTGGAATCCAGAGACCAATGTTACGCAATATGAACGGCCTTCAGGGTCTAAGGGTTCGTCTCAACCACCAAAGTCTTCATTGGTGGCCATAAGTTCTGCAGTTCAGGTGCAACAGTCTTCACAGCAACAAGAGAATGGTTTTATTGATGATGATAGATATGGTAGAAGCAGCAATGGTGGATCGAAGCTTTCTTCTGGAACAAGAGGTCATGAGGTATGTGTTTAGCCCTCCTTTTGACGTTGTGATCTTTTTTTATCTATGAACCAGGTGCATATTTTGAAAGACATGTGTAAACTTTTAGATTTCTTGGGGTTCTACTCAGACCATATTTGGTGGTTACATTGAGTTTTAACTGTGGCTTTTGCGTTGAAGGAATTTGGTTATTACATAGTTACATTGTTTATAGTAAAATGCACTACCAAGAGGTTCTCAGCAAGTTCTTTTGTTTTCTTATTCTTTTTTATGTGCTTAGGCCCATCATAAATTGTCTCAAGTAATTTAGCTGATAATATAAAATATTATTAGTTATTAATCTCTCCGGCTTCCATGTTTGTGTTACTCGTGGGTGTTATAGAGGCACGTATTATGGAAAGATTTTAAGTCAAATAGGAAAGATATATGTGTATATATATGATATATCTCTTTGTTGAATTGCTTTAATCATGTGTATGTAAGTGGCTGACATCTCAAATGAATTCTTTTCGTGTTGTATGCCTCGAGGCGCACCTTTGAAAAGTGTTAATGAGGCAACACATGTGCTTCCGTGCATTGATAAGGCCTTCTTAGTTTAGTCAATAGATTAGAAAAACCCTGAATATTTCTTCACACTCGTGACTTTCTTTTTTCTATCATGACCTTTTCACTTCTAATTTGGTGAATTGCCTTAAATTATGTGTATGCAAGTGGCTGACATCTTGAATGACTTAATTTGGTGTGATCATTACATTTCAAATTGTAATTTTTAGTTATTTGCTTTCCATGTATGGCAATCATGGTTTTAGAAGGCGTTTGAGGTGTACACTTCAAAGAACACCGCAAGGTGAGGTGGTTCAAAAGCGTTTATGAGGTGGCCTTTGCTGCCTTGCATTAGACGGACACCTCGGATGGTTGAGGTGCCTGAGGTGGTCCGAGGTGTACGCTATGCACTGTAAAGCCTTTTTAATTTAGTCAAAACAATTAAAGAAACCCTAAATATTTCTCAAAACTCATGCCTCTCTCTTCTACCACACCTTTCTCTCTTTTATTTTTTGGCGAATTACTTTCAATCATGTGTATGTAAGTGGCTGACATCTCGAATGGATTCATTTGGTATGGTCATTACTTTCAAGTTATAATTTTCAGTTATTTGCTTTCCATGCATGAGAAACATACTTGTAAGGGTCTACATTCTGACGTGCCTTTGAAAGTATGTTTCTCAAACTCAAAATAGACAGTTTTCAAACTATAGACCCTCAAATAGACTTTTAGTAGATTATAGATCCTTAAACAGGCCTTTTGAAAGTATGGTCCCGAAAATGGCAATTGAATGAAAGTGCATGCTTTTTAGATGCAGTTTTTTCTATACTTAACTCATGTTTGATGGTTATGCATACTGCCATATTATCCCTAAATTGCAGATCATATTAATCTGGAAACCTATTGCATAGGCACCACAAAAAACAGGATTTTGTTAGTTTTTCAATTTCTGATATTTGTATCATGACCAAATATTAGAAACCCTTCAGAAAGTTTGAACTTTACATGTTGCACATTTTCTTTTGGTTATGTGGTAAGTTTGTTATATTATGTTATTATTTTAGCTTGACTAATTGGTGCCTTGTGTTACTTCTATGTCAGAGTACAAGAAGTGGGTCCCATAATTCACACAGCACTACAAATGGGATAATTGCTGCTGTACCAGGAGGGACTTCTGTCCGACCTTATGGGTCATCAGCTGGAAGTGGTTTATCTCCAGATGCTTATCGCCGTAAGCATGAGATAACTGTCACTGTAAGCATCTTTTTTTTAATTATAGAGAACCAATAGTTCAATGAGTAAACAAAAATTGCATGAAGTTCAATGAGTTAATTCATACATAAAAAACAAAACCAGTTATAAATAAAAAAAATCCCACCATGTATTCCAATTTTCAAACAGTTTCACTTATAATGGGGTGTCCACAAATTTGATGGGTTTTCTATTTTAAAATTTGCACAATTAAGAAAAACCCATATCGAGTTGATACATTTTTTGATCCCCAAATTTTATGGTTTTGATTTTGGTTCAAATATTTATAGATTCACTTTCTTTGCAGTAATGCATTTGACACTCGGCATTATTTATCATCCTTGAGGCATGCATCTATGCTTTTTCCGACCTTAAGATTTTTTGCCAGCTTACCCTAAATATGCCATTGATTCATCGATTCATTCACCCTTACAGGCAAAACAAGCATTAAACATGGAGGCGCCTGCTTTTCAGGAGGGCCTAATGCTTATCATTTTTCTCCTTATATACCATTTTCCGTCACAAGGTTCAACTTGGTTTTTGTTGATTAGGCTGGACCTTGTTGCTTCAAATTCTGTTTTAAGTAGTTGCTCGCCTGGTTTCCCTAACTGGTTACCCATTGGTGCTTTGTTCAAAGTAGGCTTTGCATGCTTAACAGTTAAACTCGGTTCCTAAAGTGTTCTGTTTTCAATACACAATTTTTTGTTGGTAGTCAGGGCAATTGTTTGTCCTACATTTCAACTTTGTTGATTTCACACTAAAAAATTAAATATCTTATCTTCATATGGAAGTAAGACATACGGTATATACGTCTATTATTGTTTCTCCTGCCTATTTTGCATAAAATGGATTATTAATATTCAACCTGAAAACAAAAATTAGGATGTAAAGTAATAAAGGAATATGTTGATTTTGTACAACTGTCGTAGATTAGTAAAACTGAGTTTGTATGGTTTTTAGATATGTTGATTTTTTTTCAATTTATCTGTTACTAAGAGCTCTGATGCTTGGTTATAAAATTTTAGGGAGACAACGTGCCTCCACCTTTTACAACATTCGAAGATACTGGTTTTCCTTCTGAGTTACTTAGAGAGGTATATATCTTGTTACTTTTATGCAGCTCCTGGTGATTAGCATGATCTTGTGCAACTTACTTAAAGTAGGTACTACAGTGTTTTATGCATGTTGCTCTGTCATTGCTGAAGTTTCATCAACTGTCAGACTCATGTTTACTTTTCCATCTGTACTTTTTTCCCAGGTGCGATATTTGCTCCAGGGAGGAGCTAAATGTCGTACGCTGTGCCACCCTCTTGTAAGGGGTTGCATATATTCTGGAGTACTCTTGTACGGTGGACCAATTTTGTCAAAGGGCTTTCCGAATCATCCATGGTCGTGGTGGGGACTTCCGATGGTGATGATTCAGTTTGCCGCTTGGTCCGACTGAAGAAGAGGCCTCCTCCTGCACTGGCTTGCATCAGCAAGCATTGACTGCCGGGATTCTTGGGGATGGTGCTACTTGCATCAGTCCATAAAGAAATGAAATCAAGATGCTACCTCTGCTTACGGAGGTTGCTGGTTCTTTGCTTTTCCAGGTACTTCAGGCTGGGTTTTCAGCCCCCACTCCAATACAAGCACAGTCATGGCCAGTTGCTCTACAAAGTCGTGACATAGTAGCCATTGCGAAGACTGGTTCTGGGAAGACTTTGGGTTACTTGATTCCTGGATTTATTCATCTTAAAAGGGTCCACAAGAATCGTCAAATGGGTCCAACTGTTTTGGTTTTGTCACCCACTAGAGAATTGGCTACGCAGATACAAGTTGAAGCACTGAAGTTTGGAAAATCATCAAAAATACTATGCACGGTATGCCCTCGATATTCATCTTGTGAAAATTGACAACCTAAATTGAGCTGCCATAAACAGTCATTAGTAAACAGATCTAAAAAGTCAACATGTATGGTGTTGATCGTTACTCCCTCCATGCCAAAAATAAATGTCCACATCTATTTTAGTTTGTCCCAAAATAAGTGTCCATTTTCAGAATCCTAACCTTAATTATGAGATGGAGAAATTCATTACTCCGTCTATTACTAAGGGTAAAATTGTCGTCTAGCTAATTAACAACTTTAGTATTTCACATTCTTAAAAATCTATCTTTTTCATTGTGGCCATCTATTTTGGGATTGAGGGAGTTTTAATATTTACTAGTGATTTTATTACCAATTTATTGGATTTCAGCATAGTACTTGATTGGGTTCATTTTATATGTGATATAAGCTTATGTTGATATCTTTTTTTTTAAATATTTAATTACAGTGTCTGTATGGAGGAGCACCAAAGGGCCCCCAACTACGAGAGTTAGACCGTGGCACCGATATTGTGGTTGCTACTCCTGGTCGTTTGAATGATATTCTGGAGATGAGAAGAATAAGCCTTAGTCAGGTTACTTACCTGGTCTTGGATGAGGCAGACCGAATGTTGGACATGGGATTTGAACCTCAAATAAGGAAAATTGTTAACGAGGTTCCAGCTCGCCGTCAGACCCTTATGTACACCGCTACATGGCCAAAGGAGGTTCGCAAAATTGCAGCAGATTTGTTGGTTAATCCAGTTCAGGTGAACATTGGGAATGTTGATGAGCTTGTTGCCAACAAGTCCATTACACAGGTAGATGAAGTATATAGATCATATTCTTTCAACTAATTGGCAAACTAGATGAAAAGCTAACCGTTAAAGTAGTAATTTTTGGTAAAAACTAGATAATGTAAAATGACCTAGTAGGACATGTTGAAATATGATGTTGAAAAATATAAGGGGCATAACTGGAAAAAGAAGTGGGAAAAAGCCTATGGAGAAAAGCTAGCATATGACCAACCAGATGGGGGGCTTTTTCAATAAGCTCAAAAAACAAGCTAGCTTATGGTTGCCAAGCATGTGGCCTAAATCTTTCTAATTGAGTGGTGTATGTCTGCAGCACATTGAGCTTCTGGCTCCAATGGAGAAACACAGACGACTGGAGCAGATACTGAGATCTCAAGAACCGAGATCGAAGATCATCATCTTTTGTTCAACAAAGAAGATGTGTGATCAGTTGGCTCGCAATTTGACTCGTCAATTTGCTGCTGCTGCTATTCATGGAGATAAATCTCAGGGCGAGAGAGATTACGTGTTGAACCAGTTTCGCAGCGGCAGGTCTCCGGTGCTTGTGGCAACTGATGTTGCTGCTCGTGGATTAGATATCAAGGATATCAGGTTTGATATTGTTTATTTTGTTCGTTGTGATTTTTTTCCCTGTTTAGAAGTTGATTGCTTTCCCTTTTGGTTTGTTTTATTGGATAAAATGGTTAAAATGCTGGTTTTTTATAAACCAAACCAAAGGAGCTCAGTATATCCCATCTTAAGGTGGGGTCTGGGGTGGGATGTGTGCGGATCTGACCTCCACCCCCACCCCCAAATGTCGAGTGGTTGATTCCGTGAAGACCCATGGCTTGGTGTGGCTAAGGGGTTGTTTCTATGGATTAAGCTAATTTGATGTTTGTGTGTTGGTGGTATGATGTAAATGACCGTTTTATCCTTACTGTTTATTTCTGTATCTTGGTGTGGCTAAGTAACTTGAATGTTGGTTTTTATGTTTAATTCTTTAACAGGGTGGTGATCAACTATGACTTCCCTACTGGAGTCGAGGATTATGTGCATCGAATCGGAAGGACTGGCAGGGCGGGTGCCACTGGAGAGGCTTATACGTTTTTCGGGGACCAGGATGCAAAGCATGCTTCAGATCTTGTCAAAGTGTTGGAAGGAGCAAATCAGCGTGTCCCTACGGAAATTCGAGAGTTGGCTTCACGTGGTGGCGGGATGGGCGGCAGGCCTAGGCGTTGGGGTGGTGGTGGTGGTTCTAGTTTTGGTGGTCGTGATGGAGGTCGTGGAGGACGATCTGATTCAAGCTTTGGTGGACGGAGTAGTTGGGCCTCTGGAAGGGGTGGAGGCCGTGACAGGTACACACTCTCGCCTTCACTTCACTCACTTGTTTGTCTTATCCTGTGTTCTCGAAACCTTTCCTTTAAAGGAAAAGGACGGAATGGGAAAGAAAATATCGTTTATGTTTCATCCAGAATGTGGGAAGAAAGGGGAACGGAAATCTGAAGAGAGTATGAGATATTTTATGACAAAAATACCCTTATAAGGAAAAGTGATAAAACAAATATAAAGGGTATATTTGTAAAATTTACATCTTTTATGACAAAAATACCCCTATAAGGAAAAGTGAGAAACAAAGAGGATATATTTGTAAAATTGATATCTTTTATGACGAAGATACCCTTATATTTCTTCTCTTTTCTTTCTAAATTCAATAATACTGTTAATTTTTGGTCTGCAAGCCGAGGGGTAAAACAGTCTTTTTACCCCAGTCGGGTAGAGACGAGGCCTGTTTACATCCTACCCTCCCCAGATCTTTATCGTTTGGTTTGATTTTATTCTTCTGATCGATGGTGGTGTTGTATTTGCAGCAATAATAGGGGCGGCTATCATCATAAGAGCTTCCATGATAGCACCGTGGGTGGTGGCGAGAAGCGTGGGAGGAGCAGAAGTCCACCGACCAAAGCTAGTTCAGGATGGGGTGGCAGGGCTCGCAGCCGTAGCCGTAGCCTCGACAGGTTCGACAAGCCGGCTAGGACCAATCCTATTGGTCCACACGAGTTCCGCCCTCGTTTCCGTCCTGGTGACGAAGAGGAAGAAGGTATGATTCGAGAGTAAGTAAGAAAGAAAGCAAGCTGATTGGTGACCGAAAACTACTTTTTGCCGTTTATTCTTTTTTTTTTCTTTTCGGATATGGGTTTCGAAGGTGTTGTTAACTATCCAGTAGCTGTTTAAACTTAGCGAAGCACAGCCGATGTCTCGAAAAACGGGGCTTCGGAGTCAAACGATGTACAATGTAGTTGAGTGCTTAGAAGAGTTGTTCTAAATTTGTTGTTGGATGGTAATATTGGTATGTATGAGTCTGTACTTTGATGTTGGTCGTTATATACAACATATATATAGATATAATACATTCTAGTGTTGGTATGTTTGCTTATGATTGTGAACCATTTGGTATGTTTCTATTTTTAGTTTATCTCAGAATTTATGTCCACTTAAGTATATTTTTTTCTTTTCATATGGAGAAAATTTCTATTTTCTTTATATTTTTTTATTGTGGATATGTATTTCAAGACTGATTTTGAATCAATAAGGAGCATCAAGCTATTTAATTTTGGTTTTGTTACTGCATCTGTTTCCACAATAAATAATAGTTGAATAAAAAGAGATATGCCAAAAATTAAATCAAGTTATTCTTGTATTTTGAACATTATAACCTATTTTTTCTTTTTTCACGTACGAATACTTTGATAACTCAATTTATTATTATATCAGAATGTGAATAAACCAACTACATTATTGCATAACTAAAGATTTTAAATTTCCTAAGTATGCCTGAGATAGATACGATTAATATATCCTTCCGGAGAGAAGGTATACATTTTGTGGATTACTGGTTTCAAAAATGTTAGTTGCTTGTCCCTGTAAGATGGAAAAAGAATCTGTTATACAACCAACTGTTCTTTTAACAAAAGTTTAAATTGATCTTTCTCACAACGTTCGACTTAGACTTACCGGTAAGCTCTTACCAAGTCACTTACCTTACCAGATGAACATTACAAGTACCGAGAATCTTACCCGGTAAGAACAATGGTAAGGGCCGAAAGTCTTACCCGGTAAGTTTGGGCGACAAGTCTTACCGGTAAGCACTTGCAAGGTATATTGTTGCATGTGATGCCGTTTAAATGAACTAGAATTTTATGCGAGAAGGCAAGTGAAAGTGTTAATTTTTACCGGTAAGCACTTAACGGGTAAGCATTTAAGTAAACGGCCCCTTACTTGTGTTAAGCATATAGCCAATGTTCCTTCTGAGCCTGGATCAAACTGTTTTATAGACCATGCTTAACTAAAGATTTATTATTACTTATGTTAAGCATATAGCCAGCTTTCGTTCCGAGCCTGGATCAAACTCTTCTTTTGACCATGATTTATTACAAAGGGATTCATGTTTATGTTGATGCAACCCTTATCATGGAAACTTGTGTTGCATATTGAATTTAATTTATGATGATATAAATAAAAAAAGATAAAACTTTTTAATATTAAAAAAGGTAATTATTTAAGAATGTTGTTATGGAAACTACATATCACTTGTATCCTTAATTTCCTAATCCTTAGCAATTTACCATCACCAAATCCTTTCTTTTTGGAACTAATGGTCCACTTAATCCATATCAAGCTTCTTCACTAAATGGTTACTTAAAACAATCAGTCTCCTTTATATGCTTCAAGTAAAATTATCAAGATGGATGAT
This sequence comes from Arctium minus, assembly GCA_954870635.1. Lineage (NCBI taxonomy): Eukaryota > Viridiplantae > Streptophyta > Magnoliopsida > Asterales > Asteraceae > Arctium > Arctium minus. The sequence goes on along the minus strand of OX941092.1, from coordinate 1,467,253 downwards.
TGTGAGAGCTTCTTTGGAGGAACCAATGGATCAACAACTCAATTTTCAGATGTTTGGATCTGCATTTGCAAATTCTCCCCGAGAGATTTCATGCTTGAGCTCGATTGAAAACGAGCGTCAGAAGAAAGCAAATGGTCAGAAGAACAATAACGGCAGAAAGAAGAGTGGTAAGGATTGGAGGAAAACGCTAATCGTTAAGGGTCAATGGAATTCTGAAGAAGACAGGTAATTCCTAGAAACTTCTTTTAAGTTTTCTGACCAACAAGCATGGTCGCTAAAACAATATACCAAACCAAACGAGTTCAATATATTCCACCCAGATGTGGGATCTAAAGACTATGATGATTTTTTTTAAAGTATATAACATTTATATACGACAAATAATCAGACAAATTCCTCACCTATGTTGAGGTTTGAACCCTTAACCTCTTGGGAGGTTGTTCAGTAATCCAGGTATCATTGGGCCAATAATAGTTCATGTCATAATCACACCTAAAACCTGACCAAACCAAACGAGCCCAGTATATTCCACCCTGAAGTAGGATCTAAGGGTAAGATAAACTGATTTTTAAGTATATTATATTTATATAATGCAAATACTTAGGCACACTCCTCGTATATGGTGAGGTTTGAATTCTTGACCTTTTGGGAGGCTAAGCTCTACTGTCAATCAGGATACTACTGAACCAATAACTGTTCATGTTAGAATCAAACCTAAAATCTGATGTCTTTCCTTTAATTTATCTTATTTTCTCCCTACTTTTCATGTTGAAAATAATCTCTACATTTGCAGGTTGTTGGTGCAGTTGGTGAAGCAGCATGGGGATAGCAAATGGTCCAGAATTGCTGAAAAGCTTCCTGGAAGGATTGCAAAGCAATGTAGAGATAGATGGCAAAACCATTTGCGACCAGATATCACGGTATCTCTTCCAACATTTTTATGTTAACGTGTTTGCATACATCCCAATCCCAATCCCAACCGCCCTGTATATTGGATTCGTTTGGTTTATGTTAGCAACAAGTCTTGAACTTGAAATTGGACCAAAGTCCCCTAGTTTCTTTATGTTATTAAATTGTCTCACTTTTGGTGCGACATTTAGACCAGAACAGGATAGGATTGAGTGGGACAAAAGAAATCAAAATAGGTGGAGCAAAAATCAGGAAGATGAAACAAGATTGGTAAATTACTAAACTACCCATGTCAAAGTAAAACCCTAGAACCTTTCACAATTCTTTCACTGGCCTACCTCACTCTCGTCCATCCAGTCAAGTCCAGTAGGCATTACCAAACGCACCCTAAATGTCAGTAGCATGTGTGTGCATATAATGAGTCTTATGGTGTCATTTGGTTGTATTACACGATTTGTTAACCAAATATTTGCAGAAAGATGCATGGTCCGAAGAAGAAGACAGGGTCCTGATTGCAATTCACAAAGAAGTTGGAAACAAATGGTCAGAAATAGCGAGAAGAATGCCTGGAAGGAGCGAAAACACCATCAAAAACCATTGGAATGCAACCAAAAGGAGGCAGCTATCATCCCGAAAGCGTGGCAAGCCCAAGTACCAATCCCTATTGCAAGAATACATCATAAGTGTATCTTCATCCTCCTCTTCATCTGTGAATCAAATCAACATTAAAGAAAATAATGTGAAGAAATCACAGATGGTTAGTGCTCCAATTGCTCCTCTGCAGACAAACTTCTCGTATGCAGATGTGAATGGCACATCTTCATCTTCTTTAGAAGAGTACAGTTTAGGTGCTATGATGGGTTATATTCCAGGTGGATCGATGCTTCATGAGAGCAGTTTGGAGTTCGATCATGGGCCGTTTCATTTGAGTAGTCAGTTGGAATTTGATTTGAAGAAGGAGATGGATTTTCTGGAGATGCTCTATCAATAGTGTGTTAAGATAGGCACCTTTCTTTAGTTTTTGTGTTTTCTGTTGAGATTATGAACTTTGGAACTGTGTTTTAGTTCAAGTTCTTACTTTTGGAGTTCATTACATACTAGATTTCTGTTGAAGCGTGGTCTTTTATTAGCATGCTTGTGCTTTAAGAGTCTTCCCATGTATCGTGGGATAGTGAAAATAAAGTGGGTATATATGTGCAATTGTTCTTAATTATCTGAATATATTATGGACAGAAAGTTGAAAAGATTTATATATATTTTAAATCTTGAAGTAACACTTTTCATAACAGTGTTATACTCCCTCCGTCCCAAAATAAGTATCTACATTACTATTTCAGTTTGTCCCATAATAAGTGTCCACTTTCAAAAGTAAATGTCTATTTTTCCAATTTTACCCTCAATCATAAGTAGATGGAGAAAAGTTCTCTCTATAGTTAAGGGTAAAATAGTCCTTTTTTTAATTAAAAAGGGTAATAATTACACAATCCTAAAACTGTGTGCCTTATTCATTGTTGGACATTTATTTTGAGACGGAGGGAGTAAATTTTGTATAAGTTTCTATTTCCTAGAAATCGTCAAACAACTGATGAAGGAATATTTTAGTTCCTGATCAGCATCGGCAGCTGGTAATTCAGCTTCAGCATCTGGTGCTTGTACGCTTTAGCAGCATTGGCTGCTGGTGGTGACAGTTATTTTGGCGGTTTAGCTTGGCGGGAATTAATTGTTGGCGGTTTTGGACCCCAAAATTAGTTAATTTTGCACCTATACATTACCTCTTCGTATCAAGTTGCACCTATACTCCCAGTTGAAGGGATGGGATAATGTCATGTAGAAGCCTAGTAAGCATCATGTGCATGTCTAATAAGGCCAGCTTAGACTAACCTCTTGTGAACCATGACATTAATCTCAAGTCAAGCCTTTGGTTAGTTTCAATTCTTCAAGGTGATGAACCCCAAGTGAGTATATAACCCTTGTAGACTTGCTAGTATCCAAAATTATCTCGTCTTGTGATATTAACCAAATGGCCTTGCCGATGGATTTTAGATCTAGAAGACACATGGCCAGACTAAGCCTCGTGCCTCCCAACAAGCATACGAAAGGTTGCATTTGATATGCAAACGGAACTAGACGGGCGAGAGTGAGGTAGGCCGGTGAAAAAAATGTCATATCTTCCTAATTTTTGTTCCACCTATTTTGGTGGTACAAAAAAATGCATTTTTGTCCCACTCGGTCCCATCCTATCCTAGTCATAATGTCGCACCAAACAAGTTTTTGTCCTGTCTTGCGTATCAAACGCACCCAAAGAGAACAGTAGGATGCAAGAGGATGATTGTTACATTTGAGAACAGAGTGATGTAGAGAGCTTCCTCTTCAGGTTAGATTATTGATTATATGCTTCATTCTACTATGAAACACTTTGAGAATTTTATAAGCAATCTCGAGGAGGATCGAGGAACGAATGCTCACCTCATTCCTGATCATAAACCTTTTGCTTAATACATATGATGATTGGTTGGTGAGATCAGAAGACATTGCACTGGCAAAACTGATCCTGTATTTGATCAACAGAGAAGAAGATGGTGTTACAATATTTACTTGAATGACTTGAGATCTTATGAAATGGAAAAAGTGTAGTTACTATATCTGTGGGGTTTGCAGACTCACCTGAGCTTTCAGGAGCTGAAGAAAAGTTAGCACTGAATTTAAAAGCTGTTCCACTCTCGTTTTTTGTGAAAATTGCAACAAATTTCTTTAGGATGTCTTGTGAAGAAACAGAGGAAGCCAAAACATGACCTTAACCTATGACCATGTTCTAGTTCTGGCCATATGTACCACTACCAATGGTGACTAAATGTACAGTACAAAAGGGACGGCATCTTTAGTGATCAAGCCTAACTGGTTTCAAGGAGACCTAACCCGCCTGACCTAGTAAGGCCTAACCGGGCCTTCCAGGCCCTGTACCATTTTTACCCCTAAAACTACCAACAACGGTTTCCTTTTTTCTTGAAAGAAATAAAAGTAAGATCTTTGCATTCAATCTCATGCCACCATCTTTGGTAAAAAAAAAAAAAAAAAAGTGAGGCAAACTTATGCTCATTTCTATTCAAGAGAGAATGTAACAGCGTGTGTTTAAGGTTTTTCCAACAATTCTAACATCGAAATCCTGCAAAATGATGACCTTGACTTCTACAGAACTTCAAAACAAGATGATTGGATTGGAGTCACAAAAATTGTCAGTAGTCATCAAGCCTCATTGAAGCTAGGAGACGACCTACATTGAAGCCGAAAACATCTGCTCAGTGCTCACCACAATTAGCAAGTCTTAAGCTATTGCGCTACTTAATCAGTCTAACGCAGACTCAAAGTATAATCATCAGGCAACACATTTAAGTCTAGCAAATGTTAGATAGCCTGTGTGACCTTTTGCCTCACCAGATGGTCTAGCCATCACAATAGATGAACCAGAATTATCCTGTTCCCAGTAACTTCCTTCACTTGCACGATGCTTCCTTTTGCATGGGCGAGAACCAGGAGTACCAACTTCAGTTTGACAGTGATCCATTTTCCCTTCTCTAACTTCATATGTGCGCAACAGGACCTCGAATGTTCTTATATCTGCGTATCCAACATTTATATCACATTAAAAGCGGAAGCTCCCAATCTTTAAAATGGACTCCTGACAAAAAAGTGTGTAATTAAACTTCAAAGCCAAAACTATGGATTATACATATTCATACCAACATCCCTATATTATATTATAAAGCATTTGAGCTTTTGTTCTTAAAAACTCCTACTTTTTCAAGGACATTACTATTAATGCATCAAGTATAAATCGATAATGCATTAAAAATCTTTCAATTTTTATAATATTCCAATTTTGCCCCTTCTATAAACAATAAAAATTGAAGCTTCAATGGTTTTTGGAAACCCATATTATCCCTCCCAAATGAACGGATCAAGTCTCGGAAATTCTATAGATTTACCTCATTTTTTCAAAATATAAGTTATCTTAAATATAATTAATTTTTTAATCAAACAAATTATATTAAGAAATGAGTATTTTATTCTCTTCAATTTGATACCTATATTGATGTATTTCTTTTCAATTTTTTAAACCGTATTTTCATAATTTCGATCACAAATATATTCATATGAAGTATATATTAATACTAATATATTTCCTATATTATAACACATTTACTACATGTTCTTAAAATCTCTTAAAATTCAAGTTTACCGCTTATTATTGCATATGTACAACTTCTTAAAAGACCACCTTTGGACTCCATAAAATTAACCGATAAAAATGTTCAAATACAAGATAAACACTAAGCCCTACTAATACGCCAAAATACCGCATAAAATAGCTGATAACCAACCGAAGACTCTGTCGCTCTCTAAAAATACACAAACCCATAAAATAAATTGAAAGGAGCAAAGAATAAAGCGAAACATGAATTAGGATTTAGGGTTCGAGTTATCGGCTTCATAATCGAGACGTATCGAGATGCATTGCACAGGTACACTTCTAGTTTCTACTAAAACATTCTTTTTGTAACATTTAGTTGTCAAATTGTTTTGAAGGTCTTAGAGATGAAGTTATCAAAACAGTGGACCTTAAAGGTTCTTAATTTAGAAAAGAGGGTGTTGAATAAGATGATCGTACCAGTAAAATTTGATGCAAGAGTTTCAGATGAACGTTGTACTTGTTCAATGCAAGGTGAGAATGAACACAAGACTCCATCTGGTTTCAACATTTCTCCAGCGGAACCAATAGCAAGCCAAGGCTGGGGTAAATCCAAGAAGACGGCATCTGCTAAACCTGCTAGATCTTTCGGAAACCCCTCACCCTGAATATCTCTAACTTCCACTGTGACTAAACTGCTCAATCCTGTCCTCTCAAAATCTTCTCTGTTGCAATGAAATAGAATTTGCATAAGCAAACATCAATGCTTGTTTTCAAATTCCTTTGTATGTACTTCACTCGTCACTTAACAAAAAATTAAGAGTTTGTATAAAAGGGGTTCACCTTTAAACCTGTCTAAACATGAAAACCTACGATGTTCTTAAAATTTACAAAAATGACTACTTCTTCAGCTAATCCGAATACCATGAAGTCATTAAGACATAAGTAGGTCTAATATACCCTTAAACACAATAGAACAACCTGAGAATCGATCATCATTACAAATAATCAAAGGAAAGGTTTGTGTATATCCTAACCCCCTCCCCTCTTCAAAAAAAGGGGCTAGTTAGCTAGATGACCTCCTGACAAGTGCTTTTTAAATCCATGACCTTCTGACAGGTTTGTGGCATTCTTCTGTTAAGCAATGGCATTCATAAACCTATCGGAAGGTCATGAATTTAAAAAAACCCTGCCAATAGGTCATTTAACCAAAGGATCCCTCCCAAAGACCCTACTTCCAGGTGGGATATACTGGGAACTTATGGTATTTTTAGCTTATATTTTATGATATAAAACAGACTGCAACATAATACAGGAATCTACTCAATATGTACTAGAGATCTTACCTAGCAGCCACGGCTCTCTGTTCGTGAAAATCAAATGTATAGACATGTCCAGAAGGAGCAATGGCCCTTGCTAGTGAAGTTGTCAACGAACCACTTCCTGTCCCAGATTCAAGAACCACACAACCAGGAATCAATTCTAAGTACATGACCACAAAGCTGATATCTGCAACGTAAAGAATCTGAGTTCTGTGGCTTAAAACCAATGTCCATAGCTCAGGAGTTGGAGCCAGCAAGTACACAAATCCACCCTTGTGGCTAGACACTTTGCAGCCATATGGTTTTCCGATCCAATCCGCGTGCTTAAAAATACCGAAACGGTTCTCAAGAACAGATTTCTCACATACTTTTACAGCCTTCATGTTATCATGTTTCTCGTATACGATAACCAAATCACCATCACTAATGTTCCGCTTGAACGACAATTTCTTCATAGGATCAGTAGGCAACATACTTTGGGATCGTGATACAAACTCACAACTGAATCTTAAAGCAATCACTCTATATGTGTGATTACGCTATCACCTTGATCTGGGAAACTGTACATTCCAAAAAAATACAGATATTATGAATTAATACATGGTCTGACGAGAAAAAAACGACAAAAACGAGCTGACTTCCATTGATGTTAACTCTAGCATCCGAGAGCCACGATTGATCCTGTTACCACTAGTCAAACAGCTTCTTCAGTTCGTTATAAAGTAAAATGTCAAATTCTAACGACTAATGGAGTATTATCTAACACACTTCTGCAAACTCCATCACTACTGATAAAATTACACAAACTTAATCAATAGCATTTTTCAAAACAAACAAAGACAATTATGGCCGGATAATTGTGCGTGCATAACTGAAATTGACCAGCTAGATATCTTTAATTCATTCTTCTTTTCATGAACATAGAATCGAGATTTTCTAATCAAATTAAAAGCTATATGATTAATCTAAGTGCACTTACTAGTATTCAGCAGGTAATTGAACAGATTCCGGCACCGGAAATCAAACGCCGATGTGGTCCAAATGATGAGATATCGATTGTTCTTCTTTTTCTCCCTCCAACAATATTTTAGGGTTTGTGTGTTCTTCGAGCGGGTAAGTTCAAGTAAAAGTTACTGTTTAACCCTTATACTATAGAAAATTAACAAGTATACCCTTTAAATTTAGATAATAACCAAATAAACCTCCAAAAGAAAAAAGTCTATCATTTCAGTACACTTAATCCCCTATATTTTCCTTATAAAGCTTATAATCTTGATTTAGACTTAAAGGTGGTGTTTGATTATAACGAACGTTGTTGTTGTTCAACTGACCAATATGGTAACGCTTCAAACCAAGAACTTGTATTTCAAAAAGTACGCTTTAAACATGTCTTGAAATAATTTGGACCTTGATTGCAGGAATATCACAAGAACAGATGTGACAGTATACAATTTGTATTAACCGACTAAAACCCTTTTGCTCAATGTCGTTAACACGATATGACCACAGTTGGTTTGATTCAATATCGTGTCTTGCTGCCAAGTTTTTTTTTTCAATTTAAGAGTATAAAACTCGTGAAAAAAAAACACAACTCTCTTGAGCTTATAAGTTTTATGTTATCTTGTGTGTGGGCCTATGAATTGGGCTTGTTAGTTATAGATTATGGAGCCATCATCACATTGAGCCCATCTAGATAAGTGTCATATTGTAACATTGGACTTATAAGTGATGTGTTATGTTGTCTATATATGGGCCTCATAATTGGGCTTATAATTATGGGCTTGTCATCACGTTAAGCCAATCTAAGGAAATGTTATACTATTTGGGCTTATAGCTTAATGTTCTCTTATATATGGGCCTATAAATTGGGCTAAAAGATTATGGCCCATTATCATATTAAGACAATTGCCATATAGAAAAAGAGATACTTATCACAAATAGATTTCTCATGTACTTTTGGCCCTTCACTTGGATATCCCTAAGGATAATTGGATTTTATACCATTTTGTTTGAATAATAAAAATATCTACACAAATAAATATCTAAGTTATTGCCCATTTGGTGACACCTACAAGATATTTATTTTGATACATATATAAATGTGTGAAAAATATACAACATTGAGAGAATAAGATATGAGAAGGATTCAAAGCCATAAGCTCCCATGCTTATGTTGTCAACCTCATGGCTTCATTAGAATGGCAAGTCATACATATGTATATATACATAAAAAAAAATTCATACGTTCAGTATACAGTTTATGTTTTTATATTTGAAATGGCAAACTTGCATATATCTGCCTGGGGGTTTACTCGAGCGTATTTTGCTTACAATAATCTAGATGTTATATGTTGTAACATTGTATATTTCAGTGATTTACTGAGGGTGTGTCAATGGGTATGTGACAAAACTTCCATCTCCCAAAATGTTGGTGCTAGAACTTTCAAAGAGGAGTCAAACTTGTTTTGTGACTAACGTTTTGTGTTTTGCATTACAGGTTCATCATTTAATAGAAAGATGCATGCTTTTTCATATGAGTCGAGACGATTGTGTGAGAACGCTTGCTAAGCATGCTGACATCCATCCCATTGTCACCCTTACAGGTTGATAGGCACTACATTTGTGTGTGTGTGTGTGTATGTACATATATATCCTACAAAAAGTATGTATTCGTAAAATAACATGTGTTATATATTTTTATTGAATAAAATAATACAGTGTGGGAAGAGCTACTTAAAGAGAATAAGAGCTTCTTCCAAGCATACTCGCATTCTATTTCGCCAAACAATAGTAAGTTTATATCAAATTTACTTACCTTCATACTTGTTGAATTACTATATCTTAAAGTTAATAATAATATGTTTTACCTTTTTTTTTTGGTGTCTTCTGGTTTAAATTTTACAGGACAACCGCAAGAGATGAGTAATGTCAATTATTACGAAAGAACATGGACGTCGTCACATAGGAGGAGATGACGTTAGTTGGTAGCTTGCTATAACTGATTTTGTAACAGTCTGTTATATGAAATTTGCAAAATTCTATTTTTTAGACCTTTCTTAGTGATGTTTCTTTCTTGAAGCTTGCATGGTAAATTGTTTATTTATCAGTTATCAGTATTTTTTAAAACAAACATGAAATAATACATTCTAATAACTTTTTGATAAATAAATAAAATATTTGAACTCTCGACTTTGAAGATAAAATATATCCTTCAAACCATTTAATTATATTAAACTAAAGTAACCAATTATATCAAAAGCACCAAGTGTCTGTTGGATTTGATTTTCAGTTTCTTTGTAATTTTTATGTAAATTAAAGAAATTCCACAAAACATGATTTGAAGTTTCATCCTCGTGTTAACACCATTCATGTTCGCAACCAATAACCCACTTGTCATGCCTTTTTGCATCATTATACTTTTAACTGTTATTCTTCACTAAACCACTAGAAGTGTTAAATGTTTGGAATTGATTTACTTAGAAAAATGTCACATGTCAATTTATGAACGAACAATTGTCAGATCAACTATCTATCTATTAGAAAACGAACTTATTTCCATCCCTTAATTTCCAGTTTACTCACCTACTTTATTGGTCTGATAAGTGATAATGGTCTCAAAATCAAAGTTCTAAATGGCGGTGAGGCCAAACCTCAAGCCTTATAAGCCACAGCGAAACCATGGCGTTTTCAATGCCTGACTTATGACATCAAATTTCTAATCCATATATACTATTACTAGATTCGACCCCGTGTATTATACGGGGTAATTTAAAAAAATTAAATCATGCCAAAAAACATATCTTACAGATATGAATGATCATCGAAAGTACGATACTGTTTTTTCAAGCTTTTTTCTCTTCAAAGTTGTTTTCTTTTTGCAGTTGTTTACAAAATGTCTTTGTTTTAGACAGTTTTCACAAATGATATTTTGCAAAAAACTAATAAAAATATGAATAAATATTAAGAATTTATAAAACAAAATTTATAATATAACGTAAATGAAATTATAGAAAAATACATAGTTAAAATATTAATAAAATAAGAATCACGTATCATAAATTATGATATTTAATTATATAATTAAATCAAAAAATATTCAATATTAGACTCATTTCGAAGGTATTGACGAAACGATTACAATGGTATAATTTGTAAAAAATAAAAATGTTTTTTTCAATGCAATTTGCAATTTATGTTTATATGATAAGAGTCTAAAATGAAAAATAAAAAGATAAGGGATTAAAAGTAAACTACATATCTAATTATAAGGGTAGTAAAATGTAAGGTATAAATTAAAAAAGTTGAATTAAGGAAAGATCAAATAAGGAATGAATGTGAAATTGCTAAATGAACTTATAGTGTAAAATGCGTTCAGATTCATGTTTAGACGGGAAAATAAAAAAATGGACTTACCAGAAGACGACACGTGTCCCTCCAGTTACTTATTTATTATATGTATAAATATATAAAAACAGTGTTACTCAATTAGTCAATAGTAATAAGCAAGTTAAATTAGGTTATATATTAAAAACTTGCAAATAAGACATTAAAAACGTAAAGAAAAGTCAAATATCTCATTACGATAATTACGCATTAGGCTATGGCGTGTCATGGACTTAACGTGGCGTGACACACAAGCCTTGATGCTATGACGCGCCATGACGACCGTGCGACGAGTTTATTAGAACAATGGTCAAAATAGAACAAAACATAAGTTTACGACATCTAGTCAATATTATGACAATTGACTCTTCAAAACAATAGAGTTTTTACAATGTCGACAACACTGACATTCTTATAACAATAATGATAGGATTTTAAAACAAATAATAAAAACTAGAAATTATAATAAAAAGAATATGAGGTGGGTCCCCCCGATTAAATAATTCATAATATTATTCATAACAAATAATAAATAATTAAAATAAATTAAATCCATGGTTGTGGGAATTTTTATGAAAAAGACAACTAATAAATGCAGCATGCTAGCTTTCTATTGGATTTTAGCAAGTGATATTTTAAAAATACTTTAAAAATCTCAATGTTAGAAAATATAAAGTAAAAATAAATAACTATGTTTGAATAAATATATAACTTATACCTAATTCATAAAAAATATGAAAATCTTAACTAGTATAAATCCAATAAATTAACTAGAATAAAGTATAAATTAGTACAAAAATATTACATATCTTATTTATATATTGTGTTTTATTGATAATGTTAATGTTAAATTATGCATTAAATTAAATCTTACATTTAATTTGAAATCCATAGAGTTTTCATGGATTCCATTATCGAAAGCACTGCATTTTTACTATGATTAATCCAGTAAATCAATGTAAAAGGTTGTTTGTTAATGGCTTAATGATAGCGGAAAATCGTATAGGTCCACAAAGTGGCCACTATGTTGTCACAGTGGCGGTGCAAGTACACTCCGGACACTATTATCGCTATTAAGTAATAAAGTGGTAGAGTACCGAAATCGTTTCCACAGGGACTAGTCAACTAAGAATCAGATAACTTTTCATGAACTTCTATTACTTGTTTGAGTTTTGAGAACAATATCAATATTTGTGAGATTTAAGTAAGCTAAACAACGATTAAGGTGATTAACAAGATAAAAGATAGGATGTGGGTACAAGCATTAACTAAGACAGATGTAGTAACAATATGGTCAGAAACAAAATGACACACGATATCCCTAAAAACCTCTTTCTCTCGAAAGTGAGTTTCCTTGGAACGTGGTCACGTTGCACCCACAAAGTTGCCACTTTCGCCGACTAAAGACTTGCCGACTTAACTAAGTAAACCTCTAAGGATTTCAGTTCCACCAGTATGGATATAGAAGCCCAAATCTCTTTGTGACACCTATATCGACCGACATTTCGAACCTTAGTTAAAGTCATGCAAAAACCCGTATCTCTACGCGGTTATAAAAGACTTTCTTAAATCTTCTTTGCATCACTCAAGCCGTATTTCGGATTCGCCCCTCTCGAGGTCTAAGATCTAATATTAACACTAACAAGTGATCGCCTTGTCCACGTTGAGTTGAAGTCCCGACTCGAGCAACCAAGTCTAAGAGTTAGCAATGATGGCAACACCCAAGTGTTGCCTACTAGTCTTAGCCTTGGCTCATACCCACACCTAAAGAGGTGTTTAGCTCATAATAAAAATAAAAGACATGAGATAATAAGGAGAATACATGAACATGAATTGTATAAATAAAACTTAAAGGTTGTCACCAAAGTGGTGACAGCTGTTACAAGGAAATTAAATTACAAACAACTTAAATGCAACTACACTACAAGCTTTAAATGAGATAATGTAAATGAAATACAAAAGCTCAAGGTAAAAGGAAATGCTCATGGAATTGATGATCTTCAAATGGTGCCCCAAGCCTCAATTTATAATGCCAATGAAGAAAAAAGTGTGATATGACAATTCCCAAAAAGTAGCTTTAAAGAAGAGTATTGAAGTTTCCTTTTGACCTTCACCTTTTGTCATTTTCCCTGAATATTCTTGTGAAAGATCAACTTCATCTTTCTTTTACTTCAAAAGACAGCCTTCCAAAGATGGCCAAGACGTATACACAATTTTCAGCTTACGTTGCCACAGTGGTGACGAAGTGGCCACGTTCTGCACAAAAAGTTAGTAAAACCGAACTTTTGCATCCTTGAAACTTCATCACAATGTTTGAATAATTTAGACCAAATGAATGAGGTAAAGGACAAAATGGGTAAGAATGTGGTAAAATGAATACGAAAAGAGAGGAAATAACTCTCAATATTTAAGAGTTATCACTTAGCGAGCTTAATAGTCTAAATAGCTTATTCAGTCAACCACACATGGTGTTCGTTTCTAGTTTGTTCATTAAGGTGACAACTTAATTGGTCGGCCAAAAAAGCGAGGCATGGATTAAGCCATCTATAGAACCTTTTATTCCAAAAATTTCTCTCACATTGGTGTCCTTGAAGGTAGGTTTCATGTGGGTCCGGTTAAGATTGCTGGTAATTAGCTTTTTGCCAAAATATAGCGCTTTATTCCATATTTTCCCTCCTCACTTTTCACTTCTTACGTGTATTAAAAAAAGTCCTTATCACCTAGTGTGTATAAAATATATTAAATATATATAAATTGTATTTTACATAAAATATCGATGAAATCGTGGTAAATTGCGCCACTATTCTCAGAACCGCAATTTACCACCGCTATTTTGTAAAGGACCGAGAACCTCTATTGCACCACAATTAACAACATAGATACTAACTTCTAACAGTGGTTTACTGTTAAGTAAGTAAACGGACGAAAAAAACAATGAATTGTAAACCATAAGGGTGAAAACCGTAATTTTATAAGTATAGGGATAAAAACAACAATTTTCAAAAAACCCAGGGACTAAAAACGTAGTTTAGTCAAAAAATAATTAAATTTGGAAATGTATTAAACCAATCATTTTAGTAATTAATTTGGACAACTGGGTGCCAATCGTGTGAATCTGAATCCTTGCATCAAATGGACCATGGCCACCAGTTCACTCACAGACTACCGAATCCGCCCAACATATAAACAAATCATCAGACGCCATTCAGATTCGGCATAAATTTTTAACATCTTGGATCTTCTCCCTCGTAAGAATCGGGGCAAAAAAAGGTAACTTTTCTTTGACAATTTCATATAATTCGTACATATGTGTTCATTGCCTTCCATGTGTTTGCTTTAATGTCTATGTGAGTTCCCAACTGGTTTCGGTGTATGATTTCAGCTGGGTTTGCTTTATATTTCAGTAGAACTCAGGAAAGTGATTGATTTTTGTGAATTTGTGATGTTTTATATGCAAATTGTAATGCAACTTTTGTGGGTTGTTTGTGTGTTTGTTTACACCTTTGATTCGAATTATATGACCTGACATTTGGTTTTTGATCTCTTAACTTGTCAATCATATGATTGAATGGTCCAAGTCTAAGCAGATGTGGGACTTTGACAGAATCGGTTATAAAAGTTTCGTCTTTCATTTTCTCAGATATAAGCAAACCTTTCGAATATGACAAAAGTGATCATCCTTTTAACTATTCAATAGAGAATCATGAGTGGCTAGAGGACTGGGCTAGTGCTCTAGAATGGGGTGATATTGTGCAGACAATAGAACAGTTGCTAGAGGTTTAATGGCTCAGCCTCACACCCAGGGACGGACCTAGGAACTTTTTCATACGGTGGCACCATATTTTTTCATACGGGTTTTATCAACGTGTCTTCAACTTTTTATCAGCGTTTAATATCGCCTAATGTGTTTTTAGCCTAACTCCACTGTTTCGAGGGATTTTTGAATTTTTTTTTGCTTGATTTCAAGGATTTTTAAGTTTTTTTTTTTGATTTCGAGAGACTTTTTCGGTTTTTTCGGTTGATTTCAAGAGTTTTTTTCCCGTTTTTTCCGTTGATTTCAATAGTTTTTTGGATGATTACGAGATACAGTTGCACTTCTAAAATAATACGGTTGCACCTTCTAAAACGAGGTTGCACCTTTCACAAACCTAAATTTTTTTTATCTTACGGGGGAGAAACAATACGGTGGCACGTGCCGCCATTGGCACCACTGTAGGTCCGTCCATGCTCACACCGAGGATGCAAGCCTCCTGTTATTTGCAAAACAAACCAACAAATTTTCAAGTCCTAAGGCGGGCTCAAGCCATGGAAGCTAAACCCCTATTGGTTTTAGACATATCAATGATAGAGTGAGAGTTTAAGTTATGTACCTGAGCCTGCTGTCAGAACTTCAGTCATCCCCATATGTTGGATAAAAAATGTTCATAATATCTCCTTGGAGAAACTTCAAATGAGATGCATACTACAGCATAATCATGTATATTATTCATCATGAATATCATGCATTTTCATTATAAGGGCCGTCCCAATCTTTTTGGAGGCCCTGTTACACCCGTAGTAAAACTATAGATCGTCTAAAGCGAGTAATAAACAAAATAAAATATAAAAGTCATGTCATATTAAATATTTTACAAATTAAAGCAACAAAAATGTTTAAAATGACAAAATGAGAAGAATGTTTTTGATGGCAAATTCTGAAATGTCAAAGAGGCCTTCAATGACCCCAATTTGATGGATGAAATTATGAGTATTTTTTGATAAATAGCCTTTTTTGTATTTTGAAAGAAATTATATAGGATTGGGCCCCAAAATTTTAGAGGCCCTGTTCAAAAACCCACATTTAACATGCTAATAGACGGCCCTGTTCATTATGAATATATATCACTACATTCATCATGTGTTGGATCAAA
Source organism: Arctium minus (assembly GCA_954870635.1). Taxonomy (NCBI): domain Eukaryota; kingdom Viridiplantae; phylum Streptophyta; class Magnoliopsida; order Asterales; family Asteraceae; genus Arctium; species Arctium minus. The sequence goes on along the minus strand of OX941092.1, from coordinate 1,451,543 downwards.
ATGTTGATAATATCTCCTTGGGGAAACTTCAAATAAGATCCATACTATTCCATGTATTGTTCATGATGAATAACCCTGCATAATCATGAATATTATTCATCATGAATATCATGAATATATATCACTACATTCGTCATGAATAAAGTATGAATGCTTGGTTCTTAGGTTCTCAAAATATTTACGGTTATCATTTGAACCTGCCCTAAAGCTTTTTAATAGATTTGATATTTGTAATTAGGTTGAAGGTGTCACCTTCTTCATCCATCTCCAGATTTATTACAGAGTTATCTATACGATGATATAAGGAGTTGAGATTCATATATGAAGTTCTTTCCATCTGATGTTTTATTTTTATATTCAACAGTTCCTACGAGTTCTTGAACATTATACGAATTTAAACGTAACTTCATGTGCTTTTTACAGAATGGAACCTTCTTTGCCTAGTGATACTACTAGCCTCGAATACTGGATGAACTGGAAGTTCTTGCTCTGTTCAATATTTGTCTTGGCTCCCACAATTATGGCATCGTTTCTGATCTGGAAGTATGAAGGTCCAATCAATTCAAAAACGTACAAAGAGGCAAATCGGCTAGAAAAAGATTGGTCTTTGTATGATTGTGAAGCATGGATGCCATGTGTGAAGCAGATACATCCGGCTTGGTTACTAGCTTTCAGAATTATTGCATTTTGTTTGCTTTTAACCGGTTGCACTGCTGATGTCGCCGTAGTTGGGACCGACATATTTTACTATTATACTCAGTAAGTCGTTATCTTCTTTTTTTCAAATGGTACCTATATAGGCGCGTTTGGTACGCAGGACAGGACATGACAAAACAAAAACTTATTGTCCCACATTTTGTGTGATATTTAGACCAAGACAGGACAAGACTGAGGGGTTGTTTGGTTGGTTTTCTATCAAGTCCTGTATGGATAAAGTTGTTTGTGTGGATTAATCTGTATGGATCGGGAAAGTTTTTGTTTGGGAGGGTTTTTTTCATAGATGGAATCATGGAAGGAGCGTGTTTTTTTTTAACCGGGAGAGGCATGTTTGGAAAAAACTTGGCTTTCTGCATAAAGCTTCCCACAATCCCACTAGAAGCTTACTGAATAAGTCATTTTCTATATCATTAAGCCACTACCAAACAATCATGTACAACTGACCAAATAAGTTGTGAGTCTCATTAAGCTACTAACAAACAGGCCCCCGAGTCCAAAAAAATAGATGGAACAAAAATCGGGGAGATGATAGTCATGATACAAAATTGGTAAATTACTAAACTACCTATGTCAAATTAAAACATTGAAACCTTGCACAGTTCTTTCACCCACCTACCTCACTCTCGCCCGTCTAGTCCCAAAAGCACCTATAGGCATTGGCGAATTGATAGTTGTTGAGTACTCAAATTTACGTATTCATGTACTGCAAGTTTCTGACCTCTTTTTTTTGGTCTTCTTGATAGGTGGACCTTTATGCTGGTTATCTTTTATTTTGCGGTATGTTTTTTCCTTCTCCAAGTTATTGTTTGTGTTAATCTTTCTATGATTTCTGTAATTATATCATCTCGATTGATTCACATTCAAAAACGTCCACTTTTTGCTGCAATTTACATGAAGCTTATATAGCCTTTGCATGAATTTTAACCTGTTTATTCTTACAAATGTCTTCAAGTTCTTTTGCAGTTTGGATCAGTGCTCTCAGCCTACGGATTATTTCAGCATCACAAGATGTTTAACGTTTCTAGCTTAGATTTAGACGCACAGCAAGCAGTTTATGTGCCTCTCAACAATGAAGATTTGGAGAATTCATCGAGTCACCAGGGTGGAAATTGTTTCTTGCGAAGTTCCGCCTTTTGGGGCTATGTATTTCAAGTTCTTTTTCAGGTACATAAACCACCTAAAAGTTTTGATTTTTCTTTAAAAAGAAAGCGATTCATTTCCCTTTGTTTTTGTGATTCTTTTTGGGTCCATGACTATTGACCATTTAGTCCTTGGGTTTGGTAGGGGAATGTTTAAATAAGAACCGTAAACATTTTGAGAACATGGAAAGTGGGAACCAACTATTTTATGTATTACTCATGATGAATAACCTTAAATAATCATATGAATATTATTCATTGAATGTCATGCAATGTCATCATGAATATCATGTATTCATTATGAATAAGGCTTGCATTTTCATCATGAATATCACCTATTTATTATGAATAAGACATGAATAGTTGGCTCTTAAGTTCTCAAGATATATTTATGGTTCTCATTTGAACCTGCCCCAAGTTTGGTAATCTGATACTGAGAAATATACAAATACGACATGTTTGATGTGTAATCTAGTAGACTCGTGAAACTAATTGGTGTTCAGACATTCACTCATTATTAGATTGAGATTCTTACGTTGTTTATGATAATTTAGCTATTTGTCTTACGCAGATGACTGCCGGGGCAGTGATGCTAACGGATTCTGTTTATTGGATCGTGATCGTCCCATTTCTTTCCATCATAGATTATCCAAAGAGTTTTGTGAGTACTTTCGCTCTCTTACCATCAATGATTTCAATTTCGTAGTAACATTATATGTATTTCTAGGACACTAGGGTCATGTGTGGCCAACTAGCTAATAAGCTAGCCGATAAACTAGTCATGTTTGGTAAAATCTAGCTAATAAGTTACATGACAATGTAAAATGACCTAAAGGACATGTTCAAAGATTAAATGGAAAGTTATATGGGGCATAATTGAAAGGAAAAAAAAAACTTTGGAGCTTATCGAAACGCTACTTGAAGTAGCTTTTCACAAAACTAGCTTACGGCTAACCAGATGGGGCTTTTTCAATAAACTCGAAAAATAGCTAGTAGCATACATTAAGGGTCCGTCTGTTAGCAATTTAACGAGCTTAATAGGACTCATAGCTTATTCGATCAGTTATACCTGACTTATCCGGTCAGCTAATCTTGACTGTTTGGTAGTGGCTTAATGATATAGAAAGTGGCTTATTTAGTAAAGACTCATAGCTCAGTTATACCTGACTTATCCGGTCAGCTTTACCAGACTATTGGTAGTAGCTTAATGATATAGAAAGTGGCTTATTTAGTAAACTTATAGGGAAATATTTATGCATAGAGCCAAGTTTTTTCCAAACCTGTCCACCCAATTAGAAAAACACCCTCATTCCATCTATAAAAAAATCCTCCCGAACAAAAACCCTCCAAAAGCTATACAGATTAATCCACACAATCAACTTTATTCATACACAACTTAATGGAAAACCAACCAAACAGCCTCTAAAACATTTTGATCTATACTGTTTTTTATTCATCTTGGTTTTGTTACTATGTTTCCTTATCTGGTTTGAAAATTTCGTTATTCGTTCTTATGCCAGTTGACGGTCCTTGCACATTCACTTAATCTTGTTCTGCTCCTTGGGGACACAGCCTTAAATAGCTTGGTAATTTTCTCTACCATGTCTATTTGCTTTATTTTTATGTTGAATTTGTTCTAAATATTGTTTTTCTCTTTGGAATTTCGGAAATCTTCGAAAACCCTTTTTCAGCGCTTCCCGTGGTTCAGAATCTCGTACTTTATCTTACTTACCGCCTTTTATGTGATCTTCGAGTGGGTTGTCCATGCCTGTGTCTCAACTTGGTATGCTATTCTTTCTTCTTGTCGTGTGTGCGTTTCTGGGTCCTTTGGATAAATGACTCTGATCGAGTTTTCAGTTAGAAGCATGACTTTTTAATAATGTTTTTTTTAGCTTGATGACCTTTATCTGACCTGTCCTTGATTGAAAACAGTTTGTTTTTGTAAAAAATTAGAAGTACACTAGAAGGTTATTTTGCAAAACCAACTTCTGGAGAAGGTCATTGAGCTAAATAGCCCGTGTATTTCGACACAATGTTATCTCGTCTTATATTGCATTTTCTATTCTTTTTCAGGTGGCCATATCCGTTCCTAGACTTATCCACGGAATATGCTCCCTTATGGTACGTATTCTCATTTGAACTCTTCCATATATGAAATGAAGTTTAGGGGACCCCCCCCCCCCCAAAAAAAAAAATAAAAAAAAAATGAAAAGCTAAGGAACACTCTAATGACCGTCCATCTATACGGTATACACATGTACATACAAGTAATTGAAGATGTTTCTTGGTTTCTACACATGTGCGCACCAGACAAATTGCTTGTTTGCATATGAACAGTTATTAGAGTGTTCCTCAGTTTTTCAAAATTTTAACGATTTTTCTCTTAAACCTGACCCTTTCTCTCTCTCTCTCTCTCTATATATATATATATATGTGTGTGTGTGCATGTTATGCACATGTGTACACCAGACAAATTGCTTGTTTGCACATGTGCATATGAACAGTTATTAGAATGTTCCTCATTTTTTCAAATTTTTAACGATTTTTCCCTTAAACCTGACCCTTTCTCTCTCTATATATATAATTAATTGGCATCACTAAACGATTGAGGATATCCATTTGAGTCCTTAAATTCCTTCCATATTTCGTCATTATTCAAGGGTATATATGACATTTGATCCATAGTCAAACATTTCCCTTAAATATACCTAAGATCAACCATTTTCATTGCAATTTTTCATAGCAAAAATATATCTTTTTCTATTTGTTACCACCTCTGTCTCAAAATAAACGTGTTCACATTTCCATTTTAATTTGTCCAAAAATAAGTGTCAATTTTCAAAAGTAAAATACATACTTTCCGATTTTACCCTTAGTTATGAAATGGAGAAATTAATTTACCCCATCTATTATTAAGGGCAAAAATGTCCTTTCATTACTAAAAGTGTAATGATGACATATGTGTAAAACTATATGTATTTTTCATTGTGGACATTTTATTTCTCTTCCAACTCTTTAAAATGCAACGTGCAGGTACTTGGTCGTTGCGTTATTGCATCTTCCATGCTACAGTATCTTTGCACTTGTTGTCGAGATCAAGTATCGCTTATTGACAAGATGGTTTCCCGAATCATATCGATTTTTGCGATAACATATTTATTTCGTGGATATTGCATTTATTCAACAAGAACCCGATTGATTACAAATTATGCTCGTGCCAACCAACACATAAAATGGCAAGGTTTTATTTGGATGGCCTTCTGTCGTTTTCGTGGTGTTCATGAGACTTCACTTGGTTCCGATATAATTTCGATTAAAAAAAAGCGATTTAGCAAATGTAGTGACATTATTTGTTCAATTTGATTTTATTGGTGTAATAGTACGACATTTATTTATTATATTTGGCAATTCTGTAGTGTTTGATGACCCGCCAACGAAAATCTGATGTATTTCGTATCAGGGGTGGACCTACCTAGTATTGGTATAATTTCCCACTGTATGTATTTTTAATAATACATATAAATTACAAGAAAGTAAAACTAAATACAATCAACAAGTGATTAGTACAATTTGAATACAAAGAAAATGACAGACGATAAACGTAAACGAAAGACCGAATATCGATTCAAATGACACTGAGGCTCGTGTTGGACACGATTCCCTTAAACAGAATTGCCGTCTGTTCCCAGGGTACAACAGCGTAAGCAGTGTGTACTGTCGGATAATACACTTGCCTGAAAATTTCGTTGGAGGAAGAAAGCCGTATGCAGAATTGTAGAGAGAAATGTATCGATCAATGTTCGGGGTATTTTTTGGAATGAACCCGGACTCCTTTTTATACTCGAGATGTGAGACTGACAACCATAATCATGAAATTAAATAATTAATTGAAAAATTAATTCAATAATTACCCATTATTTGGTTTTCAATACACATGATTTCGGGAGTTACAGGAAAAAACGAAACAGTGAATTTCGCGACTTACCACGCGGGTAAAGTCGCGGCACAACCCGCGTGATGCACTGGATCAAAACCAAAAAAATTCGCAAAAACCAAGCTGCGCGAGCACAAGATTTCGGAGCGGCATTCGTGTCCACAGGTCGCGCCCATACACAAGTTCGTCAATTTTAGCCTACGAAAGCCACAATCGGCACCCACCCTTGCGCGCGGGTAGGTGATGGAGTAAAACCAAACAAAGAGCTTGTAAGCTCCTTCCACATCTAAGGTTATAAGCCTCATAAACTTTGGTCCTCCTTCCTATGTGGGACAAGTTCCCACACCCACTTGGTTTTGCTAATTTTCATCCAAAACACTCAACTTTGAGCATCGATATCTCATTCACACATATTCCGTTTTGGACACATAATATATCGTTTCGAAGCTCTCATATAGGAGAACACAAACCCACAAAGAGTTAGATATATACAATACATATACATGTATTTATTTGTGTCCAAAGTTAGTAAAAAATCACATTTACATTTTTACTAAAATTTTCCAACACCTAGTGTATAAGATACGGCGGCACAGGCCAAAGCTTCGTTCGCCCATCGTAATGTAAAAAGTTTAAGGTCATGAAAGGTGCCACTGTATTATACTATTGGGTGTCACTGTATATATTTTGAAACTACAATCATAACACAAGTTTATCTTGACAGAGTTGGTTTGGACGTCTTTCTCCCATGTTATGTGCGGGTTCGAATCTCGTTTCAATCATTTTCTTAATTTTTAGCTTTTAATTTCAGGTTTATTATGTTTCTGAAAAAAAAATTGTAATAAAAGACTTGAACACAAGATCTTACGAAAAGTAATTAATCAACCAACAAATCAATGATGATTTTTTAAAACATATCAAATGGTGTTAACACTAAAAAAAAATTCTAGATGTGTGCTAATCATTTTGTTGCATTTTGGTAAGAATGTTTATTATATTTGCATAAAAAAGACAATATCAAGCCATATCTCGTAAAACATGCAAGAATCAAGATTAACAAAAAAAAATTAACGGTGTGAATCAAAAGAACCAAATTCGTAAAATTTGAAAACTACAGGGACCATTAATGTAATAAACGAAACACATTGATCATATCCGTAATTTCTAACAAACCATAAGGACCAAAAATATAATTTACTCTTCTCTGCATTTTCCATTTTCCCTCGTCTCCATGCTCAAACATCACAAGGTCGTACGATAGGCAGTTGAGGTAACATTAATGGCGAGAATATTATTATTACTGCAAAAGGTTTTATTGTGTTGTGTTATACGATTTAATAGCATAAAACGAATACTCACTTGGAAGCAGAAAGCGCATTAATGGCGGTTCCGTTTCCTTGCATCTGTTCATGTTCAGCATTTCTCCGCCGTGGAATTTGCACGAAGGTATCATCACCGCCTCAAATCCGTTGCGAATCTCCTCCATTAAAGACTACAAATGCTCTGTTTTCTTGCTTGCCATCGGATTCGCAGGTGTTCGCTTCTTCTCAGACGGAGGTAGTCTACGAATCTCGTCGCCATTTCTGTAAGTTGATTCGTAAGAGGTGATTTTAAAACAGTTTTTTCTTTCGATTTTTGTTTCTGTTCCATGCTCAACAACACAACGGTGATGATAGGCAGTTGAGGTAACATTAATGGCGAGAATTTAGTTACTGCAAAAAGTTTTATTGTGTTCGTACGATTCAGTAGCATAAAACCATCGACAGAAGCAGAAAATGCAGTAATGGCGGTTTCGTTTCCTTGCATTTGTTCAGGTTTTCACCGCCGTGGAATTTGTATGAAGGAATCATCACCGCCTCAGATCCGCCGGAAATCTGCTCCGTTGAAGACTACGACTGCTGTGTTTTCTTGCTCGCGGCCGGATTTACAGGTCGCCGTTTCTCCTCAGACGGAGGTAGTTTTCGAATCTGGTGGTCGATTTTGGAGGTGGTAGCAGTGTGTGTGATTGTGTGTGTTTTTGGTTGCAGTTCATCGAGAAGTTGTTGGATTGTGAAGATTTGAGTGAAGAGGAGGCTGAAAAGTCGCTGGAGTTCTTGCTGGGAGATGGGAATCAAGCTTTGATGAGTGCTTTTCTTGTGCTTCTTAGAGCCAAAGGAGAAACTTTTGAGGAGGTTCGTACTTTTGTTTAATTTCGAAACAAAAAAGGAGGGGTCAAATGAAAACATCAAGGAAAGAGCGTTTGGTTCGCAGGATTCCAACGGAATCTGAAGGAATTGAAATGATCAATTCCGTTGATAAATTCCTTTCATGAGTTTGGTTTCCCATAAAATGGAATTGAATTCCACACATTCCATCATTCATGGATTTGGTCATATTCCACCTGATTTGGTCATTCCATCACATTATTCCAATTCATTTTTTCAAAAAGACAAAATTATCCCATCTTTCCTACTTTATTTACTCAGAGCCATATGAACTTCCCCCAACGACCACCGATCCAAACCACCATCGACCACTATTGGATTTTGGTTTCATAATTTTCAAAAAAAGTATTTTGGTCATTTAAATTCCAAAGCTACATTATGTAAACCAAACAGACAACAAGTGGTCGAACCTGATGACATTCCATTTCATTTCAATTCCTTCAAAATCAAATTTCTTTGAGTTTGACAGATTTCATTCCATCAAAAAACATTCTGCGAACCAAACGCCCCGTAACAGGGTTATTATTAGTCAACTTAAAAAATTAGCCAAGAAATCGCAACTCAAGGTTGCAAATCATTTTTCCTTATAGTTTTTGACACTTTCTAAAGCTTTCAAATGAAAATAGTCTATCGTAGCTTGCGACACTACAAGGACATGCGTTGACAGAAAAAAAAAAAACAAGTCAAATTCGCAGCTTGCGGTACCACATGGATATTGCTGCAACTTGTAACACCATAAGAAAAAGTACCTTACGACGATAACTTGCGATTTCTTGGTTGTTTTGTAAAATAAGTTTAGAGTGACTAGACCAAATACTTTTTAGCTCATGTGATTGTTTAATAACATTTAACATTGAAAATGTGAAACCATTAAAAAACGATTGAAAAAATATAACATAAAAAATTTGTTGCAACTGGTTTTACTTCAATTTTTATTATCAAGTAGTGTAAAATTTTTGGGTTTAAAAATAAAGTTTTAGAGAAATGGTTAATCACATTATTTTAATTAAATTCGTCTAAAGATTAAAATCCATCTTTACAATTTAAAATTATTTAGTGGCAAATACTAAAACTTCTCCAACACTTACATCTATAATTTTTCTGAAATAGACAAACAAATATTTACAAACTCCTACAAACTTACATTTATCTGAAATAGTTTCTTTATTGTAAACAGTATTAAAATATTAAACTTTTTATAAAACTGCAATTTCAAACAAGCTCTTTGGCACGATATATTAATTAAAAAGACTAATTAATGACATATGGCACGATATATTAATTAAAAACTGGACAATTTCTTTATTGCCCTATTTTGTCTAAGATTGCCATTAGAAGTTGTTTTATAAAAAGTCTCCAAAATTTCTATTTATCTGGTTGAACCAAACGGTTTGAAATTCGATGAGGTTAGTTAAAGACCGGATCACGTTATTTAAAGCCGTCTGGTTAGTTTGGTTCAACCTAGTTTGTTGGTTTGACGGTTTGGACCGACACCCCAAGCCATCTTTCATACTTGCAATACCATGAAGAACTTCATTTGTGATTCTTAAAGCGTAGATTGTTGGGTTAGCAAAAGCTATGATCAAATGCAGCCGGAAGGTGGAGGGGATAGAGGATGCAGTCGACATTGTAGGGACGGGTGGTGATGGGGCTAACACGGTTAATATATCAACCGGAGCTGCTCTACTCGCTGCTGCTTGTGGTGCAAGAGTTGCAAAGGTAAACAAAACCCGGTCTTTATTCTGCATTTATACCATCGACAAATGATTGTGCAAAAAAAAAGGTATGACCGCCACCCCTCTGAAACATCCCCACTGTACCGGTCCCACGGCCATCATAGAAAAGTCAAAGATAAATCATGTGTACTAAGGGCATCTAAGTGGGGCCAGAAGTTGAACCTCAAACCTCCTACTCACCATTATGCAAACAATCCATCCCTTAAATATATAATATTTATATACGACAATTATTCAAACACACTTGTCACATTTGGTGAAGTTTCCACTTTGACCTCCTAGGAGGCTGGGGTCTACCGATAGTCCCGATACCGATTAGCCATCTTTTTTTAAAGTATATACTATTTATATATGGCAGATACTCACGCACACTCGTCATATATGGTGAGGTTTAAACCCTTGACCTAGTGGGTGCCGGTAATCTGGGTACCGCTAGGCTAAAGTCATGTGGACTATACCATTGAATGATTAGTACAAGTAATTTCCCTGCAGCAAGGAAATCGATCCAGTTCTTCCGCTTGCGGAAGCGCTGATGTTTTGGAAGCCTTGGGAGTCAACATAAATTTGGAACCCGAGGTTAGTATGTTCATACACCCTTAGCCCCGAGAAAACGTACATTTGACTTTTCGAGTCGACTTAACCCTGGTATGCTAAAACTCGGTTTTGTCGGGTAGGGAGTGAAGAGATGTTTGGAAGAAGTGGGTATCGGTTTTATGATGTCTCCTAACTATCATCCAGCGATGAAGATTGTTGCACCTGTCCGAAAGAAGCTAGGAGTGAAGACTGTTTTCAACATATTGGGCCCGATGCTCAACCCTGCTCGGGTTCCCTCCGCAGTCGTTGGGGTGTATAAGGAAGACGTTGTAAGTTCTTCCTACGTTTTATCTTCTTTTAAGTATATAATATTTTATATACTGCAAAAATCACACACACTTCTCACACTTTTTGTGAGGATTGAACCCTCTGTACCTAGATACCGCTGGGCCAATGACCCTTTGGTACAATTTACCAACTTCATGACGATGATGTTCATTGTTTCACTCTTGATGGTAGGTTACTAAAATGGCAAAAGCTCTGCAAAGATATGGCATGAAAAGAGCTTTGGTTGTTCATTCCGAGGGTTTAGATGAGATGAGTCCACTCGGTACAACAAGTCTCACCGTGTTCTTATGATCGATCTATCTCTATTACTAAAGTTATCTTAAGTCTTGAGACTTCTTCATGATCGATCACACATGACAGGTCCTGGAGTAGCTTTCGACGTCACACCAGAGAAGATCAAGAAGTTCCATTTCGACCCATGTAAGAACTCTCTTTTGGTATGTTTTGCTCTAGGGCTGAGACTGGACCCGGCTTCTAAGTTCTAACCCCTACGGAACATGATCCTTTGCACGAAAAGGATCATTGGTAAGCAGTATCTGGGTTACCGGTTGATCCCAACTTTCTTGAAGGTCAAGGGTTCAAATCACAAAACGTGATTTGAGTGTAAGTTTTTTGCAGTATATAAACATTATATACTTCCAAACGTGATCCTTTGCAGTGGATTTTGGGATTCCTCGATGCACTGTTGAGGACCTACGAGGGGGGAACCCAAAATACAACGCGGAGGTGCTAAGATGCGTGCTGTCTGGTGAGAGAGGACCCATTGCAGATGCATTTGTAAGTCTTCTCATGTCAATGGTCAATAGTTATGGTAACGTATAACAATTAAGGGGTCGTTTACCAACACAAATTGGATAAGCACTAACCGGGTAAGAGTGCCGTCTGAGTCGGCACTAATACACACCGACCAAGGGGCTGTTTACAAAATGCTTACCAGAGAGAGTCACCACCCTCACTTACCTAATCGGGTAACATTCTCAACTATCAAAACGGATTGTTGGTAAGTGTGTTTTACCCCGTAAGCGTTTACCGAGTAAGAGTCTTCTCCCTCACTTACCGGGTAGGAACCTCGGTTGTTGCCATGTTTCTTACTGGGTAAGTGTTTAGTAAACGGCTCCTAAAAGTCCCTCCTTTAGCTTATTGGGTTACCATGGACCAGTAAGAGGGGTTAGGTAAACAACAGCATTTCTGACCGGATAAGTGCCTCTTACCAGCGATGCGATAAGCAGGGTAGTAAACAGATCCAGAGTGTTCTAAATATGCAACTAAAACAAATGAAAACAGGTTCTAAATGCAGCAGCAGCACTTACGGTGAGCGGGCATGTTGGAACGTTGGCTGAAGCAGTGGCGCTTGCTCGTGAAACACATCAATCCGGGAAGGCTCTTAATACACTAGAGCGTTGGGTCGCTGTCTCAAATTTAAGCACAAACTATGCTTCTTTTTCTGTCTAAATGTTTGGTCCACGATGGCTAAACAAGATTTTTACGTGCACCCCTTTTGGTGTTCGTTCAGAGTAGGGGTGTAAACGATTCAAACTTTTAACGAGCTACTTGAGTCTCGAACACAAAATAAAACTCGTTTATCTTCACAAGCCGAGATTCATAACACAAATGTTCGACTTGGCTCGTTCAAGAACTCGATTAAAATTTTTGAGTCGAGGCGAGATGAGACGATCCATTCGAAGACACTTTTTCAAGCCAAACATGCTCGTATGTTTCATAAATCATATAATAAAAATATAAAAATTGTTTAGTTCAAGCCAGAAAACGAGTTAATGGATCACGAATTCAAGCCCATAAATGAGCATCGAGCTCAATAATTAAAAAAAAATCGAGTTGGAGCCCTACTTTGAAAAAATTATTCGAGCACAAACATGGTATTATTTTTTCTAGTCGAGTTCAAATAACCTACTACTCGATTCGGCTTGGTTTGTTTACAACCCTAGTTCAGAGAGTTCTGTAAGTTTGTAGGAGTCCCACATCGGCTAGATATATGTTGGAACCTCCCTTGTCATCAAGGGTTCTTTTGGATAGTGTTAGGACTGAAAGTCCTAGTGCGTGGAAAGTTATATAAAGCATTTATATAGTTTAATTGTTAATTATTAATCGTGTTGTAAAAGCCTTATTTTGTTATTGGGCTTAGTTTTGTTTGTTGGGCCTTGGGCCTGTAGGGTTTTAGCCTGAGTATTTATTGTTTGTTTTCTAATCATTAGGTTAAGAGTTAGACTGAGAGAAAGCATTAGACTGTGTGCTTATCAGGTTTAGAGAGAAAGTTTGTTTTTCAATGTAACTCTCAATCATTCAATACAAGTAATCTTTCAATTATCATTGTTACTTGAGCAATATGGGATTCACAGATAGTAATATGGGGTTCCGCATAGTCTCACATGATATCAGAGCCAAAGTCTATCACTCTAGGACAATCTATGCCCCTTTTTGCTCCCTCACAACACTCAGACAACTAGCCCCCGTTTGAGGGAACTAGTTGGAGTCTTACACCAACTAGACTTTGACTCTTTCTCCAATATATGTTGGAACCTCTCATCTCTCCTCAAGGGCTCTTCTGTAAAGTAATCTAATGGAGGTTCTACATATTCTCACAAAGCTAAAAAAGATTGAATTAAATGCAACAGACCTCCATGAGAACTCATGGCTGCAAGACTCCTACATATTTGCAAATGTAGCAAAAGATAATACATGTACATATATAGGGTGCGTTTCTTTTGCAACCCAAGCAATTTGTATAAACTATGCAAAGCAATTTATATATATATATATATATATATATATATATATATATATGGTTAGGTTAATGTGAGACCAAGATGTTTCCGTGAGACCGCGTGAGACCAAGCCTTAAAACATGAAACTTCACACCGAAACACTGTGAAGGTAAAAAACATTCGAACCTTCATAATGTAATCACACTATGAAGGTAAAAAAACCTAAACCAAGTTAAAAAAAAATCAAACCTTCACAGATAAAAGACTGTGAAGGTATATCCGAACCTTCACAGTGAAGACGCTGTGAAGGTAAAAAAACGAACATTCACAACGAAAAACACCGTGAACGTAACATTTACGGTGTTTTCCCTATGAAAAGTTCGATTTTTTTTACATTCACAGTTTTTTGGTGTGAAGTTTCATACTTTAAAGCTTGGTCTCACCGGTCTCACGGAAACTGTTTGGTCTCACGTGAACTTAAGTCTATATATATATATATATTATATATATATATATATATATATATATATATATATATAATATCCTGAAACCAATACTGAATATTGAAATGCAACAAATGCAATGCGAACTATATTATATAGATCCTGAAACAAATACTGAATATTCAAATGCAACAAATACAATCAGTTATACAAACCCCATAAGTTCAGGAACTAACATGCATAAAAATAAGTTCAGAAATTTAATTTATTATACTGCTCGTAAAGATACCATGGGCGTGGTTCTTTAGGCAGAAGATTTGGTAGCGATTGCTCCAGCTTCAGTCAGCAGGGGAACGAGCTTCCCTCCTTGGTGCAAGGCAATGGTACCTACAGGAAATTGTTGCGGAATTTTGTTAGGATACATAATTTTTTTCGGAGGTAGTTTGTATAATTACTGTAATATAAAATAAAATAAAATTTTGCAATACAAAACACTAAGGGGCCGTTTACCGAACGCTTACCCGGGTAAGTGCTTACCAAGTCCCATTACCTTTCCGAATGATTATGGCAAGGACCAAGAATCTTATCCGGTAAGAGTGAAGGCAAGGACCGACAGTCTTACCAAGTAAGTGAATGCGACGACTCTTACCACGGTTAGCACTTACAGGGTAAATTGTTGCATACGATGTAAATTGTTGCATACGATGCCATTTTGGTGAACTAAAATCTTACCGGGTAAGTGATTAGATAAACGGCCCCTAAGAGTCCGTTTGGTTCGAGGGATTTGGTGGGACGGGGAGGGATTTGGGAATTCCATTCCAATGGAGTGTTTGGTTTATAGGGAAGTGTGGAATTGAAATCCGGGGATTTAGAATGGAATTGAATTCCATTTTCTATAAGATAATTTATAAAAACATAAAAATAATTACATTGCCTTTCATTAATCGATTATTATAAAACAAGTGTTTTTATCATATTTTAAAACATTACTACAAACAAATCCTATGACCTCCCATGATGGACCAACTACCACATGGGATTTCTGAATCCAATGTTTGGGGGATTTCATGAAATCCCTGGATTCCAATTCCAAAATTTCCTTTTAAACCAAATGTGGGATTGGAATGGAAACCAATTCCAAATTCTATCAAATCCCGCAAACCAAACTGGGCCTAAAGATTCCAATTCCTTATACGAAATCCAAATCCCTCAAAAACATTCCGTCAAACCAAACGCCCTCTAAGTAATGTGTGCAATTTCAATGATTTACAGGCAGGGATTTTGTCTTCCACTATTATTAACCATTAAAACAAACGGATAAAAAACAGGTAAAACAAGAAAAGCGTGAAGGATGAATCCCTTACTGTCACAGCCGCCGATGTGCTTGCCGCCAATAAACACATTTGGTACAGTTCGTTGTTTAGTCCATTCATACAATGCTGATTGTACCTCGCCTCCATCACCTTCAGACATAGATACAAAGTTTTAGTCATTTTGCTGGTGAACTAAGGAGTTTTAAAGCTATACAATGATATTTACAAATCAGTTGGCATGACTGTAAAAATAAAACACCTATCAAATGAAATAGATAAAATATATAATGAAGGCAACTAGGCAAGTAAACCAAACCAACCAAACAATCTCAGTAATAAAACACCTATCAAATGAAATAGATAAAAGTATACAATGAAGGCAACTAGGCAAGTAAACCAAACCAACCAAACAATCCCAGTATATCCAACTTGTAGATGGGAAGGGGTGAGATGTATGCATAATTGTTCTATACCCAAACTTAAATATAAGAGCGGCTATTTCTGTAAAGACCCCAACTTGCAAAAAGTGAGTCAGAAAAAGAAAATGCACCCAAATTTTTTGAAGAATTTGAAGAAAGGAGAAGACTTCAAAAAAAAAAAAACTTTAGACAAGAAAGAAAGATGTGTCCGATTTTGAGGAAAAAGAACTAAGGGGGTGTTTGGTTTGATGGAATGGTTTTAAGGGATTTGGATTTCGTAGAAGGATTTGGATTTGGAATCTTTGATGTGTTAGGTTCATAGGATTTGGAATGGAATGGAATTGAATTTTTCATTCTTTATAAATAATTCATAAAAAACAAATTATAAATAATTATAAAAATAATTAAATTACCATTTTATTGATTGATTATTATAAAACTAATGCTTTAACATATTTTAAAACATTATTACATACAAATCCTACGAAATCCTATGTTTGATTTCAATGAAATCCTGGGATTTCAAATCCAGGAAATCCTTCAAACCAAACATGGGATTAGAATGGAATTCAATTCCGAATCCCTCCAATCCAATCCAATCCGCTATTTAGAAGAATACCAAGAGTGAACTTATTGATACGCGAGTATAATTTTTTTCCCTAAGTCGAGGTACATTTTGTGCAGAGTACATGCTCTGCTACAAAAGCAGAGGCCGCTGCCTCAAAAGATGGTTTCGATCTGTTTCAATTCCAAATCCCAACTCAAAGTGATAACTGCCATTATGTCGGTATCCATGATTTGTGGAAGTTAGTCAAGGTATCGAGGAATGAAGCTCACATGTCATTGAGCATTCATTCCGATATCCATCTACACGTCTGCAATCAAAGATATTTTTACGGTTTTACGTCTTCTTTCGAGTTACTGTAACCCTCAAGAGAAAGCAAGGGGATTGCAAGCATAGAAGATGGTAAGACCAAAATAGGCCCTACTGTAATCAAGTTCTGAAATAGGATAAGGGGTTCGTTGGTTTCAACAATACGTGGCAAAGGCAGTAAACGAAATATAGATAATTAGATCACTAAAGGGATGTTTAGTTTGTAGTATTATTCCTATACGTTCGTAGGCTTTCTATACTTGTGGAACCTATTTTACTATTTACCGATTTTGAGGTCTTTACTATTTAATATTTTGAGAACAATAAGTGAAAGTTTAAAGAACATAAAATACAATAAATAGAACTTAAAGAATGAATAAAATGTAAAGAGGGAGACATATTTGATGTTTTAGAAGAGAATTATGTTTTATTTTGAAGTTATATTAGTAAAATATAGATTTGTTCCAACTTGTTCCATGGTGGGGGTGGAACACGCCTGTTCCACTTTGTTCCACTCTGATCCTGTTTGTTCCACATAACAGTCCTGCCACACGTGGAAGTGATCCCTGTTCTATTTTGCCATGTCCAGTGTACCAAACGCACCCTTAAAGGGATGTGTAGTTTGTGGTACTATTCCTATATGTTCCTAGGCTTCCTATACTTGTGGAACCTATTTTTATTTTACTATTTACCTATTTCTAGCATTGGTTCTGCTTTTCACAAGCTCTGTATTTTACCTTTTGGTCTCAATTTTTTTTTTGTGAAGCGCTTGGTTCTT
This sequence comes from Arctium minus, assembly GCA_954870635.1. Taxonomy (NCBI): domain Eukaryota; kingdom Viridiplantae; phylum Streptophyta; class Magnoliopsida; order Asterales; family Asteraceae; genus Arctium; species Arctium minus. The sequence goes on along the minus strand of OX941092.1, from coordinate 1,434,381 downwards.
CACCAAAATCCTTTTGAAAACACTTTTCAAATGCCAAGGCTTTGAATAGCTAAAGGGTAGAGTTCATGTATGTCCACATCTCACAACCTAATGAATTTGTGGCAAACAGTACATCATTTCAATTGTTGTGAAGTTCAATTTAAGTCACATAATACTTCCATGGAAAACTTAGGGCTAAACGATAACCTGTTTGACATCCAAAATTCAGTGAATCTCTTCTCTAGTTCTCTTAACATAGGAAGAAATCAACATATTTCAAAATTCTAATCCGTATCATAGTTCTATCATTAATGAGAGAATCAGCCAAATTTGATCAAAATCGCCTGAAATGTTACATTGAACCTCATATATCTCAAAAATTCAGCATAGATAGTTACATACACACATATATGGAACGACAGAAGACGATATATATATATATATATATATATATATATATATATATATATATGAGAGAGAGAGAGAGAGGAACTCACTTTCTTTGTCAAGCTCAATAGCTTTGAACGAAGATCCAAGCTCAGTCAACAACTTCTTAACGTCCACACAGAAAGGACAATACGATTTGCTGCCAAATTAAATCCAAAACATAAACAGATCCATTCAAACAAAAAATCAACTCGATACATCCATTAATAAACCCTAAATCTACACACTAAACACAAATCTGACGAACATACACAGCCTACAACCGAATCGCGCTGCGATTCACAACAAAAACAGTAAATTCAAACTAATTTCACGAGTAGGATGAAGGAATTGCATGAATGAAACCTGAAGACGACGACAGGGTTGGATGAAACGAGCTCCTTCGACTTGGCTAGAGCCATTGATGCTTTGTGGAACCTTTATGAACCTTCTAACGTCGGTTTCTGGTAGCGAATTGAAGCGGATAGTCGTGGAGAATATGAAGTATTTATAGGGAAGGCCGAAGGCGTTTGGATGAGTTGTCGACAGAGACCAGGATGGTTAATAAAAGATTCGTAACGTCCGTATAAATGGAAAAAAAAAAAATAAACATTCATTTTTTATTCTTAGGTTAATTTAGAGCATCCACGATGGTTAACCTATTGAATGGCTTTTTCTTTATGCCACATAGATTTCCACTGACTTCTTTTATAAAAAAACCTTTTTATGAAACCTTCTCCAATGCATAACCTTTTACAAAAGCTTTTTTATCAACTTTTATACCAATTAGCTATTGCAATAACAGGTTGGTATATACCAACCTTTTTACCAAAAAGCTTTTCACTCCAATGCAAAAAAAACCTTTTAAAAAGCTTTTTGTAATAGTAAAAAGTCATAAAAGACTTATGCATTGGAGATGCTCTTAGAAGGGTAAAGTTTACTTCTTTTTTTTTTTTTTTTATAACCGTGGGTTTCCAGGCCAGCTTACGAGCACTGACTAACACAAAGTAAATTAGTGTATCTAATGTTTGTAATTTTCAAAGGATATCGTTTCTAAATTTTAAATATTTGGATTTTGTTTTCACGTATATCACAATTGTTAACTTTTTATGTTAGGTGTAGTTAACTAAGGAAGGATATTTTAGTCATTTTTATTATTTTCTTAATCTATATCTATATCTATACTATATTATAAAGCACGAATAAAAAACTCTTAAATACAAATTATTAGGTATAAGGTACCATCATTTTATGCAAGATTTTAAAAATCTCTTAATTTACAAGTATCAAAGCATAAGATACATATTACTACTGCAGACTTCTAACACCCACCAATTTGGTATGTGCAGGATCTTCCTTTTATGCAGACATTTCTATGTATCACTATTAATTAATATATTATATTACTATAATTTTGTTTTAATTATATTATTAAATATGTAATTGGTTATTTTTTCTAGATGCCATCAAAATATA